>JAZHRO010000055.1:65287500-65887500 GCA_037157565.1 Thalassia testudinum
GAAATTCTACGGATTTAACAAAATGATTTCAGGAATTGATTATCCATCCCCCCATGCCTAAATAATGCAATGTCCTCATTGTAAAAATAAAGACATGAAAAGGGCGGAGTAAACAGAATATCACCTAAACATCATGAGAAATCTGGCTAGCTCCACAGAGAACGTGAAATATAAACACGTGCTAAATTTAATGCCTTCATCTACGCATAATATACATACAAGAAAGAAATTGAGAATTCATAAGTGAGGGTCAGAATCAAAATCAAAAGGTTGATCCTAAAACCCTTTAGCAGAAGATGTCCACAATGTGGACCAGATTATGTTGGATACCCATGCCCTAGGGTCGAGTGGTTCTCAGGTTCTGGATGAAAATCATCCAGAACCAAAGGTTGTTAAGCTTGCGAGGCCGGGCCTGCGGTTTTGTGGTGTGCAACCCAAGAACAAAGTGTCGGACAATGGGTAAAGATGGTTCAATAGGTTCGGATGTCCTCTTAACATTCAGCTCAGAAAAATAATCAGTTATTTCACACTTGGGTTGCACATGAAAGATATCGTAAGGGTCCTTGTAGAAAGTAGGTGGCTTTAGGTCAATAGGTACCCTTAGATCCAAAATCAAAGTTGCCTCAGATTTAGCCTCCCAAATTTTCATTTCAACAAATCTATCCTCCAACATCAAGAGCTCAAGCTCTGGGACCTCTAGCATATCATTCACCCCATATGATTCACCCAAGTCCAAAAATCGTGGCTGAATCAAGATTGACTTGGGCACAATGATCTCAGAAATCAGCTCTTCAGGGTGCGGATGAGGAATGGGGTCACTGATTGAATCATCAAGATTCGGATCCTCCAAGTTAACCCCAACCAAATCAAATTCCTCTATTATCGGGCTGTCAAATGGTTCATCAGATTCCTCATGCCTGTTTGTCTCACTAAAATCATTTTCCTTATGCTCAAGTGAGACTTCACCTAAACATTCTTCACCCTCAGAGTCAAAAAATTGATGATCCTCATTTATATTGTCTCAAAATCATAAATCATTTCATGATCCAAGGAGACATAATTTTCTTCATTTCTTGACTTTGGGATCTTGGGTGAATCAATTGGTTCATCCTCAAATGGTTGCTCTAGACAAATCTGGTCATCTCCAGTCTCAGAATATGTATCCCCCCCAATAGGAGCCTAAGCGGGTCCAGACATTGGCTCTCCTGAAGAAGGTTCATCTTGAGAATCATCCCAAGATTTGACTAGTGTAACCACAAATTTCATCCTCCACCTCGACAACTTCCCAAGAAGAAACTCACCTAGGTCCCTATCCCTAACGCTTTGGAGCAAATCCAATAAAGAGCTATTCAACTCATCAATCATTTTTATCATAGGCTCTAATGCTTCAGTGCATGGTGTTGGCTGAGCTTCTAAAGATTGGATGGTGTTCCTCAAGTTAGCCAACACCCTATCCTGGATCTGGTTCACCTGAACCGACTCGTTCGATTCAGGTTTGGGTGGGTTTGGGTTAAATCTAAGGGAGTCAAGATATCGAGGTTCTCTGGTCTTTCTCTGATAGTAGGCCGTTTTAGGTTGTTCAAAGAATGGAGGTGACCTATGTTCAGTGGAATACTAGGGAGGGTAAGTGTTATAATCAGCATATCCTTCATGGTTGTAGATCTGATTAGGTTGATCATCAAAGGGTGGAGATCAATAATCTTTGTAGCTCTGGGAAGGATAGTAATCATAGTCTTGTTGTCCAAGGTTACGCCCTAGACACTAAGGTCTAGATTCATATCCCCAATCAAAGTTATCTCGGCTAGTGGATGGGTAATTACAAGTCAAGTCAGGATAGTAATCATCTTGGGGATAAGTGGTGGTAGGAGGATAGAATTGGAAATGTGTGTAGGATGTGGAAGGGTACATGGTGAAGTAAGGAGGGAAATCAGAAGAGAAAGAAGGAGCCCTGCAATACAAAAATACAAGCTTGTCCTTAGGTTGGGTAGCCTAAAGGTCTACAGACTCTCAAAATTTGTCCTAAGATTATGGATGATTTACTCTACTTATGTCCAGGCAATCCAACCAGTTAGAAGGAGGGACTGGGGAGAAGGTTCTTCCTTTGGCTTACACCTCCGGTTCCTAGTGTACCCCCCAACCACAGTCGTTTGACGCTACTCCCCTAACAAGACATCTGATTGACTAGTATAAGCAAGTTAATAGTGAACAATCTCAATCTGGATCCCGACGAGCGAACCAGTCCTTATGGTAATGTCTAATCAATTTTAGTTAGCCTTGGGATATTGGTGCTTCAAGAATGTGATGGGCCCTTAATGGGTTGTGCCCTTAATGATTTGTTTGATAATGTGTGAATGTGCACAACCAAGAAGTTTTCAAGCAAGATTATTAATGATGAGGTGAGTTTTAGGGTTCAAATCTTGCTTAGTAGCTTTTAGGATTCAAATATTAGGTGTATTCAACAAAGTTTTGTGAAGCAAACTAAGTTTTGAAAGCATGAGTTCAAGTGTTTTTCCTTTATAAATCAAAAGAATATGGAGTGCCTGGGTTGACCTAAATATTGAATCCTATGGGGCAGCTACAAATATGATATATATCCTCGGATCGCATAAGGTACTACGGGACTCCGATCTAGACGATCTCGGAGGTGTTAGATTCCGATCGTTGTCCTAATCAGATCTATAGGGTTAGATCATCCATCTGAGGCCCTGAAATAAATCTCCTTCCCTCCTGGCCATAAAAAGAACCTAATTAACCTAAAATATATACAACTACTCTAAATGCAGAATGATGCATGCTATGCAATATTTATAATATGAAATACAAATCTAAGCCTAGGAACATGCATGATTAGGCATTTTGACCTAAATAGATGTGTCTATATCACTACCCTACTAGCTAAGCTAGCTTAGCTAGCTTAGCTTAGCTCATCAACACCTCTTCTACTATTGCCATCCAACCTACCTACTAGCTCCACCAATAACCATCTGCTCCCCTTCCTATTTTTGGCGCCAACCTAAGCATCCTTTCACCTCTCAATCACCACCAATTTCCCTCCAAAACCACCCAGAAATGGCTCCATTTCTTCCCTCCAAAAACCCCTCCATCTCAACCATCCATCCACCCTTAAAGGCCATCACCACCCTTCAAAGTTGGCACCACCTAAAGCCTCCTTCTAGAAGCCATCTTGGTGCCAACTCAAGAGGCACCAAGGGAGGTAACCACCACCCATAATACCCCTTCAAGTGGCACCAACTAATGGTGGCCTTAGGATCAACTAACCACCCTAAAAACCTATCCTAGCCATCCATCCTAAGCCACCTATTCCACCTTCAAACCCCTTCAAGTGGTGCCAACAAACTCTAGCCATAAGATCACCTAACCACCTCTTTGATCTCATCCTAACCGTCCATCTCCACGCCAACTACCCTTCCCCCTACTCCTATGAAAACACCATTAACTACCACCAAAAATTTCACCTTTGGCTACACATTCACAAGCATACATCCACCTTCTTTCCACCATAGCCCATGGCCAAGAAGAAGAGAAGAGGAGGAAGTTAAGGAGGCATACACCCACCCCCTTGGTGCCTTCACCCTTTCCTCTTCTTCTACCTAGTGCCCACGCCAGCCAGAAGGTCAACCAGGCAAGGAGGATGTATAGGAGGAGGAGCACATAGGGTGGTACCTTCCACCCTAAGGAGGAGCTTGAGAGTGGTAACCTTCCACTCTAGGAGGAGCCAGGCACGCCCCACCTAGGGCTTACCAAGAGGAGGAGATCCAAGAGGGAGCTTCCTTTAATTCTGGGGCAACAAGAATTGGAGTGGGAGTTCTACAGCATCAGCAATTTCTTCACCATAAGCTTTCGTTTACTTTGTTTATTTTTTGCATTGTAGTGTAGTGTTTGCCTTTTTTGTTGGAGATTACAAGTGAGAATCCTTCTCACTTGTGAGCTCTCCAACCATTTTTGTAAAACAATTTTTTTTGTTTAAGAAGCATTCCGCTACTATTCTTCTAGTTAGCTTGTGTTTGATTTCTCATTGTGCCTTATTCCTTCATTATTCCAAGCCTCCTGTGCTTGGAGTGAGTTGGAGAAACAAGCCACTTGTTGCCTTATTATTAGCATCTTTATTTCCCATCTTCTTTGCATTCATTTTTTCCCATATACAAAAACCCTACAAATTATATATTTAAAAACACAAAAAGAAAGCTGATTTTCGGATTTCAAGCAAAAGATTTTCAAATCACATTTCCACCTCCTTTGGGACGACCAACATACTCACCGAGTACTCAGTCTCTACAAATTTAAAAGTGATCAAAATTGCATGTTGCAACGACCTAAACCTTGATTTTAACAAATCACTCTTTTTCACAATCAGCCAGGAAAGGTCTTCCTAAAATGATTAGGGTGTGGTTGAGCTATTTTAGTGCTTCCATGTCAAAGACCATAAAGTCCACAAGGAAATGAAAATTATCGACCTTGACTAAAACATCTTCCAAAAGACCCCTAAGTGTTGTAATAGATCAATCGGCCATCTATAAGGTTATGTCAGTGGGTTTTAGGTGTCCTAGACTCAGTTTCCTATAAAGTGAAGTAGGGATCACATTAATTGAAGCACCCAAGTCGAGGAAAGCCCGGTCAGAAGTAATGTTTCCTATTGTACAGGACATCAGCAGGACTCCCAGGTCTTGCTTCTTAGGAGGTAACTTGTTTAGGATTAATGTGCTATTTTATCTAACAAAACTACCCTCTAAGTGTTTTTAGATTCTACCTTAGGCTTTTCCTTATATGAACTCAGTAAAGATCTAGCATAGGTGGAAATGGATTCAATAGCCGTGAGGAGTAAGACGATTATTAATTTAAATGCTTGTATTAAAGATATTCTTTCCTTGAATTTCTCCTTCGGCTTTTTCTGTTTTCCCATACAACATCTTACTCCCGAATCAGACTCAGATTTTCTATTGATCACATTCTTAGTCAGGAGTTTAGATTGTTTATTATGGGTCCTAGGGGTGTTAACTTGGGTTTGGGTGGGACCCTTGTGTGTACTACCACTCCTCAAGGTGATGGTGTTTGCAGTGGCATAGTGCTGCTGGTTTGTTCCTTGGGGAGAGTTAGGCAAAATAGGAAACTCCCGACTAATTTTGGTGGGCATTTGGTTAGCTCCGGAAGGGGTTGGGGTAGCCTAAAAGATAACCTAAGCTTGATCTTGAGGCTCCCCACCATCACCAAACCCTTGAGGCCCAATGCCTCGATTCTACACACTTGTTGGGTTCGGTAATAGTTGGGATGGTAGAGATTTGGGTTGCCGGTTGTTTGCCCTAAGTTCGGATTGCAAGGTGTCTAGCAAAGTTTTCATTTGTTGCCTGAGCTAGAACATTGAACCTTGCATTTCTACCATCTTCAGGTTCAAATCAGCCTACCCTGCCAGTTGTTGGGCATTCCACATGGGCTAATTGACTTGATCTGGGGGCAACTAAGTATATACATGACCTTGACCTATAGGTTTCTACAGTGCATAGTTGCTGGGACGAGATTGGGTCTGCTACCCCTGATCTTTCCAGGAGAAGTTAGGGTGATTTCTCCAACCAAGATTATAAGAATTTGAGGACAAAATGGACCTAACATTCTCTTGTACAACGTGAACATCTTCATAAAGTGAGGATGAAGGGAAAGAAAGATTAGAAAAACTAGGATCAAAACCCCAGTTCGGAACCCATAAGTTTCCTAGAAGTGATGGCTCAAAGGTTGAATCGATTCGAGTTTGTTCATAAACTCTCGTCCCGTAGGAGTATGCAAGAACGGAATCCTAAAGTGTGGGATTGAGTGGGTCTAGAAATGTTTCTAGATTTCTAGCCATTGACGACGAAACTACACGTAATGTAAAGTGTGTTCGTTGTAGCATGGAAGTTCGCTATCAATTTTAATAAAGTAACCGGATTGGGAGTCCAAGTCGAACATGGGGAGGAAAATAATAAGAAATCATGTATGCAAATGAAAGCAAATATGCACTAGTACTAACTAGATAATAGAGAGAGAGTAAGGGATAGAGATCATAAAAATATACTTTTATTGATGCTAGAGAATGAGTACAACTAAAGTTTTAAGAAATAAAATAAATGCTAGAACAACTAGAATAGAGAGAGAAAGAGAGAAGATCCGATGCGCAGTCACGATGGTGGAGAGATCTGTCGACGAAGTCAAAGAGGATGCAGAGGAGGACGTCTGGTAGAGGAATGATTGGTGGAAGATGGTGAACCTAAGGGTGTACGACCATGGTGGACCTCTAGATGTTCTACTTAGGAGGTGGTGGAAGAAGGAGGAGGAATTTCTAATTAAGAGATGGATCCAGGGGGGCATGCCTTGTGTTTTTATAGGAAAGGTAGAGGCTTCCAATTGGTTGGTTTAGGTTACCTAGGATCAAGGATTTGGATGGTCTAGATTAAATCTAAGGGGATGGCTAGAATAGGTAAGACAAGGACCTTTGTATCTAAAATGGAGGGAGGAAATAAGGTTTGGTTTTTGTTGGGATTGGATGGAGGTTGTTGCAATAGCCTTATAGGATTACCTTCACTTGTCTCGATTTTTCATCATTGTTTTGTTCTGAATTTCAAATTTCATATAAAGGCAAAGTTGTACCCCTCGAAATCATATTTCCAATGCAACTTGAATCACTCAATTTGGAATTTAAATACAAAAGTTATGGCCAAAATACTAGACATGTGTTAGGCTATTACGAATTTCAAGGTTAGGAATAGGATTTGGTTTAGGTTTTGTTTTTCTAAGGGATGGGACCTATTTTTGGTTGGCCATATTGGGTCTAAAATTAAGGCTCATGGCAGACCTCTAGCTTGGTTAATTAGGTTAGGTAATTAGGCTTTAGGCTAAGGTTAATTAGGTTCCTAAATTAGGCTAGACCTAGGGTTAATTGGGTTCGGGTTTAATTGCCTCAACTCTCTTCCAAGTGAGCTCAATCTTGAATCTCCTATATATAGGGCTCCAAATTACTACAAACCTAATACCTGCACATATCACACAAAAGATATTAAGGTACCAGATATAAGTTTGGGTAAAATTGCAGAAAAATCCAAACTTATGCCATATTTACAAAATGCACCTATATGACTAAACTGACCTAACTAAATGCACTCTATCATATTCAACCCTTAGATTAGCATTAGTTAGGCATAATTAATGTAAATATATATAGTAATATCAACCATCTACTCCTCCATTCTCTTAACAACTAGATCCACTATCAAGTTTGTTACAGATCAATTTCATATCAAATGTATAAGAATCTTAAACCTCATTGACATTTGATCTGGGTTGTTAGATCGATTGAAGGTTTCCATGGAGGCATGATTTATCGAGTTCTCTCTAATTTCCTCAAACAAATTGTATGCGCTATCTACATCTTTGTTGAGGAAATTGCCTTCACAAGAAGTGTCCACGTGATTATGGAGTTGATCATTCAACCCATGATAGAAAATCTACACGAACTGCCATTTAGGCACCTCGTGGTGTGGACACTTCTGCAACAGATTCTGGAATTGCTCCCAAGCCCCATGAAGTGGTTCCCCCAACCGCTGGGCGAAGGTAGCAATCGCCCATCACAGAGCATTGGTCCACTCAACTGGAAAGAATTACTTTAGGAAGGACGATTTCAATTCTATCCAGGTAGCGATCATTCTTCCTATGGTGCGGTACCAATGTGAGGCCTTATCCCTAAGTGAGTGGGGGAAAAGCCTCATGAGCATATGTTCTTTATTCACATTCTACGATTTGGTGGTTTAAACCAAAGTGGTCAGATCCTCCAAATGTTGAAATGGATCTTTTGAGCCAAGCTCATGAAAGTGTTTAATCAAACTCAAAACCTGGGGCTTGATCTCAACATCTCTAGCGGGGAGCAATACACTAAGGAGATCCCTATAATTTGGAGGATCATCAAAATTCTTCAAGGGCCGAGCACCCTAACCATACATGCGTTGGTACCATTCTTGCATCTACTACAACTAATCCAATTGCCTTTGAAGAAGCTCTTGCTAATTCAGAGGTGGGGGAGGTGGTGGTAGGTTGTCAGCCATGGGATATGCTTGGTTGTAACTCAACCTACGCCTCCGAGAATGGTCTAAAGGTCCTTCCAAGCGAGAATTCAATGACCTCCTTCCAAACATACACTGGAAGGAAGTTTAAAGGATGGGAAAAGAAGCCCTACAACACAAAAAAAAAAATCCTATCCTTAGGTATGGTAGCCTAATGACCTACAAACTCTCAAAACCCGGCTCAAGATTAACAACAATTTGATCTACTCCTATCCAGTCAATCCAACTTGTTGGAAGGAGGAATTGGGGAGAAGGTTCTTCCCTTGGCTTTCACCTCAGGTTCCTTTGATACCCCTCAACTACTGTCATTTGATGGTACTCCCCTAGCTAGACATCAGATGAACTAGTAGGAGAAAATTAATCATAAATAATCTCAATCTAAGCCCCAAAGAGCAAGTCCAATCATTAAGGCCAACATTTACTCAATTTTAATTAGGCTTAGGATTAAGTGTGCTTTGGAATGTGATAGACCCTTAAGAATGGGTTGTGCCCTTAATGATAAATTAAAAAGTGTGTGCATGCACAACTAAGGTTTTCAAACAAGGTTATTCGATGATTTATTTTTTAGGGTTTAACCTTGTTTAGTAGCTTTTAGGATTCAATTGTTAGGTTTATTCAATTAGGTTCAGTGAAGCACACCAAGTTTTGAAAGCACAAGTTAAGATATATTCCTTTAAAATTCAAAAAGAATATGAAGTGCCTAGTTCAACCCTAAAAATTGAATCTTGTAGAGCAATCTACTTGATGAATCTATTTTAGATAAAGTGTTACAACCTAAACAAATCAGATAATTGGCTTGTTGCACCACTAATTAAGTCACACACAATGATTTAGCCTATTCTGATTTCTAATCACTTATGTGTGCAGTTAGTTTGAGTGTACCGAGTCCACAGATCAGATTCCCAGTTAAGTGATTAAATCAAACAAAAGTGGTGCGCCTTAAGTCAGAAATTGTGAGTGTTTAATGTGTGTATATTTCAATAAGTCCCACAATCAGAGAAGAATAACCTTTTTGTGTTTTCTTTTATGCAGGTGGGGGATGCGAGTGAAGGTGACAAACAACACAGAATCTAACCTAGGGTTTATGCGAACACCTAAGTCAATTCGAAACTAAGTTATTTGGTTGGAGAAGTGAAATTTAATGGGTGGAAAGTGGGGTGACACTTATAAAGCCTTCCAACAACACTTTACTCCACTCTACTGCCTTGGCTCGCCATGGTTCAGAACTTGTAAAATAATAGAGTGAAGACAAGTGAGGCAAAAGCTTAAGTGTAGGAAAATGAGGAAAATCAAAGTCCGTTGCCTCCCCAACAACAGCGCCAAAATGATGAGTCAAAAATTCATGCGAAGAAAATTTGTTTAGGGTTTCTGGAAAAGAAACCTACATCATCATAATCATAGAATTTTGAGTATCAAATAAAATTTATAACAAAAATGGAGAGTTCTGGGCCAAACACAGGGAGGCTACATGCCCGCAATCGTGAGCAATGCATGTGCATAGTGCGTAGCATGTGCTGGCAAGCGAGGGAAGCATTCATGTCCGTCAGATGGTCTCCAATGGTCCAAGATCGTACATGCATCGCACACTGAGATCTCACGTAGAACGTGCATATGATCGTGCGTGTGCACTCCACAACATTTGTTGCGCCACGTGGCAAGATCAGCCCAGCTCATCACGCATCACACGACCCTCATCACGCATAGGCGCATGCTTAGCATGAGAGGCGTGGGCCCCATGGGCCAACATGGCCTCATCTCCTCCATCTGCTCACCATCGAATGACCTTGATTGCAATCAATCCCATGCCCTTTGCTTGAGAGTGGCATGTCCTCACCGCTACGTTATGCTCCCCTCACACGTGTTCACGATCATTAGATGGAGATCCAACGGTCAAGATCTCGAGTGAGCCCCCCTTTCAATCTCTAAAGCTCGTGGGATAGGGGTGACGTGGCAAACTTTCGGCCATTGGATGAAGATCCAATGGCCTAAATCAACAGCTGTGGGTGACAAGTGGTTTTCGCATGTGTTCTGAAATACATTGGATCTATAGTATAGTTGCACTAAACCCTTGATCAAAAATACTTGTTTTAACAAAACTCGTGTAGAGATTTTTTTTCCTTTATAACTTGAGTCTCGGTCGTTTGTCTCTGGGAGGCATAAGAAACAAGTTTTAGATTTGTGATTCACTTATTATCAACCTAAATCTAACCTAATATATATATGTTTTGGTCTTTTTTCTTTTGCAATTTTTTTATGCTTTTGATTTTTGAAAAGTGAACACGAAACCTAGATTTAAATATGCTAGCAAAAACCAAATCTTAACCTAACTAATGGGCGTGTATTCATAATGATAATAGAAGCATATCACTACTTATTCAAAGAGAAACTAATTATGCATTAACTAATTATACGAAGTTGCAAAAGTACATAGAAAGAAACTAGAACCAGGAAAATGCTAGGATCAACCAAGAGAGGCTATGAAGAAGCCTTCTTGGCCGTCCAAGAAGAGAAATAGAGGGAGGGTGTGGGCTCTTCTTTCAAGGAGAGAGAAAAGAGGGCACGCCCATGAAGAAGAAGAGGATAAGAGGGTGGTGGACCTTTTCTCTTCTAGCCATCCTTGAAGCCTTAAAGGAGAGCACCTTGGAGCTTCACTTGGTCGTCCATGGAGGAGCACCTTGGAGGACCTTCTTTAGGCATCCATGGTGGATGTCTTGGAAAGGAGGAGGAGGGAGATGGTGGTCGCAAGTTAAAGTGGAAGGGGAGAGAATGATGTGCGACACTTCTTCCTTTTGCTTAAATGGGAAGTGGCTTCCTAAAATAGGTAGTCGCCACCTATTTAGGATATAAGTTTGACGCATAGATTTTAGGGTTTGTTTTCGGCAGGATTAGAATAGGAAGTTGTGTGTGTGTGTAGTTTAAAATTCATAAAGCTACGTTGTGGGTTTTTGGTAAATCTAGGTTAGGTCAACCTAGATTAAGTGGTGTGGACCTAATTAGGCTTAGGTGAGTCTAATTGGAGAGGAGTGAGCCTAATTGGGTCTAGGTCACATCTAATTGGATGTGTGTGTGATTAGGCTAAGGTAATCCTAATAGGTATGAGTTAATTAAATCCTGGGTGGATCTAATTGGGTCCAGGTGCACCCAATCAACTGTAGATCCACCAATTAGGTATGGGCTAGTTCAATTATGTTAGGGATAGGGTAACTAAGGGTATGGATAGTGGGATAGGCTTAGGAGGCCTCTAATTAGGTTTCCTAAGGTGTTTGGCGAGGTTTCTAGGTCAAAAGAGGCAAGCTCGGGCTTCTAGTACCCAAAACAAGAACCAGAGAGGACCTCCAAACGTCTAGACAAGTGATCAAATGTCTTATACTCCAAAATTGGACATCTGGAGGTTAGGTTGGATGTCTAATTCTGTGTCAGTTCAAGTTTTGGCTTCCTGGATTGAGTTTCTGTAGAAATCAGATGTCCAACCTAATATCTGGGCATCCAGAAAGGTGTCAGAGAGTGGCTTTTGGGTTTTCTAAGGTAGGTTTTCATTCCTAAGTGTTTGTGAGAGGGATAAGGTGGATAATAACATTGATAGTGCTATCCATGTTTTGGGTTCTAAGGCTAAGATGTTCTAATGGAAGTGGTTTTGGGTTTAAGAAGGCTATCCTAGGGTTTCTAAGGGTAGGAATAAGGCTATCCTCACTCCTCATGTTTGGATCAATCTTCTCTCTTTATTGCCTTATTCCACTCTATCTCGCATCCTGGATCACTTTATTACCTGCAAATGGCAGCAAAAACATTAAATGGCAAGATGATCTTATCTATTCTCTATAAAATGATGCAATGCATGATATACACGATATGGATGCAATATTTACAAATTAAGATAAGTTCAAACATTATTTAGGTTGATTAGGACCTATGATTGCTGCACAATCAATGGGTGAGGAGAGGTGTGTGTGGGCACTTTGGATGGTTGTGATGGTGCCACATGGCATTATCGTGGTCGTCCATCTTCAATTGTTCATAGCGGATCCTACAGAGCTTCGATCGACGTGATTTTTGCATCGATGGACTGTGACCGTCGCTTTAAGTCCATCCATACAGTTGGATTTGCCATTTGATGCCCGGATTAGCATCATTTTGTCCCCTCGCCATTGATATTCTTTGTCTTGCAGAGGATGCTATGGAAGCTCGATCGGGGCAATTTCAGAGGCGTTAGACTCCGATCGTCACCCTAATCACATCTATACAATTCGATCTTCTATCTGTGGCCCAAAAATGTGTCTCCTTAGTACCTACCCATTATTATAAGAAAATTAATATACAATTTATACAAATTAATCTAAATGTAATATGATGGATGTTATGCATTATTTACAATGCTAAATGCATCTAAATAGCTTAGGAACCCACATAATAAGCATTTTATCACCAAAAATTGTAGTAAGGGTATTGCTTCTAGCATGAATGACTCAAATATGACCTATGGCAATTGATGATCACATGTGATCCTTTTTGGCTAAAAATGTTCCTTTAATCTAGCACTTGTGATGAATTCTTTGAACTACTTCGATTTCTTTTGAGCTATGATCTATGCCAACAAGAGATGAGGACCTTATCTTTACACCTATTAGCTATTAGTAGAGTGCTAAGTTTAACTAAGGATGGAGACATTGGGGTTGCATGAGTAGTAGCAATCAAGCTGATCACCTTAAGTTCCCTCTATCAACCAATGTTATACCTCTATCAACCAATGTTGTAAAAGTCACTAGTTGGTCATCAATCGACTGGGTCACTAACTAAGGAGTATATGGTATGTAGAAGAGTAGTCAGGGAGTACTCAATTAGATATTATTTTAATATTAAAATATATAAATATTCATAAAATATATTAATAAGATGTATTTACTTCGACAATTTAAGATTTCAACAAGTAAAATAGAACATTACATAAAGATCAACCATTTTAAAGTTCAAGGTAATCAAAATAAGCTATAAACCAAAGGATCAAAGGAAACAAAGTTTAACGTTAAAAATCATTATAACTTCTACCTGGGTTGAGTTGAGACCCAGTAATGGATCCACGTGTAGAAATTGGCCTTATAGTCAACCAACTACTCAATGGAGTAGTCAGGCACCAACTATTGGCCCAAGTATTGGCACTTAGTTGATGGGGATGCCAACTAGGACTAGTCAACTCAATAATCAATCAATTTTTATAACATTGCTATCAACAATCCCTATAAATGTCTTGCTAGATTAGGATGGATAATATGAGATCCATCATAATGAAATGGACAAAGATGCTAGTTAAAGGATTTAGAAATATGGACAAGAAATTAAGGATTGTATAAAAACACTTATTGCTCATTTGGTTTATAGTTCCCTTTCTTCTCCATGTTGAGTTGTTTGGCTCATTCCTTTTGTTTTCATGCATTTCATTGTCCATCCAAATGACAATGAAGAGCTAGAACTCCATCGTTGCTGGAGAAATAGGATATGATGTGAATTATGGTGGAAAGGATTTCTTTATGAAATTTCTAAGAATGAAAATAAAGAATGGTTCTATCTTTTAGTTACTATAGCTCAACCACTATTCTGCCTTTAATTTATTTACATAGTTTCTTCAGTTAACACTAAGACTCATAGCAGAACTATGCTAAAATACAAATTGCCAGTCATGTTACTTTTTATTTTGTTGATTGATTTTTCTTGACATTAAGAAAATAATCAAGAAAAAATTTTGGGAAAGAAAACACATGAATAATTACACTCTTGTCTCTTAATTGTTGTAATTAAGGGGGTTGAGTTGTAACAATGAGTCATTTTTACTACCTAACCTAAACCAATCCATCCTATGAAAATGATTTGGGTTGAGTCGCACTATAAAAAAAAATATTAACTGACAAAAGAGATATGCTGGTAAAGAATGAATATTTGTCACTATAGACATTTTCTGACATTAATTGTATTCATAACTTATTCGTTGGTACAACTAGTGTCGCTAAAGATTCACTAACATTTGTAGACTATCGATATTTTCCAAATATTTAACGACAATTATTTTTGTTAGCATTTTCATCGGTAAATGTTACTTTTAACAATTGTCCTTTTGTTACCACAAGCGACGCTATTGTAAAGAAATATAGTGACAAAATAATCACCATGCAAAGTGACAACATAGTATGATTTAAAGGCAATCACTTATCGATAATCAGTCTTACCATTCAAAAAAAATCTTAATTCTTTTAATTATTATTTTGATTAGGTTTTGTCGCAAATGTTTGAGGTTTTCGAGACGAAAAGCATGGGTGACAAATAAACTATCCCCAAAACTTCATGTCCTAAACAAAGGTCACAAAAAGGTTTAGGAATGAATTTTCCATCCCCACAACTTGAGGACAAAAAATTGGTCACAATAAGTTGAACACAAAATAGAACTAATGATGTGCCATAAAATCTTTTAAGGATAAATTATTCGATCATTATAATTTTGGGCAACAAAAATAGATGTCTCTAATAGCCTTTTAAGAATGATGTGATTTGTAGCTATAACATTATTAAGAAATGGTCCAAAAACCCTTTCTAATTTTACATAACAATTATAGCATTGGAATAGTTGGCCACACAATACTTTGACGAAATTGATCCTTGACATAATACATCATTCTTAATAAAATTAAAATATGAAGTACAAGTTATACAATTATTTCGGAATTCCATAATAGAACAAGGCAAAAATAATACCAAGCCATACATTTCATAGAAAAGATCACCAAACTCTATTTTTTTATTAAAAAAATTGTTAAATTGTTCACTTCAACTTGCAAGCTTGACCACTTGATTCAACTTAAATTGATGCAAATTGAGCTTGAGAAGATTCTAGGCTCTTGCTCTTCAATAAAAATTTTATTATATAGAATGATTTTGTGGCTTGACAAGATGGAACTTCAAGAAAATTGTTTTATGACCTCCTGCTCCTCACTCACTGATAGTAATATTGTTATCATCTCTCATTTGCATTCTCATGCTTGAAAGAACCTGCTGATTAATCAAATGAACTATGTTAAAATTTGTAAACAAATTTAGATCTAGTATGCTTAAAATGATGGATGAGTCATTAAGCTTACCTTAAGAATCAATATTTTACTTAAATTTATAATAAAATAATCATATCAAAGTTTCCTAAGTTCTTACTGATAAGACATGCTTAAAGTATTATACTTGTCCTCCTAGTACTATGCGATAGCGAAAAAGCAAGATCTGTAAATTAGGGTTTTTATCATTGTAACATGCAATTCCGATCGCTTTTGAAATTTGTAAAAATCAAGTACTTGGAAAGTATTCAGGTCGTCCTAAGGGAGGTGAAAATGTAGACTAGAAATCTCTCACTTGAAAAAGAGAAATCAACTTTCTTTTTGGGTTTTGAAATATATATTTTTTTAGGGTTTTTGTTTGGGAGAAAAGTGGATGCGGAGAAAGACAGGAATTATAAATGCTAATTTAACGGTAACAAGTGCCTTACTTCTCCAACTCACTCCAAGCACGGGAAGCTTGGAGTAATGGAGGGGCAAGAACACAACAACTACTCACAAAGTCAAACTAAAAGAAAAACTGTAGAGGAATGCTTCTTATGTAGAAAAATTGTTTACAAAATGTGGAGAACTCACAAGTGAGAAGGCTCCTCACTTGTAATCTCTAACAAGAAAACACACACTACAATGCAAAAATCAAAACAAAGTTGAGAAAGGCTTAGTGATGAAGATGATGCTGCCCGGAACTCCTGCTCCAGTTTTGGTTGCCCCAGAACCAAAAGGAATTCCCTCTCCTGGACGTCCTCCCCTTGGCAAACCCTAGGTGGGCTTGCTTCCTCCTAGCAAGCCTAGATGGCCTACTTCCTGGCTTCTCCTAGGGTGGACATGGACCACCCTTGATTCTCCTCCTCTTTGGTCATTCTCCTACCTACCTTGACTCCTTGGCTGGTGGTTGAGGGGCTAAAGGATGCTTAGGTTGGTGCCAAAAATAGGAAGGGGAGTAGGTGGTTGTTGGTGGAGCTAGTAACTAGGTTGGATGGCCATGTAGGTGGAGCGGATCTAGGGTTAGCTAGCTAAGGTAGCATAGCTAGTTGGAGAGTAGAGGAAACTAGGGTTTAGCTCGAAGAGGGTAGTCAGGAGCTATCTGAAGTAGATCTGGAGCTGAAATAAATTTCCTGGAGCTGATAATGGTTGATGAGGTCTTCTTAGGAGCTCAACTACTTAGCTTAGCTAGCTAGTTCTTCTGCTAGTAGCTAAACTTGAGTAGTGGAGCTGAGTTGAGCTGGTCTCAACTTATCTAGAGCTGGGTTGAGCTTGACCTGCTTCTCTTGAGAACTCCTTAGCTACTAAGTTGACAAGCAGTAGCTAAGCTGGAGGGAGTTTAGCTGCAGTGAGCTAAGTGGAGCTGGGGTGAGTTGGACCTAAGCTGGGGTGAACTCTCGTCAACTAAGTTGAGCTAGCTAGAGCTCCATGTGAACTAATTAGAGCTAGGAAAAACTAGACTCAAATAAGTTGAGCTAGATCTGAGCTAAGTTGAGTTGAGTTAAGCTACCCTAAGCTACCATCCAGTTAAGATGAGCTGAATGGAGCTAGGCTAAGCTAAACTCAACCTAGTTGAGTTGATATTCAATTGTGATGAGCTAGGTCCAGCTAGGGTTCAGCTGAATTGACCTTCCTCTTCACCTATTGCCTTCTCGAATGCTAGGGTTTTAGGGATCTGGCTATCTGTTCATCCCTAACACTTAAATAAACGTGTCAAAAACACAAAAACTATGCAATGCATGCCTAACCTAAGTAATGCCTAAATGCAACCAGAAAACTCATTCGCGGAGTTAAAATCGTAAGAGCTAGATCAGTTTTAGGGCATAAAAATGATTATAAACTAGCGTTTATCACTGTGTCTACATTTTGTAAAGCTGTACACTAAGAAACTACATGAAGTATACATTGTAAGTGCTCCAAAGAAGTTAAAGTTGATAGGTTGAAACAAAAATTGAACAAAGTAAGAAGAATGTGATCTACTAGACATAAATCATGGATTATCTCATCAAAGGAAATACTATGCTCTTGAAATATGTATCGATCAGCCAAGAGTGCAATGATGTTGGCCTCCTTCTTTCACCTATCAGTGACCTCATTTGTCTAAGAACTTTTTACAATCCAAAAAAAATTCAAAACCACAACAAAGAAGGAAAGCTTCTAAACTTGAACATAATACAAATCAAAGTAATTGATCATGGATCACGTAGAAGCAAATACCTAGTAAATTTACCCATTTTCTTTTTTGAAGACTAAAGACATTGGTATACAAAGAACAAATGAATATGAGTTCAAAAGTAAAAGATACACAAAAAGTTCTTTTTTAAGGAAAAAGTTACCATTTTTCTAAAATGTAATGCTTAAGTAAGATCATTGCACTATAAATTTGCAAACACATGGTTGGCTAGCAAAGTAAAGAGAGTGCTACTTTAAGTTAAAAACTAGACCCTTCCATTCAAAATTAGTATTGTAATGTTTTATCATATCAGAAAAATGTAGTTATAAGAAAGTTATTCATGTATGCTAATCTTATAATCCATAAGCAATTTTCTAAAAGTAATTTATAACAACAACAGATCCCTTATGTTGGTCTTCAAATTGGAGGTCAAAATTATCAATGTAACAAACAAGTTTTCATTGGTAACTATAGCTCTACTTCAAGCTTCAAGGGGTAAAGAACTATAGACCATAGACTAAAGGTGCTTCCTTTCATTTTCAATTCTTTTTTAGAAATAATAAGGATAAAATTTATTAACAATTAAAATGAAAAAAGAAAGCATACCAGTGATCTATATTTGGATATGGTATATGGCCTGATGCCAACAATGGAGGATCCTATCAAAATTACCTAAACTGCAAACATAATAGAATTTGCTACACCCAACTTTTTATCTACAAAATTAAAATCTCATATCAAAAACTGATGTAGCAATTGAAAGTTTGATTGCTTTGGAATTTAATATTCTAATAGAATTGGAGCTTGGTATGAAACTTTGGGCGTTGCCACCAAGGGGTTGGCTTAGTGGTATAGTACCCCACTAGCATCCAAGAGGTCATGGATTGAATCTCATGCCCTACATTTAGCTTCTCAAAAGAAGAGGAAGACCTTTGTCAAAAAAAAAAAAAAGAGGAAGAAAAAAAAACAAAAAAATAGAAACTTTAGGTGATCCCACTCACTTATGCAAGCATCATGCTTGCTTATATATAAGAGATCACCAATACAAATACACTCAATCCTTGAATCCAATCATAAGATGTAACGACCCAACACCTTGCAACTTCAGATACACAAGGTGTCAGGTCGTTACATCTTACAATTGCATTCGAGGCACTGGTAGGTTGGTAGGCTATATTTTTCTTGCTATATGGTCAAACTTTCAACTCCTTGACCAAGATAAAATTAGAAAGCAATATGAAGTGTCAAATTCATCCTTCATAACCAAGTTAATACATTTTGCTAAAGGTACAAGTGCAACCATAACTAAATTACTCAATTTGTAAAATATGCATGTTTTCAAAAAATCCTGTCTTTATCTAATATTTTTAGAGAAGTATTTGTCTTCTCCCAATCCAAATTCCAAAAGCTTCATGAAAGAAATAAGGTGATTTTGGTTGCTTCCCTTGGCATTCAAGAATCTGGCATTGTTGGTCTGTCCCAATAATTATTCCATACCTTCCGAGCTTTTGACACTATCACCTATAAATCCAAAGAGCTACAAGAAAAAAGCTAGTAGCATAGTTTATACAACTCGACTAATTTTATCTTAAAGAGGGATCAATTTGACTAAATAAAAAAGTCTTTTGGTTCAACTCAACCTAGACCTAGATGCAGGCCAATCATGGCTACTTAAGAATACTACATAACTAAAAGTAGAAAGAAGGATAACCCATTTACATGACATAGCTCAATAGTGACCCAACAATCATTATCAACCAAGGATAGATTGTTCCACCAATTACATGACCAAGAGGATACCTTGAAACATGTAGAATATTAGCAAGATAAAACCATCATAGAAGACCCTATATGGAAATTTAATTGTCCACAAGTATGATTGATGCCGTGTCATTATTTTACCAGAGGATTCATAACCTTTGTGAGAAACTATAAATAGCATAGAAGTCTCAAGTACACATAAACTGAAAACATTTAAACACCCATTCAAAAAATCATCAAAGGCAAGGTGACAAGTAATGAATTGAAGGAAGAAAAGGCTACCTCATGCCATAAACTTGATTACTAGGTAACAAAACCATATTCATATTAGCTTTGAAATGATTTGGAAAATCACCTTAGGGTCCACAACCAACTCCACTTGTGACTTTTCAGGAAAAGTACATTTACAAATTTCAAGAAACTAGAATATTTAAAAATAGATTTCCAAAACGTAGAGAGAAAAAGCCCACTTGCATATCGATTTTTTTCTTAATAAGCATAGCTGTGTTAAACTCAAAGGTAGATGGTGAAGCTGATTTTTATCTACATACATTCGAAAGTTGGAAGGTTATTTAAATCATTTACTCAAAAAAATTACCTTTGTCGTTGTTGACTCCACAGACTTTCAACACGTGGATGCACCATGCCTGAAGTGTCTATTATATACAATTCTTACTAAATATAAGTTTATACCCACTGCAATCAGCATGATGGAAAAAGCATTTCTTAAGTTACTACCACATAAAAACAAAAGCAGCACTCCTATACCAAAGCAATGTGATTGGAAAATGGAATGGTACTAGTGGCAATGATAACAATGGTTAACAAGCATGCTACTCTATATGTATGGCACTTTATCCAAATCTCATTGAAAGAAATCCTGGTCACCAACATTACTAAGCACTCTTACAAATAGCTATATGACAAAAGGTGTCACAGCTTCAATGAGCTTCCCATGTAAGAAGCAATTTTGAATTCCAATACAGCATAAGATGCTTTCTACATATGATCCCTTTCTTCCTCCAACATTCTTGGCCTCACTACTCCAAATTCTTTGCACTTTCCAATCTCTTGAGTGATTTCACTAGTGCTCTAGTTGACTTCTCTATTCAACTACTATGTTGAACTTGTAAAAAGAAAGACAATAAACTAAAAGGAAAAGTCAAGACATAGAGAAGTGGTAAAGAACATCATAGATAATAAGCACATTTAGCTTCTTTTTTTTTGAGAAGGCACATTTGGCATAAATTATAGGTCCAAGCATTTAGAAATTTGAAAATTGATATTCCAAATATGAAATTATAAATTTACAGTTAGAAGCTAGAACCTCTATGGGAATTGGAATTTCCCTTAGAATTGATTATACTCAATGTAAATGCATGGCTACCAGAGATCATATCACATAATTTGGAGTAACGAATTATTCAAAACAACATAAAGAACTCTTGGAATGATTGGATCTTGATTAGGTATTACGGATGCTAGATTCAATTAGATCACATAAATAGTTAGTGGGATTTATTGAAATCAAAATGACTAACAAGGATAATTAACAAACCTAGCCATCTTAACATGTTCTCCATAGCCAATGGCAATTGATGTGACACGTCTACAATAAAAACATGTGGATTATTGTTCAAAATAATACACATACATATATACATGGCATACATATGTAGACATACACGTATTATGTGTACATAAATAGTTGTAGATGCGCACACATGAACTTTTTAGCATGCATAGATTATTGTCTTCCTAAACAAATCTTAGAACTATGAGGGACTAAAAATACAAGTTCCTATTGGGATTACTTTATCTAAGCATAATCTTCTTATGCATGCATAACCTTTGCACAATCTTTTAATGAAGTAGGATAAATTGGATAACAATCTATCTGATAAAAAGAATTTAACCACTACCAGCCACCCAACTCGTGGTGGATGGATGGATTCACTCGTGGAACATCATAACCCTACTTTTAAGTAGGAACGAGTAGTCTTTTAGTGGATGGAGGTAATCTTGGTGACAAAGTTGCAAAAGTCACTAGTATGGATTGATAATTTTTCAACTAAAATTAGTAGAATGAAGGAATTAGAATTAGGCTCTCCCTATAAAGCAATAGAAAATGATAAGATTCAAACACCAACCTAGAAAGTTCATTCGGTTGTAAGGATTTGACAATGGTATATAGCATTACTCAAAAGTTATCTTCACCTGATGACATGCAAAATTGATTTGCATCATTTTGGATCATTTCCCGCATGTGTATTCACTAGTCACATATTAAATGAATTATTAAAAAGAACAAATGAAGAAGCAAAGGAAGAGAAGCTTCGGTAGGTGGAAAGAGAAAGAGAGGGTCAAGTAACAGGATGAACTCTGGAGATGAACATGCCAAGGAATTAGAGACCCTCCAACAAGATTCTGCCAAGAAATCGTCCCCTGTCAATGACCTCAAACCCCCACGACAAATGACAGATGTCGTGCCACGAAGTCCACGTTTGTGAGGAAAAGATCATCGCCCTCGTCATTCTCCTCCTCATCGTCATCGTCATGGGCAAAGGTCTTTCCAACGAAGAGGGAATGACAGGGGTGGATTTGGAAGAGGGCGGAGTTCCCTCTACATGGAACGATAGAGGGTGGATTTGCAAAGGGCGATCAGTAGTTGTGGGGAAAGGAATGAGTTGGTGCCGCATGCGATGGGATTAGGGTAGATTTGGAGGAGGATGTTTGGAAAAATAGTACGTAGTTTCTTCGTGTAACACTAAGACTCATGGTAGAACTATGCTGAAATACAAATTGCTAGTCATGTTATTTTTTATTTTGTTGATTGATTTTTCTTAACATTAAGAAAGCAATCAAGAAAAAATTTTGAGAAAGAAAACACTAGAATAATTACACTCTTATCTCTTAATTGTTGTAATTAAGGGGTTGAGTTGTAACAATGAGTCATTTTTACTACCTAACCTAAACCATTCCACCCTATGAAAATGATTTGGGTTGAGTGGAATTCTTAACTAGCCAAATTATCGAACCTTTTTCTTGTATATTTTTCCATTTGATCTTAAAAAATTGGGGTTATTCATGGGAAGATGGGAAGGATTGGGAATAAGTAATTGGAAAATGGAGTGATGTCTTAAAAATGTAACATTTTAATTATTGTGAATTATGAAGCTTCACTTAAGTGAACAGAGGTTAATGAGTTGAGTATAAAGGTATAAGATATTTAATTTTGAGGAATGATAAAAGTGAAGAACTTTAATGTTAATTGTATGTAAAGAATATTTTAAAAAGTAGTCGTAGGATATGGGTTGAATTAGATTAGGTTGCTCTTCCAATCCAACTCAAAGTATAATTTAATAGATATGGATTTGGTAAGATATAACTCAACTGGCCTAGTTCTATCTAGTAGAATTAAATTGATCACATTATAATTTTGTATAATTTTTTCACCTATTTTTCACGATTTTTTCATATTTTTTTAGATTTTTATTTTCACATTTGCTAAATAATCTAAATCATTTGATTTTTAAATGTAGGAAAAGGTGATCAAAATATACCAAATATAGGTCTCATATGAAAGCGCACAAGACAAGGAAAAAAATGTTGAAGACGAATTTTAAAAAAGACACTCGTGCAAGCCTCAACAGAAAAATGAAGAAAATCGCAAAAAAATGAAAGATGACGTTAATGCACTCATGTGCGCCTCATGCTTGCGAGCTGCATGCACCTAGCAACCGCCAAGTGCACCCCATGCACAAGTAGCCAACATACGACTCCAATGTTACCCTCGCACGCACCATGTGCACCAACCAGCCTCCTCTCATGCCCTCTTCATGTGCCAGACCTTCTTCCGTGTGCCAATTCTTCTATCCATGAATTCCCATAGCCAAAACTAGCAGGAGGGGTTGGAATCAAGGAAAAATGAAGGAAAAAGAAAAGAAACAAAAAAAGGAATGTCTAATTAAGATTATTAAGCCAAAAATCATGAAGAAAATCACATTTTTATGGGATTTGAAGTTTTCTTCCCCTCCAAAAATCCTCAAAAATGTGGACCACAAAATTAGATTAATCCTAATGATTTTAGGATTGCTTGCTGGCCCTTGTATTGAGGATATAACTCATAATTCTTCTCATTCTTCCCCTTTCTCTCTCCATTTCTTAAGCATGGGCCCTTCCATTGATGCATCATCATGACAATACCACCACATTGAAAAGCTCTCCTTGCTCGTTCTCTCTCTTTCTCTCTTTATTTGTACTCTTAAAATTGTTTTGTTAATAAAATTATGTTCTGAATTTGATTCCTTAAAATTAGTGCATGATAACTTTCTCAAACTTTTTCTTGTTATTTCTTGCATGATGGATTTAGATCTCTGTCAAATTTTATACCTAAATTAGCCTTATAAAAAAGGATAAAATTCATTTATGCTTTAGTCCAGAGATTATTGCAATTTAATCCTTAATATCTATTTAAGTTTTTTTGCATGCATTACCATGCCAATTTGCAATGGTTTTTGGTAGGATTCTTAGTTAGGTAGTTTACCTTCTTAATTTTTTTAAGAATTTTTATATTTTTGTAAAATTATTTGTTAGTATTTTTACATTTCAACCCTTATTTTGCAATCCACCCCTTACTTTTTAAGTATAATCTCTACTCTTCTAAAAAAATTTCAAAAAATCTTTAAAATTCCCTAAAAGTCCAAAAAAAAGTTCAGATTAGTAGAAAGTAATTTGGATGATTTTTCCTCCATGAGGACGACTTAGACTCTCACTATACTTATTTCTACATGTTTCGAAAGTTCATATTTTTTATAACAATCATGTTTTCACACAAAGTGGCACTTAAAATTTTTAGCACGATTGACAGTGGAGGTGGTTGATTTATATTGCTTTTTACTATCTTGTATGCATTTAATTAGATTTTTCTTTTTTTTCTTTTCAAGGTTACTAACTCATTTACCTCAGTTTTGATTTGTACATTTTGCAAGTAAGGACCTTAGGCTAATTCAAACCATCCTAATAAGTCAACTCATCTCATCTCGTAGTTAGTTTAGGCTAGTTTTCTTTAAAAAAACAAAAATAAATAAAAATAAAAAGAAAACAAAAAAGCAAAAAAAAAATATCTCCCTAAAACCTGCTTCTATAAGGTAATTACTAAGGCGTTAATTCTAGGGTTCATTTGCCTTTAGAAGTTTCTAATATTTTTTTATTAATCTTCCTGAAATTGAGCATGCATCTGTGTTGAACTTTAATTAAAAGAAGAGACACCAACAACAACAACATTGCTTAAAACCTTAAAAGAGGCAAGAGAAAGTCTAAAATACATTCAACCAAGGTGAAACTTTAAAAGACAAGAGTTCTAAAATTAAATGATTGTGTTGCTTAGTTGTTGCATTTGCATATTGAATTAATCTTTAAGAGCACAACCCCCTAAAAATGTCATCACATTCCAAGCATCTACATTTGCCTAAGCCCTAAAACTGAGTAGATGTTGGCCCTAAGATTGAATAATTTCTAGTCTCAAGGATGCGATTTTACCTTTGTCTAAGTGGTTTGCCTTAATTTTTAAGGTTAACTCTAGTGTCAAGATTGTGGGTACCAAAGTCAAACAACTTGTAACGACTCGGCTCCCGAGTCCCTACGAGACACGAGAACCGGACCGACTCGACTAATCCCAAGACCTAGTCGTCCAACGAGGAAGTAACCAAAAGACAGTAAAATAAACCACATTCAGCATGAATATAACTAACAGTAAGAAAGTACAGCAGTAAGGAAAGAAACTACTACAGTAGGTACCACCACAATAGTAAAACAGCATTTATCATATAACAAGAATTGCAGGTAAAGAAGGTACAGCGGAAACAAAAACTACTCACTAGAACAGAAACAAAAAGGGGTACAAAAGCTGTGGTAACTCTACTGGACCCTACTCGGCCCAGCGTCCTCTGCAGCCGCCGACCCTGGCTGCTCAACACCTGGTCCTGAAAAAGGTAACGAGTGTAACACGTCAGCAAAACGCTGAGTAGAGTGGCAAACTAACTAAAGGCAACAGTAGAGTGTACAGTAGCTGTTATGTTCTATTACTTCCTTTATTCACATCTTTCAATTTTTCTCACTATTTCATTTATTTCTCAGATCCTTTACTTGATCTCGAATGTCCTCGTGGGAACGATCTTGATTGCAGTCTTTTCCAAAAGTAGAAGTAGCACGTGGTGCTCTCCTGGCCGAGAGAGTCCCCCGTGGTGATCCTACCCTCAGTCAACCACCCCAAGGTCACTGATAGACGTAACGGTGACTACGGCACGCGCGATAAACGCACAGGTAGCTAGCCCGCACTGGCACGCGGTCAGTCGTTTCCGTTAACGGGTGCGCCCAAAGCACAGCACGGAACCAGGGCAGAGCCCTCTCAGTAACAGGGGTCCAACCACTCCACGGTAACCAAACCGGGGCCTTGCCCCTCCACAGTCCGCGCACCCTCGCCTGACTACCCTGGTTTGCCCTAGTGGGCCTAACAAGTCGGTGAAGGAGGCTAGCAGAACCCCGGGGCCCGTGGGGTAGCTAGTACTCTCCTAACACTACTAGCTCTCCTCGGTACTACGTACACGAGGGCCAACAAGTCGGTACAGAGCGGCCAAGCCTAACCCCAGGTCCCTGGGGCGGCTGGCCCCACTCTGCACTAAACAGGTACAGGTACTTCCCTTGGTACTGCGTACCCAAGAGACAGTACAACTACATCTCAGTTCCATTCCCTTTTCCTTTCCAGGAGTTCCACTCCTAATTCCCCGTAGGGTTCCAGCTCTTTATCTCAGAACATCATATGTTTCACTTTCCAGATTCACGTTCTCAAAATCCATGATCTCAAACATGTTTCTTTATTCATAACAGGCAGCTGTTAATTAAATTTACAGGCAGCTTTATATATTCCTTTCCATTTTTCCAAGACTGCAGTAATATACATTCCACTAGTTTTTCCATCCTAGGATTCATACCATATCCTAGGATCTATCATACAATCTAATTTTCCGGCCCTAGGATTCATGCAACACCTAGGAGCTATCATTCCATATATTTCTCATTCCTAGGATTCATGCAATGCCCTAGGTTCTAGTTATGGTTCCATACTTTAACAGATTTTATTAATACTTAAAGCCACTCTACCAGGTACAACGGGAGTAATGGGGGCGTGATCGGGAATCCCGCGTGCCTCCGTGACTCTCAAGACTGCAACCGAACGAGGTCCTATCACAAGGATCAAACACAAGGAGTGTCTCAGAACAGTGTATAGCTACTGTAGGCGGGTAGAGGAATTAATTCTGAAACGAACGCAACTCGAATCGCGGAAAACGGAGCCCAAACGGGCCCTAAACGGGTCGAGAAAGACGATACTGTGCAAAATCAGACGTCTGGAACTCCTTCCAGACGTCTTAAACGGTGGATCAGAGAATTACCTGTTCAGCTTGGTTCCCCGGACGTCCAGAAGTCTGCAGGGACGTCTTTCCTATACCCCAGACGTCCGATGGTCCACACGGACGTCTGTAGATCACTCCCGCCGTCTGGTACAACTTCCAGACGTCTGATTCGCAAAGGATGGCGAATCAGCGAACCTGCGCACAGCCAACCCCCCTCCCTCAGTACAGTCAGTCGACAAGAAGGAAGAAGAAAGTGGAAACTCACCTTTCAGACGTCTGTATGATCTTACAGACGTCGACCTTGCCGTCTGGATATCAAACCAGACGTCTGATTCTGGAAATTTTTCCAGAATCAGAACCCTGCTCGGCCTCCGCTCGCGACGCCGCCCGCGTCGCTCCTCGAGCGTCTGCTGCTCAGCCCGCAGCAGGTCCCTCTCCGCGTCGCTCCGCGCCCCCTGCGCCCTCCGCCGGCCGGCCCAGCCGCTCCGGCGAGCTCGCCCTCGCGGCAGAGCCCTGACCTCGCACGCCGCACCTCCTCCGCGCTCACTGCGGCTGCCGCTGCCGCCCTCGCGTCCGCTCGCTCTCGCGCACAGGAAGGAGAAGAAGGAGGAGACGGTGGAGACGGGAGGGGAGGCGCGCGGAGAGGAGAGAGAGAAGGCGGCAGGCCGCCTGCAGCCGCAGAGAAAAGAGGGAATATGCGCGTGTGTCGAAAATAACAGATTCCCAGACGTCTGGAAACGATCCCGGACGTCTGGTCAGACGTCTGGATGTGATCCCAGACGTCTATTCCGACGTCTGGGCCACCTCCCAGACGTCTTAAAAGGCGTCTGGGGCACGCGTTCGTTACAATATAACAAACTCAAAGGAAGTTTCGTCCCCGAAACTTGCGCCAACTAAGGTGCGGGAAAAAGATGTCCAAATAACCATAACAAACTCAAAGAGGACCGAAGCCGGTCCGAAAAGACGTACCCGCGAAAAGCTCCGAGTACCGCTCCCGCATTGCCGCCTCAGGCTCCCAGGTAGCCTCCTCGTACCGCTGGCTCCACAAAACCTTTACCAGGGGTACTTGCTTTCGTCTCAACCTGCGAACGGCTCGGTCTAGGATCTGCACTGGCCGTTCGGGGTAGGTCAGGTCGTCGCTCACCTCGACGCTCTCGTGACTCAGTACGTGGCTAGGATCGGCTACGTACTTCCTGAGGTTGGACACGTGGAACACGTCGTGCACACCAGAAAGCTGCGGGGGAAGGGTAAGTCTGTAAGCAACGGGTCCAACCCGCTCCAGGACCTCAAAGGGCCCCACGAACCTCGGCGCGAGCTTCCCTCTCACCCCAAACCGCTGTAAGCCCTTCATGGGCGAAACACGAAGGAAGACGTGGTCCCCAACCTCGAACTGCACCTCTCTGCGTCTGCGATCTGCGTAGCTCTTCTGTCTGCTCCTGACAGTGCGGAGTCGTCTGTGGATCTGCTCAACTACCTCCTGACTCTGCCGGATCAACCTGGGGCCAACCTCCCACTTGGTCCCCACCTCAACCCAACTCAAGGGTGCCGTGCATTTCCGTCCGTACAGAGCCTCGTAGGGAGCCATGCCGATGCTCGAGTGATAACTGTTGTTGTATGCAAACTCCGCCAGGGGTAGGTGCTCCTCCCAAGAGCCCCTCCAGTCTAGTACACAGGCACGCAAAAGGTCCTCAAGTGTCTGTATCGTGCGTTCCGACTGTCCGTCCGTCTGGGGGTGGTAAGCTGTGCTAAACCTCAACCTCGTCCCCAAAGCCTGCTGAAACTCAGCCCAAAACTGGGACGTAAAGCGGGTATCCCGGTCGGATACGATCTCCCGCGGAACTCCGTGTAGTCGCACCACATCACGGATATACCTCTCTGCCAACTGTGCTGGTCCCAAAGTGACTCGGATCGGCAAGAATCGTGCCGTCTTCGTCAATCTATCCACTATTACCCAGACTGCGTCGTGTCCTCGCTGGGTAACAGGTAAGCCCACCACCAAGTCCATGGTGATGCTCTCCCACTTCCACTCTGGCACTGGAAGCGGCTGAAGCGGCCCTGCAGGCCTCTGATGCTCGGCTTTCACCTGCTGGCACACTAAGCACTGCTGCACGAACTCACCCACATCCCACTTCATCCCTCTCCACCAGAACTCGCGTCTCAAGTCATGGTACATTTTCGTGTTTCCGGGATGTATGGTGAATCTGGAACCGTGTGCCTCAGTCAGGAGCTCTCTCAACAGCTCCTCGTCTCTGGGGACGCACAACCGTCCCCTCAAGCGTAACACCTGGTCTGTGAAAGAGAAGTCCCCTGGGTCCCCTGATAGTACTCTGTCGCACAAAGACTGCAAGTACGGATCGGCCATCTGTCCCGTGATGATGCGGTCTATCAACTCTGGCCTGGTCTGCCGTGTCACCGTCACTGCCCCACAGTACCCTCGTAACTCTAGAGGTCGCCAACTGCCCACCTCCTCCAAAAGGCTCCAACTCTGTAACTGTAGACTGGCCAAGCGTGCAGGCGCCTTACGGCTCAAGGCGTCAGCCACCACGTTGGCCTTTCCCGGGTGGTAGGAGATGCTGCAGTCGTAGTCCTTCAGGAGCTCCAACCAACGTCTCTGTCTCATGTTGAGCTCCTTCTGGTCAAAAAGATATCTGAGGCTCTTATGATCTGTAAAAATCTCGAAGGTCTCACCGTACAAGTAGTGCCTCCATGTCTTCAGCGCGAAGACAACAGCTGCCAACTCTAGATCGTGGGTAGGGTAAGTATGCTCATGGGGCTTCAGTTGCCGCGAAGCGTAAGCGACCACGTGACCCCTCTGCATGAGCACACCTCCTAACCCCTACAAGGAAGCGTCCGTGTACACAACGAACCCGCCACTACTGTCAGGGATGGTGAGCACGGGAGCCGAGGTCAACCTCTCCTTCAGCTCCAGAAAACACGCCTCACAGGCGTCTGTCCAAGCGAAGGGCACATCCTTCCGGGTCAACTGTGTCATAGGACGTGCAATCTGCGAAAACCCTCTGATGAACCGTCTGTAGTAACCTGCCAGTCCCAGGAAACTGCGAATCTCAGTGACTGAACGCGGTCTCTCCCACCTGAGCACTGCCTCGACCTTGGCGGGATCCACCGCCAGGCCGTCTCCAGAGATCACATGACCCAAAAAGGTCACCTCCCTCAACCAGAACTCGCACTTGCTGTATTTGGCGTACAGCCTACGTCGTCTCAGAGTGTCCAGAACCATCCGCAAGTGCTGTCCGTGCTGCGTCCGATCTCTAGAATAGATGAGTACATCATCTATGAAAACCACCACAAACTGGTCCAAGTACGGTCTAAACACCCGGTTCATCAGGTCCATGAAAGCAGCGGGGGCATTGGTCAGCCCAAACGGCATGACCAAAAACTCGTAGTGCCGTACCGGGTGCGGAAAGCTGTCTTGGAGACATCGGTCTCCCTGATCCTCAACTGGTGGTATCCAGACCTCAAGTCGATCTTGGAAAACACCGTGGCACCCCGCAACTGGTCAAACAAATCGTCAATCCTCGGCAGCGGATATCTGTTCTTGATGGTGACCCTATTCAGCTGTCGGTAGTCCACACAAAGGCGTAGGGTCCCATCCTTCTTCTTCACAAACAGTACTGGGGCTCCCCAGGGAGACGCACTGGGCCTCACGAAACCCTTCTCCAAAAGGTCCTGCAACTGAGACTTGAGCTCTCGTAGCTCAAGCGGTGCCATCCTGTATGGCGCGGTGGAGATGGGGCTGGTCCCTGGTACTAGTGAGATCTCAAACTCGATCTCACTCTCGGGCGGTAGTCCTGGTAACTCGTCTGGAAACACGTCGGGGTACTCTCTGACCACCGGGATGCTCTGGAAGTCTGCCACGGGGCTGGGCTCCGCCACCACACAAGCTAGGAAGCCCTCACACCCCTGGCTCAAAAGTCTCGCCGCCCGAAGTGCCGATATGCACCTGAACCCTCCGTCCACTGGCTGCCCGTGAAACTCGAAGGAAGGCAACTCCGGCATGGAGAAGACAATCTTCCTCTCAAAACAGTCTACCAAGGCGTGGTAAGCGGACAGCCAATCCATCCCCAGAATCACTCCAAAGTCCTCCATCTGTATCATAATCAGGTCAGCTGGCAGGCTATGTCCCCCGATGCTGACCCCGCAACCCGTGTACACCTCCTCAGCTACAAACAGCTGACCACTCGGACCTCTGATTACGAACGGATTCTCTAACAATGTATAATCCTGGTCCAAACTAACTGCGAAACTGGCTGCGACAAACGAGTGCGTAGCGCCGGAATCGAAAAGCGTGTAAACGAGTCTGCCAGAAACTGAAACCATACCTGCTACCACGGATCCCGATGCTCTGGCGTCCCTGTGTGTTAGGGCGTTGATACGCCCCTCAGCTCTAGGTGCGGACGAAGCAGCCACACTCTGCGTCGGACGGGTAGGTGCTGGCCGGTACCCTCCTCGCGACTGCTGTCCTCCTCCTCGTGCCTGGGGACCACGGCCTCCTGCGCGCCCTCCAGTGCTCTGCACGGGAAGTATCTGCTGACTTCCTGCCCTAGATGGGCAGTCCCTCCTGACGTGGCCCGGCTGGCCACACTGGTAGCAGAGGGGAACCCGACTCCCGCCCTCAGTGAGTCCCTGCTGTCGGCTAGGCGGGGGTCCGGCGCTGGCGACTGGCCCCTGTCGAGGGCCCCCAAAGGCCACTGATGGCCCTGCACAACGTGACGGCTCTCCTGCGGACGTCACGTGTCTCCGTTCTCGCCGGCCCTGTGAGAAGTCTGGCTGAAAGGGCCTCTTCCGTCCGCCGTCGGTCTCTCATGCGGACGGGTTGGTCTCCTCGTAAGTCATAGCTGCCTCTACCACCCTCAAAAACGTCGGCAGCTTCAGGGGTTTGACATACCCCCAGATCGCAGGCCGGAGCCCCTCGGTGAACCTCCAAAGGCGCTCCTCCTCAGTGGCTACCGCTGTCGCTGCAAAGCGGGATAGCTCCAAGAAACGCGTGCGGTACGTGCTCACGGTCATCGTCCCTTGGCGGAGAGTGTGGAACTCCCGCCTCCTCTGGTCCTGCCATGTCTGGGGAAAGTACTGCTCGCAGAAGAGGGTGACGAACTGGTCCCACGTCGGCTCGTCCCTCTCCTGTCCCCGGACCGCCCTCCACCACCGGTGTGCCGCACTCTCCAGCTGGTACGTGGCAAAGGCCACGCGGCACTCCACCGGGGGGCGAAGGGTGTCGAAGATCTTCTCCAGCTGCTCAAGCCAGTCCTCTGCCTCGGTCGGGTCCTCATCCCCCTTGAAGGAGGGGGCTTCAGCTTCCGGAACTGTCCGAAAAGCTCGAAGTGGCGCTGTAGGGGAGGTGCTGGTGCACCTCCAGGCGAAGGTGCCTCGTGTACAGAAGTGTCGGAGGAAGGTGGGGGCGGCAGGGGCCCATCCCCTCCCTCGTGTCCAGCGCCGCGTCCGTCGCGTGGTCCCACAGAGGACTCCCCCTCTGCAACCCCAGGAGGAGGTGCTCGGGGCGGTGGGTGGAGCTCCTCTCGTACAATATCCCGAATCAGTCTGGCGAGGTCCGGGGCCTGGATGCCAGGGAGTGGTGGCTGGTCCACCGAGACGTCAACGACAGCACGTCCACCTCGCCGACCTCGTCCTCGGCCTCGCCCGCGGCCAGTCTCGCCAGTCCCGCGACGAGGCATCTCCTGCAAGGAGACGCGAAACAAAACGGAAACGTCAAATAGACGGCACCTAACGAAACTTCTATGAGCTCATGTCAAGAGATATGTTGTGGTGGCTACTCTAGCTATAAACATGTGAATTGGTTATTTTCCAGTCAGTTGACTCACTTCTCGGGACGACCTTGCTCTGATACCATCTTGTAACGACCCGGCTCCCGAGTCCCTACGAGACACGAGAACCGGACCGACTCGACTAATCCCAAGACCTAGTCGTCCAACGAGGAAGTAACCAAAAGACAGTAAAATAAACCACATTCAGCATGAATATAACTAACAGTAAGAAAGTACAGCAGTAAGGAAAGAAACTACTACAGTAGGTACCACCACAACAGTAAAACAGCATTTATCATATAACAAGAACTGCAGGTAAAGAAGGTACAGCGGAAACAAAAACTACTCACTAGAACAGAAACAAAAAGGGGTACAAAAGCTGTGGTAACTCTACTGGACCCTACTCGGCCCAGCGTCCTCTGCAGCCGCCGACCCTGGCTACTCAACACCTGGTCCTGAAAAAGGTAACGAGTGTAACACGTCAGCAAAACGCTGAGTAGAGTGGCAAACTAACTAAAGGCAACAGTAGAGTGTACAGTAGCTGTTATGTTCTATTACTTCCTTTATTCACATCTTTCAATTTTTCTCACTATTTCATTTATTTCTCAGATCCTTTACTTGATCTCGAATGTCCTCGTGGGAACGATCTTGATCGCAGTCTTTTCCAAAAGTAGAAGTAGCACGTGGTGCTCTCCTGGCCGGGAGAGTCCCCCGTGGTGATCCTACCCTCAGTCAACCACCCCAAGGTCACTGATAGACGTAACGGTGACTACGGCACGCGCGATAAACGCACAGGTAGCTAGCCCGCACTGGCACGCGGTCAGTCGTTTCCGTTAACGGGTGCGCCCAAAGCACAGCACGGAACCAGGGCAGAGCCCTCTCAGTAACAGGGGTCCAACCCCTCCACAGTAACCAAACCGGGGCCTTGCCCCTCCACAGTCCGCGCACCCTCGCCTGACTACCCTGGTTTGCCCTAGTGGGCCTAACAAGTCGGTGAAGGAGGCTAGCAGAACCCCGGGGCCCGTGGGGTAGCTAGTACTCTCCTAACACTACTAGCTCTCCTCGGTACTACGTCCACGAGGGCCAACAAGTCGGTACAGAGCGGCCAAGCCTAACCCCAGGTCCCTGGGGCGGCTGGCCCCACTCTGCACTAACACAGGTACAGGTACTTCCCTTGGTACTGCGTACCCAAGAGACAGTACAACTACATCTCAGTTCCATTCCCTTTTCCTTTCCAGGAGTTCCACTCCTAATTCCCCGTAGGGTTCCAGCTCTTTATCTCAGAACATCATATGTTTCACTTTCCAGATTCACGTTCTCAAAATCCATGATCTCAAACATGTTTCTTTATTCATAACAGGCAGCTGTTAATTAAATTTACAGGCAGCTTTATATATTCCTTTCCATTTTTCCAAGACTGCAGTAATATACATTCCACTAGTTTTTCCATCCTAGGATTCATACCATATCCTAGGATCTATCATACAATCTAATTTTCCGGCCCTAGGATTCATGCAACACCTAGGAGCTATCATTCCATATATTTCTCATTCCTAGGATTCATGCAATGCCCTAGGTTCTAGTTATGGTTCCATACTTTAACAGATTTTATTAACACTTAAAGCCACTCTACCAGGTACAACGGGAGTAATGGGGGCGTGATCGGGAATCCCGCGTGCCTCCGTGACTCTCAAGACTGCAACCGAACGAGGTCCTATCACAAGGATCAAACACAAGGAGTGTCTCAGAACAGTGTATAGCTACTGTAGGCGGGTAGAGGAATTAATTCTGAAACGAACGCAACTCGAATCGCGGAAAACGGAGCCCAAACGGGCCCTAAACGGGTCGAGAAAGACGATACTGTGCAAAATCAGACGTCTGGAACTCCTTCCAGACGTCTTAAACGGTGGATCAGAGAATTACCTGTTCAGCTTGGTTCCCCGGACGTCCAGAAGTCTGCAGGGACGTCTTTCCTATACCCCAGACGTCCGATGGTCCACACGGACGTCTGTAGATCACTCCCGCCGTCTGGTACAACTTCCAGACGTCTGATTCGCAAAGGATGGCGAATCAGCGAACCTGCGCACAGCCAACCCCCCTCCCTCAGTACGGTCAGTCGACAAGAAGGAAGAAGAAAGCGGAAACTCACCTTTCAGACGTCTGTATGATCTTACAGACGTCGACCTTGCCGTCTGGATATCAAACCAGACGTCTGATTCTGGAAATTTTTCCAGAATCAGAACCTTGCTCGGCCTCAGCTCGCGACGCCGCCCGCGTCGCTCCTCGAGCGTCTGCTGCTCAGCCCGCAGCAGGTCCCTCTCCGCGTCGCTCCGCGCCCCCTGCGCCCTCCGCCGGCCGGCCCAGCCGCTCCGGTGAGCTCGCCCTCGCGACAGAGCCCCGACCTCGCACGCCGCACCTCCTCCGCGCTCACTGCGGCTGCCGCTGCCGCCCTCGCGTCCGCTCGCTCTCGCGCACAGGAAGGAGAAGAAGGAGGAGACGGTGGAGACGGGAGGGGAGGCACACCCCCTTTTAACGCCGCGCGGAGAGGAGAGAGAGAAGGCGGCAGGCCGCCTGCAGCCGCAGAGAAAAGAGGGAATATGCGGCCTGCGCGCTCAGGCACGCAGGCGACTCGCGTGTGTCGAAAATAACAGATTCCCAGACGTCTGGAAACGATCCCGGACGTCTGGTCAGACGTCTGGATGTGATCCCAGACGTCTATTCCGACGTCTGGGCCACCTCCCAGACGTCTTAAAAGGCGTCTGGGGCACGCGTTCGTTACACAACTTAAGTGGGCAAGAGGTTCCTCAGTTAGCACCTTAGGGAAAGCTTTGGAAATGCTCTCTTTACCCCCACTTGTATTCAACCTGGCTGAATTGATTTTAAGAAATGAGGTGTAATTGCTTACAAGCCTTCTCATGCCTTTTGAGGCTTTTAGATCCCATATGGTTAAACATTTAAGGTTAGATTAAATTCCTTGCTTGTGTGGATAGGGCACTCCTCTCATCTGCCTCTCATTGCTCCACCATATTTCTTCCGATGGCATACACACATGAGATGACTTATTCTTACTACAATCAAGGTCAACCAAACTCTCACTTTGAATACCACTCATCTATCAGTAACCTGAACCTTATGGATTACCTATCCTTTATAATTCATAACTTTCCTGGAAACCATCCAAATCCATTAACTCCTTGTCAATACACAAATCCTCAACCAAACCCTTTGTATGAATACTGCCTATCTATTAGTACCCTCATGAATGACTCTTTGATAAGTACATAATTTATGCTAGTTTGGTACATATAGGTTATACATATGTTGCATTATAATCATAGATGCATAATTAGGTCATGCATATATTTTATAATTAATCTACAATGATTTCTTATGAATAATGTAGGTGTTGATCAAGTCAAGAAGATGGAGAACCACTTATTGGAGGAGAAGAATTCTTTTGGAAGCTAAATAATGAAGAACTTAGAAGAAATAAAGACAAATCTTAAGAAATTAAGACAAGAGAAGAGATAAATGCAAGGGAAGACACATGGTACCCTCCTAAAGCCTCTGTCATTTAGACCATAAGACAATCTTTTTATCCAAAACCTACGTCCTAAACCTATTTTAGGAAATACACCTATAAACCTCCACCATTGATCAACAATCCTAAGGCCTAAAACCCTTTTGCCAAAAATAGAAAACAAAAAACATATCCAAAAATCCTATCCAAAACCTAGTGTAATATCATCCCTAGATCTACCATCCAATGGCCCATTTTAAACCTTAGTTAGTAATTACTTACTCCACACCACCACACTTCATCCAAGCCTTTCATCCATCAACCAAGGGCCTACATTTAATCTCCTCTTAGCTGCCCTCTCTTGTAGCCCTTAGATGCTCTAATACGAAAAATATGTGGTTTGTTAAAAGCAAGTTTTTGTCGTTGCAATGGGTAAAATCGATCAGCTTTTAAATTTATATTCCTAAATAATGGTGGTGTCTAGAATCATCCAAGGAGGCCAATTTGTTAGTCAGATAGGTGATTCTCTCTCTCACCTCCCAAATGAACACTTCTCTTTTTGTATTTTGATTTTTGTAAATTTTTATGTTCAGAAATAAGTGAGATACAAATGTGAAGATAGGACTACGCTAAAGAAACTACGCCTAACAACTAGAACCTAAGTGACAAGAGAAGTCTTCTCTTCTAAGCTCACCCTAGACAAGTGCGCCTAGGGTAATTAGAAGAGAGATGTGATGCACCGAAGTAAATAAAGTTGCTACTTGAAATTGAAAATTCAAGAATGAAGAAAGGCACCTTGCTATTAAGAAGAAATGTTTACAAAGTACCTAGGGAGCTCAACTAAGTAGAGGTTCCACTTAGTTAATCCCTAAGTAGATGAATGCTTAACAGGAATTAAAATGCAACAAAATACAAGTAGAAAATTCTCCCGAGTAGCTGAGGCAACCTTCGCTCCAAGAATGGTGGCTCCCAGACTTGAAGAAGACTTCCTTCTAGCTCCTTGAGTTGCTCCTCTCAAAGGTGGACATCCTCCACCCTTCTTTCCTCTTGCCTGGCTATCCTTTCTAAATGGAAGCTTGCTCCTTGACGTGGCACAAGGAAGGAGAGAGAACAGGAAGAAGGCACCAAGGGAGTGGGTAGGTTATAGGAAGTATTTTTGCTAGCCAAGGATGGTTTGAATGGTAGGATGGGGGGTCTTTTTATAGGCTAATATAGGTGGCGGTTAGGAAGCTTCCTTGGCGCCATGTGAAAGGGTGCCAAGGAAGGTGGCTTGGTTGGTGGTTTTAATGTAGGTGGACAGCCATTAAGGTGGAGAGGGAGTAGGGTAGGAGTTAGATTTGAGTTGGATCCAACTGGTTTGAGCTGGGGTCCAACTACTGGAGCTTCTGTCTTCACAAATGTTCCAAGTGCCTTCCATACTGCCAGCACTTCTCTGATTTCCAATGCATTCATCCCTAGCAATCAAACGGAAACTACATGAGATAATGTGAAATGAATGCTAATGTATGCTCTAAACCCTAAATGCACATGCATGCTAACTGCAATGATATAATGCAATGTAATGGACAAAATCTTAGGAACTAGATGTTAATGGATGCTAAGGATGATGATAAACTGGCGTTTATCACATCCCCATGCTTATCTTTTTGCTAGTCCCCTAGCAAAAGTTGTGATTGCACCACATTATTTCTCAAGAAACCAACTTTTTGTGTTTTGAGGAAAAAGTTCATGATAGGACCTTGGTTAATTTTTTGTTAAAGTAGGTACAAGGTTTGTTAAGGATAAAACATTTGGACTTAGCTTTGGATTCAAAGATTAGACAAAGCAGGACCGCAATATCCTTTGAGAATTCACTACTTAACTCCTTAATTCAAATATTCCGAAACCGTTTTTGTTGTTCGGATTTCCCTGGCTTGTAAACTCGATACGTAACTCTCAAGTTGATAAAAATTCAGGTGTCAGAGCTTTGTGATATGCTAACATTATTAGGATAAGGTCATGTTATTGAAACTTTTTTTTTCAATTATTTCCCCCATGCTTAGCCGTAGCTTAGTTCTACTACAGATGTGTCGGGATCATCATTCCCATTACCAATCCTTGAGGGGGCTCTGGTGCCGGCATTTCGAGATAGTACCACCCAAGACACACCCCAAAAGCTCACAACCCCAAGACACAATGTGGTGTAAAGGGGCATGATGAGTCGATCTTCGCTTTCATTGAATTTTTAAACATAAAATAACATGTCATTGTAAATCTTTTGTGGTGGAAAATCGACTATCAAAACTTTTAACATTTCTAACCACAATGATTAGGTCGTCTCCACAGGAAGGAATTAACCTATTGAAATCATTAATGATAACTGATCTATTCAGGATTATTAATGGTTATACATTTAAACTCTTGCAACATTCTCTCCAACACAACTTCTCCCTTTATGCAATTAGTCAGGATCAGGAGGGGTTCTCATGCAAATTCAGCCAGATATAACATAAGATAAACAAATGAATAGTGCTTTTTTGCAATGGCAAAAATCCTTAATTTTTAATGTGATTGCAAACAGGGGATTTGCTTCGACGAATCATGCATGCGAAAGAGGTCACACTGGATACGCGGTGCTCGAAGGAGATTAGTCGGGATATGAGCTTCGCGTTGGTGGTCATGGTGTCGACAAAGGTGGCTGAAGCTCACCAGTCAGAGCGACAGCAGTCGTCGGCAGTGGGTCTCCCAGGCACATGCATGGGCTATCATCGACGGCTCTTGTGGTCGTCGACGGAGGTTAAGGCGAGCACTCCAGTCATTTTGGCGAAAAAGGAGGTGACCCAAGGTGACGTAGCCGGTGAGGGGGACGGCGTGCACTTTGGGTTCCTTGCTTGAATTTGTAGGTGGGAAATTGGGAACGAAGGAGAGGATAAAGAAGAAGAAGGAACAGGGGGGAAAGGTGTTTGGCTGCGGGTGTTGAGGGTGTTTGCAGGCCATGGGTGGACATGGGTGCATGGAGAAGGTGAAGATGGTGATGGTTGTGGGTTTGAGATGCAAGTGGTGGTGTTGGCGTGGTGGGAGGGGCAGTGAAAGGAGGTGTGCTGCGGCGAGGGGTGGAGATGGTGCTGTGGCAGCTTGCAGTGATGGGTTAGTGATGAAGGTAGTGACGATGAGGGCCGTGCACTGTCACCGCACAGCTGGTCGTGGTGGGGTCATGGTGAGGATGAAGGTGAAGGGTGAAGGTGGTGTCACGGTGCTTGCCATGTTCATGGTGTAAGCAGGTTCCATAGAGGAGCGGCGAGGGAAGATCCCCAAAGGGGGGAGAAGAGATTCATCTAAAAGAAGATGCATGGAGAAGATAAATAAAGAGGGGAGCTAGAATGTATGGGTGGTTTTGCAATTGGAGAAGGAAGCGGCGTGGAGTAGGCAGTGCGTTAGGATTGGGAATACGAGTTGTTGCGAGGAGGAAGGCGACACTGTAGGGTGGGTACATCAGTCATCCAGATTGTGTTCCAGAAGTCTTAAGTATGAAAATTGGACGTTTTATGTGCACGCTAGCCGTCTAAAATGATAGATTATGTACGGAGATAAGGTGATGTTGGATTTGACTTATGTAGGCTTAGTTTGCAGGTATAGGTCCTAATCTAATTGGGATTTTGAAGTGGAAATTGGGCTTAGGATAAGTGCTAGAGGCATGAATGGCACCTCGAGCCATCTCTATTATTCCTACAGCCAAAAGAAATTCACATAATTATTTATATAACATAGCAAATTATGTAATCCCATGACATGCATTTATTTTGCAAATATTAATACAATCTAAAACGTAGGAACTATCAAATTAGGCTAAATAATGGTCCACTAAAGTGGACTTACCAGGGCACTCCAAGCAAACTCAAGTTCTTGCTCCGACGCTATGGGTAGAGCACCATCCAAGACACCTGAGCTGCAAAATGCACCTTAATACTCCATCTAAAGATATGAAATATAGATATAGAGCAACGCCAAGGTGGTAACATGTTGACATCGCATCCTCAAAAGAAGTATTTTTCCTTCTCGGTGGTGGGAACTCAAACCAATCATCTATCTTGGTCTTTTACTAAGATTTTGCAAGAGTTTCTTAATTATTTAGATGTTTTTGGGCTTGGGTAGTGTTGACTTTGTGTGTGAAATGTTTGACACTAGGTTTCCAAAAGAAAAGCAAATTTTTGGATCGAGAGCTAAGTCAGGTATTATTCAGGTCACTAAACAAAGTCGGGTTACTTGAATCATCAAGTGTGAGGATGGAATTCTTTGTAGGATACCTGATCTAGTCTAGGTTTCTAGACCTGAAACATCTAAAAATGAATCTGCAGCTTCATCCTTAGTTTGTTAATGATTAAACCCCAGGTGTACCTAGTTTGCATTAAAGTTCAACCATTAGTCCTTTCTTTCACTAAAAATTCTCAAAACATTTTTTTAGAAGTTATGCAAATAGAGTGCATATGCAGATGCAGATGATGCGGATGCAAAATATTTTAATGTTTTTAGGTTCTAAAAAATAATGAAATGCCTAACAAAATTGAAGTACCCCCCATGCTTAAGGTTTGCAAGTCCCTTGCAAAAGGAAAAGAGTAGGAGAAGATATCACCTGAGAAAGGAAGTCAGGATAGGGGTGAAGTTTTTCAAAACCTGAAAAGAAATGAAAGAGAAAAGGACAATGTTCTTGGGTTACCTCCCAACTAGTGTTGTCTTTAATGCCATTTAGTCAAGCGTGAAGTGATGCACGGAAGATGGTCAATCGTGAAGATAGTTAAACACGTGAATGCCCTGTAAAATGCAATCCTCCTCTTGGTCCCCTGAAAAGAAAATGGTTGAAGTAGGGTGACTAAAATGAGTGTGAAAAATGAAGAAATACCCGAGTCTGGCCAAGGTTTTAGTTCAGGAAGAAGGCCATGCTCAGGGGGATCAGATGGTAGGTCCAGGGGAAAGGGATTGGGGAAAAGTTAGCGAGATGAAAAGTAGGTGAAGTTAGGGTAGGAGGTTGAATTGAAGTTAGAGTGGGTGGGTAAGCTGAAATTAGAGTGGGCGGGTCTGGTGAATAATCAGGAAGAGATTTTGAGTGAATATTGATTGCACAGCAATCATGCAACCTAAATCACCTAAATTAGGCTAGATTCTAGCATAACTTAGGAATAATGCATTCATAGGCATCGTAATTTGCACAGTAACTAGTTTATTAGTCATATAGATAATATCATCATTTTATGTACTAATAAGAGATGATTTTAATCGCAGATGATTCGAAGCCACAAATGTCAAATCAAACCGTACAGATCTGATTAGAACAACGACAGGAGTCCAACGCTTTCAAAATCATCTCGATCAGACAACCAAAGCATCATGTGCAGTCCAAAAAAGAACGGAGATCATAGAGCCAAAGGACAAAGATCCGAGCCTCAGATAAAGAATCCAACCACATGGATGGATCCAGATCAACAATCGCAGTCCAACAATGCAAAAACCAACTCAATCGGAGATCTACACCACCAAATACAAAGAGAAGAAGATGGATGGCCATGATGGCGCCAAGTGGTGCCATCACAACCGCCCCTCATCGTCGGCCCATCTCTGAAGACCATCCTCGCCTGCTCTCAACTGTAGGATGGCCATCCAACAATCTACGATGCATCCACGCCGTCCATCCAACGACTAAGGATAAGTAGACGCAAAGAGGAAACCATAATAGAATGCGCATGTAGCGTGTTGACTCACATGCTTGCGCTGAAACCAAGCAATGCCCGTTCGATCCACGCAACACCTCGAATCAGGAAAGAAGGCGAACAGGCACTATTGCCCATTGGATTTGCATCGGTGCACGTAGACGCAACCGCGTGGCACAATCACGATGCTCTACAGCTGCACTCGCAAACAAACCACACGTTTTGCAAAACAAAGGCGAGGCACGCGCGTGCGTAAGCCATCCGATCGTAAGAACGAACGCCTGACGTTGAGGCCCATTTTGAAGGCAAGCGGTGAGCAGGAAAACACAAAGCGTGCGCGAGGAGCGAGCACGGCCATCCGATCCAAATCCAATGCACGAAAGCATGCCACATGTCAACCAGAGATTAAATCTGAGTGTAGAGAAGGATTTTGAAGGTGTTTTGAGGCCTAATCAGGTTCGTTAATCTCCCGATCAAAGGATCTGATTAATCCTAAGGTTGTTGCATGAGATAGAGGGCCAAAATACCCTTTTTGCCCTCCATAAAAGCTATAAAAGAAGGCCAAAGCCCCTTAGTTGAAGGTATCTCTTCATACAACTCCTGCTATCAACTCCATACATCTATCCCACCTTCTCCTTTGCGATTCTCTGTCCCTCTACAACTCCGCTTCGACCTTCATCCCGATGCTCTGGATATAAGGTGCTGCCGCATCTCGCACAAGCATCCTACAAGCGGCATCATCTCTCTACCTCCTATCTATCTCTCTCTCTCTGTCTCTATTTGCTATTTCTCTTTTCCTATTTAGCATAGCACTTTCTACTTTAAAAAACTCTTTATCAATGCAATGAAATTTGATCTTATGGATATCTTATGCCACTTTGTACATATAGACATATATAAATACCTGTTTAGAGCAAGTTCTATTGAAAATCTTCTGTATAAATTGTGATTGCCTCCCTGTGAATGACCCGGTACTCACCGGCTCTTATAAATTTATTTTTCAACACGTTTTGCGCTATACTACAACTAAATCATCTTTTAAAATGTGATTTATGCACCGAACAAATGCAAGGCTCCAAGTCTTTGATGTCGTTGACCACCTATTAGGGGTTAGAATCCTTTAAAAAATTATGGTCGGGAAGAGAACCTATCAGCATTGTTTCCACCACCAAATTAGATGTTTCAATATCTGAGTCCTCGAAGAAGTCCTCAACATCATGAAATTTCCTGGAGGATTTGAAAATATCTAGAGTAATTATTTGGCCCATGTAAGTGATATCCATTTTACCCATATGACAATTTATATTTGCTTTCGTAGTGGCCAAAAAGGGTCGTCCAAGAATGATAGGGGCATTGATTAGAGATTTGGGTACCTCAATGTCAAGGACCAGAAAATCTATGGGGAAGACACAATTCTAAACCTTGACAAGGACATCCTTGACAATCCCTCGAGGTTTGATCACAGATCGGTCAACTAATTGTAAGGTAACCTCGACAGGCTTGAGATCACTGATCTTAAAATCCTCGAATAGAACTGTGGGGATGATATTGACTAAGGCACTGAGATCGAGAAGGGCACGGTTAAATGTAGTATCATTAATAATCACAGAAATCAAAGTCGTGCCCGAGTCTTTCATCTTAGGAGGTAGCTTGCTCTGTATGATAGAGCTTACTATCTTCGAAAGATGAACTCTTCCTAGGTTTTTATTATGCTTTTTGGAGTACAGAGATCCTTCAAAAACTTAGCATAGGCAGGGATATATTTGATTGCGACTAGGAGAGAGATGTTGATCTGAACTTGCCCAAATAATTCCATGAGTTCCTCATTTGTGGAATCAAATATTTTTCTTCTATTACTGTTGGAGTTGAGAGCTTGGGGAAAAGGGACAGGAGTCGTGTCGTGATAATCAATTTATTTTTCTCCCTGAGTGAGGCTGTTAGGAGAGTGGACTTGCACAAGGGTAGTGTGGGTTACATCAAGTTGATGTGAAGACCCAAGATCGGTGATTGTCTTCCCATTCCTCAAAGTAACTGCATTGGCAGTTTCGTTGTTCCTAGGAGGGGGTTGGGGGGCCTGATGTTGTGGGAAACATGGTGAGTGTTGTGATGCTAGGTTGATTGGAGGATGATTAGTATGGTTCTAATTTGAGTGCCCACCCTGGTAGTGGTTCCTTTAATTGATAAGGTTGGGTATGGGCTAGGAAGGCAGATGTCCTGTAGGTATCTAGGTCTAAGTAACCCCAATCTGATTATGGAGATTTGTAACAACACGGGTTACCTCCAACATTTGATTTTGCATCCCCTGCATGATTTTCATAACCAGGGCATTAATGTCTTCTTGGGATGGCTAACGACGAGATTTACGCTTAATTAAGATAGTCGTAATAAAATGCTTTATTGTTGTAGTATTTTATGTGGTGGAAATCTCATATCAAAAATTCACTAAATCTAACCACAATGATTAGGATGTCGTATCCACAGGGAGGAACGACTGCAATAAATTCACAGATATGTAACAATCGAGTTCGCAGGAGTATTCGTCAAATCAAATAATGCATATGGTGCTCTGAATGTAAACCCCAAATTTGTGGAGAAGTCAAGGGTTGTTGACGTAAATTTCATGTAAGAAATTAAAATAGTTCATGCGCAATGGCATATCATGTACTTTTCACTTGCATGCATACTAAAGTGTAAATCAAAATTCAAATGTGATGCATATTGAGATGAATCATAAGGGCTGAACAAATATGTAGAATAATAAGCATGGGGCTGCAATTTCACCCCAATTTAATAATCAAAGAAATTAGAAAAATAACTTCTGACAATGTCAATCCTCGTAAATTTTAATTCACCCAAAAATAGAGGATTCTCTCCTCTTGGTCGTGCGCACACTTGAGGCTGTGGAGGGCGGCGAAGCTTTTGGTGAAGGTCAGCTGGCGCAAGGGGATTCCGTTGGTGGTAGCGGCGTTGACGTTGGCGGTCAGAGGTGGCCGGCCGGAGGAGATGGAGCTCGTCGGCGGTGAGGGCTATCAGCGGTGACCAACGACACTGGCATCGATGTGCACGGTCGAGGGTGGCCAGAGGCTCAAGGCGAGGTTGATGGCATCGACGACGCAAAGCTTCATGGCCTGAGGTGCCAACTGCACATGGAGAGGTCATGGTGGAGTTTGGGTTCTTGTCTGTGGAGAAGATGAACAGTATGCTCGAGGTTGCTGTAGCGGCTGATGGTGCGAGAGAGTGCACGCGCATGAAAGCACGCATAAGGGTGTGGTGGCTAGTGCGTGCACGAGTGTGCGTAAGGCAGTGGCTATGGCCCTGAGCATGGGTGCGGTGTTGGCGGTGGTGGGTTTCTCTGCGAGTGGAGAAGAGGAAGAAGATGGGGGGGTTTGGTAATATGGAAGGTGTTGGTGATGATGGTGGTCTGCAGACGATGGGGTTGATGGCGATGATGGTGTGCATGCTGTCACCGCACACACCACGATAGGGAAAGAGCGACGATGGAGAGCTCAAGCCACGGTGCATGCCATTAACACAGTGCAGACCAGAGAGCCACGGTGGTGATTGGTGAAGGAGAAGATGATCTTCCTCCCTTTTAAAAACAAAGACCCGCCTATTTGTTTCATCGGCCGAAAGCTTCTCCAACCACTCGGCGAAGATCGCGAGTGGTTGGAACAGATGGATAAGTTCTAGTGGTTCCCATCAAACGTTTGACGTTCTCTCCAGATGTCTTAAAAAATGTAGAATCAAGGAGCTTGTGATGGCAATTCCCAGTTGTCCATACTGATCTCCAGATGTCTTATAGACGCGGAAATGGACGTCTGAACTCTTGCACCTAGTCCTGCATTCATCAAATAAATTATGTTACCATACCATAAGTTATTAAATGTAAAATTGACGCATTAAATGATATGCAGACTAAGGTAAATTATCATATAACTCCTAATCAATTAACAACTAAGAATAACTAATTAGATATTACTTAGGCCAAATAATGATCCACTAAATTGGACTTATCAAATGCCCATATGCCTAAGTTTTGCTAGTCTCTAACAAAAGTGCAAAATGATACGAGTGACCAAAACAATTTCTTCTTTCCTTACTCCAAAAATTTAGAGATCCAGACAAATGTGAAGTGATAGTAGCTTATGTAACAATCCAAGTGAAAAATCAACTTGCATCTAATGCTCATGCTTTAACCTTGATAAACTTTTATTTGGATAGGCAACTACTTCCCTCGGAGATAAAGCAGGAAATGATCTATAAATTAACCCTGACTTTTTGGCTTAGATAGGAGACACTGAGTTGAAAAGATTTATATTTGGTAGCTCACACTCATCTGGTGCTACATATAGTGTAATACTGCAAACTCTAAATCTCTAGACCATCAAATTAGTCAACCCAGAAAGAGGCTAAAAACTGTGCTCTCTTAACGCTCATTTGCGCTTACACTTTTTCCTTCTTTGCTTTTCCTTTTTCTTCTTTCTTTTCTGAGATCACATATCTTACAAGATTTTGTAAATGTACTCAATGTTTGGTGACCTCACATGGCATTCGCACTTCAATTAAAGTCCTAATAACCCTACAACTAAGTTAAAAATCCTCAGCCAGTATTCAAGCGATCAAAAATACTGAAAAGTAGGTATTTTGTTGGATCGCAATTGGTGTTTTGTTCCTCAAAAACATCGACATATGATAAAAATGACATAAAGATAAAACTATAAACTTGAACTCTTTTTTTCTTTTTCTCTCTCTTTTTTTCTAAATATGTATTTTTTCTTTTTTTATTTTCTTTTTCTTTTTTCTTTTTTTTTCTAACTACTAACACAAAATGATGCAAACATTTATTCATGAGTCATTATTAGGGATGATGATGGTCAAGAGGATATTGTGTAGCTTATTTGGTGGAAGTGCCTACTCTCGCCACCAGGAAGGAATGGATAAGACAAGTGTATTTCTAACCTTTGACACTACTACCCTCCTTTAGCCAAGGATTCTATGGATGGTCGTAACCATCCACCATAGTCATAGTTTTATTATGACTAAATCTCTATGTATCTGCCTTATTTGGCGACTCTCAGGAATTCACACAATGTTTGCACACAGAACAGAGAGAAAAAACTATGCCTAACTCTGAGGTATTTTCATCTAATTATTCAGAACTTAAGAGTCCTTGCATTAGACTTAGCACACCAGTAGTCTCTTTACTTTCTCCTCATAAATATTAGGTGGATCTAATAGAAAATAGTTTACCTGACTCCCTTCAAACTGTCCAAGGATTTAGCAGACTAAAAATGCTTATTGGTTTTCTACAAAGATCCATTACCCAATCTACATGTAAGTGAAGTAATTGTACTGGATTCTAAACTCAAAAATAATTTAAGAAGAAAATCTTTAATGACACCTCCTTAATAAAAATCTCCTGCTAGGGACTAACCAATTCAGCTCAAAAAAATAAAAGAGATTTTTTTTTTAACTAAAGCTATCCTAAATGCATCCAAATATTTATAAATGCTATAAACATCCTCAGGTTATACCCCCCCATGCCTAAGATTGACACTGTCCTCATTAGAAAAATAAAGGCATAGAAGAATAACACCAGAGGAGAAGAGTGGAAGGAGCTAAGGCTCCTTAAGCCGAAGTGTGACCAAAACTTGGCCATCTGAAAGAGTAACATATGGTTTAAGTCGATGGTCATTTACCTTAAAGCTCACACCTGAAGTAGGGTTCCGAATTTCAACTGCTCCATGAGGGAAGGCATTAATAACAACATATAGCCCATCCCAACAAGACTTGAGCTTTCCAGGAAATAGTTTAAGTCTGGAATTGAAAAGCCAGACTCACTGGTTGGTTTCAAAGGTCTTTCTAATGATGTGCTTATAATGGAAGACCTTTGTATGTTGTTTGTAAGATTGAGAGGTTTCATAGGCTTCATTGTAAAGCTCCTCAAGCTCACTTAACTCCAGCATGTGTGCCTTACTCACTTTATCCAGATTTAAGTTAATGTTATTAATAGCCCAATAAGCTTTGTGTTGGATTTCAATGGGAAGGTGACACACTTTTCGTAGACAAGACAGAAAGGAGACATGCCCAAGGGAGTCTTATACATTGTTCTGTAGGCCCAAAGAGCATCATTTAATTTTTTTGACCAATCCTTACAGTCAGGCCTGACAGTTTTTTCTAGTATCCATTTAATCTCCCTATTAGACACTTCAACTTGTCCACTTGTTTAAGGATGGTAAGGTGTGGCTATCATGTGGTTGACTCCCAAATTTTGGAGTAATCTTGTGAAGTGCACATTCTTAAAGTGAGGTCCTCCATCACTTATGATAGTCTTTGGGCACCCATATCGAGAAATGATATTAGCCCTAACAAAATCCAAGACCACGGAATGGTCATTGGTCCACGTGGGTATGGCTTCTATCCATGTCGATACATAGTCCACGGCCACAAGGATGTACTCATATCCAAAGGACACAGGAAAGGGACCCATGAAGTCGATGCCCCAAATATCAAAGATCTCAACAGGGAGAATGGGTTGCTAGGGCATCTCATCCCTTTTTCAAATGGTTCCTATCTGTTGGTAACGTAGACATGCACCCACATATGTATGTGCATCTCTGAATAATGTAGGCCACCAAAAGCTAAACTGAAGAACCTTATGGGCAATCTTTTTCCCACTAAAATGGCCTCCACAGTGGAGGTCATAGCAGAAACTCAGAACACTCCTTTGTTCTTCATCAAGGATGCAATGGCAGAATAACTGGTCAGGGCCTATTCTAAAAACTTCGGGTTCCTCCCAATGATAAAATTTAGCGTCAACAAGAAACCTATCTCGCTTCTGCTTATCCCAAGTACTGGGGGTAATGCCCGTGACCAGATAGTTCACTATGTCAACGAACCAAGGAGTTTTGGCCTCCACAGTCATTAGAGACTCATCAGGAAAAGTCACTTGGATATCGCCAGTAGGGGTTGATGCCTCAATAGGGATCCTAGACAGATGATATGCTACCACATTCTCAACTCCTTTCTTATCTTTTATTTCCAGGCCAAACTCCTAGAGTAGTAGAATCCAACGAATCAAATGAGGTTTGGTGTCCCTCTTCACAAGAAGGTGCTTTAAAGCAAAATGATCAGTGAACACCACAACCTTGGATCCCAATAAATAATATCGAAACTTTTCCAAAGCAAATACTACAACAAGTTCACTTTTAGTGACCATGTAGTTTTGCTAAGGATCAGTAAGGGTCTTGCTAGCATAATGCAAAACATGAGGTTTTCCATCAACCATTAGACCTAAGACCGCTCCCACTATGAAATCAGAAGCATCGCATATCAACTCAAACAGGAAGGCCCAATCTGGTGCTTGGAGAATTGGCGCAGTAATAAGGGCCTTCGTCAAGACTTGGAAAGCCTCACCACATCTATCATCAAAATTGAAGGAAACATCCTTCGCTAGCTGATCGCAGAGTGGCTTAGAGATTTTACTGAAATTTCTAATGAAACGCCTATAGAATCTAGCATGGCCAAGAAAAGACCTAACTTGACAAACATTAATAGGCGATGGAAGTTTAGAGATGGATTCAATTTTGGATTTATCCACCTCTAATCCTCTATCGGAGATTGCATGCCCCAAAATAATGCCTTGCTGGACCATAAAGTGGTTCTTCTCCCAACTAAGCACCAGCTTTGCCTTTTCGCAACGGGTTAAGACTTTATCAAGGTACAAGAGGCATAGGTCAAACGACAAGCCGTAAATAGATAAATCATCCATGAAGATCTCTAAAAACTCATCAATCATGTCAAAAAAGACAGCCATCATACATCATTGGAATGTGGCAGGAGCATTACACAACTCGAATGCCATTCAGTGGAATGCAAATGTGTCATACGGACTCGTGAAGGTGGTACACTCCTGATTGTCAGGAAAGATGGCTATCTAATTATACCCAAAGTACCCGTCAAGGAAACAGAAGTACTTGTTCCCCGCCAATTTTTCCAAAATTTGATCAATAAACGATAAGGGAAAATGGTCTTTCTAGGTAGCCATGTTCAAACGGTAGTAATCAATGCAGACCCTCCAGCTAAATGAGGGTCTAGTGGTCACCAACTCTCCTTAGTCATTTTCTTCCACAGTGATTCCTACCTTTTTGGGCACCACATGCATTGGACTGACCCATTTACTGTCTCAAATGGGATAGATAATTCCTGCATCCAGCCATTTCAAAATCTGCCTTTTGACAACCTCCCGCATAATGGGGTTGAGACTTCTCTGCATGTCTCGAAAGGGCTTCACGAACTCGTCCGTGTATATATGATGCATGCAGAGGGAGGGGTCGACACCCTTAATGTCAGCTATCAACCAAGCAATAGCTTCCTTGTGCCTGTGTAAACACTCGAGCAAGGCTCCCTCCTAAGATTCAATTAACGCAGATGAGATAATGACAGCGAGTGTGCTGTTAGGACCAAGGAAAGCATACTTCAATGTGCTGAGGAGGGGTTTAAGCTCCAACTCAAGCGCCTTTTGGATTGAGGGTTGATAAACACACATAAATTCATCGTAAAATGCTTATTTACAATAGTTCCTAAGCCTAGCATTCCATACCATGATATAAATATTGCACAAACATCCATTGCATTGCATTTAGGATAGTTGTTTATTATGTACATTAATTCCGTCATTTTACAAGATCAGGAGGCAGTGCGACATCTTTACGAGCTTCATACGAAGAATCCGACCATACGAATGGATTCAGAGCGACGATCGCAGTCCATCAGCGCGAGAATCACCCCGATCAGAGCTCTGTAGGTCCCTACACAAGAGGAAGAAGAAGGACGGCCCAGGTGGACCCTGTGGCACCATCCAGGCCACCCCACCTGAGCCAAGGCATCCCAAGCCTGCTGCAAGATGAGATCCCAGTCGTTGGATCTCAATCCAACGGCTGAGATGTGCGCTCCACGGCTGAACTCCTCACCCAACTCAAGGATGACCTCATCTCAGTCATTAGATCTTCATCCAACGATTGAGATGCACGACTACACCGCTCCCTCTGCTCAACAATCCAACTCAATGGCACAACAGTTACGACAGGCATTCTCAAGCCACGGTGAGCAGTTGAATCCTCACGGATGCGTGCAATCAACAGTGTGAGGGTGAGCACCAAATTTGGCCGTGCGATCTTCATCGAGCGGCACAGATCTCACCATGCAACACAGCGGCAGCGAGAGGATTCGCACGCGGATGATCACACGCCGGCCGACACCCAATTTGACGTGAATCGAGCACACGATCTAAGTGCACAGTTCAATTCTCGTGAAGGGGTGCAATCTTCTCTCGATCATGCGATCCTTCATCCGACGATCAGGATTCATCCTCGCCTGCGTGCGCGATGACAGCTGCGGGCATGAGCAGTGGGAGCAGGATTTGCAGGGACAAAAGAGTGGGCCTTTAGTGACACTTGCAGCTGTCACTAAATGGCCTGCGCAGTGCGTGCGCCAACCAAGGCAATGAAGAGGCGCAGATCTTGGCGATAGCTTGAGCGGCCTTTAGTGATGCTTGTAGCTATCGCTGAATGCTTCTCCTCCCATCACTATATAAACACCCCTACACCCCCCCCCCCATTCCTCTTCATCTCTACTCCCACCTACTCCTAAGCTCTAGCAAGCCTACCAACGCCCTGTTAAAGGTTACGCTCAAGCCCCGAAGGCCCCTATTATTGTAGCGAACCTCTGCCTCACCAAATATTCCTCCCTCTTCCCATCACCATTCATAGGTCACCTTGAAGCTGTCCTCCCACCTCCATTCTGATAGCAGATCATCTCTGCCTCCTCACCTCCATTCGGGAGCCACGCTGAAGCTTTCCTCTACCCGACGTCCTCCTACATCTCACCTCCGTAGTCTCGCTCCTCACCTCCTTCGTCCAAGCTTTCGCCAGGCGCCGTCATATCGCCAAACAGCCGCTTCGGGAGATTTCTTCTCACCAGTTTCTCTTTTATGCTTTCATAGTTTATTGTAATTGACATTCATGCAATACATCATATTTGATTCCATCTCTCTCGTGAGATTGCTTGTCATTTTATTTCAAAAACAAAAAAAAAAATGAAACCCAAAAACACCAAAAAGAAACAAATCAAAGTGCGGTTTTCATACAAAGTAAACATCACCTCCCTGTATTCGACCTAGGACTCCCTTGAAGTTTCGATAAAATTTTATTTGATAAACGAGTTTTGTGACTACAATGACGGGTTACTCATAACCCCGATTTCAAACTCGCGAAACACGCCCATCATTTTGGCATCGTTGCCGAGGAGGCAACGGAATTTACTTTCTTGTTTTCTGCACTTCTTTGCATTTACATATTATTAACCTCGCTTGTCTTTGATCTACTGTCTTGCAGGTAGCCTAGCATGGAGATCCAAGTGCGATAGACCGGAGTAAAGTGCGGGTAAAGTAATTTGTAAGTGTCCCCCACATCCCCCCACTAGTTTCATTTCGCCACACTCATAACTAAGATGAAATCTACTTAGGTGCTTGCATAAACCCTAGGATAGAATTGTTTGTCTTGTTTGCCACCTCCACTCATCTCACCCCTGCATTTTATAAAAACAAAAAAAAACAAAAAGATACTTTCTATGGGATGAATCAATATACACAGTTTATACACCCACATTTGAGGCACATAACCTAACTTGATTTTCATCTACTCAACTGGGATTCTGACCTGTGGAACTGGTACACACAAATCAACACATAAAGGAGCAGAAATCAGTCTAGGTTAATCATCTCTGTGAGCCTTAATCGTGGTGCATTTAAGCCGATTGATTGAATTATTTGGGCTCACCACCTAATTTAAAAGAAACTCATTTATAGCTACCCCATAGGATTCAATATTTAGGTCAATCCAGGCACTCCATACTCTTTTGATTTATAAAGGAAAAACACACAAACTCATGCTTTCAAAACTTGGTTTGCCTCACAAAACTTGGTTGAATATACCTAATGTTTGAATCCTAAAAGCTACTAAGCAAGATTCGAACCCTAAAATTCACCTCATCCTCAATAATCTTGCTTGAAAACATTTTGGTTGCACACATACACACATTCTCAAACAAATCATTAAGGGCACAACCCATTAAGGGCCCATCACATTCCTAAAGCACCAATATCCCAAGCCTAACTAAAATTGATTAGACGTTGGCCATAAGCACTGATTCGCTCTTCGGGGTCCAGATTGAGATCGTTCATGATTAACCTGCTTATACTAGTCAATCTGATGTCTAGCTAGGGGAGTAGAGTCAAACGACCGCGGTTAAGGGGTACACTAGGAACCGGAGGCGCAAGCTAAAGGAAGAACCTTCTTCCTAGTCCCTCCTTCTAACTGGTTGGATTGACTAGATATAGGTAGAGTAAATCATCCATAATCTTAGGATAGATTCTAAGAGTCTATAGACCTTTAGGCTACCCAACCTAAGGACAGGCTTGTATTTTTTGTGCTGCAGGGTCCCTTCTCTTGGAAAGATCAAGGGCAGCAGACCCAATATCAACCCAACAACTATGTACCGCAAAAACCAATGAGTTAGGGTCATGTATATACTCAGTTGCCCTTGAATCAACTTAAACAGTCCATATGGAATGCTCAACAACCTGCCAAGCAGGCTAATTTAAACTTGAAAATGGTAGAAATGCAAGGGTCAATGCTCTAGCTCATGCAACAAATGGAAACTTCGCTGGATACCTTGCAATCCGACTTTGGTGCAAACAACCAACAGCCCGGATCTCTACCATCACAACCTGTACCAAACCCAAGGAATGTACAGAACTGAGGCACTAGGCCTTAAGGGTTTGGTAATAATAGGGAGTCATATGCTCAAGCTCATGCTATTTATTAGGCTACCCCAGCCGCTCCTGGAGTGAACCATGTTCCTACCATAATCAACTGGGAGCCTCCTATTTTGCCCAACCCTCCCCAAGACACTAACCAACAGTATTTTGCCACTACAAACACCATCACCTTGAGGAGTAGTAGTAGACACAAGGGACCTACCCAACACCATGTCAACACCATTAGGCCTCGTAGCAAGAATTCCAGACTCCCAACTAAGAATGTGATCAATAAAACATCAGAGTCTGATTTGGGAGTATGTTGTTGTATGGGCAAATAGAAAAAGTCAGAGGAGAAATTGGTGGAAAGGATGTCCTTACTTCAAGCTTTCAATTTGACAATCATTTTACTCCTTGCGGCTATCGGATCAATCCCTGCCTATGCCATAGGTTTACTAAATTCATATAAAGCAAAGCGTAGAGCAGAATCTGAAAATATTAGGAGAGCAGTCTTGTCTAATAACACAAGCACACTGATCTTAAACAAGCTACCTCTTAAGAAGCAGGACCCAGGAGCCCCGCTGATTTCATGCACAATAGGAAACATCACTTCTGACCGGGCCCTTCTCGACTTGGGCACTTCCATTAATGTGATCCCCACCTCACTGCACATAGAATTGGGTCTAGGCTACCTAAAACACACTGACATAACTTTGCAGTTAGCCAATAGATCCATTAAAAAACCAAGGGGTGTTTTGGAGGATGTTTTACTCAAGGTTAATGATTTGCATTACCTTGCTGATTTTATGGTCCTGGACATGGAAGCGCCAAAATAGCTTAACCACACCCCGATTATTTTGAGAAGACCTTTCTTGCCTACCGCTAAGGCAACGATTGATTGTGAAACGGGAAATATAGAAATGGCCTCAGGGAATAAAATAAATCAATTTAATATTTTTGAGGTCTCAAAGAAGGATAAAATTAAGTGTGGTTTAATGGAGGAACTTGGCAGAATAGAGGAGGTAATGACCATACATACCTTAGATAACCTTTTAAGGGCCAACTCAACCCAAACTCAGGAAGAAAATCACATGGTTCCAGGGATAATTGAGGATAATAAAGACATACAACAAACTATAGCAACCAGGATGAGGAAGATATTTATGAATTTAGAAATTTGTTGGATGATTCACATGATCAAGTTAAAACCCAACAATGTCCTCATCCTGAATTTTTAGAGTTTGAGGTTCAACATTTGGGTAGGAATCATGAAGATCAGGATGGTTGGATTAAGCACCCAAATTATGAGGATGAAATTGAACTTTGGGGAGAAACTCCTGAAATGTTAGATATTTTAGAGTACCCACAAACCCCCAACTCATCACCAAACCCTCATCATCCTTTTTCACCCAACTATTACACAAATTCTATATCCACCCACACCTCCTCTATAATGAATCAACAAAACTCCTATTGGAGACCATTTAGACTCTCCCTGCACCACCAGCTTGCCACTTTAATTGATCATCTCTTTGGCAAGCCCATTTTTAATCTCCGGGACCCAAATCTTGGGGCTCGGAAACTATGTTATTGCAACCTCAATGTTAGTTATATTTGATTGAGGACCTCGCCTAGCTGAAGCCACCTACTTTAAAAAAAGAAAAGAAAAAAAATATATATAGAAAAAGGAGAAAATAATAATAATAAAGCCACACTTCACCACACGTGTATGGTTGGTAAGTGGTCATGGGTAACAACCCATTGGCCGGGTTGTCTAGAGCCCAGCTCATAAAAATGCACAATAATTCCCAAAACAATTGGGGAAGAAACGGGGAAATAGAATAAATCGGGGAGATATACACTGGGTCCGCCTTTGTGTTGACCCCATAAATAAAAGAAGTAGGAAGAAAGCTACCAATCAAAAAGATAAACCTTTAGGTAAGGTCACCTAGGGTCGTAGAAACCTGAAGTCCGTTTCAACGGTCGCCTAGTGAGTCTTTCACTTATTTCACAAGATGCTTAGCACTTAGAGTCCTTTTTGAGTCTTGGACAGGTTAGGTAGCCATAAAAAGTTATCCCGACACTCTCAAACTCCAAAAGGTCCAAAAAAATAAGGAAAGAAAAAAATAAAAATAAAAAATCTATCTTCCCTTTTCAAATAAGGCAAGGGCTTGGACAGTCTGCATTCTAGTAGACACCCGAGCACTGTTGAGTTTTTGTAATTAGGTCCTGGGGTTAAGATTTTATAAAGCAATCGACGAATTTTGCCTAAATAATCAAATCCTGATTCTACTTTTATAAATAGCATTTTGGTTAATTTTGCTAGGGACTAGCAAAAGGAAAGCATGGGGTATGATAAACATGCATAAATTCATCGTAAAATGCTTATTTATGATAGTTCCTAGGCCTAGCATTGCATATCATGATATCAATATTGCACAAACATCCATTGCATTGTATTTAGGATAGTTGTTTATTATGTACATTAATTCCGTCATTTTACATGATCAGGAGGCAGTGCGACATCTTTACGAGCTTCAGATGAAGAAACCGACCGTACAGATGGATTCAGAGTGACAATCGTAGTCCGTCAATGCAAGAATCACCTCGATCAGAGCTCTGTAGCACCCTCCTCAAGAGGAAGAAGATGGACAGCTTAGATGGTGCCACGTGGTGCCATCCAGGCCACCCCACCTGAGCCAAGGCATCCCAAGCCCACAACAAGATGAGATCCCAACCGTTGGATCTCAATCCAACGGCTGAGATGTGTGCTCCACGGCTGAACTCCTCACCCAACTCAAGGATGGCCTCATCTCGATCGTTGGATCTTCATCCAACGATTGAGATGCACGACTGCACCCCTCCCTCTACTAGACAATCCAACGCGATGGCGCAGCGATTGCAACAGGCGTTCTCAAGCCACGGATGCACGGTCGAATCCCTGCGGGTAGGTGCAATCAATAGTGTGAGGGCAAACACCAAATTGGGTCACGCGATCTTCATCTAGCGGCACAGATCTCACAACGCGGCATAGCGGCAGTGAGTGGATTCGCACATGGACGATCACGTGTAAGCCAACTCCCGATCTGACGTAGATCGAGTGTGCGATCTAAGCGTGCAGTTCAAATCTCACGAAGGGGCTCGATCTTCTCTCGACCGTGCGATCCTTCATCGGACGGTCAGGATTCATACTCGCATGCGTGCGCGATGAAAACTGCAGGTGTAAGCGGTGGGCGCAAGATTTGCAATGATAGAAGAGCGGGCCTTTAGTGACACTTTCAGCTGTCACTAAATTTCCTGTGCAATGCTTGCGCCAACCGAGGCAATGAAGAGGCACGGATCTTTTGGTGACAACTTGACCGGCCTTTAGTGATTCTTGTAGTTGTCGCTGAATGTCTGTGCACGAGATGCTTCTCCTCCCATCACTATATAAACACCCCTACACCCCCCATTCCTCTCCATCTCTACCTACTCTACTCCCACATACTCCTAAGCTCTAGCAAGCCTACCAACGCTTCGTTAGAGCTTACTCTCAAGCTCCCAAGGTGCTTATTAGTGTAGCGAACCTCTACCTCACCAAATATTCCTCCATCTTCCCATCACCATTCATAGGTCACCTTGGAGCCATCCTCTGACCTCCATTCCGGTAGTAGATCATCTCCGCCTCCTCGCCTCCATTCCGAAGCCATGCTGAAGGTTTCCTCTACCCGATGTCCTCCTACATCTCACCTCCATCATCCCACTTCACACCTCCTTCGTCCAAGCTTCCGCCAGGCACCGTCGTCTCGCTGAACAGCCGCCTTGGGAGATTTCTTCTAACCCCTTTCTTTTTTTTTTTTTGAAACAAAAAGGAAAGATATCTTCTCACCCCTTTCTCATTTATGCTTTCATAGTTTATTGTAATTGACATTCATGCAATACATCATATTTGATTCCATCTCTCTCTTGTGATTGCTTGTCATTTTATTTCAAAAACAAAAAAAAAAACAAAACCCTAAAACACCAAAAAGAAACAAATCGAAGCGCGGTTTTCATATAAAGTAAACGTCGCCTCCCTATGTTCGACCCAGGACTCCCTTGGAGTTTTGGTAAAATTTTATTTGATAAATGAGTTTTGCTACTAGAATGATGGGTTACTCATAACCCCAACTTCAAACTCGTGAAACACACCCATCAAGGGTATAAGCTGAGATGTCCCTGCCTCAAGTAGCGAATCTACCTTCAGGGTCCAGGGTGGAGACAGAGACTGTGTGTACTCTCAACAACTCTTCCAATTTGGGCATATCCCCTTCATTCTCTTCAATAGTTGGAGGATGGTCCTTCAATATGACCTTTTGAAGGGGATCTCTACATAAGAGTGCCGGAGTAGTCTCTTCAATGATTTTATCAACTACCTCAATCTGGGAACAATCTTCGGATCCGGATTGCTTGTAGGTATCAAAAACATTCAACCGGATCTTCTTGTTCCCAAAGCCCATTTTAAGTTCCCCAGATATACAATTGATAGAGGCATTGGTTGTGGCCAAGAAGGGCTATCCCAGGATAATGGATAGCTTGGTGGGCTTATTAGATGGGTCAGTGTCAAGTATGAGAAAGTCAACAGGGAAGAAGTCTTCCACTCTCACCAGGACATCTTCCAGCAATCCCCAAGGTGTCTTAAGAGATCTATCTGCGACTTGGAGGATGACTGGACTAGGCTATAAACCGCCTCCTCCTAAGAGGTTGTAGACAGAGCTCGGTAAAATATTCACCCCCGTGCCCAGATCGAGCAGAGCCTCATCAATGTGTTGGTTATCTATAACTACTGAAATATACAAGACCCCTGGGTGTTCCATGTTGGAGTACCGAGCTAACATGGTCAGGCAGGACCTTAGCTTGGACCTGTCTCCTAGATTGATGCTTATGGGTGCATAGGTCCTTCAGAAACTTGGCATAGGATGAGATTTGTTTGATAGCTTCCAACAAAGGCAAGTTGATATAGGCATGCCTAAAAGTGTCCATAATCTCATCTGTCCTATCCTTGGCTCCAGATGAGCCCACAGAAGATTCCTCAGGAGCGGATAGGCGCTCAAGATGGGGCACCCTCAGCTTCCGGGTAGAGGGGTAGACATGTCGGGAAAGGGGTGGTGGAATGATGACATCCTCTAGGTAGGTGATTTCAAGTGAGGGAGAGCAATGTGGCTCTTCCTCAGTGAGGGTGGAAGTCGGGTTCAATGTAGGAGGTGAATTCTGGGAGGTGACCGTAGGAGCGCTGTCAGGTTTGTCGATTTTCTTTCCACTCCTTAGCACGGTCACAGCTTGCACGTGCTCCCTGAACATGACCCCTTTACCCTTTGGGTTCTCTTCAGAAGAGCTAAGCAACTTCCCTAGATCCCGTTGCCTAACTGCCTCAGTAAGATGAGCAATTTCGGATTGCATATCAGTGATCATCTTACCCTGAGATTGGATGACCATATTCTCATGCTCTTGCATCTCTTTCATCATGGCTTTTAGTTCATCCATCTCAGAAGGCTTATTTTGAGGAGGGTTTGCAAAGGAAGGCTGATATACAGGTTGGGGAGGTTGGAGTCTTGCATTCCCTGAGTAGGAAGCATCACTTTGCTTCCATGAGAAGTGTAGATGGTTCCGCCACCCTGGATTATTGGTATTGAAATAGGGGTTATTACGAGGGGGTGGGTAGAAACCTTGGGCTGCGTTCAAGTCGACCTAAATCAACTCAAGGAATTGATTTGCCAGGGTGCACTCTGCAGTGGCATCCGTCGTGCTTTGGCAAATTGAGCATTCACTTGAAGCCTGAAAGATAGAGGCTGCTTGCTTGTTCATGCTGGGGTTTGCTAAAAGTCTATCAAAATTTTTGTTCAACAATTGAATCTGATAAGCCAAATCCTGAGTAGCCCCGACTTCATGGGCCTCTTTCTATGCAAGATTGATGGTTTTCTTTCTTGATAATCAGAGGGCATGTGTATGGAATTATCACTTAGTGTTTCAAATAAAGCCTAGGCTTCATCCTCAGTTTTGGTCATGAAGGTTCCTGCACAGGCTACATCAATGGTTTGCCTATACCTTTCAGATAATCCATGGTAGAACCTTTCAACTAATTGCCATCTTGACACCTGATGGTGGGGGCATAACCTAAGAAGGTCATTAAAACACTCCCAAGTTTCGTGAATTGCTCCCCTTCTTGTTGAGTAAAACCCATAATCTCTCTTCTGTAATGGTTGGTCTTACTCATAGGAAAGTACTTTTTCAAGAATTCAACCTTAAGGGTGGCCTAATAATTTTCCTTTGCATCCAGGGTATGAAACCAGTGCTTGGCCTTATCCTTTAGGGAGAAAGGAAATAGAGTTGTCATCAAGGCTTCATCAGTAAAGCCCTGGAGCTTCACCATGGAATAGACCTCTGTGGATTCCTCAAGATGCTTGTAGGGATCCTCCCGAGCAGTACCATAGAAAGCGAGGAGCAAAGATATGGTGCTACTCTTGATCTCATAAGGATTATCCACTCCAGGTCTCCGGATAGGTAGGGCTTGGTGAGTGGTAGGAAGGAAATAGTCTCTCAAGGTTCTTTGGTTTTCACCAACCCTAATCACTTCTTCAGATCTTTCTTCTGCCATTTTTCTTCTTTCTTGGTTGGCTTTTTTAATAATTCTCTCAGGTCCCAGGTTGAAAACAAAACTCCTTCCAAGAGAGCACCTACAAGTAAACACCAAGCAAACACAAGGTGATCACAGGTGCACTTCGCGAATTAAAAATCAGGGTTTGAAGGACCCGTCATCGTAGCTCGCAAAACACATCTATCAAATAAAATGTATACCGAAACTCGAAAGTGAGTCTCGGGTCGAACACGGGAAGGCGAATGTTTAGTTTTACGAAATCCGTGCTTCTCTTTATTTCTTTTTTGTTTTTATCTTTTCTAATTTTTTTTGTATTTTTATCAAGCAAGAGATTAAGTCGATGAAAACTTATCTACTTGCAAAAATGTAAGAGAGAGAGGGAGAAAGAGAGAGAGAGAAACAATCATCTATTCATGAACAACTGTTTGTTACAACTATGAAAGTAGGAAAACTACACTACGAAAGCGTAAAAAGATAGAAAAAGGTGAGAGAAATCCCCCTCGACGGTTGCTCAAAGGACGACTCGCTCTAACGTCGCCTGGAGGAAGGTGGTGAGGAGTGGAACGAATGAGGACGGAGCAGGAGGACGAAGGATGAGGCAGGACGACGTCGCGGCAAAGATCTTCTTCCTGAAGGGCGGTGAGAGGATGGTCACGGGATGCTCCACGAATGGGGGTGAGGGGAGGGAAAACTATTTGGTTTTCTACTCTAAAGGAACATCCTGGGCTTAGGACAAGCTCTCTCCAGAGCCTTGGAGGTGGTGAGAGGAAGAAAGGAAGAGATGGTTTGGAATGGTGGTGGGTAGGTCCTTTTATAGTGGAGGAGGAAGAACAAATTCGCATCTGGGTCATTACTGACGTCCATAAACGTCACTGCAGCTGTCGCTGAAAATCCGCCCTTCAATTCCTCTTGCTGGCGCACGCAGACCATTAGTGACAGCTGCAAGTGTCACTAAAGGCAAGCATCACTGAAGATCGGCTGGAGCGCGCATCACGTGCACCACGCTTCACGCGCCCGTGCTCCTCGCACCGTTCACGCGCGTTGGCATGCGCTGCACTGCTGCTGCGCGCGGCTGCGGCTGTGCACGATGCGTGGCCGCAACTGTGGCTGTGCACAGTGCGCTACTGCTGGCCAGCGTTGGGCAGCCTAGATGGCACCACGTGGCGTCACCTGGGCCATCCATTCTTCTTTCTTTTGTAGAGGGTGCCGCAATGCTCAAATCGAGATGATTCTCGCGCCACTGGATTGCGATCGTCGCTCCAGATCCATCCGAAACCCATATGGATGTCGCATTGCCACCTAGCCATTGATCTTCCTCGGACTTCGCATGATGCTACGACTCTCCGATCTAAACGATTTCAGAGGCATTCGACTTCGATCGTCGTCTTAATCAGATCCGTACGGTCTGATCATCCATTCGAGGCCTTGAAATAAGTCTTCTTCTCTCCTGACCATAAAAAGGACCTAATTAACCTAAAATATATACAACTACTCTAAATGCAAAATGATGCATGTTATGTAATTTTATAACATGAAATGCAAATATAGGCCTAGAAACATGCATGAATAGGCATTTTAACCAAAATAGATGAGTCTATATCACAAGGCAACAAGTCTTTTGTTGATTTAAAGTACTTTTAAGTCCTCTTCCAACTCTCCAGCTTGGCCAAATAGAGTCAAGGCAGTGTTTCTCTGTTCCCACGTAAGTGGTGTAAGAGAAATGAGGCACTTGAGATTCCTGGTCAATGTTTGTTAAGGAGGTTGAGGTTACTTTTGATCCTTTTTGGGTGACCAATCAAGTTGTCAAGCAATTACGCACCCTAAATTGACCTTCGAGTGCCCTAGAGACGTACGCTTTGTTGCAATGATATTCTCAAATGCTCAAGTAAAAAGATACTCCAAGGATGGAACCAAGGGATGTAAGTAGGGCAAACCCTTCCTTTAAGGCAATGCATTAGCAGTGCCTCTTAACTACCCCTGAATTCCTTTAAGGGGTGTCCCCCTCCTTAGAGTATCAAATCACTCAAGCAAAAGTTAATACCACCGTCACAAAGCGAGATAGATGGGTTTGCATCGATAAAGAGATCGATGCCTATAGCCTTAAGGGTCCAAGTCCTAGTGCAGTGCCTATAGTTCTTGCTCAGTGCAGGAAGTGTGAATCATCACACTACGAAAAGTAATTTTTCTTTCGAAAATCGCAATCAAGTTATTCAAACACTTCCTGTATATTTTACTTTTCTTTTTAGAAAGTACTATGACCACATGATTAATCTTTTCAAGTCAGCTTAAGTGGCCTTCTTTAATTATGTCCAAATGTAATGCATGTGCAGATAATTGATGCAGAAAGATAGGAAACACGTACCTTGCTCCAGCACTCTTCAATGCAAAAATGTACGCAATGCAGTAAGAAAATTTAGATGTTGCTCAAGCAATCCTAGATAGTTGCCCTATAGATATGCAACTTCTAACAGGTAGTTCAGATTTTTTTAAAAAAATAAATGCGTAACCAAATGAACTAACTAACTAAGAATAAACCTAGAATCTAAAGAATTAGGAACACTTCCCCAAAAACTGGCCCCAAATTACAAGGGCGAGAAAACGTATAATTAAACTAAATCCTAGGAGTCTACTCTAAAATGCTAAATCAGCAATCTAAGAGGTAGAGTCCTCCTAGACGTTCCTCCGTGCATCTTCAGGTGCATGGGATCAAGGCCCACAGACTCTTATTGCCGTCCTCCAGGTAGCGTCAAGGTCCACCAACCGTATTGTCTCCGCTGCGTGCTCCTCCTTCTCATGAATGTACCTCGCACAGAAGAATAGACAATGGTCAGATAAATGCGCACCTCAAAATAATCAGAAATAAACCAGGTGAACCTATTGTGTCTATTGCCACCCCAGCAACGGTGCCATTTGACGATGAGATTTACACTTAATTAAGATAGTCGTAATAAAATGATTTATCATTGTAGTATTTTATGTGGTGGAAATCTCATATCAAAAATTCATTAAATCTAACCACAATGATTAGGACGACATATCCACAGGTAAGAACAACTGCAATAAATTCACAGATATGTAGCAATCAAGTTCGCAGAAGTATTCGTCAAATCAAATAATGCATATGTCGCTCCGAATGTAAACCCCAAATTTGTGGAGAAGTCAAGGGTTGTTGACGTAAATTTAACATAAGAAATTAAAATAGTTCATGTGTAGTAGCATATCATGTAGTTTTCCCATGCATGCATACTAAAAGTGTAAATTAGAATTCAAATGTGATGCATATTGAGATGAATCATAAGGGCTGAACAAATATGTAGAAGAATAAGCATAGGGCTGTAATTTCACCTCAATTTAATAATCAAAGAAATCTGAAAAATAACTTTTGACAATGGTAATCCTCATAAATTCTAATTCACCCAAACACAGAGGATTCTCTCCTCTTGGCCTTGCACGCACTTGAGGCCTCGGAGGGTGGTGAAGCTTTCGGTGAAGGTCGACCAACACGAGGGTATTTCGTTGGTGGTAGCAGCGTCAACATTGGCGGTCGGAGGTGGCTGACTAGAGGAGATGGAGCTTGTCGACGGTGAGGCTATTGGTGGTGATCGACAGACACTGGCGTCGATGTGTGTGATCAAGGGTGGCCAGAGGCTTGAAGCGAGGTTGATGGCATCGACGACGCAAAGCTTCGTGGCCTGAGGTGCCAACTGCACATGGAGAGGTCATGGTGGAGTTTGGGTTCTTGTCTATGGAGAAAATGAACAGTATGCTCGAGGTTACTGCAGCGGCTGATGGTGCGAGGGTTTGCACGCGCATGAAGGCACGCATAAGGGTGTGGTGGCTAGTGCACGCGCGGGTGTGCGCAAGGTAGTGGCTGTGGCCCTGAGCGCGGGTGCGGTGTTGGCGGTGGTGAGTTGCTCTGCGGGTGGAGAAGAGGAAGAAGATGGGGGGGTTTGGTAATATGGAAGGTGTTGGTGATGTGGTGGTCTGCAGATAATGGGGTTAGCGACAGTGATGGTGTGCACACTATCATCGCACACACCACAACAAGGAAAGAGCGACGGTGGAGAGCTCAGGCCATGGTCCATGCCATTGACATAGTGCAGACCAGAGAGCTACGGTGGTGATTAGTGAGGGAGAAGATGATCTTCCTCCCTTTTAAAAATAGAGACCTACTTATTTGTTTCATTAGCCAAAAGTTTCTCCAACCACTCGACGAAGATCACGAGTGGTTGGAACAAATGGATAAGCTTTGGCAGTTCCCATCAGACATCTGATGTTCTCTCCAGACATCTTAAAAAACGTAGAATCAAGGAGCTTGTGATGGAAATTCCCATACGTCCATACTGATCTCCAGACGTCTTATAAACGTAGAAATGGACGTCTGAACTCTTGCATCTAGCCCTGCATTCATCAGATAAATTATGTTACCATATCATAAGTTATTAAATGTAAAATTGACGCATAAAATGATATGCAGACTAAGGTAAATTATCATATAACTCATAATCAATTAACAACTAAGAATAACTAATTAGAGGGTACTTACGCCAAATAATGATCCACTAAAGTGGACTTATCAATGGCCTAGGTTGATAGAAAGTTTAGTTCTGCCCACACCCTCCAAATTGGTTTTGTTTTTGAGAGGGCACCTGATTGGGCCAGGAGTGAGTTGGGTAATTCCCAATTGGAGTTGGAGGAAGTTCTAAATTGCTCCTGGAGGGCAAAAATATTCTCAATGGGGTTACGATTTGGATAACTGCAAGTCCCCAAGGAATCATATAAAGCCTCAGAAAATTGACTATACTTAGCAGGGACAGTATTGAGATTGTGCAAGTTCTCTCTCTTTAGAATGTTAGGCGGGGTCAGATGTGGAACCTAGGTGGGTGTAGTAAGTCTTTCCTCGATTTTCTTCTAATTTAATTGCATCCGGTCGAGACTGTGGGAAATCATTTGAAGGTTGTCTTGGGTATAAAGGATTGATTAAGTGCCTATCTCATGAACATTGAAGTGCGAGTTGGTAGTCCTGCCAAAGGTGTTCATGGATGCATGGTTAAATGAGCTTTCATTCATTTCTTCAAAAAGATAATAGGCACACTCAGCATCTTTATTCAGGAAGTTGCCGCCACACGAGACATCGACAAAACGTTGAAGTTGATCTTCTAATCCATGGTAGAAAATCTGCATGAGCTGCCATAATGGAACCTCATGGTGTGGGCAACTTCGTAAAAGATCCTAGAATCGCTCCCAAGCATCATATAAGGTCTCACCAGGTTTTTGTTGGAAGGTCGTAATAGATCGTCGTAAGGAAATCATACAACCAATGGGGAAGAATTTCTTTAGGAAAGCATTTTTAAGCTAAGGCCAAGTGGTAATGGGTTTGCCAATGGTTCTGAACCAGTATGTGGCCTTGTCCTTTAAGGAAAGCTAGAATAACCACATCAGCCATAAATCCTCTCACACATTGCGAGAACGGATCACCTGTCTGAGGAGAGTAAGTTCCTCAAGGTGGCTGAATGGGTCTTCCTAAGGAAGGCCATGGAAGTGTTGATTAAGGTTAAAATGGCAAGATTAATCTCAAAGTCCCCTTCTGGTATGACCACCCCTGGTTTGTCCTCATAATTGGAAGGATTGTAAAAATCATTAAGAGGAACGACAAGCTCCTGATGGGGCGGCAGGTTTTGCCCTTGGTTGGCTAGGTTCGTTCCAATCCTAACCAACTGTTGTTGGTTTGCTTGTAGTTGAGCCAGTTGCTCAACCATCATGTACAGGGGATTGGGCGGGGGACCTTGGTTTTGTCCTTGTGGCATCTCAAGTAGTTCTAAGACAGGCAGGCTGGGGATGGGTAAGCCAAAAAATGGTTAGATTGCAGATTTTGGGGGGAAGGGCTAGAAATAGGATTAGAGGTGGGATCAGAAGTGTTTTGTCGAAGAGAGGTGGGAGCGGTGTAGGACCTATTTTAGGGATTTTCCATTTTTGAAGAATGAAGATGAGAGGAAGAAAGTCTTTTTGTACAGGAGGCAGAATCAAGAGGTCCTTCCAAGTGTGGATTTTGGGATCGCCTCCCGTGCATTCAATGGAAGAATGGGGAGGAGAGGAAGGAAAGATGAGAAGAATAAGTGTGCAACCAAGCAAGCAAACTTCTAAACCTAACTTAAGGGTGACTCCCTAAAAATTACCTAAGATTTGGTCTACCTAAGAAATAAGAAATCAGTAGCTGATAACTGTTCCCTCAACAAATCTAGCTAGACTGAATAAGGGGAGGGTCGGGCCCAAGCATGTTCGAGGAAAAACACTGGGGGCTTATATAAACCCGCGCCTGGTCGTTTGACATAACCCCTCAATTTGTCACCATATATAGATGAAGGAATTGAAACCAATTAAGGAAATCTTAAGACCTAGGTAGCAAGACTAGGTTTGATTGAACCTTAGGGGTCAAATTACTATAGATTTTAACTAGGTCTAGGAGGCTAAAGTGCACAAGAAATGTGATGGGCATTAATTGGGGTAATGCCCAATTATTTCAATTTTTGTATGTGTGAAAATTGGGCGAGAAGTGGTGCCCAAGCCAAATCTAAGGAGGTTTGCAAGCAAGGATTTTTGGTTGAAGGATTTTAGGATTTTAATAAAGATCTAATGTCTTTTAGGATCTCTCTTATTAAATGTTCAAACAAGGTTTTGATGTTCTACAAAATAATGGCAAACAAGTTGCTATTGGTGGAGATCAATTCCTTTGAATTTTGATGTGACTAAGAGAGAAAATTAAAAACTCTAAAGTTGGAATTCCTAGTTATGCAATATCTAAAAATGAATCTCTTTTCGAAAACATTTTAGGCGGTGATTCAAACAAGACAAACAACACCACTACCTGATGTAAAATCAAAGGAATCCAAAAATTATTTTTTTGTGATTTTAGGAATTTGTTTGATATTTTTTTTGGAATTTTTCTTCTTACTAGTGTCAAGAGTCAGAAATGATGTTTCAGGAAATTGATTTTGCAGAAACCTGAAATGATCTTCAAAGTTTTTGAAAATGTTATATGATGTATATAATTTCTCAAGGTTTCCAGAAATATAAAGTTTTCCTAAATTTGATGAGTATAAAAATTTATAAAATTCACGGATAGTAAGAAAATAGTAAGGAAATAAGGTCTGATCCCTATTCACTCTGTGAATTTTTTAATTTTTTATGTTCAACAAAATTGTTTAAAAATTGGACTCAAGGTTCCTGACTCAAAGGGGCTTCCCTGGATAAAATTTGGTGATTTTAGGAAGCTCCTAAGTGCCTGAACCTAATCTTTTAATATCAAGACAAAAATTTGGATTTTCAAAAATTAGACGCCAATAAGGTAAATGTGGTGGAAAAATGAAGCAAATAAGCAACACAAAGAGTTTTAAGGCTCCACCACCCTTAATTTTTCTTGTTTTTTATTTCTTTGAAAATTTAAAGACTTTTTTAAGAGATTTTGATGATGATACAAGAGATGGCCGGGGGTACTAACTTGAAGTACATTGGAAGACAAGTTCACTTGAAGTTTTCCGCTCCAAGCAAATCTGAATTCCGCTCCTACTCTTGGTTCGCACCTAAAAAAAACACAAAACAAAATTCGTACAGACCTAATAAAGTAAGAGAGAGATAAAATATGTGACTAAGCCGTGCCTCTCCAGCAACGGCACCAAAAAGTAATACAGAAAATACACGGTTTGTTAAAAATGAGTTTTTGTCGTTGCAACGCATAAAATTGATCGGCTTTTAAATTTATATTCCTATATAATGGTGGTATCTAGGGTCATTCAAGGAGGCCAATTTGTTAGTCAGATAAGTGATTCTCCCCCTCACCTCCCAAATCAACACTTCTCTTTTTGTATTTTGCTTTTTGTAAATTTTTATGTTTGGAAATAAGTAATATACGAATGCAAAGATAGAACTATGCTAAAGAAGCTACGCCTAATAACTAGAACCTAAGTGACAAGAGAATTCTTCTCTTCTAAGCTCACCCTAGGCAAGTGCGCCGAGAGTAATTAGAAGAGAGATGTGATGCACCAAAATAAATAAGGTTGCTACTTGAAATTGAAAATTCAAGAATGAAGAAAGGCACCTTGATATTAAGAAGAAATGTTTATAAAGTACCTAGGGAGCTCAACTAAATAGAGGTTCCACTTAGTTAATCCCTAGGTAGATGAATGCTTAACAAGAATTAAAATGCAACAAAATACAAGTTAGAAAATTCTCTGGAGTAGCTGAGATAGCCTTTGCTCCAAGAATGGTGGCTCCTAAACTTGAAGAAGATTTCTTCTAACTCCTTGAGTTGCTCCTCTCAAAGGTGGACATCCTCCACCCTTCTTTCCTCTTGCCTGGCCGTCGTCCCTAGATGGAAGCTTACTCCTTGGCGTGGCACAAGGAAGGAGAGAGAAGAGAAAGAAGGCACCAAGGGAGAGGGTAGGTTATAGGAAGTATTTTTGAGTATTTTTGCTAGCTAAGGATGGTTTGAATGGTAGGATGGGGGTTCTTTTTATAAGCTAGTATAGATGGCGGTTAGAAAGCTTCCTTGGTACCATGTGAAAGGGTGCCAAGGATGGTGTCTTGGATGGCGGTTAGGAAGCTTCCTCAGTGCCATGTGAAAGGGTGCCTGTTGGAGAGTCGTAGCTCGCGTTTTTGATAACAGCGTCGTAGTATAGTTGCGAAATACGATCCAACAAAGATATTGTTTTGTAAAAAAGTAACGAGACTTTGAGTCCCGATCATTCGTCTCTGGGAGGCGTTGTTTTTGCTTTTGAAATCGATCTTTTATTTTTAAAGCTGCTCTACTTTATTTAAACGACATGCTGGTGCATAATATATAGACAATTAAAGAACAGGCACTTAAATCACGCAAATATGATAATCATTTAGCTCAAGGTGATTTCAAACACATAAGATATATATATATAAAATGCAATTTCATTCATCATTGGAGAGTTGTTGCACAAGGAAATCTAGAGGAAAGCTTATACATAAATGCTTAAAAATTAAACCTAACTGTCAGAAAACGATTGCATACAAGAATCAACGGGGGGATTTCGCATGCATCATTAGGGGAGAAGTAAGACTACACTACTAAGCAGTAAATGAAAGCAATAAAGATTATGAAGAGCATGATTTAAAGCTAGAAGAAGAGAGGGCATTCAGGGGTGGTCCCCGATGGCCTTGGAGTGGTCGAGAGAAGGAGGGGCGGCCAATGGAACTTAGGTCGGCCCTTGGAGAGAGGTAGGGTTGATCCAGCATCCCGACATGGTGTCCTCCATGGTGGTGGTAGTGTGCTCGTGGAGGTGGAGTGACTATCTAAGTGGAGGTGGCGTGAATGGCACCAATGGAGTGCAATTGCCAAGGAAGTGAATGGGTGCAAATGGCCACCCAAGGGGTCATTTTATAGACCTAAGGGAAGCTCTCTAGAGAATTATGGAATTCTCTAGAGAGGCCTATGGTGGGAGCTCGTGGGAGAGTGAGAGAGAGAGGGTGGATGGTGGTTTTTAGATCCACTAAATGTGGATCTAAAAATTGAATGGCTCTTGGTTGCTATTCTTGGCAACCAAGGCAACCACACATGGTAGAGAGTTCTAGAGAACTCTAGGCTAGATATTTTCATGTGAATGGTGTGTGTGGGTGTGTGTGGGTCGAAACTTAGGTGGCTAGGTTGATTAGGTTGGGTTCTAGTGGGTTTAGGTCAAGGTAGGTCTCAAATTAGGATTATAAACCCTAATTCACTAAGGTAAAGTGCAATTAAACTTAATACAAGTTTAATTGGGTGTGTGGAAACTTAATTGAGAGTAAAACAACTCAATTAAGTCAGGTCTAGGTCAATTGGACTCTCATTGAGTCCAATTGGACAGTGTGTGTTGAGATCAGGGCTCAATTGGACTCAATGAGTCCAATTGAATAGCTGATGGAATTGACTAAGATCCAAGTCAATTAGGTTTAGTGAGGACCTAATTAGGTCCTTAGGGAGGTTTAGAGGTGATGTACTAGGGTTATGGCACCTAAATTTAGGTTCCTATGGGGTTGGAATTGGGTTTAGGGACCTAGAGATCCAAGATCAAGGCTTAAATCTCAAAACAGGAATTGGAGAGCAGTATCAGACATCTAATTATAGAATAAGACGTCTTATACTCAAAAATCAGAAGTCCAAACTTGTTGTCTGGATATCCAATCAGAGTCAGGAAGGATTTCGGGTTCTGTTTTGGGTATTCTGCAGAAATTAGACGTCTGACAAAGTGTCTGGACGTCCAATAACACTGCAGAAGTGGGTTTGAAGTGTGCGGGAGTTGGCTAAGGGTCCTAGATGTCTTAAAACTTATATGGACGTCCAGATAAGGGTTGGAACTAAGGTTTTAGGGCTTCCTAGGGTGTTGTGACCTAATCTAAGGGTGGCTAAGGCTTGGGGAAGTCTCTAGGCTATCCTAGGGTTAGGATGGACCTAAGCTCTTCACATTTTACTGCTTCATTCCTACTTAATAGAATAGAAAACCTTTAACCCCCTTACATTATTATTCCTACATCTAAACTAGGACTTCTGCTCCAGCTCTGCTACAACTCCCGTTATTCCTGATCCAGCTCCTGATCAGCTTATTCCCTGCAATCGATATAATGCACTTAATCAGCACATTATAACATTATTTTATGCATAGCTAAAGGAAAGCGGTAAAGATGCAGATAATGCGTATGCATACATGAATAACCCTAATTTATGCTAAGTCCTAGCTTAATCTAGGCCAATTAAAACCTATGATTGCTGCGCAATCAGTGCTAACGAGTGTATTTTCGGCACCAATGGTTGGTGGTTTTAATGTAGGTGGACGGACATTAAGGTGGAGAGGGAGTAGGGTAGGAGATGGATTTGAGTTGGATCCAGCTAAGTTGAGCTGGGGTCCAACTACTGGAGTTTCTGTCTTTACAAACATTCCAAGTGCCTTCCATACTGCCAGGGTTTCTCTGATTTCCAATGCATTCATCCCAAGCAATCAAACAGAAACTACATGAAATAATGTGAAATGAATGCTAATGTATGCTCTAAACCCTAAATGCACATGCATGCTAAATGCAATAATATAATGTAATGCAGGGGACAAAATCTTAGGACTAGATGTGAATGGATGCTAAGGATGATGATAAACTAGCATTTATCATGCTCATCCTAAGGTTCCCTTCACAATTCCTATAAAAAGACTAAACCTCCACCATTCCAAAGATCAACTAGTCTCTCTACCTTAGTGCTCCACCTAATTAACCTAGTCCTATAGCCATCTACCACCTCTCCTCTCCACTTTGGGCATCTCCCTTGCCTAAGGTTATAGTTGCCAATCTCTGGTGGTACACAGAATTCACACTCTGATGGTAACACCATCATGAGCCATAACTAGCTTTAATTATTCTTAATCAAGTGATAAATGCTCCTACATAATCGCTTGAGAACCATAATTCCATACAAATCTACTTTGAGAAGAAAACATTAAATCAGGGTTAATTCTACAGTTTTAACATCACACATGAATGCAGAGTAACCACGAGGTTATCCAAGGGTTAATCTAAGGTCAAATGAGCATCAAAGACTAATGAGTGAATCCACACAGACAGAAACGAGATTTCACGCATTTCGAGAACCACAATAGCACACAAAACCCTAATTTCAGACCTGCTTGAATTAAAGAGGTTTGGTCAAGATAAAATTCATCTAAACCTCTTAAAATTCATAGAAAAATATTCAAAGAGGTTTGGTACCCTTTGTTTGACCATCTGAACCTATTTTGACCTTGAATAGAGTTTTAGACGAATTTCTACCCTAATTTGGGTCTTTATGCAAATTTCTTAGTCAAACTTGGTCAAAAATCAAATCCAACTTCACCACTAGATTCCTTGGGTCAAAATTAGGTTTTTACCAAAATTTGAGCCCAATCAGAGTCCATCTTGACCTAGTTTGCATTTCAGTCCATTTAAACTTTATTCCTTCGATCAAGCCCTTAACTTTCGAAATCTTTGCAAAAAGGCACCTAAGTGCATCATATTCTTTGAAAAATGGTCCCTACTGCCATTGGAGGTCAACTGACCTCCAGGCCGACTTTGACCACATCAAAACCTCATCAAACCACTACCAAATCTCACCAAAATTGGTGAGATTGGTGTTCACACTACAGAAAATCATTTGAGACAGATCTTGGCTCCTAAATCGCATAGATTTGCCTTAGCGAATCCATGAAAATCATGGGCTCCTTGTGCCCCGATTCCTAAGCCATTACAGTTTCTTTCCTTATCTAGAGCTCGGTTAGGAGCTTTATAAAAGCTCCTGAACTTCATGCCGATCTCCTTAACTCGATTTAGGCCTTATTTCTTCTCATTTCGCTCTCTCCGGCTGCCTCCGCCGTAGCTCCGGTGACACCTCCTTCTCAGACTTCCTCGCCCATTGCCACATACCATAGATAGGGGGAATCTCCTCCGCTACTTCCTCCGCTCCTCACAATACCAGTGAGAGCTCCCTAGATCTTCTCATTGTCGTCGCTTCGCCTACCGGAGACTTCGTCCCTCCCGGCGTCGACCAATCAAAGCCAGCGCGAAACTCTTTCCCAATCGTCCATAATTAGGTTCAATCTCCTTCTCTCCCTCTCTAGCCTAGGTTTAGACCCTCTACACCCAAATTGAACCACGCATTCACTGTCTCCCCCTCCATCTTCTCCAACGTCGGTCACGCCTCTAGTGAAGCCGTGCGACCACTTCACAGCACCATAAGGCCAACCAACACCACCACAACCTCCCTCTTGCCTCAGGGATCAAAAGCCCCAACATTATTGGAGCTCTCAATCCTTGGAAGCCACCACCGAACAACCCACCATAACCGCACCTTCTCCGACTTTGCTGCTCACCCACACGTACCCTCTGGTAGGGCAAATCCTCAATACAATTAATTAAGTTATTTAGGCTTAATTAATTGTGTAAGAATGTAACTTAGGTTAACTCGAATTAATGTCGAGAGTATAGTATAGGGTCAAGTTAACCTAACATTTTAGATTTTAAGTTCTTTTTAATTGGTTGAGTCTAGGTCATTCACTGGGAGGCATAATAGTAAGCTTAATTCACCATTTAATTTCTAAGCATAATTAAAAATCAATTAATTAATCAGATTATAATTACAATATTTTAAGCAAATGATAATTGCACAAAAGATACATCAAACATAAGCATGCAACATTCCATTAGGGTAAAACATGTTTACATAAGAAACCTATCACTAAAATTCAAGTAATCATATTTATTACATCATTGATATCATTTTACAATAGTATAAAGCAAGAGAATGATATACAATGAATACATTTGCCTTTTACAACGTTGAGAGCTCAAAATAACAAGAAAAGAACATGAAAGTGAAATATAAGGGCAAATAAGACGTCTGATAATAAGTTCGAACCTCTTAAAATTAATAATCGGCTGAAAATAAGGCAAGACGTCTGATTTCTCCTTCATTTTTCTTCTTTCTTTGTAAGCTCTTAATCTTCAGCCCTATCATCTTCTTCTTCTCTTTTGTTTCTTAACTGTTCTGTCGTCGCTCTCTCTTTCTCACTCTCTCTTTTCCTTTACTCTATCTCACTCTCTTTTTCTTCTCTCATCTTTTTCTCTTCTTCTTCCTCTTTTGAACCCTCTATATTCTCTTTACTTAGCTTTCTCCTTAGGTTCTCTCTTTTCTAAGTTTCCCTTAGTACTGTGCATATACGTTCTCACACTTAACCAATTTCACAAGCACTTAAGCTCATTTAGCTTTCAACTATAAAAATTTGATTTTCTTATCGGCGGCTCAAACCGGTTGGGGATACGCAGCACCCCCTAAAGAGTGGGACCAGACCCTACTGGGTCCGAGCCTAATTTTTAACTAGTAGATTCAATTCATTTTAAGCTCATGCAACAGTACCCGGCCTCCCAAGCCCATGCACATCCTCTCCCTCACGTGCCCACGCTCACGCCCACAGGTGCACACACACACCCATGTGCAGGCATGTGCAACAATGCACCCAAACCCATATGCTCAAAGGTTTCTTTGCGCCCTACTCTAACAACTGAAATGCCATATGCAGGAATTCATATTATACCAGTGCGGCGCCTCACAAACTTCCGATGTGGGACTTAATTTCCCAAGTTCTATCCGATATCAGCCAGACTTCTACCGATGATTCCGACCGCCTCAGTTGTCCAATCTGATTGAGCAAAGGCTCAATCGAGAGCTAATCAAGTGCTGTACAAGATTGTAACACCAATTTGGTGTTCAGATATGATTGGCCCTTCGATTTGAAGGGCGAAGATGAAGATGTTTCATGGCCATTCAAGGCCTTTTGACCTGCGGGTGAGCTTCTGACCTCTAGATGAGGTCCTGAAAAAATTTAAAAGGTGATTCCGCTCCTAATGAAGGATAAAAGAGGCTTTGGGAAGGTGCAGAAAGAGAGTTTGGCTTCAGAGCTTCATACTGAAGCTCAGAGCTCGAATTTGATTTTTGAATAGCTCAACAGATGGATAACAGACTCTGGAAGGAAGTTAAACAACCTCTGCAGGTTGTTATAACTTGATCTAGATGGATTTGGTGATCAAAACTTGCCAAGAACTTAAAGAACTCAGTATTGGGTTCTAAAGAGCCCAAACAGACCAGAAACATGAATTGCACTAAATCCTTAATAAACCTAAATTAAATCAACTCTAAAACACTCCAGGTCATCCCAGAATTCCATTGCACCCCTTAAACACATAATTAATCCTTAAATCCTCAAATTGGACTTGGAGTTGACCAAAACCAGCTCAGAGTTGACTTTTTGTTCTAGACTTCCTCAGATCAAATTAAAACCCTAAATTAGCTCTATTCTACCTCAGAAATTTGTTACATAACTTAAATCTATGTTTTGAACTCCTCTGAAGTGATCTCAGGCATCGCCACTTAGAACCAAGATGACCTGAGTTCGGTGGAATAAACTAAGGGATTTTAGAGCAATCAAAGATCAAAATATAACCTCTAAAGGTATTGCTAATGCCTTTTGACCTAATTCCAGAAACCTAACACTAACTGAGTAGCTTCTCCAACTCCGGTGGAGTTGGAGAAGACAGAGATTAGACTGGAACTCCATACAATAAAACCTAGATTTAATCATTGATTTGTAACCTTACACTCCAAATAGACAATCTGGATCTCCTTAGAGCTTATCAAGGGCTAAAGTTCAGGATCATCTCGTCAGAACTTGCCGAAGCTCCGGTGAGTCCGGTTCTGATGTACGGAGGTGAAAACTTCAATAAAACAGGCCATTAATGACTTGTAGAGCTTCTTAAGACCTAGAAAGATCTTAAGAACTCATCAATTGACTCAAGGAATGATCAGAACAAAGGATTGATAATGGAATTCGAAAATTTAACATTTTGAGTTTATCAGAACTCAGAATGCCTCCTCTTACTCAATTGAGTGAGGGAAAGTATTCTAAGGGGTGAAGTAATGCTAATGGAATAGTTAATTAGGCGAATAACTCATCTCTGAGTCACCATTGACAGCGTGCTCAGAGATGAAGGGAAATTAGGCATTTCTAGTATATTGCTCTATAGGAGAAATTGACGGAATTGCTGAGGTCCTTAGATGTTAAGGGGGTGATGATGGACCTTAAGTGAGTGTGGGATAGCTTCTGTACACTTCACCATGGATAGTGAAGTGTCCAGGTGCGTGTGAACTGGTTTAGGTGGTTAGATGGATAATTAGGTGAATTCTAAGGTGGATTAAGGCCCTGAGAATGTGCTAAGGTGATGAAGGACCCTAAATGAGTGTGAATTAGACTCGGGGACCTCCGCCATGGATAGCGGAGGTCACCGGTGACGATAAGATGGTCTAGGCGATATAAGTGCTATCTATAACGGAAATAAGGTGGAAATGAACTATGCAAAGGTAAGAAGAGTGGAATAGTGCTTAAAAATGAGGAAGAAGGCCCGGTGAGGCCGGACTTGGCCTCACCGGAGCTGAGGGAGATGAATCTAAATTGCATTAAAACTAAGCTGATCCTACACCTAACTACAGCTAACCTACTCCTATGAGTTAGGGCTACTTACCTGACGAAGGAGGTGAGGGATCTCGCCGTTGGCAGGGTGAGAACGGGATCGAAATCTAGATTGGATGAGAAGAGAAGCTTCGGCCGATCGAAGCGGAGATCAGAGGGAGAGTGGAGCGCTCAGTTGTCATTGGCAGGGCGATAGAGAGGAAGAGGAGGTGAGAGAGGCAGCGTGTCCTTGGTGGCTGCACTCAAGAAGGAGAATGAAGACGTCGGAGTTGCAGAAGAACCTACTAACTAGCTACGATGAGGTGGAGAGGGGAAGGGAGCTGATCAAGCTCAAATCAGAGGGGTTTAGGCCTATTATAGGGTTCGGCAGCTATGAAGGGGGAAGAATCTAGACAAGTTTGTGTCTAGGTGCAGCTTAACCTCTGACGCCATCTTCGATGCCAATGAAGTTAACGCTGTGACCTAATTAGGATTTAGGACAAATCCGAACCAATGGATGAAATTGGGATAGTGAGTGCAAGCTCCAAGAGCTTGGCGAGGAAGGAGTGACATTAGACGGACGGTCATCGGAGAGTAGCATCACCGCCAAACGTCAACCGTTCAAACGGCTAAAGAAGAAACGAAGAAGAAGACAGTGTGCATAGGGACCTATGTGCAAGGAAAGATAAGGGCCTAGATGAAAGGAAAAGGACTCTATTGTAATAAATTATAAGGACCAAAATTCAAACAAAGGCATTTAAGGTTAATTTAAATTATTTTCTTTCCTAACTTTTTATATATATTTATAAATTAGCTAAATATTATATAAGTGCCTTGTATTTACATTTTTGACCCATTTATTTATATTTATTAAATTTATTTTTTACTTAAGTTATTAAAGACCTAGGTCTTAAGTTATTCTTAAGTTAAATAAGATATTAATTAGGTAACTAATTAGTAGTATTTCGAGCCCATTTATTAATTAAGTTATTAATAATATTAATTAACTAATAATTAGGCATTTTTAACTTATTTTTAAGTCCTTTATTGATTTGTCACTTATTCTATAATTAACCTTTATATATGCATATTCCTAGCTAATTAACTAGGGAACTAGTTAATTAGAGGTAATTAGAAGCCATGATAAACCTGCTATCACCCTCGCACCGATCTATGACCACCACCATATTCTCTGTGCTTTGTAGATTGTGGTGAGCATTCTAACTGGGGCGTTTAGCCCATATTTCTCCTCGCAGGTCTTCGTTGGAGCTCCACCATCACCGTCGTCATCCTCAACTCCATCCGCCTCCCTCTGGCTACTACGAGGCACGCAGCTATGCTCAATCAAAGAGGACTTAATCGTTGCTACTCTCTAGACCTTCAATCAAGCCTCGAACCTCACTTGCAGCATGAATTCGACAAACAATCTCACGCCGCAGCAGCAAGCAAGGAGTTCTTACATTAGTCCCACATCTTGTGGGTAAAAATTAGATCCACGCATAAAAGGAAAACGTGCCTTAGGCTGCTTTCCCAGCACATGGGAGGTCGGGTCCCCCATGCACATGCCTCTCACACCTCGCCCGCGATACACACCATGCAAGTCTGGCCCTATGCTCGGATCCGATTACCCGATTATTCACCCGTTTACCCAGTTCTGAGGAGGAAAGAATGGAAATTCTGAGGGGGATAGGGGTAGGTTTTGCACTGTGCATCCTTGAGATGCATGCCTCTTAGTTCTATACTTAGCATCTCTGAAAGGGTTCTAGCCTTGTGTTGGCACTCTAGTGCCTTGTGCTGCTTTAAGATTTAAGGCGTCTGAGGAAGTCCTCCGACGTCTGAATTGGGATTGGTTGTGAACATTGTGGCATTATTTTAGGTTGGTACTGATGTGGAATTGAGAGATTAGTGGTTCAAGACCACTGTAGCAAAATTGACTTGATTCTAAATGCTTTAGGATATGCTTAATTAGAGGATTTAATTAGTGATTCAAATCACCATTTTTTATAGTTCTCTTATGTTAAGACCTGAGACATCAAACACACTTTAAGACGTCTGGGAGTTGGTCCAAACGTCTGGTCAGACGTCTGGATGCCTTCCCAGACGTCTGGAAATAAATTTTGGCGTGCGTACGATAGCGAGTCTACGCGCGTGCCACGCGCAAACTGCAACCCATAGCCCTCTTCTTTAGCTCTCTCCCCTCGCCGACCTGCAGACGCCTCCCCCACGCCTTAAAATATCCCCTCTCCCTCATTCACCACCCCACTGTCTCCTCATTCTTCCAGCGAGAGCACGAGAGCGAGAGCGAGGGCAGCAACTGCTGCGAGGTGCGGTGCGGAGAGGAAGAGGTGCAACGAGAGGGAAGAAGAGGGAGAGTGCACGAGAAAGAGAGAGAGAGCCCGCCAGAGCAGCTCGAGGCCGACCGGCGTGCATCCAGAGGAGCGACTTGCTGGGGAGACCCCCTGGTGCTGCTATAGCTCGAGCAGCAGATGAGAGGCTGCATGGCGAGCTCGCGCGTAGTGGGAAGAAGACGAGGAGGTTCTGATTCTGGAAAATTTTCCCAGAATCGGACGTCTAGACCTACATCCAGACAACGCGGGCGACGTCTGGATGGAGCTCCAGACGACTGAGAGGTACGAAATTTCTCCTCTACCTCCTTTTTGCGGATGCGGCCATGTAGGCCGATCCGCCGAAGTGCTGAGATGTGTCGTGTTGAGGAGGCTTTCATCGCGCGTGCAGGTTTCACTTCAGGAAGGTGAGGGGACATGCCCTCCACACAGTTCAAACATCTGAGCACGGCACCAGACGGCGGAGAGTGTCTCCAGACGTCCGGAGAGGTGGTCGGATGTCTGGAACTGGGTCTAAATGATTCAGCAGAGTGAGGTGTGACCTGGACCACTTTTTAAGACGTCTAGAAGGTGTTCCAAACGTCTGATTTGAGTCAGAGTTGTCGTTCTTGACCCGTTTAGGGTACGTTCGAGGTTCGATTTCTGCGTTTAAGATTCTGTTCTTCTCAGAATTAGTTCCTCTACTTGTTTAAAATACTTGTATCATGTTCTAAGTGGTTCTTTGTGATTGCTCCTTGGGTTAGGATCTCGTTCTATTGCGACTTTGGTGGTTGCGGAGGCACGTGGACCTGGCAATCACGCCCCCATTACTCCCGATTTTGCGGGTAGAGTGTCTCCTTTTAGTTAATTACAAACATTAATGCATCTCTGAATTAAATGGTAGATCCTAGGGTATGGCATGAATCCTAGGACCTGAAAACTAGATTGAACGGTAGATCCTAGGGTATGGCATGAATCCTAGGACCTGAAAACTAGATTTAATGGTAGATCTTAGGGTATGGAATGAATCCTAGGACCTGAAAACTAGATTGAATGATAGATCCTAGGGTATGGCATGAATCCTAGGAACAGAAACACGGAAACGAATGTCTTGAATGCCTGAATTGTAGTCTTGGATAAGTAGATTGAATAATGATAATTGCCTGTAATTGGATAACAACTGCCTGTGAAATGTAGAGTACTGTTGCTAGTAACGGCTACATGTAATTCCTGTTGTTTGGAAACTAAATGTGAGCTGATTGTATATAAATTGTATTAAATGTGGAAACACGGGCTATATGCGAATAAAACTGAAATGATGAAACCTAGTATGGCTTGGCCTGAAAAATATGAGCATGAACCCTACGGGGAATTAGGAGTAGAGCTCCTGGAAAATAAATAGAATGGAACTGAGAAAGTGGATGGGGAAGTGAGCTGGCCCTTGAGTATGGAGTACCAAGGAGAGAGACTGTCCCCCTGTTTAGTGCAGAGCGGAGCTAGCCGCCCCAGGGATCTGGGATTAGGTCTAGCCACTTTGTACCGACTTTTGGCCCTCGCTGACATGTCATATTTGTCACCTTTTTCAGGACCAGGTGTTGAGCTGCCAGAGCCTACGGCTACGGAGGGTGCTGGGCCTAGTAGAGTCCTGTAGTTGTATTTTTGTTGTACCCATTTTCTGTAGTAGTGAGTATTTCTGTTACACCTTGTACTCTTTTATTGTAAACTTCATATTTCTTTTCCTATTTTTAAATTCTCTACTCTTGTGGTGGTATGTACTGTAGTAGTTCCCTTCTTTACTGCTGTACTTTTGTTACTGTTAGTTACTTGCATGGTGAATGTGGTTTATTTTACTGCTTTTTGGTTACTTTCTCGTTAGACGATTGGGTCTTAGGATCAGTTGAGTCAGTCCGATTCTCGTGTCCTGTAGGGATTCGGGAATCAGGTCGTAACAAGATGGTATTAGAGCAAGGTCATCCCGAGAAGTAAACCAACTGGCTGGGAAATAACCAATTCACGTACATGTAACTAGAGTAGCCACCACAACGTACCTTTTGACATCTGTTTTAAGGTTTCTTCATTGAATATCGATTGGTATTGACGTCTTTTCTGTTCTGTATTCGCATCTCCTTGCAGGAGATGCCTCGACGCGGGACTAGCGAGGTGGGCCGCGGATGCAGCCGAGGACAAGGTTGGAGGGGAGGGCACGTTGAGCCCGACGCCTCAGTGGACCAGCCACTGCTCCCAGGAATTCTGACCCAGGACCTCGACCAGCTAATACGGGACATCGTGCGAGAGGAGCTTCACCCACCGCCACGAGCACCTCTCCCTGGGGCTGCGAAGGGGGAGTCCTCTGTGGAACCACGAGACGGACACGGCGTTGGACGCGGGGGAGAGGGTGGGCCTCCACCACCCCCACCTTCCTCCGGCACTTCCGCGCACGAGGCTTCTTTACCCGGAGGTGTACCAGCTTCTCCACTTCAGTGCCACTATGAGCTTTTCGGACAGTTCCGGAAGCTGAAGCCCTCCTCCTTCAAGGGGGATGAGGACCCGACCGAGGTAGAGGACTGGCTCGAGCAGATCAAGAAGATATTTGACACCCTTCGCCCCCCTGTGGAGTGCCGCGTGGCCTTTGCCACGTACCACCTGGAGAGCGCGGCACACAGGTGGTGGAGGGGGGTCAAGGGTCAGGAGAGGGACGAGCCGACTTGGGACCAGTTTGTCACCCTCTTCTACGAGTAATACTTCCCCCAGACGTGGCAGGACCAAAGGAGGCAGGAGTTCCACACTCTCCGCCTAAGGACGATGACCGTAAGCGCGTACTGCACGAGTTTCCTAGAGTTGTCTCATTTCGTAGCGACAGCCGTGGCTATCGAGGAGGAGCGCCTTTAGAGGTTCATCGAGGGGCTCCAGCCAGCCATTTGGGGGTATGTCAAACCCCTAAAGCTGCCTACGTTCTCGAGGGTGGTGGAGGTAGCTATGACGTATGAAGAGACCAACCCGTCCGCGCGGGACACTAACAATGGGCGAAAGAGGCCCTACCAACCAGACTTCTCACAGGGCCGATGAGAGAGGAGGCATGTGGTGCCCGCAGGAGAGCCGTCACGCTTTGTGGGGCCATCAATGGCCTATGGGGGCCCCCGACAGGGGTCAGCTCTAGCACCGGACCCCCGCCCAACCGTCAGCAGGGACCCACTGAGGGCAGGAGTCGAGTCCCCCTTTGCTACCAGTGTGGCCAGCCGGGCCACATCAGGAGGGACTGCTCGTCTAGGGTTGGAGGTCAGCAGATGCTTCCCACGCCTAGCACTAGAGGGCGAGCAGGAGGCCTCGATTTCCAGGCGCGAGGAGGAGGACAGCAGTTGCGGGGAGGGTACCGGCCGGTGGCTACCCGTCCTACGCAGAGTGTGGCTGCTTCGTTCGCACTTAGGCCTGAAGGGCGTATCAATGCCCTGACACACAGGGATGCCAGAGCTTCAGGATCAGTGGTGGCAGGTATGGTTTCAGTTTCCGGCAGACTTGTTTACACGCTTTTCGATTCCGACGCTATGCACTCGTTTGTCGCTACCAATTTTGCTATTAGTTTAGGGCAGGACTGTATGTTGTTAGAGGATCCGTTCGTGATCAGAGGTCCGAGTGGTCAACTGTTTGTAGCTGAGGAGGTATACACAGGTTGTGAGGTCAGTGTTGGGGGACACATCCTTCCCGCTGACCTGATTATGATACAGATGGAGGACTTTGGCGTAATTCTAGGAATGGACTGGCTGCCCGCTTACCACGCCTTGGTGGACTACTTTGAGAGGAAGATCGTCTTCTCCATACCGGAGTTGCCTTCTTTCGAGTTCCACCGGCAGCCAGTGGACGGAGGCTTCAGGTGCATTTCTACACTTCGGGCGGCAAGACTTTTGAGCCAGGGGTGTGAGGGCTTCTTAGCTTGTGTGGTGGCGGAGCCCAGCCCTGTGGCAGACTTCCAGCGTATCCCGGTGGTCAGAGAGTATCCCGACGTGTTCTCAGATGAGTTGCCAGGGCTACCGCCCGAGCGTGAGATCGAGTTTGAGATCTTACTGGTACCGGGGACCAGCCCCATCTCTACAGCACCGTACAGGATGGCACCACTTGAGTTGCGAGAGCTCAAGTCTCAATTGTAGGATCTTCTGGAGAAGGGATTTGTGAGGCCCAGTGCGTCTCCATGGGGAGCCCAGGTATTGTTCGTAAAGAAGAAGGATTGTACTCTACGCATTTGTGTGGACTATAGACAACTGAATAGGGTTACCATAAAGAGCAGGTATCCACTGCTGAGAATTGATGACTTGTTTGACCAGTTGCGAGGTACCACGGTATTCTCCAAGATAGTCATGAGGTTTGGATACCACCAATTGAGGATCAAGGAGGAAGACGTCTCCAAGACAGCTTTCCGCATCCGGTACAGACACTACGAGTTTCTGGTCATGCCATTTGGGCTGACCAATGCCCCCGCTGCATTCATGGATTTGATGAACCAGGTGTTAAGACCGTACTTGGACCAGTTCGTGGTGGTATTTATTGATGATGTGCTCATCTATTCTTGAGATCAGACGCAGCACGGACAGCACTTGCGGATGATTTTGGACACACTGAGATGACGTAGGCTGTACACCAAATACAGCAAGTGCGAGATTTGGTTGAGGGAGGTGACCTTCTTGGTTCATGTGATCTCCGGGGATGGCTTGGCTGTGGACCCAGCCAAGGTTGAGGCAGTGCTCAGGTGGGAGAGATCGCGTATGGTTACTTAGATCCGCAGTTTCTTAGGACTGGCAGGCTACTACAGGCGATTTATCAGGGGCTTCTCGTAGATTGCACATCCTATGACCCAGTTGACCCGGAAGGACGTGCCCTTTACTTGGACAGACGCTTGTGAGGCATGTTTTCAGGAGCTGAAGGAGAGGCTGACTTCGGCTCCCGTGCCCACCATCCTAGACAGTAGTGGCGGGTTCGTTGTGTACACGGACGCCTCTTTGCAGGGGTTAGGGGGTGTGCCCATGCAGAGGGGTCACGTTGTCGCTTACGCTTCGCGGCAACTGAAGCCCCATGAGCATAGCTACCCTACCCACGACCTAGAGCTGGTAGCTATCGTCTTTGCGCTGAAGAGTTGGAGGCACTACTTGTACAGTGAGACCTTTGAGATTTTCACAGATCATAAGAGCCTCAGATACTTGTTTGATCAGAAGGAGCTCAACAAGAGACAGAGAAGTTGGTTGGAGCTCCTGAAGGACTATGACTACAGCATTTCCTACCACCTAGGAAAGGCCAATGTGGTGGCTGACGCCTTGAGCCGGAAGGCACCCGCCCACTTGGCCAGTTTACAGGCGCAGAGTTGGAGCCTCATGGAAGAGGTGGGCAGCTGGCGGCCCCTAGAGTTACTAGGGCACTGCGGGGCAGTGACGATGACACGACAGGCAAGGCCAGCACTGATAGACCGCATCATCACCGGACAGATGGCCGACCCGTACTTACAGTCATTGCGTGACAGAGTGCTGTCAGGAGACCCTGGGGACTTCTCTTTCATAGACCAGGTACTGCGCATGAGGGGACGTTTGTGCGTTCCCAAGGACGAGGAGCTATTGAGAGAGCTCTTGACTGAGGCACACGGTTCCAGGTTCACCATACATCCTGGAAACACAAAGATGTACCATGATTTTAGATGCGACTTTTGGTGGAGGGGAATGAAGCGGGATGTAGGTGAATTTGTACAGCAGTGTTTAGTGTGCCAGCAGGTGAAGGCCGAGCATCAGAGGCCTGCAGGGCCGTTGCAACCACTTCCAATGCCAGAGTGGAAGTGGGAGAGCATCACCATGGACTTGGTGGTGGGCTTGCCCGTTACCCAGCAAGGACACGACGCAGTCTGGGTGATCGTTGACAGATTGACAAAGATGGCACGTTTCTTGCCGATCCGAGTCACCTTGGAACCAGCACAGTTGGTAGAGAGGTATATCCGCAACGTGGTACGTCCACACGAAGTTCCGCGGGAGATCGTATCCAACGGGGATACCCGTTTTACGTCCCAGTTTTGGGCTGAGTTTCAACAGGCCTTAGGGACGCGGTTGAGGTTCAGTACAGCATACCACCCCCAGATAGACGGACAGTCTGAGCGCACGATACAGACACTTGAGGACCTTTTGCATGCTTGTGTACTGGACTAGAGGGGCTCTTGGGAGGAGCACTTTCCCCTAGCGGAGTTTGCATATAATAACAGTTATCACTCGAACATCGGCATGGCACCCTACGAGGCTCTGTACGGACGGAGGTGTACGACACCCTTGAGTTGGGTTGAGGTGGGGACCAAGTGGGAGGTTGGCCCCAGGCTGATCCAGTGATTACACAGTAAAAATACACCAACAATTGTGCCATCTTGTGCTATTTCCTAGCATTGCCAGTGCATATTAGGTAGCGATAGTTGCATTTGTAAAAGTAAACGCATGCATGCATTTATTTGGGAAGGAGAGTGAATAAAATGGCCTTGAAATTAACGTATTCCTCAAGTGCTGCCTCGCAAATTCACCACCTTTATTTTTATTTTTATTTGGCTTTGAATTCCTCCGTGCGGCTCAGGGCATGGCTTTCTCTTCACGCCATTCTCTGCCACGGCTTGCCCTACCACCCGCATGCACAGCCACGCACAGCCCAGGGCATGGCTGTGCTTGCCTCCTTCCTCTTTAAAAAGGGCACAACCATCTTCCTTGCGAGAGAGCCTAGTCCAACACACATAGCAGCCTTCCCTCTCCAGGTCGTCTCCTCCCCTCTCCCCTCCATACGCTGCCTCTCTTCCTCCTGAGGAGATACGCTGCGGGCAGGAGCAGCTTACAGTGGTACATAACTACCACTGTGAGTCCCACCACCGCCCAGCACATCAAAGAGCCGGTGGGAGTGGTGGTTCACCTCTCTATTTTCGTCATTCCAGCCATTTCCGCCATTGCCACAAAGTCGAGCTTTGAAGCTCAACCACAGCAGCAGTAAGGCACTAGCCACCTCTCGCTCGCACGCAGGCCACCACGCACACCAGCAACCGGTGCAGCTCCCTCCGTGCGTGCGCCAGCCCACTCCACAGCGCCCGCGCACACTGAACCGGGCGCAGACGGTCGCCCATGTCAAGCTCGCACTGTAGCTACTGTTCACGCTAGAGAGCACGACACTGTAGCTACAGTGCGGTGACCGGAAAGCTTCTCACTTATCCGGTCACCACGCGCTCTCTCTCTGCGTCGCAACCGTCGCCAGCCCATCCGCGCGCCTGCTACCGCGTACGCTCGCGCCCACGTCTCTCCCAGCACCTTTTTCTTTGCCCGTGTTCCCCTCAGAGCGTAGCGCGGTGCGCTGCGCCCTCACACGGCTCCCTCCTGTGCGCGCCTGCGCTTGCGCACACCTGCGCCTGCACGTGCATGCTCTTGCGCGCACCACCAGACGTCGGCTGAAGCTTCTGGATGACTTAACCAGCAGACGCTCTCTCTCTCTCTCTCTCTCTCTCTCACTAACACACACCTAACACGCACGCACACACCACACTTGTACACACTCACGTGTACATTCACTCACTCACTTGTACACGTCTATATATATATATATATTTATATACATATACATATATCTAAACATATATTATTACCTATGCAACTAAGTATAAGTATATATACATATATATATATATACATACACACACACACACACACACACATATATATATACATATATATATACATATATATACACATATATTTATACATATATATATATACATACATACATACATACATATATATCTAATTATAAATATATAAATATATAAATATATATACATACATCTATCTATATATATATTTATATATCTATATATACATACATACATATACATATATATATCTATATATTTATACACATATATATACATATATATACATATATATCTATAGATATAAATACACACACACATATATATATATATCTAGCTACATATATTACTATATATATATATATATATATATATATACATATATATATCTACATCTATATAGTTATATATACATACAGATATATCTAATTATAAATACATACATACATACATATATATACATACATATATATATATATATATATATATATATTTACATACCTTTATATATATATACATATACATACATATATATATATATATAACTACATAAACACCTATATAATTATAACCAAATCTATATATATACATATAAATATATATTCATATATATACATATATATATATATTTTTTTTTTTTTCACATCACCTACCACATGTTATATCACCGGAATATCTGCACCAGTTGCTGATATTCCTTGATACACGAGTACAGAAAGCGTCTCCGCACACACCTTCCACCCATCCATCCTACACTCCACGCAGCACTTGGTCGTGTTGGTTGCGTCTTCCTAGACAACGATCAACTCAACACCGTGCTACACGCCATTTCCACCTCCACCCCCACCCCTATATACATATATAATATACATATATATATATATATACTATATTTATCTTATTTCTATTTCTCTTCCCTGCCATTAAAAAGATAAAAAAAATATACAAAAGAGAAAAGATAATCCTTAATCTGCAGGTACTCAGTCTTGCGAATAGCAAGACCAGTTTTGGAATCCTAATTTGGCTCAAAGCCAAGAACCTGATTTTGAGGGTGTACCTCAAGGACAAAAGATTATCAGAAAAAAATCTTAAATAGAAAAACACCAAAAACATAATAAACAAATGGAAGAAATCCGTTATAGGAAAGGCGTAGAAACTGATTCACCTCTAATCCCACTTCCCTAAGTTCGACCCGGGCCTAAAAGTGACCAAGATAAAATCAAGCAGGCCAGGTTAAAAATTTTGTAAAAAGATGGTTAAGCTCGATTTAGGTTAACCACTATACTCATTTCAACGATTAAATCACCATATTAACACAACATATCCGAGCCTGACCACACTTTTTCTGGTGCCGTTGCCAAGGAAGTGCGCATTCAAGTAAGTTTCTACTCCATTCCTTTAATTTTTCTCTTCTCACACCCTTCTCTTCACGGGTGCTTCTGTTTATTGGTGTGCAGGTGAACCAGTTGCAAGGAGAAGACAGGCAGACGAAGTCGAAGACATGGGCACATCCAAGGCGGGAACGAGATCGTGAAGTCGTCGACACTGCACTGGAGCTTCACACATGTTGCTGAACAAGTAGGTCTTTCTTTCTTAGCAACTTAGGTCAACTTGTCACCTTAATAATAAAAAAAAACTAAAAAACACTTCTTGGGATCTCTTGGGGCAAGTGGATTAAAAATCACTTGTGTGATTGTTTGCCATCACTCCCACCGCCCCGGGATTTCCCGCCAAACTTCGCATAGCGAAGATCCTAGAATTTTGATTCTTGAATCTCTCGCCGTGTGAAGTATTCTTTGAAGCAAAGATAAATAAATTGATTGCCATCCCTCTTTGCCTCATTTATCTACAATTCGGGATCACCTTTTTGGTGGGGAGACTTGGAATTGAATTGATTCCAACCCCACCACGACCTTTCACATGCCTAAGATTCGATCCCGAATACTTCAACCCCAACAATTTGATTTTCGTTATCTTATGGTTGAGCCTTGTGTGTGGAACATCATTCTGGTGATTGGGAGCACTTGAATTGGAGTGCTTTGGCTCCCTTTCACACTAATCTAAAATTGATTCGTGCATCCACACATAGAAATCTCCATCTAGGGAAGCCCATTGCATTTTAGCATGCATTAACCAACTGACATTGAAGAAGGGTTTGTTGGGCTTAGAAGAAAACTCGTATTCTCTCAAAACCCGGAGATTGGTTGAATTCGTAATTCAGCGAAATCCTAAAATCCATACTACTTAAAGCTGAAACTCTAAAAATCATTCACCAATTAAAACTTCAATTCGGGGAGATTTCCTCGTCGCATACTTGGTTTACACACTTTAAATCAACCACTTGGGCATTACCCGTAAATAACGCCCTTCACATTCCAGAAGCACTTGATCCTAAGCCTCTAACTAAAACTGGTAGCAACTTGACCCTTATTAAGGATTGGAGGTCTAACTACCTGCGTGTAGTGCCTACGTGCTGGTGAGGGTTCCCGCGTGCTATCGGGTGTCTAAGACTGGGGAAAACAGCCTTTCAATCTAGTCCGGTGGTTCCGCGGTGCTCGCATTCGGTTCCGTAGGTCGTGATAGTAGGTAACTTAGATCTTTAGGTCTAAGGGCACACTGTAGAGGTTAGGAATTTGATTGTATTGATTTGACATCAAGTGTACCTTTGCGGCGTCATTTCTCTCATCTCCTGTTCCCTTCTTATCTCCCTGATTCTTCCTGCGGTAGTTCATGTTTGGGAGGAGGTCACAAAACCCTGAACTGTGTGAATTGTCTGATAATTTTAGAAAAGAAGCCGAATCGTCCACCTCCTCCGCAAACATGGCTACACGCCACCCCCAAATCCCGAGGGAGGAAACTGCCCTCAAAACCTACCAGGTGGTGGAGCTTTGGATCCCACAACCCGCCTCCAAGCCCAAATGGAAATGTATAATGAACAAATTGAGGCCATTAGGGAAATATTGGAGGAAATGCAGAACACTCCCGAATAGGAGGAGCCTAGGTCTCTTAGCTCCTATCAGAATCCCGCTGCTACAGAGACCATAGGATAAATTCGGGTCCCCATGGGCAGGGATGACTTTGAATTGAAACCTAATATAATTGGCCTGATAAATTTTCACTTCCATGGTCTTGCAAGTGAAGATCCTTTTCTCCACTTGGAAGACCTAACCCGATTGGCTGAAACAGTTAAACAGAGAAATATCGGGTTACCAATAGTCCTCATGAAAATGTTCTCATTTTCATTGCGGGATAAAGCGTCGCAGTGGTTACGCACCCTCGGGAGAACCATCCACTCTTGGGAAGAGATGCGAACAGCGTTTCTCAAGAAGTTCTTCCCAATTGGGCGAACCGATGCGCTTGTCGTGCTATCACTTCCTTTACGCAACAAAACGGCAAGCAGTTTCATATGACATGGGAGAGATATAATGACCTCCTTAGGAAGTGTCCGCACCACGGTCTGCCTAAGTGGCATATAGCCCAGATTTTCTACTATGGACTAAATGAGAATTTGAAGTAGATTACAAACGCTTCCTGCGAAGGGAATTTCATAAATAAAGATGAGAATGGAGCATTCGAATTATTTGAAAATATGAGCGAAAACTCAATGAACAATGCCTCCATTGTCGCCTTTAATCATACCAGCCTGCCCCGTAATGTCCACGAAGTTGACATGGGACCCTCATATTCATCCACAGATCTCAGCCTTATCGCACAAAAATTGGATGAAGTCTCCATCGTGCACAAGAAGCTGGACGAGCTTCTGGCCAACCCCGCCCGTTCTATGGCAAACACCCCCACCTCACCATTTCGTCACAATCCCAATTCTTCGAATACCAGGCTTATCCCGAGAAACCTCGTATGAGCTTCCTTACCGAGTGTTGCACTGAGCAATTCGGTAAGTCATGTGGATCTGGCTTCTGCAAGCTAGTATTTTGACACGAAGGACCAAGTCTCCATGTGCTCAGATGCGTATTTACATGCAGACGCGTCTTATGGCATAGAAGACACTTGCGCCCTGGAGAACAACCCGTTCTCTGCCACTTATAACCCAAGGTGGCGAAATCACCCGAACTTCGCATGGTCAAACAACCCGTAGTGCCAAAACCCCGTGGGTGGACCAATGCGACCGTCCGCACCCGTCATCCCAAGGGCCCAGTCTAATCCTATGGTGAATCTGCCATTGGGTCCTTGCGTACCGCAAACAGAACACGCATCAAGTCCTCTTGATAAATTGATGCGAATGATGACGGAAATGTCAAAGCGTCATGAAGAGAACATGACCTCTCTTCAACATCAATTGGCACAGCAGAATGCTGAGATCAGTCAACTACGCATGGCAACTCGATCTCAGGGCACTCTTCCAGCCCAACCTGTTCCCAACCCACGAAATTTCGTACCCCGTGGTCCTCAACCACAGGTACGAGCTTCTCAGGGGCAGGTTCATCAGATTCTACATGCTCCGAGCATTCCACCGGGATTTCAGGCTAATCCCGCTGCAGCACCTCACTCTTATGTCCCTATTGCGAACCCTCCTCCACCTTATGATCCCACTGGACCCGCATCATCCAATGTGATTACTACGAGGAGCGGTAAGCAGACTGTCGATCCGCCTCGACCTGATCCTGGTCCGCCTTCTTCATCGCCCCCTCATTCGAGGTGCGCGCCGCATTCGCGAGAGGATAATACACCCAAATTGGTGCCAGAATCAATCCCATTCCCTGAGGCTCTACTGAGGGAGTCAAAAGGAAAGAAGAAGGATACATAGGCCTTTTATAACCTGCGTAATTTATTCAGGGATGCTGAAATCAAGGTACCCCTGCTTGAGGCTATCGACCACATACCTACTGTCGCCTGATTTTTCAAAGACTACACAACACCCAGGAGACAGTCAAAGAAAACTAAGAATCTGGTGGTTCTCTCGCCTCATGCGAGTTGTGCTATACTGTCAAATCTACCACCAAAGCAGAAAGATCCGGGCATACCACTTATTTCCTGTAGCATCCAAGGCTGCAATTTTAACCGTGCCCTGCTTGACCTAGGATCTTCCATCAATCTTATACCAACCATCATGCTCGAAAAATTTTCCATGGGAAATCTAAAACCCACCCCTGTCACGTTACAGCTGGCAGATCGTTCTGTCAAAATTCCAAAGGGTGTGGTGGAAGACGTGGTGGTTAGGGTCAACAGTCTCTGTTTTCCTATTGACTTTCTTGTTTTAGATATGGAAGTTCCTAGCTCACTTTCTGATTGTCCGATCATCCTTGGTCGACCTTTCTTGGCCACAGCCCGCGCCCATATCGATTGCGAGTCGGACTGTATTGAGATTATCGTTGGATCTGAGAAACTCAAACTTAACATATTCAAGGCAGCCAAGAATTTTGATTACGATTACATCGAGGATGACACGTCTGACGAGGACATGGCCGTCAGCGCGTGTATCAGACTAATTGGGACCTATTTTGACTGCTACGGACTGCCTTTAAACACTGACGCTTGCCTGACTGACACATATTGTGACACTCCCCCATCCCTCCCTATTCCCGTACCTTCTCCTGACCAGACTTCTGACGAGGTTTTCTCTGCATCCCATACCTCATGGTTTGAGTCATATCTGGACTACTCACCGCCGGTCCATACTCTTGAAGACCGGATTGCCCTTTCTTTCCCGCCAAATCAGGCGGAGTTGCAACTCCACACTGGGACCTTGAGCCCATATACTACTCACTGGGGCTATTCCTTTTTGGATCCATCTATCCAAGAAACCCCTCTTCTTGGCCAATCTGAGGGCCAACTTCTTCCTCTTGACTTGTTTTCTGATCCGCCTGGGACACTCTCGTCCCAAGAAATGCCAGATCTTTCACCATCCACTCCAGAGCTGAAAGAGCTTCCTAGTACACTTAAGTATGTTTTCCAGGGACCAAATGAAATGCTCCCTATAATCATCAGTTCAAAATTGACCAGGGAGCAAGAGTGCAAACTAACGGAGGTCCTTATGGAACACAAGGAAGCCATTGGATGGTCTTTATCAGACTTAACTGGCATTAGCCCCTCCTACTACACTCACCGTATATATATGGAGGAGGAGGCTCGACCTTCCCGCAAGATGCAGCGACATCTCAACCCTAACATGCGGGAGGTCGTTAAGAAGGAAATTATTAAGTGGCTGGATGCGGGTATAATCTACCCGATCAGCGATAGCCCCTGGGTGAGTCCAATTCACGTCGTGCCCAAAAAGGCGGGACTCACCATCCGTGTCAATGACAGGGGCGAATCCATCCCTACATGCACTCCTACATCTTGGAGAGTGTGTGTAGATTATAGGAAACTCAATGCTGCAACTAAGAAAGATCACTTTCCGCTACCTTTCATTAACCAAATCCTGGAGCGGTTAGTGGGAAATAAATTTTTCTATTTCCCGGATAGATTCTCAGGATATAACTAGGTGGCAATTGACCCCTAGGACCAAGAGAAAATCACCTTTACCTGCCCCTTCGGCACCTTTGCATTTAGAAGGATGCCGTTCGGACTTTGTAATGCGCCAGCAACTTTCCAGAGATGTATGCTGGTGATATTCCATGACATGGTGGGTGACTTTCTCGAGGTCTTCATGGATGACTTTTCGATCTTTGGACCATCTTTTGATGACTGTCTTGCCAACCTGACCCGTATCCTTAGGAGATGTACTGATGCAAACCTCGTGCTTTCTTGGGAAAAAAGTCATTTTATGGTACACGAGGGAATTGTTCTCGGGCATATCATCTCCGATAGGGGTATCGAGGTTGACAGAGCTAAGCTTGATGTAATTGCTGATTTACCTGTGCCTGGCTCTGTCAAAAAAATACGCTCCTTCCTGGGACATGTCGGTTTCTATAGGAGATTCATCAAATATTTCTCCAAGATTTCTCGACCTTTAACTCATCTCCTATCAACCGACGTACCATTCGATATGGGCCCCGACTGCATACGAGCATTCACACAGCTGCCTAATGCTGTCACCAAGGTGTTGGTGCTAGAGCACTACGATCATTTGTTTTGATGATAACAAAACACGTGTTATTTAACATTTGCACTTGGAGTCTTAGATTTCAGGTCAATTGTAAATGTAGACGTGTTTAGACGGAATTCAAGCTCGCATCCAGGACGGATTGGAGGAGCTTGATAGAGAACAGAAGAGATTCGCGAGGAGCGATATATTAAAGATGGAAGGAAATGAAGAATATGATAGATTTCCTTCTTTTGTACTTGTTGTATTTTTCGTTTCTTTTGTTGCTCTTTATTTCCTTAGATAATTCATGTTAAAGAGCCTCAAAGTACCCTAATAGTAGTCCTAGGAACACCTGCACAACCCTAGGATACTTAGGTTTTCTGTAGAATACTTAGAAAACCAATATAGGGTTCAAACAGAGTTTCCAGACGTCTAATTCCTAAATCAAACGTCAGATAAAGTATTTTAAGACGTCTGACTGTTGTTTCAGACGTCTGATAACTATTAGGCTGGACATAGTTATTTCTGTCTGATGAAATCAGACGTCCAGACCTTAGACCAGACGTCTTAGGAGACGTCTGATGGATTTGCCAGACGTCCAATTAGTGGACCGTTGGCTGGCTTAGCAAACACTCAGGATATGAACGTTAGAGCCTTATCAGACGTCCATAGGACTGTCCAGACGTCTGATAATTGACTGTTTTGCCTCGGCTGACCCAAAATCTCTTCTCAGAGATTTTCTAGCCGTTGCAACGTTTGGAAATCCATTCCCACAGAAAAAGTAGGTTTCCATACGTCCAGACATAGTGCCAGACGTCCTATATGTCATCTGATGGACTTGCATAAAAACCCTGTTTAGATTTGATCCAAGTCAGGAAGAGACCTGCCCAAAATCAGACGTCTGACCTTGAAATCAGACGTCTTAAAGTGAAGTTCCAGACATCTAATGCCAGAATTAGACGTCTGATAAGCCTGTCAGAACAATGATTGTTCCTGATTTCGGGCTGATTCTCTTGGGCTTTGTTCCCAACGGCTATAGAACCTTTCCTAAGCCTTCCAAAGCCTTCCTAAGGCCTCTATAAATAGAGGGGAACCTTTGCAACACATATACACACTAAGAGAAACACAAGACACACTTAAGCAACATAGTTCCACTCTCTTGTGTCCTAGATAGTTCTTGCTCTCCAAGCTCAAGTTCTACATCTTGAGAGCATCAAGCTGTTGCGCAACCCGCTCTCCCGCCGTAGTCCACGAGAGCGAAGTTGCGCCGTCGCGTGGCTCACGCACCGCGTCATCAACTCGACGCACTCCTTGCAAAGGGGAGTTTCCTAATTCCTATAGAAGCTAGGTTTATAATTACTTTGTTGGCTCTATAGGACTTGTTGTTTCTTTTATCTTTGTTATTTGGTTGGGTATTCGCTTTGCGAATTCCCGTCTCCTTCGTGAGACAAAATCCTTCTCGTGGAGAGAATGGGTTGAGGTACTCTACCCTCGTTTAAGTAGCGTGGTTGTATTGAGGTTGAATCACCCTCGTTTAAAGTGATTCGATTTAGTGGATTTTGATCAACTTGGTTGATCGGAAAATCCTAACTCGAGAGGGTTAGGTGGTGGTTTTCACCCGGTTTGGGTTTCCACCTATAAATTCTTGTGTACTTTGTGTGATTGCTTATTTGTAAGATTATATTTCAATGCCGCAATTATTACGTCACCCCCTCCTGGTAGGGTCGAAAAAACTTTCGCAAGGCCCCTGTTCTCCAGCCACCTGATTGGTCCCTTGACTTTGAACTCATGTGTGACGCTTCCAACCTTGTAGTCGAAGCCATCCTGGGACAAAGACGCGATAGACACCCCTTCATGGTGTACTACACAAGTAAGATGTTGGACGAGGCCCAGCGTAATTATACTACCACTGAGAAAGAACTACTGGCGGTCGTATTTGGGCTGGAGAATTTCGCTCTGACCTTCTGGGTTCACACGTTATTGTTTTCACTGATCACGCAGCCACTCGCCATCTCATGCATAAGAATGATGCCAAGCCTAGACTGATTCGTTGGATCCTTCTGCTCCAAGAATTTGACATTGAGATCCGCAATAAGGCCAGAGCCCAAAATGTTGTGGCTGATCATCTTTCTAGACTGGACCCTGACCATATTGGACTTACTCTGCCGATTAATGAGATTTTTCCAGATGAGCACCTATTGGCAATTATTGTGGCAAGTGGACCTTGGTATGTCGACATTGCCAATTACCTTGCTTCTAGATCCCTTCCACGTGGCTGGCCTAAAAACCAGTGCGAGCGTCTCATGGCAGAAGCAAAGTATTATTTCTGGGATAATCCACTTCTTTTTTGAATAGGTGTTGATCAAATCATCCGTCGCTGTATTCCTGACAGCGAATTCCCCAGTGTGCTATCCTTCTGCCACGATAAGGCTTGCGGAGGCCATTTCTCTGGGAGAAAACTACAGCCAAGGTGTTTTAGTGCGGTTTCTTTTGGCCCTCCCTTCACCAGGATGCACACAATTATGCCAAACATTTCACTAGGTGCCTGTCGTTAGGATCAGAAAAAGTGTGGTCGGGCTTGGATAGGTTGTGTTAATATGGTGATTTAATTATTGAAATGAGTATAGTGGTTAACCTAAATCGAGCCTAACCATCTTTTTACAAAATTTTTAACCTGACCTACTTGATTTTATCTTGGTCACTTTTAAGCCCAGGGTCGAACTCAGGGAAGCAGGATTAGAGGTGAATCAGTTTCTACGCCTTTCCTACAACGGATTTCTTCCGTTCGTTTATTATGTTTTTGGTGTTTTTCTATTTAAGATTTTTTTTTGATAATTTTTTGTCCTTGAGGTACACCCTTAAAATCAGGTTCTTAGCTTTGAGCCAAATTAGGGTTCCAAAACTGGTCTTGCTATTCGCAAGATTGAGTACTTGCAGGTCAAGTATTATCTTTTCTCTTTTGTATATTTTTTTTTATCTTTTTAATGGCAGGGAAGAGAAATAGAAATAAGATAAATATAGTATATATATATGTATATTATATATGTATATAGGGGTGGGGGTGGAGGTGGAAATGGCGTGTAGCACGGTGTCGAGTTGATCGTCATCTAGGAAGACACAACCAACACGACGAAGTGCTGCGTGGAGTGTAGGATGGATGGGTGGAAGGTGTGTGCGGAGACGCTTTCTGTACTCGTGTATTGAGGAATATCAGCAACTGGTGCAGATATTCCTGCGATACAACGTGTGGTAGGTGATGTGAAAAAATATATATATGTATATATGAATATATATTTATATGTATATATATAGATATGGTTATAATTATATAGGTGTATATGTAGTTATATGTGTGTGTGTGTGTGTGTATAAAGGTATGTAAGTATATATAGATAGATGTATGTATATATATATATATATATGTATTTATAATTTGATATATCTATATGTATATATAACTATATAGATGTAGATATATATATGTATATATATATAGTAATATATGTATATAGATATATGTAGCTAGATATATATATATGTGTGTGTGTATTTATATCTATAGATATATATGTATATATGTATGTATATATATGTCTATATATGTGTATAAATATATATATATATATATATATAAATATATAGATATATTTATGTATATGTATGTATGTATATATAGATATATAAATATATATATAGATAGATGTATGTGTGTGTGTGTATATATATATATATATATATAACTATATAGATATAGATATATATATATATATAGTAATATATGTATATAGTTATATATATGTATATATGTATGTATATTTGTATGTATATATATATATATGTATAAATATATGTGTATATATATGTATATATATATATATGTATATATACTTATACTTAGTTGTATAGGTAATAATATATGTTTAGATATATGTATATGTATATATATATGTACATAAATATATATAAGTATATAGTCGTGTACAAGTGAGTGAGTGAATGTACACGTGAGTTTGTACAAGTGTGGTGTGTGTGTGCGTTAGGTGTGTGTCTGAGAGAGAGAGAGAGAGCATCTGCTGGTTAAGTCATCCAGAAGCTTCAGTCGACGTCTGGTGGTGCGTGCACGCGCAGGCCCAGGTGCCCGCAAGCACAGGTGCGCATAGGAGGGAGCGGTGTGAGGGCGCAACGCAGCGCACCGCGCTGCGCGCTGAGGGGAACACGGGCGAAGAAGCGGGCGCTGGGAGAGACGCGGGCGTGAGCGTACGCGGCAGCAAGTGTGCGAACGGGCTAGCGACGGTTGCGGCGCGGAGAGAGAGCGCGCGGTGACCGGATAAGTGAGAAGCTTTCCAGTCACCTCACTGTAGCTACAGTGTCACGCTCTCTAGCATGAACAATAGCTACAGTGCACGCTCAGCGCAGGCGACCGTCTGCACCCCGTTCAGCGTGTGCGGGCGTTGTGGAGCGGGCTGGCGCACGCGGAAGGAGCTACGCCGGTTGCTGACGTGTGCGATGGCCTGCGCGCTGGCAAGAGGTGGCCGGTGCCTTGCTGCAGCTGTGGTTGAGCTTCAAAGCTCGACTCTGTGGCAATGGCAGAAATGGCTGGAATGACGAAAATAGAGAGGCGAACCACCACGCCCACCGGCTCTTTGATGTGCTGGGCGATGGTGGGACTCACAGTGGTAGTTGTGTACCACTGTGAGCTGCTCCTGCCCGCAGCGTAGCTCCTCAGGAGGAAGAGAGGCTGCATATGGAGGGGAGAGGGGAGGAGACAGCCTGGAGAGGGAAGGCTGCTATGTGTGTTGGACCAAGCTCTCTCTCAAGGAAGATGGCTGTGCCCTTTTGAAAGAGGAAGGAGGCAAGCACAGCCATGCCCTGGGCTGTGCATGGCTGTGCATGCAGCTGGCAGGGCAAGCCATGGCAGAGAGTGGCGCAAAGAGCAAGCCATGCCCTAAGCCGTGCGGAGAAATTCAAAGCCAAATAAAAATAAAAATAAAGATGGTGAATTTGCGAGGCAGCACTTGAGGAATACGTTAATTTCAAGGCCATCTTATTCACTCTCCCCCCCTCTCAAATAAATGCATGCATGCATTTATTTTTACAAATGCAACTTTGGCTACCTAATATGCACTGGCAATGCTAAGAAATAGCACAAGATGGCACAATTGTTGGTGTATTTTTGCTGTGCAATCATACCCCCATGCCTATCTTTTTCTAGTTCCTAGCAAAATATTTTTGTATTGTATTTAGAAATGATCTTAAGCTGAGGGTTTTCTTTTGAGGCAACATAAGTGTGTTTATTTGTTGGATATTGTGAGCACCAATTGTAGAGAAGACTACCAGTACTTTAAGTCTCACATGACATAGACCATCTCTCGACTAACCAAGACTCTTGATATTTAAACCTTAAGTACGATTTCCAGGGCCCAGGAGGTTTTTGCCGTTTTCGAGAGCTCAAGAGATTATGGCTTGTGCTTAGTGACGGATCAAGATTGACCAGATGAACATTAAGACTCAAGACCAGGGTTTCACGAATTTTTAAGTGCAAGTTTGTCCCAGTTTCAGCTCGTGTCTTTGGATTGACCCTTAAAAAGATGACGGAAAACTCAACTCCCATTTTATAACATTTGTGGCTCAAAGAAAACAGGGTATTTGTAACTTGCCCTGAAGAACTTTTGTAGGGGGAAGACTTTACAGATATTTGCGAGATATACTAACTTATTTGCATCTTTTTTTTTTTTTTTGAAACACGTGTCAGTATATCTCTTACAACTTTATTTGGAGGAGCACACTTTTCTTTTGGTGGGAGAGTTCCTTTTTGGTGGAAAGAGTCTCTCCTAAACACAAGACTAAAGACTGGGATAAAAAGTCTACCTGCATGCACAGGTAAGGACTCCACCTTCCCTAATGAACACTAGGGTTGGATCTTATGTTCACTTGGTCTTTCTTGATATGTGTAGTGTGAACCAAGATTACTTAGGCTCTCGAGTAGAAGCAAACCAACGAATCCTGTATTGGTGTCTCAGGTTCAAGAATACGTCCTTAGTTAAGAGAGATTCTGATCTATCTTGTCAATGCTCAAGTGAATTAAACCGAGCCTGAGCGAATCAAGCTTCTGTGGTCTGGAAAGTCTTCAAACAGTGGTTGAATATCCATAAACACTTATTGTATTTTTGTTTCAGTCTTCAGATCATTACTAAACACCATTTTTTTATTTTATTATTATTATTATTATTTTACATATTCATGATACCATAAAATATCCAGCTCCTATGGATGCCTATCCACCCCCCCCATGCCAAATGATGCTATGTCCTCATATGCATGCAGGGTAGGGTAGAGGAAGGACCAAAGATCGGGTAACGAGAGCTGAGGTGCAGGGTATACAGCAGGGTGGTAGAGTGGGTGGATGGTGGGTGGTGAAGTGAAAAGTGAAGTGAGCATGACAGTGGCGGAGTGTTGTTGGGGTGCCTCCCAACGAGCGTTGAATTTAACGTCCCTAGCTAGACTCAGAATGAGGCACAACATTAGTTACCCTCCAACAGGGCAACAATTTCTCCAATGGGGGCAGGTTCATGAGTAAGATAGGGTTTCAAACGCTGCCCATTGACCGTAAATTTATGCCCGGATTTGGGATCTTCAATCTCAATGGCCCCGTTGGGAAATGGTCTCGAGACCAGGAAAGGACCAGTCCATTTGGACTTCAATTTCCTAGGAAAGAATTTGAGCCGAGCATTGTAGAGCCAAACTTGCTGAGATGGCTCAAATTCCTTCCGCCGAATACGACTGTCGTGAAAAGGCTTAGTGCGTTGCTTGAAAGTTAAGGCAGAATCATAGGCTTCACGACGGAGCTCTTCCAGCTCCTGGAGTTGGAGTTTCCTTTCTCAACCACACAGGTCTGGGTCGAGGTTACATTGGCAAACCACCCAATAAGCGTGGTGCTCCAGCTCCTCGGGCAAATGACAAGGCTTCCCGTAAACGATTCTATAAGGAGACATACCAAGGGGAGCTTTGAAGGCGGTCCGATACGCCCAAAGTGCGTCAATCAGCTTGTCGGACCAATCCCTACAGTCAGGCTAAACCATTTTCTGGAGAATTTGCTTGATTTGCCGGTTCGACACCTTTGCCTGGTCGTTCGTCTGAGGATGCTACGGAGATGCGATACGATGGCGAACTCCGTATTTCCTCAGGAGTGCCCGAAAAGAAGCATGGGTAAAGTGGCTTCCTCCATCCAAGATAATGGCTTAAGGGATCCTAAAGCACACAAAAATGTGGTCTTTGACAAATCGAGTGGATATAACATGGTCAGCACGGCACTTGGGAATAGCCTCGATCCATTTCGAAACATAATCAACAGCCACGAGGATAAATTCGAAGCCGTTGGAAGGAGGAAAGGGACCCATGAAATCAATTCCCCAAATGTCGAAGATTTCCGCAGCTAGGATGGGTTGCAAGGGCATCATGTCATCCAACAGAGTCAGGAGGTGATCGAGCAGGTTCACAGGCGACTCCGCACTGTCAGGAGCATATAGAAGAGCTATGCAGATCAGAAACACAGAGAGGTGTAGTTTGAGGTTGGGGACCACGTCTTCCTTCGTGTTTCGCCCATGAAGGGCCTGCAGCGGTTTGGGGTGAGAGGGAAGCTCGCGTCGAGGTTCGTGGGACCCTTTGAGGTCCTGGAGCGGGTTGGACCTGTTGCTTACAGGCTTGCCCTTCCTCCCTAGCTTTCTGGTGTGCACGACGTGTTCCACGTGTCCATCCTTAGGAAGTACGTCATCGATCCCAGTCACGTCCTGAGCCACGAGAGCGTCGACGTGGGTGACGACCTAACCTACCCCGAGCGGCTAGTGCAGATTCTCGACAGAGCCATCCGGAGTCTGAGACGGAAGCAAGTACCCCTGGTGAAGGTTTTGTGGAGGAGCTAGCGGTACGAGGAGGCTACCTGGGAGCCTGAGGCGACGATGCAAGAGCGGTACCCGAAGCTTTTTGAGGGTACGTCTTTTCGAATCGGCTTCGGTCCTCTTTGAGTTTGTTATGCGTATATTGTTCTTTTTCCGCACCCTAGTTAGTGCAAGTTTCGGGGATGAAACTTCCTTTGAGTTTGTTATGTTGTTAAGACCCGAGACATCAAACACACTTTAAGACGTCTGGACGCCTTCCCAGACGTCTGGAAATAAATTTTGGCATGCGTACTATCACGAGTATGCGCAACTCGCCACCCTCTTCTTTTTCTCTCTCCCATCGCTGACCTGCAGATGCCTCCCCCACACCTTCAAATATCCCTTCTCCCTCGTTCACCACCCCACTGTCTCCTCCTTCTTCCAGCGAGAGCGAGAGTGAGGGCAGCAGCTGCTTCCGGGTGCGGTGCGGAGAGGAAGAGGTGCAGTGAAAGGGAAGAAGAGGGAGAGCACGCGAGAAAGAGAGAGAGAGCCCGCCGGAGCAGCTCGAGGCCGGCCAGCGTGCACGCAGAGGAGCGTCCTGTTGGGGAGACCCCCTGGTGCTGCTACAGCTCGAGCAGCGGACGAGCGACTGCGTGGTGAGCTCGCACGCAGCAGGAAGAAGACGAGGAGGTTCTGATTCTGGGAAATTTTCCAAGAATTAGACGTCTGGACCTACATCCAGACGATGCGGGTGACATCTAGAGGGAACTCTAGACGACTGAGAGGTATGAAATTTCTCCTCTACCTCCTTTTTGCGGATGCGGCCATGCAGACCGATCCACCGAAGTGCTGAGACGTGTCGTGTTGAGGATGCTTTCGTCGCGTGTGCAGGTTTTGTTTCGGGAAGGCGCGGGGACACGCCCTCTTACGCAGTTTAAACGTCTAGGCACGGCACCAGATGGCGGAGAGCGTCTTCAGATGTCCGAAGAGGCAGTCGGACGTCTGGAATTGGGTCCAGACGATTCAACAGGATCCCTGGACGTCTGAGGAGCAGCATAGGGTGAGGTATGACCTGGACCACTTTTTAAGACGTCTGGAAGGTGTTCCAGACGTCTGATTTGAGTCAGAGTTATCGTTTTTGACCCGTTTATGGTCCGTTGGAGGTCCGATTTCCGCGTTTAAGATTCTGTTCTTCTCAGAATTAGTTCCTCTACTTGCTTAAAATACTGGTATCCTGTTCTGAGTGGTTCTTTGTGATTGCTCCTTGTGTTAGGACCTCGTTCTGTTGTGGCTTTGGGGGTTGCGGAGGCACGTGGACCTGCCGATCACGCCCCCATTACTCCCGATTTTGCGGGTAGAGTGGGTCCCCTTAGTTAATTACAAACATTAATGCATCTCTGAATTAAATGGTAGATCCTAGGGTATGGCATGAATCCTAGGACCTGAAAACTAGATTGAATGGTAGATCCTAGGGTATGGCATGAATTCTAGGACCTGAAAACTAGATTGAATGGTAGATCCTAGGGTATGGCATGAATCCTAGAACCTGAAAACTAGATTGAATGATAGATCCTAGGGTATGGCATGAATCCTAGGAGCAGAAATATGGAAACGAATGTCTTGAATGCCTGAATTGCAGTCTTGGATAAGTAGATAGAATAATGATAATTGCCTATAATTGGATAACAGTTGCCTGTGAAATGTAGAGTACTGTTGCTAGTAATGGCTATATGTAATTCCTGTTGTTTGGAAACTAAATGCGAGCTGATTGTACATAAATTGATATTAAATGTGGAAACACGGGCTATATGCGAATAAAACTGAAATGATGAAACCTAGTATGGCTTGGCCTGAGAAATATGAGCATGAACCCTACGGAGAATTAGGAGTAGAGCTCCTGGAAAATAAATAGAATGGAACTGGGAAAGTGGATGGGGAAGTGAGATGGCCCTTGAGTATGGAGTACCAAGGAGAGAGACTGTCCCCCTGTTTAGTGCAGAGTGGAGCTAGCCACCCCAGGGATCCGGGATTAGGTCTAGCCACTTTGTACCGACTTTTGGCCCTCGCGTACACAGTACCAGGGAGAGCTACTAGTGTAAGGAGAGAGCTAGCCACCCCACGGGCCCCGAGGTTCAGCTAGCCGTCCTACACCGACTTGTTATGCCCACTGGGCAAACCAGGGTAGTCAAGTGAGGGTGTGCGGACTGTGGAGGGGCAAGACCCCTGTTTGGTTACTGTGGAGGGGCTAGACCCCTATTATTTAGAGGACTCTGCCCTATAATGGTTCCGTGCTGTGCTTTAGGCGCACCCGTTAACGGAAACGACTGACCGCGTGCCAGTGCGGGGTAGCTACCCGTGTGTTTATCGCGCATGCCGTAGTTACCGTTACGTCTGTCAGCGACCTTGGGGTGGTTGACTGAGGGTAGAACCACCACGGGAGACTCTCCCGACTAGGAGAGCACCACGTGCTACTTCTACTTTTCGGAAAAGACTGCAATCAAGATCGTTCCCACGAGGAACATTCGAGATCAAGAGAAAGATCTGAGAAATAATTCAAGAAATAGTAAATAGAGAAATAAAGAAAGAAATTAAAAACAACGGCTACTTGTCCACCTTTACTATTTTTCTTAGCTAGCTGGTTGCCACTCTACTCAGCGTTTCGCTAACGTGTCATATTTGTCACCTTTTTCAGGACCAGGTGTTGAGCTGCCAGAGCCTATGGCTGCGGAGGGTGCTGGGCCTAGTAGAGCCCTGTAGTTGTATTTTTGTTGTACCCATTTTCTGTAGTAGTGAGTATTTCTGTTACACCTTGTACTCTTTTATTGTAAACTTCATATTTCTATTCCTGTTTTTAAATTCTCTACTCTTGTGGTGGTATGTACTGTAGCAGTTCCTTTCTTTACTACTGTACTTTTGTTACTGTTAGTTACTTGCATGGTGAATGTGGTTTATTTTACTGCTTTTTGGTTACTTTCTCGTTGGACGATTGGGTCTTAGGATCAGTTGAGTCGGTCCGATTCTCGTGTCCTGTAGGGATTCGGGAATCAGGTCGTAATATCTTTTTTTTTTTATCCCACTGAATTCTTGAGATATAATTTGAGTTATTATTGCATATCATTTTGAATATATAATATTCATTGAATATCTTTCTTGTGCTTCATTGATTGTGCTCATTATTTCTAATTATGATTAGTGTGTAAATTCCATCTTTACTTCCTGTAAACAACCTCGGACTCCAATTTGATTTTGAGCTTTATAAATTTAAGTATTTTTTGTGCGATTCAAGGTGTGTACTACGACGACCATTTCATAAATCTCCTCAATTTTGCCTAAATGCACTCGCTTTCGGACTTTTGGTTCCCCAACAACACTTCGTCTCCATTCCATTTTATTCATCTATTTTTCTATTCTCTTTTATCTTGAAAAACATTTCTTGCGATTTCAATAAAAAAGCTTTTATCTATTTTGTGTCTACTTTACGTGCTTTTGTAGTTCGTAGTTTACATTAGTTTCTTATTCTTGTCGTTATTGAAAAGACATAAAATCATAAAAGCAAAAATAAAAAAAATTAGACTTAGGAAAGTGAGATAATCCAAACATGTATTTTTTTTAGTTTGATTTAAAAATTTTGTAAAAGTGTCGCTTGATTTCACGTATTATAATGCGTATTTCCGTAAATTATTTCATAAGCGAACACTCTTCATTTGAGTCATACAAATCATCTACTCCTTACAACCTGAATTTGTATGAGTACAATAACTTCCTTGGAGACCACCAAAATTTAATTCATAGACAAATCCTAATGATTTTAGGATTGCTTGAGGCTTATAAATACACTCCTTGACACTTGTATTAGGTATACAACTTATAATTCTTCTCATTCTTCCTTTCCCCCTCTCCATATCTTAAGCATGATGATTCTCTGGCGAATCCCACCCTTATGCCAACATCTATACCTTCATTACAATAATACCATAATGTTGAGAAGCTTTCTTTACTCTCTCATTATTTGTACTTTTTGTATTATTTTATTAATAAAATTTTGTTTTGAATTTTATTCATTAATATATTATTTTCTGCATGGTAGATTTAGGTGTCTGAGAAATTTCATACCTAGATTCGTCGTATAAGAAAAGACAATTTATTTAGGATCAATCAGGAGACTATTGCAATCTAGTCCTTGATACTTGTTTAGGATTATGTTGCATGCATTATGGTGTAAATTTTGTAGTGATTTTTGGTAGGATTCTTGGTTAGTTAGTTTTTGTTAGAATTTTTAGAGTTTATTAAAATTATTGTTAGTACATTTGCATTTCATCCCCTAGCTTTGCAGTCTGACTCGTAATTTTTAAATATAATCTCTACTCTTCCAAAAAAATTTCAAAATAATATTAAAAATTTCCTAAAAATCCAAAAAATTAGTTTAAATCAATAGAAAGTAATTTAAACAAAATTTCTTCTCTGAGAATGACTTAAAACTCTCTTTATACTTTTTTCTACGTGTTTTAAGAGTTTGGTTATTTAATAAATGATTGTATTTTCACGTATGACACTTCTTATCACCTTGCGAATCACACGATCACAAATTGTGCTGCAAGTTAATTTGACCTAATGATAAAACTTTCATGCATCCTTACAGGATTGTCTAGAACTTCCATGAATCCTTATAGCCCTATTTGGTTGGTTGAATTAAGCTTTTAATTCCTCACTTGAGGTGTATGATTTTGAAATTCATAGGTGTTGGAATTGAGCTTTTAATTGCTAATTTTCACAATTCCACCCCTTTGGAATGATCTAGTTCTACTTGGCTTCTCATTTCAATTAATTTTCTTCTTATCTGATTAACTTATTCTACTAAATAAACACCTTAAGGTAATTAAAACTCCATAATTCTTTTGATAAGATAACATATCTAACTAAATGCTAAAATCCCTCAATTTCTTCATTTCTTCTACTTTTAATTTTTATTTCTCATAATAATTTCCTTAACCACAGCAAATACTTATCATCAATCCCGATGAAAGTACCTATCGAATCCTCTATTCAAATTTAAAATCCTTTACCTTAGGTAGATTGAGTTGTATTTAGTTGAAGATTTGGAAGTAAATTAAGAATTTGAAGGTAAATTTAAGATTTAAGTCAAAGACTTCCATTCCGTTATATTTTAATTAAATTATTAATATCTTTTACGTCACATCAATATCAATATATATTAAAATATATTCATTCTAATATAATATAATTATTAAAATACATACACAATATCATATTAATCCATTAATATTCATATTATAATATTAAAAAATTACCTATTTTTATTAAAAAATTATTCACCAACACCCATCACTATAAATTATACTAAAAATCTATCAATTAAATATCTTATCCATCTCATCACACCCCAACTCCACCAAGTAACGTAGTTCTAAAGCGATCTTTTCAGCATTCTCTCTCTTCACTGACGGGGGAAGAGAGAGAGAGAGAGAACGCGCGCGCCTAAAACCCCTCGGCCACTTCCCTGTCACGTCAGGTAGACAGCGGTTCCCTCGCGGCGGCAGTTCTCCCCTTCCGTTGCCGAAGCGCTTCCTCTCAAGAACTGGTAACGTCTATGTACTAGTGTCATGTCTTCCGTTACCGGAGTGCATCCTTTCGGTCTCCACTGCCTCCACCACCATCGCCGCCACCACAACTGGTTCCTTCCACCCAAACGGCTACTTCCGGTGCCACCAGCAGCGCTCGTTAGGCGGTGGTCCCCAGCGTTCGCCACTTCGGAATCAGCCCCTTCGCGTACCTCAGGTCCCTCCTCCGCCGCACTACAGCTGTAGATATATCGTCCTCCTCTCCTGAGTCTCCCCTCGTGTTGTTTGGTACACCCTTTTAAGCTCAAGTACCATCAATCTTGCAGTCGAGAAGAAGGCGGGAACAGCGGACGGCAAAATGGAAGCACTGCCAGAAGGAATGCCAGACGAGTTCTATGACGAGGTACGCATTTCCCACCAATCCTAATTAAGCCTCTGGTTCTTGCGCATTTTGACGAACACTTGACGTGCGTGCTGTTAGGAACTTAGAAAAGGAAGCTTTGCTTTTGGCGAATGTATTGGAGACGTGTGTGTTTTTACCAATACCGAGTGTTGTCTCTGTGTCTGTTGCGTTGCTTAATTTGCTGTCTGGATTTGGCGAAATTGCTTGTAACGGAGAGCGGAATCCGTGTGAAGTGAGTTGTTCCCTTAGCGCTCACAGCCGTCTGCTTCTTTTATATCACGTGCTTTGTGCTTTTTAATTTATTTGGTGGAGTGATACTCTAGCATTTTATGGTAGTTAGTGATAGATAGATACTTTTTTTTTTCGTGAAAGGAGGTAGGCATTAATAGATCCAACTGTTCATCCTCTATGAGGAGCTTCTCCAGTGTGTGCTTTATATATATATATATGGGGAGAAATTTTGAGCAACCTACAAGCATGTGCCTAAGGTACCATTTGGTTGGAAGGATAGAGGGATAAGTGAGAGATAAGCAACTTTTTCTGCTTCTATGTTTTCTGGGCCTTATCAACGAATAACTTGTTTCTGTAAGAGTTTGTTTAGGGGGATATTATGAGGAGGTAAGTTGTACTTTTGGTGGTTAAAGTTAGTTGAAAAATGGTTTTTGACGATTTTGTCCCTTGAGAAAAAGGTTCCTTTTTTTGTCCAAGTGTTGGAGAAGAGATGATATTTTCAGTCAAGTGTTGTGCTGATTTTGTTTTTGTTTTTTTTTGTTTTTATAATTGTTGCTAAACGTTGGAACCATGTTTATGGAGTGGTATTAACATAAAAAATAGTAGAAACTCTATTGTAGCTAGAGTTAAATAGGACTAATCTCAATACTTGTAGAAGATAAATTTGAATGTAGGAATTTTTATGGGCAAGCAATAGGGTTGCATAAAGATTTTGTATGACAATCTCAAAAACATTTCTTTATAAAACCAATGGAGAATGAATAGAGCACAACTTATGTAGTTGATTGCTTTCAAGAAATTAAACCCATGTATTTGATCAAGATGGTGCATTCAAATATGTTACAACATTACAACAGCTCTTGGCCTTCAATTATGCTTCTTCTGGGGTCCTTGCCCCTGCCTAATGGTATGTAGCTTCCAAGATGACATCTGTGGGCAGCGAGCAAATTGTTGCAATTACTTCTCTTTGAGAATCATAAGTTGCATTAACCTTTATGAAAGCTCTGATTTTATCTTTGAATTTCAGTATATATTCAGCTTTTGTGGAATAGTGTTGTAAAAGTCGGAATTTGGTATTCAGTTGGTCGTGTCACTGATGAAGGGGTATAAGGTATGCAAGAGAGTAGTCGGGGAGTACTTGATCGGGTATTTTTTAAATATTTAAATATACACATCAACAAGTAAAATATATTATCACATAAAAGTAAATTATTTTCAAGGTTAAAATTATGAAAATAAACTACAAATCATAAGTCCAACGAAATAAAAGTACAAGTTCGAAGTGTTGAAGCATCTGAGCTAGGGTCGGCAAAAAAAATCGAACCCGTTTAACCTGAACTGAACCTAACCCGAACCCATTAACAATAAATGGGTTTAAGCCAGGTTAACCTGTTTAATAAATAGGTCGGGTTCGGGTTTATGGTCATGTACCCGCTTAACATGCTTAACCCGATAAGAAACCCCCTTACCTAAGTTCCCTGTTCCCCCCATTTTACCCATTTACCCAATTTACCCATTTAACCCATTTACCTATTTAACCCATTTACCTAATTTCATGGAATTCAACCCATTTACCCAATTTCAACCATTTAACCCATTTACCTATTTAACCCATTTACCTAATTTCATGGAATTCAACCCATTTACCCAATTTCAACCATTTAACCCATTTAAAATCCATTTAACTCATCTTCCCATTTCACCCATTTAAAACCCATTTAACCCATTTACCCATTTAAAACCCGTTTAACCTGACTCGAACTCGTTTAACCCGTTTAATTAAATGAACCCGTTAAATAAACGGGTTGGTCTTGACCTGACTTGATTATAATCGGTTTTGGTCTAAACAGGTCGGGTCTAACCCGACCCGACTCATTTGACACGCCTAATCTTGGCAAGAGAGGAGCAGTAGCAGTGCCGATGCGGTTAGAACGGTGATTGGAGTACCAGTAGGGTCAGGCTATCCAAGCAGCAGCAACAAGGTTGGGGCTGTTGGGCGATCCTCAGAGTAGCAACAATGGTAGCAGCACTGGGTGCGGTCAGTTGGAGGAGCAGTGCTGACGTTAGTGGTTAGCTCTCTATGGAGAAGTTGGGTGCATGGTCGGCCAAGTAGACTGACTACCTAGTTGCGTAGTTAGGCTTGCCGACTATGTGCCCGAGTATGGGTTGTTCAATCGGTTAGGGGTCAACCGACTACTCGGCCGATTTTTACAACAGAGCTGTGGAAGAATAGACATTTCCACTGCTATCTGGGCCAAATCCATGTCCTTCATCTTCGATATAATGTGACAAGGACTACCATTGCTTCCTCTGAAATTGAAGTTGCATCTAGGTCTTCAATGTTGATTTCACCCTTGGAATCAGTTCTGACAGCAACAATTCTCACTCCACATATAGCTGCACTGGCAGGGTTTTTTCCATGAGTTGAAATAGGGATAAGGTAAACATCCTAGTGAATATTCCCTCTTGCCTACTTTTTTCAGGAAAAATGAAAAATGATCAAGCAATTCCATTGAATTAAGTTACTGTAATATAATTTTTTGGTCCTTTTATGAAGATGGAGGTTCACTGGTCTTGAGTGACTCTCCTTTTATGTTTCAAAAAATTCCATTGAATTGAGTACAACTGATTCATATTTTGCTTTTGGATAAACATCAGATGGATAATTTCTATATGTCATAAAGAAAATCCTGAAAAACAATGAGATTGTCCACCAACAACCAGCTATTAGAATCCTAACAGACTGAAAGAAAAATACGAATTTACATCCAGCTATTACAAACTACAAACAACTTGAATTTTAATCCCATGCACGTCTCTGAAAAGAAGTAGCAGCATTGGAATTTATAACTGATGATGAGCAAAATGTAAACAATTAAAAATCAAGGGAGAAAGACTGCTTAGATCTGATGTGCGCACAGCTATAAATAGTGTTTTGGGACGATTTCCACTTAACAACAGATCTACTCCATACATAGAACTTATGAAACTTGTTCTTATAACTATTTAACTTAGTAGGCTAACAGTAATGTGTGAAGTATGTTAGAGTTGGCGCAATACGGGATAGTGGAAACTCTTTTCACGTGGGAGAAATATGTAGCAGTATGCTGCTGTAGGGAGGCCCTGTTCATGCAACAGGGAGAAGAGAGAGGGCAGCAGTTGGCGGTGAATAGGGATGAAAATGGATCCGGATTCGAATCGGATATCCAGATACTATATTTGATTCTGGTTGGATTCGGTAATTTGGATTCGGATAATTTTTGGATTCAGATCCTAATTCAGATAGTGAAACTCCTAAATTTTCAGATTCGATTCCGGATTTGAATTTTATGGGAAAAAATCAGATTTGGATTCAAATGTCCGATTATATACATTCGGATTAGGATCTTAGATTTGGATTTAGTTTCGATTTCAGATTCGGAGTTAAATGTGAATTTAGCATCAACTTCCACCTCAACATGCACCCATCGTAGCTATACATAAATTTTCTTGAAAGGAGTTAACCTACCACTTCATCCACGGATATTATGGTTTCATAATATGATATTACTTCATCCTCAGATATTATGGTTTCATAATAAGTTATGGAAATAAGTTTCTTGATTAAAGAAAGAAACCCTACATCTCTTTTTATAGAGAGAGATGTGGGTAAATTATTACAGTGGACCACAAGAGTAATAAGGGTATTAATCACTCTACTAAAAAATAAATAAAAGATACTAATGTCCTTACTGTAACACTCCCTCTCAAGTTGGAGCGTAGATATTTATCATACTTAGCTTGTCACAACAAGCATAGGGGCTTGGTGAAGATGTTTGCTGTTTTGTCCTCTGATGCAATTGGAGAAGTATAGATGACTCCTTTCTGAATGAGATCTCTAGTGTAATGACAATTTATTTTCACATGTTTCATACGCTCATGAAACATGGAATTATTGGCAATAAATGTGGTAGCAAGATTATCGCGTTTCATCTCCATTGGTCCCTGTATTTGAACATGCAGGTTCCGTAGAATAGATTGTATCCACACCATCTCAGTTGCTGTTTGTGCCATGACATGATTTTCAGATTCTGCATTAGATCTAGCCACTACAGTCTGTTTCTTACTCCTCCAGGTAACAAGATTACCTGCCACATATGTGCAGAACGCTGTGGTGGATTTCCTATCTACCAGACATCTTGCATAGTCTGTATCTAAGTATCCTACAACTATTATAGGATACCCCTTCCTGAAGAGCAATCCACAACTTGGTGCCTTTTTAGATATTTAAGGACTTGCATTGCAGCATTCCAATGCTGCTTAGTGGGCTTCTCCATGAATTGGCTGAGTTTCCCAACTACAAGAGAGATGTCAGGTCGAGTAATGGTAAGATACAATAATTTTCCAACCAATTGTCTGTAACTCCTGCTTTCCACTGGTTCAGCATCCTCATCATATAAATGCACCTTGGGATCCATGGGTATAATAGCTATCTTAGCTCCTAACATTCCAGTATCTTGAAGAACATCAAGTGTATATTTTCTTTGACTCATCACTATTCCTTCTTTTCCTCTAGCCGCCTAAATTCCCAAGAAATATCACAGAGACCTCAAGTTTTTCATAACAAACTGAGTTGGCAACTGCTCTTTAATTTGCACTATTCCCACATTATCATCACCAGTATGATAAGATCATCAACATAAACTAAAAGAGTGACCACCTTTTTCACTTCTCCTGGTAAATAGAGAATGATTAGACGTGGATCTTTTTAGATCCATGCTTTCCACTACCTTAGACAACTTGTGAAACCATGCATGAGGACTTTGTTTGAGTCCATAAATTACTTTCTTTAAGTTGCACATACACTCCCCCTCAGTCTCAAAACCTGGAGATTGTTGCATATACACTTCCTCCTGAAGATCATCATACAAGAAAGTATTCTTTATATCAAGCTAGTGGAGATCCCATCCTTTATTTGCTGCCATAGATAGAAGTATACGAACTGTAGGGAGTCTGGCAATTGGTGAGAATGTGTCAAAGAAGCCCATCCCATAAGTCTGGGTGAACCCTTTGGCCACTAATCGAGTCGTATACCTAGAAATAGACCTGTCGGGGTTGTATTTCAAGGCAAAGATCTACCTGTAACCAACCACACGAGCATCAGGTGGTCTGGGTGTAAATTCCCATGTGCCTCTCTCATGAAGAGTATTAATCTCCTCCTTCATTGCACTATGCCATTTTGGTTGAAGCATTGCCTCCTGATATGTACGGGGTATAGATGTCGTGGAGAGAGCCATGTTAAAAGCAGCAAAGTTGGTTTCAAGTCCATCACCAATAGTAGTGCTAGTTACTTTGTAATTGGAAGAACAACTACGGGGTGTCTTTTGAATTGCAATTGCAAGATCCATATCATCTTCTGCTGGTGCGGGAATATTATCCTCTACAATAAGGGAAGGACCTGTAGGTACATCAGAAGCAATAGGTAAATCAGTATTATCAATATATAGCTGTGTAGATGAGGACGATGGCACTGAAGCAGGGAGAGGGGGGAGTAGTGATTCGTGGCCTGTATGTCACTGGCTTTTTATATACCATAATGGCTCTTTGAACTTATCATTCTCTAATTGAACTGAAGGGTTCTGAGAAATCTGAATAGGTGAGAAATCACCAAACTGTATAGGAGCCACCTTAGGTAATCTGTCATGTGGCTCAAAAGATAATTGCTGTGCAGTCATGGAGAAGAAAGGTACTGCCTCATTAAATGTGATATCAACACTCACATAATGTTTTCTGGCAATAGGATCATAGCATCTATATCCTTTTTGTGTATGAGTGTATCCCAAAAAGACACTTAATAGCTCTTGGTGCCAGCTTATCTCCGCTAGGTCCTGTAATGTGTACGAATACCACACATCTAAAAATATGGGGTGACATAAGAAACAAATCATGATCTGGATGTAAAATATGCCATGGAATCTGTTTTGATAACACAGAACTAGGCATCCTGCTAATGAGATAACAAGAAGTGAGAACATCACCCCAATACACCTGGGGCACATTATGATGTATCAGTAGTGTCCTTACCACATCTAGTATATGTCGATGTTTCCTCTCGGCTGTCCCATTTTGTTGGGACGTTTGTGGGCATGTGGTCTGATGTACAATATCCTGTGACTTGTAGAAAGCATGTAATCTGGCAGTATAAAATTCCAAAGCATTGTCTAAGCATACACATTTAACACAGGTAGAAAATTGAGTCTTTATTTCTCTAATAAATTCTTCTATAATTGTGCCCACATTAGACTTATTCTTAAATAGAAATAACCACGAGATACAGGAGCAATCGTCCACAATAATAAGATAATATCTGTGACCCAGTCTACCAGGTACTCTATTGAGATCCCATACATCTAGACGAATCAAATAAAAAATAGACTCAGATATGGATGAATTCGTAGGATAAGATGCACGATGATGCTTTCCCAACTGACAAGCATCACATCTAATCTCAGTAGTAGGCGACAAGTGGGGAATAATGCGTTGTAGCCTATCTATAGGAAGATGTTCAAGACGACGATGCCACTGAAGTGCAGTCCCAACAGTAAGACTATGGTCTCCACGGCATGAAGCAGCCATTTCTGTCTGAAGTAGGCAATATACCTCCTCTCTTCATGTTCGCCACCAATCATCTGCCTTATGAGCTTGTCCTGTAACACATAACCCATATCATTAAATATAACATAGCAGTTGAGATCTTTAGTAACATGGCTAATAGATAACGGATTAAAAGGAAACTCAGGAGCATATAAAACACGAGGCAACTGTAAAATGGGGATAAGTGAAACCTCCCCTTGTGCATCAATCCTGGTATGACGACCATCTGCAACGTATACTGTATGGTCTGATGCAACAGACTGAAGCTGTCTAAAGTATGTCTGATCACCACTCAAATGTAATGAAGCTCCTGAATCCACAAGCCATGTAGATCTACTACATTGGGAAGTCATAGAAAAACTAGTATCACATAATATACCTGAGGAGGCGAGGGTAGTCGTATCTGAGGCAGATGGTGACTCCTGAGTCGCCTAAGCCAATCTCTGAGCCAGGACATCAAATTCAGCTCTAGGTACCATATCACCCTCAGTCTCAGTAGAGACTACAACCTGATTAGCCACAGGAGGCTTCCCATGCTTGCTTCAGCATGAAGTCTCAACATGTCTAATACGCTCGCAGTAAGTGCAAGTTGGGTGTGGTTTATCGGGTGTACCCCGGCCTCTACCATGGCCACGGCCACGAATAGAAGATCCACCACGTCCTGGACGACCTCCTTCAACAGTAAAAGCAGAGGTCTATCCAGTAGTCTCAAGGACAATAGACCTAACAGAGAGTCTACTAACCCGACATAAGCCACCTCTAGATTAGGAAGCTCTGTCAGTGTAAGAATTTAGGATTGTGCTGATTCATACTCAGAACTTAGACCAGAAAGAAACTTGAGTATCGTGAGTTCCTTGCAATACTCCTGTGTAGCATAGTTTCAGATTGGTTTGTAGGCGTTGTGGTTCTCAGTAGTCCCTTCAGTTGAGTATAATATTGAGACAGAGTAACACCATCCTATCTGAGGGAGAAGGTGCCGCGAGTGATCTAAAACACCTTACTGGAGTTCTTTTCATGTGAGTAGGTGTCATGAAGAGAATCCTACATTTCTTTCGCTATCTTGTAATACATTATACCATCACCAATGTGAGATGCCACGACATTCATGATCCAGGCTCTTACCATGGCGTTAACAGGAACTCCCATGAGACCAAGATGCCCCTCTAAGGATGTTCCAAACCGGTTGGGGCTTCTACTGCCCACTGGCAATGGTCCCACCGGCAGGGACCGCCGCCTACCATTGTTGGCCACTCCCTGGAGAGAAGTGCCGCTGCTGTCGAGCGCCGGCTGTTCCTACTGCTCGCCGTCACCGTCGCTGGCTGGAGAGAAGCGTCGCTGCTGGGTGCTATTGCTAGCTATTGCTCATCGGTGTCGCTGCTAGTAGCTATTGGCCACTGGCAGGGAACTCGGCTGCTGCTAGCTGCTGCCGCTAGAGATCCCTCCTCCCTGTGCGCGAGGAGGAGAGAGAGGGTCGATCAGCCCCCCTCCCTCAATTGTTGCGATCTAGGGTTTTGGTGGGGGGTTTGGAGGCTACTTGTTCGGTAGGATATCAAGAACGCCAATCCAGGATCGTTGCTTTGATATCACGTTACAGAAATAAGTTTCTTGATTAAAGAAAGAAACCCTACATCTCTTTTTATGGAGAGAGATGTGGGTAAATTATTACAGAGGACCACAAAAGTAATAAGGGTACTAATCACTCTTCTAAAAAATAAATAAATGACACTAATGCCCCTACTGTAACATAATATGTTCTCTTTCTTAGAATTTCAAGTTAACATCATCATTAGTAGAAGCACTACAAACTATTAGTTGAACCACTATAAATCAAAATTAGCATATTTTTTTAAAATCTTGCTTTAGTATTAATCATATATATACCAAATTTAGAAATAGGCCTATATAATGTATTTTATTCTATTATATTCTTATTAATTTTTTATTCTTATTTTATCATTCTTCATTTTATAGAATGTATTTTAATTTAATTACTTATATAGTTAACTAATGATTCGTTCTTTTCTTATATTTATAGGAAAGTTAATAGTCTATATGTATCAACTGTTAATGCTTGTACGGAATAATCACTTTTACAAGAGATATTAATCTTTAGACAATGAAGTGATTTAATTTCATTCCACCCTTTATAACAATATTGGTTTCCATTTATATACAAATTATTGGTTCTATTGCAAATCTTCTTTTAATTTTTATTTCCATTTATATTTGTTTATTTTTTTTGAGAAAGTTTATCTAATAAATAATAGATTTGGATTCATATTCAAGTCTAATCAACACCAGATTCGTATTTGTATTCGATCAATATTTGATTCGAATTTGATTAATATCTAATTTGTATTCGAATTCAATTAATATTTGATTCGTGTTTGAATTCAATTAATATCCAATTTGAATTCGTATCTTACTTTACGAAGATATGGTAATAAGAAGTCCTGTCTAACTTAATATCTGAATTCGAATTTGATTTTGGAAAATAAATATGGATATGAAAATACCTATATTCGAATCGAATCCGGCCTGATTTCATCCTTAGTGGCGAAGAAGAATAGAGGGAGAGAGAGGGAGTTGATGTTGTTGGAAACTAATAATGCATTAACTCAAGTAAAATCAATTACAAAAGGTTCTTTTATAGAGAGAACATATAATTTAAAATAAGAAATAAACCAAATCAAATCACATCTCTAAACAATAGAAAGCGACTAAATCCTCTAAACTACTTTCTAAAAATCAAACATACCATACTAATAGACACAAAACTTGGATCCAAAGCAAGACCAAAATTCCCCTTAGGGTCGACACCCCTTGGGTGCATCCTAGGACTGCCAGGTGGTACTGCCATTTGGCCTTTATTCCTTACACTCTCCTGCAAGTTGAGGTTGGGAGGATGATGATTTGGCGCACTTGTGATGAGGTTAGATCCCCCACCACTGTTCTTCATTTGCATCATCAAGGCTACCTTGTGGCATCTTGGAGTCCATAGTAAGCCTGTTGCAACTTAAGAGGTTGTTGCTTCTTTGGTAACTTTGCAGGTGGTGGCGATAGCCGCAGTTTTCTTTTCTTTCAATGCGGCAAGGAATTTTTTGAGATCTGATATGGTGAAGGAATTGAGGTCCTTGTCGCGAGGAGGGTAGCCATATTTAGCCTAGCACTTCTAGGAATCATGATTGCTTCCTTTTTTTTTTTTTTGAAAAAGTTGGAATCATGATTGTTGCGACCAGAATGCTGGCATGGAGGTTAAGTACGTCCAAATTCGTGCCCCTTTCTATGTCCAGCTCCTTCCTTGGTAGCAATTAAGGCCATGGTCTCACGATTGTCTGCAATAAGTCTCAGTTGGGCTTGAGATCTCCAATTTCTTGAGGCAACTGTAGATCGTCTCAAGGTCGACGCCCTCCATTGATAGAATTTGGTCACGAGCCGGTTGATATCGAGGGTGAAGCCTTATGAGGAACTTAAAGGCTTGTCATCTTGCTCGAGACTTGGATTGTTTGTCACACCATGCTGGCTCGTAAATGTTGAGCTCCTCGAATAGGCTTTCCATCTTTGCATAGTAAGCATCAAGGGAGAGATCTACCAACCAATCAGGATCACATCTAGGGTTTTGAGTGGATAAAGCAATTGGAAAATTTGTGGAGAGTTAGTTGTGCAAGTGGCCAACATCTGAGGTATTTGTTGCACACAATTATCGTATTTATCTTTGATAACCATCCACATCTACTTTGTGGTTCGGTAGTACATAATCTACTTTCCAATTCTTGGGGCAACATTATTTATGATTCATATACAAACTATAGAATTATCTTTCTTTTATGTAACATATTTGGCTATCTTCTCATTGGACTCTAGATCCATGAGAGTATGATCGTTATCATGACCCTCCATGATTATGGGAAAAATTTGAGACCACTGTGGCTAGTTGGTTTCGTCCAATTGAATCATTCGACTAATGAATGGGTTCTTGTAGACTCCCATTTCTCTTACCTTTGATGTCACATATGAATAATTCAAAGAAGCCATCTCCTATGTAAACTAGAGCCCTAAGATGCAAGAAAATCTCCTGGATCGACATAGATTATGACATTGAACTAGAAAGACCCAATTTTAAATCAAAACAGAACCAACAAGACTCTCTTCAATCTGATGGTGGTAGTTCGATAGGCCACCGGAGTTTGGCAATTGTCGTTGGAGCAAAGTGTCACTTGGCGACCCCTCTAGTGAGGGAGTCAACCAGTTATGCACCGACCAACAACCTTTAGGCACCATTGGATGCCTTGTTGCCAGTGGTGGTTGGATGATCTCCTGTTGTCATTGGCAGTGAGGCTGGTGGCAGTGGGGTCATCAGACGATGCACAGTGGTCTTACGACCTCTCCAAAGGTTAATGGCAATGGTTGATTAGAGATTGTTGTCTGATTAGATGGTTTCTTCCCTTAAATGAACGTTTTTGAGGGAGAACAAGGGGGAAAACGAGGGTACCAGATGCCAACTTAAGATCGTTAATTTGATACCAAGTTAGAGGAAATGAGTTAATCACTTTATTACGAAACCCCAATCCTTAATATATAGAGGATTAGGATAAAATATAGAGATCTGCTATCAATAACAAAATAAGAAAAACACTAGCATGATTCTCAACATAGGTAATAGGTTAATTCTATGTCATTTGCTAAACAACTTACCTACTTGATATTGGCCTTTCTTATTCTAGGAATGGCAGGCCCGGCAAAGAGAAAAAACTCGGGAGTGGCATGCTTACCGTGAGAAAGAAAAAGAAGTTGAGAGGAGAAAGATAGAGGAATATCGTGAAATAGGCATGCGGCTGAAGGGATTCCCTGAGAGAGAAGTTCGCAAAGCAAGAAAGTTAGTGTCAAATTTTATTCTAGCTGGTGAAGAAATTGAAGAGGTCAAAATCTCTTACCTTTTGCTTCTAAGTTTGTTTATTCTATAGTGGATGCTAATGCTGATTTTTCACTGTAGATATAAATTAGAACTTCAGAATTCAAGCTGTTTTACTTTTCTAAAAATTTAAGTTATTTTTCTAACTATGAAAAGTTTCTCCCTTTTTTCTCAATTTGTTTTTCTTATAATGTGGTCATCCCCTTCATATAATTCAATGATGCTCCTATCTTTTTTATGTTTTTTTTTTTTTTTAAATTTAATCACAGCACTGTCACTAGTTGAGGGCAATTTTGAAGATTATTGTTCAGTCCCGGGCATCACAACCTTTTTGAAGCCACATAACATTTCCCATGAAGTTGCTTTAAATTTAAATTTAACGAAAATGTGTTGGCTGTGATGAATAGGGTTTACTTTCATTGTTTCACTTGTTTGTTAGTAGGTTAAAATATTGGTTGAACTAGATCGGTTTTTTGATGCACGAACTAACCAATGTGGCCATTGTCTTCTTTATAAGTAAGATGGAGAAAACTGGTTAATCTAATCGTTATATATAGGGGATTACTATGGACAAATAATGTAAGAGTCACAAGAAACCAAAAAATTTAGAAAAGAGACATGTCTACATGATTCAAAGCATACATATTGATTATGTTCAATTTATTATAACTAAATGTGGAGAGCTTGCAACAATGGTTTAGTGGGAACATTTGCATGACATATTTGGACTGGATCCCTATCGCAATAGCAATCCACTTCCACATGCTTTAATATTGAATTATTTGTAATCAGCATTGCATTGTTGTTCCATGCATCCTCTCCATAGGAGATTCATTTGAATATGTGAATCTGCTAATATCTTTATTCACTCTTCTTAACAACCACCATTTGCTTCTCTTTCCATGTGACTAGGTTCCTACCTATAATAACATACTACATTGAAGCACTTGGTGAATAGGAATCCTTTGATAGGAGAGGCCTTTAATATCTCAATATTGATGGAGCTTGCTAATGAACTTTGGTGGGTTTATCTAGGAATTGATGAACCTTCCTTAGCGGAAGGGGGACTAGGGGTATAGGATGTGGAGGTAATGGATCAATCCTTCTTGGCAAGTGGATCGTGACAATCATGGGGAGAGGAGAGCTTGTTCTCCGAGGTTGTATATGCTTGTTATGGCAGGAAGCTTAATTGGACGGATAGGGCTTCTCCAAAATGGAGTGCTTTTGCATTTTGAAGAGGCTTATCCCTGCAATGCGGTCTAACCTTTTGCAAGAGTTTCTTCAAAAGGGCAGCCAAGAAGTGAGGGGAGTTGTGAACTGGAGGTCTTTTCTCCTCTTAGCCCTAGGCAATGATAAAGCCATAAGAATCATAGAAAACCTTTTTCCAGAATGGTTCCTTTGGTCCCATGAGCTTGATAATCCACTTGCAAACTAAAGCATCATTCATCATTTGTAGATTCAGGATGCCTATCCCACCATGCTTCTTAGGTGTACACACCTCATCCTAGGAGACAATTGGCCAGAAGCCATCACCCACACCTGAGGATCATAGAAACCTCCGCTTAAGATCATCGATTCTCCTTAACACCTTTGTTGGGATCTTCATCGTGGAAAGGAAATAGATCGGGATGGTCGACAACTCTGTGGACAATAAAATCAATTTGCCACCCCTTGAAAGTAGTCTACTAGTCCAGCCTTGCAATTTCTTTTTTAGTCTCTCAGTGACGATCATCTAATCTTTAGAAGTGAGGTGCCCTATGTACAGTGGGAAGCCTAAGTACTTGAATGAGGTAGCCAATGCCTGGATGCCCAGGATCTCTCCACATTATGCTGCTCTATCATTGGACATGCCAAAGGTAACAAATCTCGACTTTTGCGAGCTCATCTACAAACTGGATGCCTCCCCAAACACTACCATAAGAAGGCGAAGGGTTCATGCTTCTTCAATGGAAGTCTCTACAAGAATGATGCTATCACCTGCATGCTAGAGATGCAGGACCACGATACCATCTCTATGAGACCCAAAATCGTGAATCTCCCTAGTTTTGCAAAGGGAGTAGCAAGCATCCACAAAAGTCAACTGCAAGAATAAACATTGGTGCTAGCAGGTGCCCCCACTGCACCCCTCTCCTAAGGTGGATCCAACCGCCTTTAGGCTTTCCATTGATAAGAATCACAACTGACGTCGAGGTAATATAGGTCTTCATCTAAGAGATCCAAGTAGGAGGGAAACCTTTAACATGGAGAGATGACCAAAGAAACTTTTAGTCTAGGCAATCACATGCTTTGGAGAAGTTGACCTTCCAACAGAAGGCCTTGGTCCCATCTCTCTTCCATGTCGCCAAAATCTTTGAGGCAACAATATAATTTTCCACATGTCAATGACTCAAAAATGGCCATAACCTCCTTTACTAAGGGCTAAAACTCCCATAGAAACAACACAAAAAATCCACTAGGATAAGGGGAGGCCTTTTGCTCAAGTGATTGAATCGCTTCAAGGACCTCTTCCTCTGTAAATGGCTTGGTCAAATTTATTTCAAGTGATTGTCTACGTTGCATGTAGTTGCCCAAGTGTTACATCCTATCCTGACTTTGACTAAAAAGGCGATGGTAGTAATTGATAAAAGCCATCACCACTCGATTCTCTAGCCTACCACCCTAACCATTGGAAATAGAGTCGATCTGGTTCCTTCTCCTATTAGCATAAGAGTGGAAGAACTTAGTGTTAAGAGTCTCCTTCCTTAAGCTAGAGCTTCCTTCACTGTTGTCTCTAGAAGATCTAATCTTTCTTGTTGTTAAGTTGGATCTTTGCGCTCAAGTCGACCCACTCTCTAGATTCCTTAGAAGTAAGATCTTGTGAGTCCTCAAGTCTATCCAACCTTGATATCCGAATAAGTGCATCCTCTTATACTTTTGAATGGGTCTCACTTAACTCCTTAAAGTCTGGTAGCTTTTCACGGAGAAAAAGAGTTGTGTTATGATAGACTTGTGCAGGGTGATTGAAGGCATCACATTCCTTCCACTATTGTTCAACCTTTTTCTTGAAACCATCTTCTAACAACCATGCCTTCTCTAATTTGAAGTAGTTGGAGATCTTCACGCCTTCCCTAGAATCCCATTCTAGAGTGTGATCCGAAAAGGGGTGAGGTAACACCTTCCTAGCACATCAGGGGAAGCATTCATTGAAGTTGATTAAACCAAACATCTTGTTGAGACGAGAGCGCCCCCTCCCCCCCAAATTGGAGCTCAACCAAGTGAATCAACAATTGGGTACCTCGAACTTCATGGCCTCAACGATAGCCACTCAATCAACAAAATTATCCGTCCTATGCATTCCTCCTAGATTATCTACCCAGTTGTTAAGATGAAAGGGTAGCATTAAGGTCTCCAACGTAGAACCATGCATTATTCGCTGCTTGATTGAGTAGTTCAGCCCATCAAAGCTAATTTGTCTTCCATTGCGTAAGGGCCATAAACATTGCTCACCTTGGATGAGAAGCCATCGTCCTTTCTTACCAGATCCACTGAAATGAAGAAGGCACCTATGTTGATGTTCATCAAAGAAAAGTTCTCCCTACTCCAATCGATGAATAGGTTCCCTGATCTTCCAACTACATTAAGGGTAGCAAACTCATCCAACCTCCCTTCGATCCTCTTGAAAGTACTCCGATCATAGTTCTTTAGCTTGGTTTCTTGTAGAAGAATAATGTCGTCCTTTCACTCCACAAGGTATCAACTAAGGATGCCCCCTTTATTGGCATCCCTGAGACCCCACACATTCCAAGTGGTGATCTTCATTTTGAAACGACTAAAGCTCCCTTTGTCGCATTCATCGTATGTGATTACACTCATTGAGGTGCATAACTCAGCCATGGAAGAAAGTTTCTCCTTCCTTGCAACTGCTTCCTCAGATAGGATAGTTAGGGGGGGTGATAGAGGTGTCGGGATTTCTCTGAAGGGGTGGGGACTGAACTATTCGATCACTGGATCCTAGAAGAATCACAAATGCATGAAAAATCGATTGTTTAAAACTTTCTTTGAATCGATACTCAGATCAATGCTTGAAAAATTGAAAATAAGAACTTAAATAACCAGAACCACATGTGAAGATCTACTATCTCCCTGTTTCGGATTCCTCACGAATATAAAAATGTACTTGCATGGTGGCATAGTACAACACCTTAAGTGTTGCATCTCTTCAAATAAGTCCTAGACTTGTAGAACTCTCTTCTTCTTGGTAGGGGTATGAAGCCCTTTGCATTGAGAACACTTGATTTCACCATGTGTAGAGCGAATGATTTGTATCATGTGAACTCCTTCATGGTTCCCAAGGCGATTCTTGCCTCAAATCCTCCAAAGATCGAGCCTTGTCGAGGATTTAGAACCTTCATCTAGCATTAGTAGACCCCTAGTACTCTTACTAGACATTTGATATGGCTTTTGAACTTTTGACAAAAGTCCTTGACGTTCAGAACTCGAGCTCTGGATGTCTATAAAGACTTTTAGATGTCTGTTGGGGCCTTAAGACTTCTCTTGAGGCTCTTGGACGTCTAGAACAGAAGGAAGAGGAGGGTTGTTGGTAGCTATGGCCTTCTTCTCTCTTCTCTCTTTCTTAGTGTTTTTGGAGGCATACGTATTTGGTATAATCAATTAGGGTTTTCCATTATGTTTAAGGAGATATTTATTGGGATATGATCTAGACCATTGGTTCTTCATCCAAGGGTTGAGATCTAATCCTACTTATGTTTTATAGAATAAGCCCATAACAATTTATGGAATGTTAGGATCTAGTATCTAAATATTAATTAATTGCAATCCAACTTTTCGATTTTAACCTAATTAAATTAGGTTCAATTAATCACCAAATTAAATGCAATTTAACTTCTTAAATTACACTTAATTTATCCAATAAATAAAAACCCACCAAAATCTTTATTGATTTCATTAAGGCAATAATGAAGAATTTAGGATTTATGGCATTATGGCACTATGACTCCTTTAGGTATTCCAAATATCCGTGAATCCTTCACACTTGAAGGCGTTTGTAACTCTTAGGATTAAATATCATATTTATTGCCCATCCTATCACTGGTTACACATTTTTCATGTTCTTGTTTCATTGGGATGAGAAGGAAGATTAGATAAATTTCCAAAGGATTGTCTTATCTTTCATGTACGGGTCTGATTAGGACTTGCATGACCATGCATGGAATTTTGTACTTCTCGATATACGTGGAGCAAGATCGTGTGTTTGTATTTGTTGCGTAGACTTACATAGCAAATTTGTATGATCTCTTCGAGGGATTGTGTTTCCTGTGTCCTCATATGCATACTAGCTTTGCAGTTTCAACAGAAAGGTGGGTGCATTATTTGTTGGTTCACCAAATGTGCATATTCAAACATAGACATATTTGTCTCAGGTTAGAGATACGCCTTATTCGTGATAGTGATAAGCGAAGGACTTCTGCATCTCCGTTTCCTCAAGTCAAGTCCTTGACTCAACCTACATGATAGTTCTAAACCCCATTCACATGTAGAGGATGTGCATCAAGGGCATTAGTCAAGCACTAGTCTTTATAGAAGGTGCCATCTCTTTTTAGACTAGAGACGAGTTAAATTTCATGATGTTTGTTGATGACTCATCGACATCTTCGATCCAAACTGTTTGGATCTTTGATACTTGTCATCGGTATATTCAACATGGTTACAGTATATTAATTCAATTGTATTGAGCGACCCATTTAACTGTATCAATGTCTCCATGTAATCTGTTATTCAAATCTGAATCACCGATCAAGTGATTTGACTTAGGTTGGTTTGCTCAAGGTAAATAATTCTAATAGACTCCCACTTTCCCTAATAGCTAATTCTGAACTACCTCTTCAACTCTTGATGCCAACTCGATACTTAAGAGCTTTATTATAATGCCTTGATCGACGGAAGTGTCAAGCCATAGGTTACAATACTAGATATGATAACAAACTTTATCATATGTGGCATCTTTTTTATGATGGGAACTTTTCTTTTTGTAGACATGCTTTTTGTTCTAAGAAATGTTTCTTAATAAGAGCGATGTTCTTGTTATCATAACAATGGAAGTTTCGACAGAGGAAACTGCGTTAAGTCCTTCAAAAATCCTTATGTATTTGCATCATCCATGCGACAGCCTCATAATCTACAACATATTCTCTTCAGCATTCGTATTGTGGTGTATATGCTTCCAAAGTAGATATTGTACTACAAATGCTGTCAATGCAAAATGCGATACTAAGGCGACAAGACCCATAATCTCCCAAAGCGAGATGCGACAAAAAGGCAACGACCCGTGTGAATTGAGGTGACCTTTTTTTTTTTAATATATATATATATATATATTAGTAACTCAATAATAGTCCCAACTTTATAAAAATATTTCTAATAGCAATATTTTAGACGTTAAGTAAAAGAAAAGGATAAGAATTGCATTGTAAAAAATTGTTTTAGATAGTTTCAAATAAAGAAAATCCACACTAATCAAGGTAGAAAAAAACAATGTTATCAAGGCTATTGCCTTAGGCTACCGGGTTACTAGGCTAGGCGAGAAAGCCAAAGGTTGCCTTGGAGCTATTCTAGGCTAGGGGCTTCATCCAGGCTATCACCTAGTTGCTTTTTTTGTCGCTTGGGTCACCTTGCGCCTCGTCACCTTACTCCTAATTCTCTTTAAGACCATAAGACTCTTATTTGGTCTTAAGTTACATATATTATAGATATGTTTGTGTTATATATTGTTGTATATACATAATACATACATACATATATGTTATTGACAACTTTTATATGTTCAATTTCGCCTTCTCTTCCTAAGTTCTTAACTTAGACTATTGTTTGCCTGATAAGATATATATAAATTATACATTATATGTTTGGAATGATATAATTATGATATATTATAGTTTAATTATGCATGTATGTATATATTTGTTATTTTCTACAACTCTCTAATGTTATGATATATAACAATATATGAATTAAGTTATGATATTAGGTTTGTATTGTATTTTAAATATAACATATTATAATACATATTATTGTCTTGAGTACGACTCGGAGACAAACTTATGGACTAGTATTTTCAGGCCATTGGTAGATGCCTCTACCTTGAGGAAGGTCTTCACTTTATTGTGGTGCATTTGGCTCAGACATAATGGAGTGATTTTCCATAGGATGTCTCAATAGAGGGAGTGCTTTATCATTATACTGCTCTTTGTATTTTTTTGATGTAATTAGCTCCTTTTATTAATGCCGTGGAGGGTTAACATCCATAGTTAACCCTTATTTTCTTCTTGAAAATAAATACATTTTACCATCTTGTTTTGGTAGGTACATATGATCTATAATTATAAATGTAATATATATGTTTATACATTGTATGATAATATAAATATTGCAACGACTCGATTCCCGAGTCCCTATGAGACACGAGAACCGGACCGAATCGACTAATCCCAAGACCTAGTCATCCAACGAGGAAGTAACCAAAAGAGCAAGAAAATAAACCACATTCAGCATGAATATAACTAACAGTAAGAAAATACAGTAGTAAGAAAAGAAATCACTACAGTATATACCACCACAACAGTAGAACAATATTCGTAACATAATATGAACTGCAGGTAAAGAAAGGTATAGCGGAAACAAGAACTACTCACTACAGTGGAACAAAAAGAGGTACAAGAGAACAGTGGTAACTCTACTGGACCCTACTCGGCTCAGCGTCCTCTGCAGCCGCTGACCCTGGCTATTCCACACCTGGTCCTGAAAGGTAACGAGTGTAACACGTCAGCAAAACGCTGAGTAGAGTGGCAACTAAAACTAAAGAAAACAGTAGGGTGTACAGTAGCTGTTATGTTCTGTTACTTTCTTTATTTACGTCTTTCAATTTTCTCACGATTTCATTTATTTCTCAGATCTTTTACTTGATCTCGAATGTATCTCGTGAGAATGATCTTGATTGCAGTCTTTTCCAAGAAGTAGAAGTAGCACGTGGTGCTCTCCTGGCCGGGAGAGTCCCTCGCGGTGATCCTACTCTCAGTCAACCACCCCAAGGTCACGGACAGACGTAACAGTGACTACGGCACGCGCGATAAACGCATAGGTAGCTAACCCGCACTGGCACGCAGTCAGTCGTTTCCGCTAACGGGTGCGCCTAAAGCATAGCACGGAACCAGTCCAGGGCAGAACCCTCTCAGTAACAGGGGTCCGACCCCTCCACAGTAACCAAACAGGGGCCTTGCCCCTCCACAGTCCGCGCACCCTTGCCTTACTATCCTTGTTTGTCCCAGTGGACCTAACAAGTCGGTGTAGGAGGCTAGCAAAACCCCGGGACCCGTGGGGTAGCTAGTGCCCTCCCTACACTAGTAGCTCTCCTCGGTACTACGTACACGAGGGCCAGCAAGTCGGTACAAAGTGGCCAGTCCTAACCTCGGGTCCCTGAGGTGGCTGGCCCCACTCTACACTAAACAGGTACAGGTACTTCCCTTGGTACTACGTACCCAAGAGACAACACACAACTACATCTTTCTTTCTCAGTTCCATTCCTTTCTCTTTCCAGGAGTTCCACTCCTAATTCCCTGTAGGGTTCCAGCTCAGAACATCTAAGTTTCACTTTCCAGTTTCACGTTCTTACAATCCATGTTCTCAATCACGTTTATTTATTCATAACAGGCAGCTGTTAATTCAAATTACAGGCAGCTTTTTGTCCTTTTCCATTTTTTTCAAGACTGCAGTATTCATATATTCCACCAGTTTTCCCGTCCTAGGATTCATGCTGTATCGTAGGATCTATCATACAATCTAGTTTTCCAGCCCTACGATTCATGCAACCCCTAGGATCTATCATTCAATCTATTTCTCATTCTTAGGATTCATGCAATGCCCTATGTTCTATTTATGGTTCCATAATTTAACAGATTATACTTAAAAGCCACTCTATCGGTTACAACAGGCGAACTAGGGGCGTGGTCGGGAATCCCGCGTGCCTCCGCAACCCCCGGGACTACAACGGAACGGGGTCCTATCACAAGAATCAAACACAAGGAGTGTCTCAAAACAGTGTATAGTTACTGTAGACGGGTAGAGGATTTAATTCCGAAAAGGACGCAACTCGAAACGCGGAAAATGGAACCCGAACGGGCCCTAAACGGGTCGAAAATGACGAAACAGTGCAAAATCAGACGTCTGGAACTTCTTCCAGACGTCTTAAAAAGTGGATCAGGAATTACCTTGCTCTGCGTGGGCTCTTAGACGTCCAGAAGCCTGCGGGGGCGTCTGGCCTAGTTCCCAGACGTCCGATGGTCACCCCGGACGTCTGGATGTCGCTCCTGTCGTCTGGTACTACAGCCAGACGTCTGATTCGCGTTGGATGGCGAATCACCGAACCTGCGCGTACCCATCTCTCTCTCTCTCTCAGTACAGTCAGTCGAAAGGAAGGAAGACGGAAAAACTCACCTTTCAGACGTCTGGACAGTCTTCCAGACGTCTCCCCCGCCGTCTGGCTGTAAGCCCAGACGTCTGATTCTGGAAAAGTTTCTAGAACCAGGGCGCGACTCGCCCTCCGCTCGCGACGCCCGGCCGCGCCGCGCCTCTTGCGCCTACTGCTCGAGCCGCAGCAGCCCCCCCGCGTCGCTCCGCGCCCGCTGCGCCCCTCGCCGGCCGGCCCTAGCAGCCCTGGCGAGCTCGTCCTCACGGCCGAGCACCTCTCCCACGCGCAGCACCTCCTCCCACGCTCACCGCAGCTGTTGCTGCCGCTGCACCCTCGCGCTCGCTCTCGCGCACTGGCTGGAAGGAGAAGAGGAAGGAGACGGAGGTGACGGGAGTGAGGGAGAGGGCGTGGCCTTTTAAGGCCGCGCAAGGAGGAGAGAGAGAGTGCGACAGAGGGCGCAGGAGGGAGAGGGAAAAAGAGAGGGAATTTCCGCAGGAGCACGCAGATGAAACAATCGTGCTAAAAATAACCGATTTCCAGACGTCTGGAAATGATCCCAGACGTCTGATCCGACGTCTGGTCCGACGTCTGGGCCACCTCCCGGACGTCTTAAAAGACATCTGGAGCGCGCGTTTATAACAATATAACAAACTCAAATGAAGTTTCGTCCCCGAAACTTGCGCTAACTAGGGTGCGGAAAAGACGTCAAAATAACCATAACACACTCAAAGAGGATCGAAGCCGGTCCGAAAAGACGTACCCGCGAAAAGCTCCGGGTACCGCTCCCGCATTGCCGCTTCAGGCTCCCAGGTAGCCTCCTCGTATCGCTGGCTCCTCCACAAAACCTTTATCAGGGGTACTTCCTTTCGTCTCAAACTGCGGACGGCTCGGTCTAGAATCTGCACTGGCCGCTCGGGGTAGGTCAGGTTGTCGCCCACCTCGACACTCTCGTGACTCAGTACGTGACTGGAATCGGCTACGTACTTCCTGAGGTTGGACACATGGAACACGTCGTGCACACCAGAAAGCTGCGAGGGAAGGGCAAGTCTGTAAGCAACGGGTCTAACCCGCTCCAGGACCTCAAAGGGTCCCACGAACCTCAGCGCGAGCTTCCCTCTCACCCCAAACCGCTGTAGGCCCTTCATGGGCGAAACACGAAGGAAGACGTGGTCCCCAACCTCAAACTGCACCTCTCTGCATTTCCGATCCGCGTAGCTCTTCTGTCGGCTCCTGATAGTGCGGAGTCGCCTGTGGATCTGCTCGACTACCTCCTGACTCTGCCGGATCAACTTGGGGCCAACCTCCCACTTGGTCCCCACCTCAACCCAACTTAAGGGTGCCGTACACCTCCGTCCGTACAGAGCCTTGTAGGGAGCCATGCCGATGCTCGAGTGATAACTGTTGTATGCAAACTCCGCCAGGGGCAGGTGCTCCTCCCAAGAGCCCCTCCAGTTAAGTACACAGGCACGCAAAAGGTCCTCAAGTGTCTGTATCGTGCGCTCAGACTGTCCGTCCGTCTGGGGGTGGTAAGCCGTACTAAACCTCAACCGCGTCCCCAGGGCCTGCTGAAACTCAGCTCAAAACTGGGACGTAAAGTGGGTATCCCGGTCGGATACGATCTCCCGCGGAACTCCGTGTAGTCGTACCACATCATGGATATACCTCTCTGCCAACTGTGCTGGTCCTAAAGTGACTCGGATCGGCAAGAATCGTGCTGTCTTCGTCAGTCTATCCACTATTACCCAGATTGTGTCGTGTCCTCGTTGGGTAACAGGTAAGCCCACCACTAAGTCCATGGTGATGCTCTCCCACTTCTACTCTGGCACTGGAAGCGGCTGTAGCGGCCTGCAAGCCTCTGATGCTCGGTTTTCACCTGCTGGCACACTAAGCACTGCTGCACGAACTCACTCACATCCCGCTTCATCCCCCTCCACCAAAACTCACGTCTCAAGTCGTGGTACATCTTCGTGTTTCCGGGATGTATGGTGAATCTAGAACCGTGTGCCTCAGTCAGGAGCTCTCTCAATAGCTCCTCGTATCTGGGAACGCACAACCGTCCCCTCAGGCGTAGTACCTGGTCTGTGAAGGAGAAGTCCCCTGGGTCTCCCGACAGTACTCTGTCGCGCAAGGACTGCAAATGCGGATCGGCCATCTGTCCTGTGATGATGCGGTCTATCAGCTTTGGCCTAGTCTGTCGTGTCACAGTCACTGCCCCACAGTACCCCCGTAACTCTAGCGGTCGCCAACTGCCCACCTCCTCCAAAAGGCTCCAACTCTGTAACCGTAGACTGGCCAAGTGTACGGGCTCCTTACGACTCAAGGCGTCAGCCACCACATTGGCCTTCCTCGGGTGATAGGAGATGCTGCAGTCGTAGTCCTTCAGGAGCTCCAACCAACGTCTCTGTCTCATGTTGAGCTCCTTCTGATCAAAAAGGTATCTGAGGCTCTTGTGATCTGTGAAAATCTCGAAGGTCTCACGGTACAAGTAGTGCCTCCAGGTCTTCAGCGCGAAGACAACAGCTGCCAACTCTAGGTCGTGGGTAGGGTAGGTATGCTCATGGGGCTTCAGTTGCCGCGAAGCGTAAGCGACAACGTGACCTCTCTGCATGAGCACACCTCCTAACCCCTGCAAGGAGGCGTCCGTGTACACAACGAACCCGCTACTACTGTCAGGGATGGTGAGCACGGGAGGTGAGGTCAACCTCTCCTTCAGCTCCAGAAAACACACCTTACAGGCGTCTGTCCAAGCGAAAGGCACGTCCTTCCGGGTCAACTGTGTCATAGGACGCGCAATCTGTGAAAATCCTCTGATGAATCGTCTGTAGTAGCCTGCCAGTCCCAGGAAACTGCGAATCTCAGTGACTGAACGCGGTCTCTCCCACCTGAGTACTACCTCGACCTTGGCTGGGTCCACCGCCAAGCGGTCTCCAGAGATCACATGACCTAAGAAGGTCACCTCCCTCAACCAGAACTCGCACTTGCTGTATTTGGCGTACAGCCTACGTCGTCTCAGAGTGTCCAGAACCATCCGCAAGTGCTGTCCGTGCTACGTCTGATCTCTAGAATAGATGAGTACATCATCTATGAAAACCACCACGAACTGGTCCAAGTACGGTCTAAACACCCGGTTCATCAGGTCCATGAAAGCAGCGGGGGCATTGGTCAGCCCAAACGGCATGACCAAAAACTTGTAGTGTCTGTACCGGGTGCGGAAAGCTGTCTTGGAGACATCGGTCTCCCTGATCCTCAACTGGTGGTATCCAGACCTCAAGTCGATCTTGGAAAACATCGTGGCACCCCGCAACTGGTCAAATAAGTCGTCGATCCTCGGTAGAGGATATCTGTTCTTGATGGTGACCCTATTCAGCTGTCAGTAGTCCACACAAAGGCGTAAGGTCCCACCCTTCTTCACAAATAGTACCGGGGCTCCCCAGGGAGACGCACTGGGCCTCACGAAACCTTTCTCCAAAAGGTCCTGCAACTGGGACTTGAGTTCTCGCAGCTCAAGCGGTGCCATCCTGTATGGTGCAGTGGAGATGGGGCTGGTCCCTGGTACTAGTGAGATCTTAAACTCGATCTCACGCTCGGGCGGTAGTCCTGGTAACTCGTCTGGAAACACGTCGGGGTACTCTCTGACCACCGGGATGCTCTGGAAGTCTACCACAGGGTTGGGCTCTGCCACCACACAAGCTAGGAAGCCCTCACACCCCTGGCTCAAAAGCCTCGCCGCCCGAAGTGCCGAAATGCACCTAAAACCTCCGTCCACTGGCTGTCCGTGAAACTCGAAAGAAGGCAACTCTGGAATGGAGAAGACGATCTTCCTCTCAAAACAGTCCACCAAGGCGTGGTAAGCGGATAGCCAATCCATCCCCAGAATCACTCCAAAGTCCTCCATCTGTATCATAATCAGGTCAGCTGGCAGGCTGTCCCCCGACGCTGACCTCGCAATCCGTGTACACCTCAGCTACAAACAGCTGACCACTCGGACCTCTGATTACGAACGGATTCTCTAACAGTGTATAATCCTGGTCCAAACTAACTGCGAAATTGGTTGCGACAAACGAATGCGTAGCGTCGGAATCGAAAAGCGTGTAAACGAGTCTGCCGGAAACTGAAACCATACCTGCTACCACCGATCCCGAAGCTTTGGCGTCCTTGTGTGTCAGGGCGTTGATACGTCCCTCAGCTTTAGGTGCGGACGAAGCAGCCACACTCTGCGTCGGACGGGTAGGTGCTGGCCGGTATCCTCCTCGCGACTGCTGTCCTCCTCGCGCCTAGGAACCGCGGCCTCCAGAGCGCCCTCCAGTGCTCTGCGCGGGAAGTATCTGCTGACCCCCTGCCCTAGACGGGCAGTCCCTCCTGATGTGGCCCGGCTAGCCACACTGGTAACAGAGGGGAACGTGACTCCTGCCCTCAGTGGGTCCCTGCTGTCGTCTAGGCGGGGGTCCGGTGCTGGCGACTGGCCCCTGTCGAGGGCCCCCAAAGGCCACTGATGGCCCTGCAAAACGTGACGGCTCTCCTGCGGACTCCACGTGTCTCCTCTCTCGTCGGCCCTGAGAAAAGTCTGGATGGAAGGGCCTCTTCCGCCTGCCATCAGTGTCTCGTACGGACGGGTTGGTCTCCTCGTAAGTCATAGCTGCCTCTACCACCCTCGAAAACCTAGGCAGCTTCAGGGGTTTGACATACCCCCGGATCGCTGGCCGGAGCCCCTCGGTGAACTTCCAAAAGTGCTCCTCAGTGGCTACCGCTGTCGCTGCAAAGCGAGACAGCTCCAAGAAACGCGTGCGGTACGCGCTCACAGTTATCGTCCCTTGGCGGAGAGTGTGGAACTCCCGCCTCCTCTGGTCCTGTCACGTCTGGGGAAAGTACTGCTCGCAGAAGAGGGTGACGAACTGGTCCCACGTCGGCTCGTCCCTCTCCTGTCCCGGGACCGCCCTCCACCACCTGTGTGCCGCACTCTCCAGCTGGTACATGGCAAAGGCCACGCGGCACTCCACCGAGGGGCGAAGGGTGTCGAAGATCTTCTCCAGCTGCTCAAGCCAGTTCTCTGCCTCGGTCGGGTCCTCATCCCCCTTGAAGGAGGGGGGCTTCAGCTTCCGGAACTGCCCGAAAAGCTCGAAGTCCGGACCGACTCGACTAATCCCAAGACTTATTCGTCCAACGAGGAAGTAACCAAAAGAGCAGTAAAATAAACCACATTCAGCATGAATATAACTAACAGTAAGAAAAGAAATCACTACAGTATATACCACCACAACAGTAGAACAACATTCGTAACATAATATGAACTGCAGGTAAAGAAAGGTATAGTGGAAACAAGAACTACTCACTACAGTGGAACAAAAAGAGGTACAAGAGAACAGTGGTAACTCTATTGGACCCTACTCGGCCCAGCGTCCTCTACAGCCGCTGACCCTGGCTATTCCACACCTGGTCCTGAAAGGTAACGAGTGTAACACGTCAGCAAAACGCTGAGTAGAGTGGCAACTAAAACTAAAGAAAACAGTAGGGTGTACAGTAGCTGTTATGTTCTGTTACTTTCTTTATTTACGTCTTTCAATTTTCTCACGATTTCATTTATTTCTCAGATCCTTTACTTGATCTTGAATGTATCTCGTGGGAACGATCTTAATTGCAGTCTTTTCCAAGAAGTAGAAGTAGCACGTGGTGCTCTCCTGGCCGGGAGAGTCCCTCGCGGTGATCTTACTCTCAGTCAACCACCCCAAGGTCACGGATAGACGTAACGGTGACTACGGCACGCGCGATAAACGCACAGGTAGCTAACCTGCACTGGCACGAAGTCAGTCATTTCCGTTAACGGGTGCGCCCAAAGCACAGCACGGAACCAGTCCAGGGCAGAACCCTCTTAGTAACAGGGGTCCGACCCCTCCACAGTAACCAAACAGGGGCCTTGCCCCTCCACAGTCCGCGCACCCTTGCCTTACTATCCTGGTTTACCCCAGTGGGCCTAACAAGTCGGTGTAGGAGGCTAGCAGAACCCCGGGGCCCGTGGGGTAGCTAGTGCCCTCCCTACACTAGTAGCTCTCCTCGGTACTACGTACACGAGGGCCAGCAAGTTGGTACAAAGCGGCCAGTCCTAACCTCGGGTCCCTGAGGTGGCTGGCCCCACTCTACACTAAACAGGTACAGGTACTTCCCTTGGTACTACGTACCCAAGAGACAGCACACAACTACATCTTTCTTTCTCAGTTCCATTCCTTTCTCTTTCTAGGAGTTCCACTCTTAATTCCCTGTAGGGTTCCAGCTCAGAACATCTAGGTTTCACTTTCCAGTTTCACGTTCTTACAATCCATGTTCTCAATCACGTTTATTTATTCATAACAGGCAGCTATTAATTCAAATTACAGGCAGCTTTTTGTCCTTTTCCATTTTTTTCAAGACTGCAGTATTCATATATTCCACTAGTTTTCCCGTCCTAGGATTCATGCTGTATCGTAGGATCTATCATACAATCTAGTTTTCCAGCCCTAGGATTCATGCAACACCTAGGATCTATCATTCAATCTATTTCTCATTCCTAGGATTCATGCAATGTCCTAGGTTTTATTTATGGTTACATAATTGAACAGATTATACTTAAAAGTCACTCTACCGGTTACAACAGGCGAACTGGGGGCGTGGTCGGGAATCCCGCGTGCCTCCGCAACCCCCAGGACTGCAACGGAACGGGGTCCTATCACAAGAATCAAACACAAGGAGTGTCTCAAAACAGTGTATAGCTACTGTAGACGGGTAGAGGATTTAATTCCGAAAAGGACGCAACTCGAAACGCGGAAAACGGAACCCGAACGGGCCCTAAACGGGTCGAAAACGACGAAACAGTGCAAAATCAGACTTCTGGAACTTCTTCCAGACGTCTTAAAAAGTGGATCAGGAATTACCTTGCTCTGCGTGGGCTCTCAGACGTCCAGAAGCCTGTGGGGGCGTCTGGCCTAGTTCCCAGACGTCCGATGGTCACCTCGGACGTCTGGATGTCGCTCCCGTCGTCTGGTACTACAGCCAGACGTCTGATTCACGTTGGATGGTGAATCACTGAACCTGCGCGTACCCATCTCTCTCTCTCTCAGTACGGTCAGTCGAAAGGAAGGAAGGAAGACGGAAAAACTCACCTTTCAGATGTCTGGACAGTCTTCTAGACGTCTCCCCCGCCGTCTGGCGATAAGCCCAGATGTCTGATTCTGGAAAAGTTTCCAGAACCAAGGCGCGACTCGCCCTCCGCTCGCGACACCCGGCCGCGGCACGCCTCGTGCGCCTACTGCTCGAGCAGCAGCAGTCCCCCCCCGCGTCGCTCCGCTCCCGCTGCGCCCCCCGCCGGCCAGCCCTAGCAGCCCCGGCGAGCTCGCCCTCACGGCCGAGCGCCTCTCCCACGCGCAACACCTCCTCCCACGCTCACCGCGGCTGTCACTGCTGCTGCACCCTCGCGCTCGCTCTCGCGCACTGGCTGGAAGGAGAAGAGGAAGGAGACAGAGGTGACGGGAGTGAGGGAGAGGACGTGGCCTTTTAAGGCCGCGCGAGGAGAGAGAGAGCGTGACAGAGGGCGCAGGAGGGAGAGGGAAAAAGAGAGAGGGAATTTCCGCAGGTCTGCGCGCTCAGGCGTGCAGACGAAACAATTGTGCCAAAAATAATCAATTTCCAGACGTCTCGAAATGATCCTAGACATCTGGTCCGACGTCTGGGCTACCTCCTAGACGTCTTAAAAGACGTCTGGAGCGTGCGTTCATAACAAATATATATGTTATTATAATTTAAATATGATAGGATCATTATTTTTTCGCTCACTTAAATAGTATTATCATTTGTTTTTTATGAAAGTCAATGTTAACATATGAGTTTATTAAGCATATTCAATATTTTAAGAAATAAAAAGATTTCTCACCTCAATTTAATCGGGTAATCACTTTTTTGTCCCCTCTTTCCTTAGGCGATTAAAGAACTTGTCGCTTTGTAGCTGCCTAACGCCTGAACAACTTTGGAAAAGAATAAAATTGTCATGGAAGTGAATAATTCACAAATGATATAATCATATAATGCATCACTCGACAGGGTTATCTTCAAGATTCAATTCATCATTGTTATCGTCGTCACCACCAACTTTTCCAATCTCCTTTTCCTCATTATCATTGTTCACATACTTTTCTTCTTCAATGATTGTTAGAGCTTTCCTTTTCCCTTAGCCTGGTTAAGAGTATTTTTCTTCGTAGTAGCATGAGCACAAGTACGTCGAAAAGTAGCTTGTTCGCTGGTGCCTGATGCAAGCTCAACCATGCCCTAGGTAAGATCACATCACCAAACACAAGGTCATCCCCTACATTTTTCTCATCTTCCTCCATTTTTCCTAACAATCACTCATTTGAATCATCAATCTCGTGGAAGAAAATAGGATTAAGATAATCCCTATCTTCATATTTATGCCTCAGAGCTTCATTGTTGTAGAAGAGAATGAATCAACTTGTTATTTTAATAAACCCTACACCTTTTTAAAGAGAAGAGGGGTCAGAAAATTATACTATATGTCTAGCCAGAAAAATAAAATAACATGATGCCATATAATAAAACAAAAGAAATAAGTAAGGAGAGTAGGGAATATGTCAACACTCAAGTTAGAGCATAAATATCGATCATGCTCAGCTTGGAATAACACACATCAAAAGCTCCACGTGGCAAAGGCTTGGTGAAAGTGTTGGTTGTTTAGTCCTCTGAAGCAACAAAAGTAGTACGTAATACTTGTCGCTGTATCAGATCTCTGGTATAGTGGTAATCCACCTCTATATGTTCCGTTCTCTTATAAAACATTGGATTATTAACAATGTAGGTGATTGCCCTATTATCACATTGCATTTTTATTAGACCATCAAACTGGACATGTAGATCTTGTAATAAGGACTTCACCCAAATCATTTCAGTAGCAGTCTAGGCCATAGCCTGGTACTTAGATTTTGAACTCGACCTGGAGACTATCTCTTATTTCTTACTCGTCAGGTTACAATATTTCCAACAATAAAAGTGCAGAAGCCTGTGATGGATTTTCTATCTGCTAGATTCCCTACATAGATTTTCTTCAAAAAAATTTCCTCCCATTTTTTTCTCTTTTTTCTTCAAAAATTTTTGTTTCATCAACCCCTTTTTTTTCCTTCCAACTACCCAATTTTTTTCTCATTTTATTTTTTCGTTTGTGTTTTAAGGCTAACAAGGAGACATTGCATAAAACAAAAGAAACAGAGGGAAAAAGTCGCAAAAATGCCCAAAAGATCATTTCTCCTCCCCTTTTAGGGTTCGTAAGAACCCAACAAAGCAGTAGCAGTTGAGGCAACGCTGTCATTTTCCGCGGTTGTTGCATCGCTATCATTGAAGCAAGGGGAAGCAGTGAGGCTCAAGAGCATTTGGTGCGTAGCCCCTCATGCGATTCCTTGATACTGCGATCGCCCTCTGATCTCCAAGATCCTCGCCACGATCTTCTCCTCTTGATTTGCGAGATCTCCACCGAGACCTCTGCCTCCATCGTTGATTACGTAGGCTACCCTGTTCTTGCAAGATTCATGCCGAGATCCTTGTCAGAGATCACTCCATCGACCGCTTCTTCCTCCTCGTTAGCTTCATCATTGGTGTTGCTGGTGCTGTTGATGTTGTCATCGCCATAGAGGAGCTCTTGGTGACCAGCTAGAGACCACGGGAAGTGCCAGCGTTGCCGTTGAGCCTTAGTGGCTCCTCCAGCTGCCGCCTGGACCCAATAGCGCCGCCAAGCCCCGCCTTGGCTTCCCACGAGGCTGCAGCAACGCCTCCAAGAACATTTTGCTTCCTCGCTGCAGCATTGACTTTGTCGTGACCTTCGTCTTTTCCTTTGTCATCGTCGCCTCTTGCATCACCTTGATAGCATTAGCCTCTTTGATGTAGATCATGACCCATCGTCACCTCCAGTGGTGGGCTTCCTCTCCCCTGCACGATCTCGCGCGAGGAGCCTCATTCAGACATTTGGGCCTCCATGAGGCCATTAAGATCTCCACCTTCGTTGCTACACTACCACAGTGCCCCTCCTTTCGATCAAGGAGTCGGTGCCATGAACATGGCAGATCTACCTCCAAGAACCCAATATGATAACAACTTGATAATAAACGAAATGATAATCTAAAGAAGAAATGAACCCAACGTCGACTTGTTTTGATACCAAGTTGAATAAGATAAATAATGTGGAAACATGATATCAAAAGCATAAAGAAATCAAAGGAATACTTGAGTTTACGTGGAAACCCCACTCATGAAAAGCGGTGAGAAAACCATAAGAGAAGTACCCCTATGGGTGTGTTTCTCTTTGTTTCTTCTCAAAGAATAACTGGGAGGGTACAAGCCTATTTATAGGCCACCACTCACTTCAACAATCTATATCACTAGATGTGGCACTAAACACTACACAGTCCTCTCAACAAAATGTGATCCTTAAAGGAAAAATCAGCATCCCATATGTCCCATCTCAACTAGCAAACATCTTTACCAAAGCCTAAAAAAAAAGCGACATGACTTTCTTTGTAGCAAGCTAGGACTTATAAACATCTTCGTCTTAACTTGAGGGGGAGTTTTGAATATAAGGGGTATTATGTAATTTTTTATACTTATTTGATTCCCTTGTAAGTAGCCTAGTGCTCTTATCTATAAAAGAGAGCCTAGGGTTTTTTTTGAATGTAATGAGAACCTTTTCTCTTCACAATATCAATCATCCTTAAGACAATTGCTGGTATCTTCAGGATTGAAAGATAATAAACTGGCTAAGCCGACATCACTCAGGAGAGTAGTAGCAGGCATCCTTCTCTGGAGAGAAGTCTAGCCGTTGCTCCAATCTTTTAGCAAGCGGAGTCCAATCCTTGGTGATGATTCGTCTAGGCCAGTGTTGTAAAAGTCAGTAGCTTATATTCAGCCAGTCAGGTCACTGATTAAGGAGTATATGGTATAGCGGGGAGTACTTAGTTAGGTATTTTTTAAATATTTAAATAAATACATACATATATAACAAATAAAATATACCATTACATAAAAGTAAATCATTTTTATGCTCAAAATTATGAAAACAAGATACAAACCATAAGTCTAATGAAAGAAAAACACAAGTTCGAAGTGCTAAAGTAGTCAAGCAAGAGGATAAAATCATAAGTCGGCTTTCTATGAAGAAATCGGACGCACAGTCAACCGAGTAGATCGATTACTCGGCTGAGTAGTCTGGCCTACCGACTATGTGCTTGAGTATGGGTTATTTAGTCGGTTAGGGGACTGACTAGGAGTAGTTGATTGACTACTCGGTTGAGTTGGTTGATTCTTACAACGATCCAGGCATTAGTAGAAAACTTAGCTACTTGATTGGACATTGGAGCTGATCGGTCCCCAAGATATCATGACACTACAAAATAGAATCAATAAACATACCAAAAGGGAGGAAACTTGAATTGTGCGGGTTTAGCCTTAGTCCCAAAGCCTCCCCAAAGCCCTCAAGAAGTCTCACTGCTTCGACCTTGGATATGGTACCCTCAACGAAGTAAATGGTGTCATCTGCATATCAGAGAAGAGGTACTAGAGTTCTCCTGTCGAAGCTGAAGCCCCTCATGACCCCAGCATCACAAAGGGTATAACATGCGCTTGCAAGGGAGTCCACCCAAAGGATGAAAAGCATAGGAGCCAAGGGGTAGGCTTCTCGCACCTGTTGGGCTCATCCAACCACATTCTTGCGTTCCATTGATCAAAACAGAGTAGGAAGTTGAGGTCACATAGGCCTTCATCCACCTTATCTAGATCTGTGGGAAGCCATGTAACTACAAGGAGGACCATAGAAAGCCCCAATTTAAGCTAATGTGGGCCTTGGAGAAATCAATCTTCCAAAAGAAAGCCTCAGTTCCATGCCAAAAGAATCTCAAAGGCAACCAAGTACTTCTCTGTGCTGGACTGTTCTTGGATGAAAGCCAATTGCACAGGTCTAATAAGTAGATCAAGTACATTCTTAAGACAATGCACCAAGGTTTTGGTGACTAACAAATATATAGAATTAGAGAGTATAATCGATCTATAGTCACCTACACTCTTAGTTGCTTCACCCTTTGGTAGGAAAAGGGAGAAACAATTTATCTTGGCTAGATCCCTACTAGAAGGCAGGTGCTAAAAAATCGCCATGATGTCACCCTTAAGGAGTTGCTAGAACTCCTTAAGAAAAAAAATCAGGAAACGGTTAGGACCAGGAGAGCCTTCTTGCTTGAGGAAGCATAAGGCCACCACACTTCATCCTTAGTAAAGGGAGAAGAAAGTGTGTCCACATCAGGTTGATTGAATCTCCGAGGTCTATAACTGGCAAGGTGTGCCTTACATCCTTTTGGTAGAAAAGATAACGGTAGAGTCAACAAAAGCTTGACCTACCAGCTATCTACCAGAATGTTTCCCATGCTATCTAAAACAGACTCACTCAAGTTCCTTCTCCTCCTTTTGTTTGCAAGGGAGTGGAAGAATCTAGTGTTGGAGCCCCTTTCCTATAGCTGGAGTTGCCTAGGCCTCTGCCTCTACTTGATCTCCTTTCTATGCTTCATTTGGAGCTGATTATAGAGCTCCTTTCTTTTCACAATCTCTTGGGTGGAAAGGTTGTGAGAATCCTCAACTCTATCCATCTTGGATATATTACTCAACTTGTTATCCCTAACCAAATGACGCACCTCTCTAAGCTGCTGCCTGAGCTTACATAGCTTGTCCCTAAGGAAAATAATTCTCTGGTAAAAAGTGGAGGGTGGTAATCCCACAACCTGGCACTTACACCACCAGGCCTCCACTTCACTCTAGAATCCATCCTCTCGCAGCCAAGACCTCTCAAACTTGATGTAGGTTTTGTAGCAGATGTGTTCACTAGAGTCCCACTCTAGGGGGTAAGATATGAGAAAGGCCTCAACATGTCCAAGCGGAAACCTCTTACATAAACTAATTGAGCTAAAGAATCTATCCAACTGGGATCTTTTGCCACCTACATCAGAACCTCTCCAAGAATACTTGCAATTGGGGACCTCCAGCTCTATGGCCCCAACTATAGATATCTAGTCCATAAGAGCATCAGTTCCTCTGTCTTTTGTCTTGGCCACTATTAGGTCTATCTTTGGCGGAGAGAGTGGCATTAAAGTCCCCTCCATCCAGCTAGGTGTCTTTTATGACCAACTCTAACAGCTCTTCCCAGAATGTCAGCTTATCCTCGAAAGCACATGGGCTACAAACATTGATGATTATGTAGAAGCCATCACTTCTTCTCAGAAGGTCAACAACTATAGAGAAAGACCATTTTGTGACATAAGAGAGGGTGAAAGTGTCTCCACTCCAGCCAATTAGTAGAAGCCCTGATCTGTTGGCATCAATCATAGAAAATTCATTAAACCTGTTGCCATTGATCCTTGACTAGGTAAGATGGTCACACTGCTCCAACTTAGTCTCCTGGAGTAGTGCAATATCTACCTTCCAATCTATGATGTACCTTCCAAGAACCCCCCTTTCTATCCTAGTCTCTTAGACCTTTAACGTTCCAGGATAATCTTCATTAGGCCTGAATAACAACCCTTCCACTAGCCTTAGCCCTACATGGTTGGTCTCTAGCAATACATCTCTCCTCCACCCGTAGTGGGGAGGTATGGAGTGACAAAGGTAAGAGGTGCTTGACAACTCACACCCAGACCATCAACCATTGAGGAGGAAGAGACAAGTCTTGTGGTGTAGACGAACTCCAATTCCATCAAGAAAGAGGAGGTGACTTCTTGTGTGGGTGGCTTACAGGCAATATCAGGATTAGTCTTGAGGCTGATATCTTTTGCGACCTTAACAAGTGCGTCCACAGGAACTTGAGTGATGGAGGCATAAGAAGTGCTTGGGGCGACAAGGGGTTAGGAGCAATACTGGTAATCGGGGTGATATACCCTTCATCACCCTCACCTAGGGATGACTCAAAGGAGTTGGAGGCTTCTAGTGCTGCTTTGGAGGAGAGCGGGTGTTTCGACAAGGCCTATTGACCATTGCTACCATTGCAGTTAATCAGTGAAGTGCAAGGGTCATAACCAAGTATATGGGGGATTGAATCACAGTCGAATTCATATTTGGATCAATATGGGGCAACTCTGGGATATCTAAATAACTTGGAGTTGGGTCTTCTCGATTGAAAATTGTTGGTGAGGTGGCATAAGGGTCACATGGGATAGATCCAACCAGGAAAGTTAGGGGTGAAATGCATCCCATCTAGGAATCAGTCGCTAGTTGCTTTAATTCTGAGTTTGGTGCCACTCGATAAGGGTGCCGTTGATCGCGTGACGAAACAACGTCCAAGTTTGATCTTGGTTGGAAATTCCAAAGTTGCCCTTGGCTTGTCATTGCTCGACGCACCTCCACCTTTCCCATCATTGCTGAGGACAAGGACAGACGAATGCCAACAGAGATAGTGAGAGAGGCTCTTCCCCCAAGTCACCATTCCTTAAGTTTTGCTACCATGCCAACCAAACACTTAAAGGCAAAGAAATCTTCTAGTATGAGCAATGGACACTTGCCCTACATGGAAGTGCGATATTGTGCGAATTGCAGTACTCTAGTGAATCGTGCATGATGGCTGATAAGGGAACCTCATAGAGCCTTCTTCAAATCGAAAAAGAACCCTACAAGTCACAATAGGGAGAAAGCACTTGTTTGCGTGGTGACCTGAACTTTGCATGGCCAACAAACAATTTCTAAGGAGAATGAGTTCGCCATATGATCGGTGCAAAGGCAATGAACGCATTGAACACTAATGCACTTACCACGATGGATGGCCAACGGTGATGGGTCACCAAACCTAGCCATCGTCATTTAGATGTGTAGGTGCAGGCATTGCGACACCTTCTGAAGAATCACAGAGACGGGGCTTCAGGCGTTAGGGTCGATAATAGTGGACTTCCTTTTGAGGCGTTTCTGTACGGGGCGATGGAGCCCCTACTAATGCAATCAGTGCTTATCGAATGAGCTAGCGACAGAGGAGATGGGGTGGTGCTGGAGGTGGCTGCAATGGAGCTCCTCTTTCTTCCTTTCGCGGTGGTGGGGTTTGAAGGCGGGGATGGGTTTGCAATGAGGAAGCCCGTGATGGGAAGGGGTTAGTGGTAGCGTGGGGTGTCTTGAAGGTGGTAGGGCTCGGAGGTGGGGCTCGCAATGGGGTGGGGTTGGGTGTCGTGAAGGTGATAGGGCTCGGAGTTGAGAAGGTAGGGTTCTCCATCGTTTAGGGTGAGGATTCTCTATATGAGATGATCGCAATTTCTTAATAATATAACCTTGTTTTTTTTTTCCAACTTTTATGCCATTTGAAATTTTCATTTTGTAGATCTCATAATGGATAAATATTTTTGGTAGTCATCAATCCTTCACTTTTTGATAACAAAGAGCATTGGTAATTAAGAATTCCAGCATTTCCACAGTTAGGATTTTTGAGGTTTGGATTTAGAGAATAATGGTGGGCTTATGGATATTAACCACCAGGGAGTAAGCAGATCAAACTTTTTTGCTTTATGCATAGAACTTAAAGAGTTATCACACGGGGGGTGGGGGTGGGGGGAGGGGGCATCGACATGGCTTAGGACTTTAGGGGCTTGATGATTGTTAAGGTCGAGGGGAGACAAAGGCTCCAATCCATGGTTCAGATGGAAAATAAGGAGATGAATTGGAGATAGTCATGTCAATTGTGGCTTAAGGAAGGGTATGACAACACTAGATTCTTCCATATGTAACCTAGCTGCAGGCGACGGGGCAATCTCCTTGTTAGTATGAGGGTTGGAGAGAAGACTTATTCAAATAGAGAAAAAGATTGTAGCGACTTTGACGTGATTTCCAAGAGTTCATAAAGAGACGCTCCCAAGTTGTTGGGAGTGGTTTACGATTGACCTTCCTGTTCTTGACGAGGAGATGAGATTTTCCTTTGTTCAAGATATTTCTGAGGAGGTTCTTTCTACGATGTGGTCTTAAGATTGAGGGATCATCGGGTGCTAATGGCATTCATATTTTCTTCTATGAAGAGTTTTAGGAGTTGGTGAAAGGGGTTTTGATGGCCATGATTAAGGAGATGGTGGATGTGAATAGGGGCTTCGAGAAGCTCATTCAGTTTTACTTTTTCTTGCTCCCTAGGAAGCTTGGGCTAGAGACTATTGACGACTATAGGCTTATTGTGTTATTAAATGATGTTTACTTGATTGTAGCCAAGGTCTTTGCAAACAGGCTTAGGGATTTGCTTTCGCACTTGATTAGTCCTATGTAGTTAGCCTTTGTCTTTAGGAGATTCTTGCAGGAGTCGATTACCATGGTAGAAGAGATGGTCTCTGCTTGGAAAAGGTTGAGAAGGAGGGGTTTTCTTTGGAAGGTTGATTTCTTGAGGCCTACGATTTGGTTAGTGGGACATACTTGTGGCGGGTCCTTAGAAGGTGTGGTTTTCTTGGCAGGTAGATTTTGTGAATGAAAAATTACATCACTGCAACCTCTTTTTCCGTGCTTGTTAATGTTAGGTTGGTGGGTGGGTGTATCCACAAGGGGGTGTTTGACGGGGTTGCCTGTTGGCCCTATTGTTTATTCTCGCAGTTGACACCCTAATTGGTCTGGCCTTCAGGGCTTGTGATGGAGGCTTGTTTAATGCCTTCACTATCGCTCAGGATGGAGCTCTACTCACCCCCATTTTGTAGTACATAATATGGTCTTCTTTGTGGAAGGGGCTACTCAGGAGGTTTTAAACCTAGTAGCTTTGGTCCAAATTTTTGGCGCGGTATCAGGTTTGGTTCTTAACCATTGTATGTCATCCTTTATAACTTTCATCATGGATAGATCATGGATAGTGTGTAGGTTGAAAGGTGCTTCCAAGCCCTTAGCACAAGTCCTGGTGCTTTTCTGCTTACCTACCTTGGACATCCCCTTAAGGGAAAGCGACTCTTGATTAGTGATTGGTTACATTGATTAGTGAAGTTGGAGAAGAGGCTTATTGGTTAGAGAGGGAGATTCGAGGGGGAGGTTTGGTCCTCCTCAAGTTAGTGTTGTATGCTATTCCTATCTTGCACTTTTCTATTTTTACGCTACCTAAGAAGATTTTAAAGCAGATTGATGGGATTAGAATGCGATTCTTTTGGAAGGGCATGGAGCAAGTTGACAAGTATTTGTACTTGGTTGCTTGGGATGATATTTGTCAACCATTTAAACAGGGAGGGCTTGGTGTGCTTAAGCTTGATTACTTTAATAATGCTTTGCTGCTTATGTGGGTTGTGAAGCTCTTCTTTAACAGCGGCAGTGCGTGGCACCATTTCTTGAGATCTTATAGTTCTCTTGTGCATGTTTCTAATACTAGGTTTGTTGGAGCCTCTGCATTTTGGTGTAGCCTTCTCTTGGTTATTGTTTACTTTGTGCATCTCTTTTGTCCGGTGCTTGGTGTGTTGAAACGAACGACTCGTCCTGTGATGTCATAGAAGTGTGAAAAATGCGATTGTTTGAAATTTTGATTCAATAATAATCGATGGCCAAAAAGCTGAATAACAAGAATTAAAATAAATGACCTAGATCGAAACCACACAAGAACTAATTTCTTCCTGTTTTGGGGTCCCCACGAGTATGAAGAAATACCTCGTTGGTAGTGTAGCACATCATTCCACATGTTGTGCCTCCTACTATAAGTCTTGGTTCTGTAAGACTCCCTTCTCGGCAGGTGGATGAAGCCCTTGGCGTTGAGAACACTCAATCCTTGTGTGCTACGCAAACTCTTTAGGAATCCTAAGGTGACCTTTGTCTCAAATCTCCTCCAGAGTCAACCATGCAAGTCCAGTACTCTTGACCAACAAAATTTAGACATCTAGCCAACTTGCTAGATGTCCAGAAAGCCTCCTGGAAGTCTGATGGAGATGTAGGATGTCCAGGATAAGGATATTCTGGATGTCCAAGATGATTCTAAGACTTTTTCTCAGACTTTTGGATGTGTGATCAAGGTCCTGGACATCCAGATTAAAGAAGGTGGCACTGCTCCTCTTTTTCTTCATGGTGGAGGGTTTTGGTTTTGCACACAAATGATTGATTAAATATGGGAGTCCTTGCCTTGGGAGATAAATATGGGAGTCCTTGTATTCCTAATATGATGTGGACCGTTGAATCAAATCCACTAGTTGGGATCAAATCCTAATTGAAATTTGCACAATTGACCCTTAACTAATTTAGCCAATTGGTGTTTTAGTACCCAAAATCCAAAATGCATTTAATTTTTATCCAAACCCTTTTGTATCAAGACCAAATATATCTTATTTGAATGTCAAATCAAATACTATTTAACTCCTTGAATAATATTTGATTTCTGTCTCCGAATCATTTTTCGATTCATAATTTGGAGGAGGCTGTTTTGGAGTGGTTAAAGTTCTTGGAGGTGAAGGTTGGTGACAGTGTAATTTAGTAGAGGCTGCTTTCTTTGTATGAAGGAGCCATTGAGGTTCGTCCTCCGATGAGTCCAATTGTTGAGATTTCAGTGGTGGAAATTCCTTTGTGACTGCGGTGCCGGGAGGTTGTTGAGGAGGCATGTTCTAGCTTTGTAAAGGCAACTTCTTGTTCGGGAATTGAATTTTTTGAAGGTGATTTGTCATGCATCTATGTCCAAGGAGAGTTTTTGAAAGGCTGTTCTTTGCCACGGGAGGCAATAGTGAGGTTCGAAGGTTGTGCTTGGCTTCTACGATTTCAGAGGTGACCTGTGGCACCGACGAAGAGCTTCATTGAGGTCTTGTAGGTTGGTCATCGGAGGTAAGTTGGTGGCGGTGCTTTGGTGAGGAAGATGAAGCGAATTTGGAAGGTGAAGGGGCAGCCTTTCAATTCAACTTTTGAATTGGGTGCTAAAGAATCTTCCATTTCGGTTGCAAGTTTTAAGGAGCAATCAAAGGACCCAACAAGGAAATTGAAGTGGATTTGGAAGGTGAAGGTGCATCATTGCAATTCAAATTTTGAATTGAGTGCCAAAGATTCTTCCATTTCTTCTCCTATGTTTAAGGAGCTGTCTAAGGATGAGTTGGAAAACCCTGTGCGTAGTGCAGATGTGGCAGGAGGAAGTAATTTGTTTCTAACCAGAATTTATTAGGAAAAAATATTTTGGCAGACCAGGCTGGAGCATTTCAAGATTCTGCGCATGCCAATTATGGAAGACCAGACAGGAATTTCTGGAAAGGAGGCTGCAGCCGATCTGTATTCTGTCATGCCAATTATGGTGCCAAGGAATTTCTGGAAAGGAAGCAGCCTGATGCTGTTTTGTGTGATGAAGTTACTGATGTGGAGGGATGCAATCAGTCTCTGTTCTGTTACGCCAATTATGGTGCCAAGGATTTTCTGGAAAGGAATCCGGCTGTTGCTGTTTTGTGCGATGAAGCTGCTGATGTGGAGCGTGAGCGCTGCATTTATTTGGATTGCATGAACTCTGTATGGAAGTCTGCTGCTGATGATGTGTGAAATGTTGCTGGTGGTGGTGCGATGGCCTGTTATTCTTTGGGCGATTGAGCTGCTGATATGGAAGGAGGTGCTCATGCTGATTGTGTTGATTTGGAAGATGGGGCCTATGTGGCAATATTTTTGGCACTAAACAGGGTGCCTCTGGATCCGGATCCGGAGATGAAGTTCTCCTAAACATATTTCAGACCAAGTTCTTTTTGAGCCTGATATCCAGGATATTTTTTTCTATTCCACTACTGGGTATGCTGTTTCTTCTAATCTGTGTAGGTGTGGGATTGGGCGTGACTTGGGCCACGTTGCTGCGGGTGTTGAGGATGTTTTTTGAGGCCCTAGTGACTGTTTCTTTAGCGCTAAACAGGGTGTCTCCGAATCCAAAAAAGGATCCGGATTTGGTGAGTCTCCTTTTGAACATCGCTTGGACCAAGTTCTTTTTAGGCCTGATATTCTGGGTGTTTTCTTTTCTACTCTTTCTGCTAGGCCTGCTTGCTTTTCTAAATTGTGTAGACGTGGAGAGGGGGCTGCTGTGGACCAAGTTGCTGTGGGAGCTAACACGGGGGATGATCTGAAGGGCCCTTGTGGCTTTTTATTTGGCACTGAATAGGGTGCCTCTGAATCTGGAAAAGGATTCAGAGTTGGTGAGTTTCCATTTAAGCTTTTTTCGGACCAATTGCTTTTTGGTCTCGATAATCTAGACATCTTTTTTTCCTTTTCTTGCTGGGCCTGCTTGTTCGCTTGATTTGTGTAGGCGTGAAGCAAGGTTGGATGGGTATGGGCCTGAGGCTTGTGGGCCTGCTTCCTCAGCAGAAAGTGTGAGATCCAATGGGAGATGCATCGATACAGTTTGGAGGCATAGGATGCTGGTTTTGCAGGGAAATATGTTCGAAAGGCTAAGATGCGTGTGCAAGGGTCGGCGGGGATGCCCCAATGGGGCTAATTGAAGATGTTCATTGCAAAAAGGACTACTTCGTCGTCCATGTATGGGTTAGCGAAGGGTGGTAATTGCTGATATATTTCAATCCTGAATGGTCTATGTTGAGTTTTTTTGTATGCCTTTTCAGTGTGATGTTACGTGAGGGGTATACTTGTAACTCTACCCTTTGGTTACTTCTCTATATAAAGGCATCTAGGATCTTCTAATAGAAGTTGTGGACATTTCAACCTAATATGGTATCAGAGCAGCAATCCTAAATCAGGGTTCTGATATCGCATGGATAAACTAGCCTCCTCTCCTCTCCACCTAAACCCTAAGGAGCCGCCGACCTCTCCTTGTTGCCGCTGGCCTCCTTCCTATTGTCACCAACCCCTCTGATCGGCAGTAAGGCCTACCGCAGTCGGTCAAGAGGGTTGCCGGTCCCCTTGGTTGCGTGCTGTCCCGTCGTGGTGGTGATCTGATCACCTGAGGGACTCGATCTGTCACTCCCTTGTCTTTGCGATGGCGTGAGAGGCACATCACTGCCTCCCTTGTTCGTTGCCAGTCACAGCAGCGCCGAGCGTTGCCTCCCTCCGATCTGCGACAACGTGAGGCATAGCACCACCTCCCCTATTCGTCGCCAGTCACAGCAACGCTGAGCGTCGCCTCCCTTCGATCTGTGGCTATCTGGCTCGCATTCCTCATCAGGAGCAGCAGCTAGGAGGCATCTCCTCCACTCTCTTCAACTGTACAGAGGTCCAGAAGAAGGATCAACCTCTTTAGGGTCTTATCTATCCCCAAAGGTGGTTGTTTTGATCTGAAAACGTCTTTGTTCTCAGTTTTGTTGATTTCAGATCGGTATATGGTCTGATTTCCTGCTACAGTATCTTCACTTTGATGTTTCCCACATGTCGAATGATATGGAAGACAAGAAGAGTTCCCCGAGTGACTTAGGAGGGAAGATACCTACTCCAAGCACATCCTCTTTCATGTAGGGAACTTCTATCAAGTTGGATGGAATCAACTTTCTCCTCTGATCTACCTCATTTTCCCTATCTGTTGGGTCACACCGAAAGAAATATATTCTGACAAAAGATGAACCAACCTCTAAGTCTGATGATTGGAAAGCAAATAATGATTGGGTGGCGACTTGCATGTTGAACAGTATAAAGGAGCTTATTGCCAAACAGGTCATGTCATGTATGTTTGCAAAGAAGATGTGGGAGGTTTTTCATGAGATACACTCATAAGAGCAACATCAGTCGCCTCTACAGGGTGATTGAGGAGTTATATTCATATGTCCCTTGCCGAATATTATGGCTCTATGAAGAACCTCTGGGATGAGCAGGACACTTATCAGCCGATCTCCACAGATGTCACTGTTATTGCAAAGCAACGTGAGGCCTTCTGCTCTGTTCAGTTGCTTTCATGTCTTGGTCCTGAGTTTAAGTCTGTTAAGGATCAGCTTATGACACATGAAGAGATCTCTACACCTGTGCAGATCTATGCTTTCCTGTCTAGACTTGAGATCTCTAACCCTATCTTAGTCCTTGATTCCTCAGCCATGATAGCTACTAGGTGTGGCAAGGGAACCTCAGGAGGCAGGGGGAGAGGATGTGGAGCGAGAACAGGAGGCCATGGTAGAGGACGTGGTTTGTTTTGTGATCATTGTCATAAGACAAATCACATTGTTGATAGGTGCTAGATAAAGCACGAGTTTCCTCAAGGCCATCAGGCCAATCAAGTTACTTATGGTAGAGATGAGAGTCTGCATTATCAGGCAGAAGAGCAAGGCAATCCTTAGGTCACTATCTCCAAGGAGGAATATGATAGACTTGTTTCTACTCAGACTACTGCCACTGCAAGCGCTTTTGTGACTTAGAGGATAGGTATTGCTGTTAGTGCTGGAGGTGTTCGTAAGCCATCTTCGTTTGCAGACTCAAGTGCGTTTTCCTACATAACAGGAGATGTTACCCAATTTACTTCTCTTAGACCATTGACTACTCCAGTACATGTTAGAGTAGTTGATGGTGCGTTGTCCCCTATGACATGCTTGGGTGACATTTCTCTGTCAGCTATATTACCTCTTTCTGATATCATGCATGCGTCGAAATTTACCCTGAATTTAATATCTATTAGTTAGATAACTAAGGTAGTAAATTGCAAAGATGTTTTTCATGACCATTTTTTTCTTCCTGCAGGACCTCTTGACGATGAGGTAGATTGCTGAAGAACTTGAGTAGGATGACCTCTTCTATCTTGACATTCCACCAGAGCATCATTCCGTAGTTGTTGCCTCCACTTCTGCTTTACAGTGGCATTTAAGATTGGGACATTCTAGTGTATTTGTCCTTCGTCGTCAGTTTCCTGATATGCAGTTTTCATATTCTTTTGCCTGATATGCTTGTCAACTTGACAAGCATCATAGGGTTTTATTTCCTAGTAATAATAAAAGAACTGCGTTTGTTTTCTCTTGTTCATGCTGATTTGTGGTCCCCATGTCTGTTTAAAAGTCTTAGGGGTTTTCAATATTTTCTCATTCTTGTGGATGATTGTACCCATGTCTGTTGGGTCTTTATGATGAAGGAAAAATTCGAAACTCCTGTACCGATTAAAAATTTTGTAAATGAAATAAAGACTCAGTTTTTTTACCACTATTCATATGTATCAGACTAATAATGGGCTTGAGTTTGTGAACTCTACTTTGACTCAATTTTTTTAGTCCTATGGTATTATACATCAAACATCTTGTGCTTATACATCCCAACAGAATTGGGCGGCTGAATGCAAGTTGAGACATCTTCTTGATGTTGCCTATGCTATTATATTTCAGATTCATGTTCCTGCTACCTTCTGGTTTGATGCTGTGCTTACGGCTGTTGCTTTGATTAATCGGGTGTCGTCCTCTGTGCTTGGTGGGAGAATTCCTTACTCTATTTTATTTCCTTATTAGGAGCTGTTTTCATTACCTTCTAAGGTGTTTGGATGTGAATGCTGTGTTCATCTATTTAAAGTGAACAAGCTTGCTCTTAAATCTGTCAAGTGTGTTTTTGTGGGTTACTCTAGAACCCAAAAGGGATACAAATGTTTTGATCCTCTCTCACATTGGTTTTATGTAAGGATGTGACCTTTTTTGAGGATACTCCCTATTACTCTACTACAGGACAGTCTTCCAGTGTGTCGCAGGATGTTCCATTGCCTATGCCTACTGCTGCACCACCAGGTCCCTTTGAGCCACTTCCACTTAATGATGTCTCTCCTATTGCCTATCTTAGACATCTTGAGGTGCCTACTATAGATACTTTCCCTCAGCATTTTTAGCGTAGACCTCCTACTACTCTATAAGCAGAGGAACCACATTCTACTATTCCTACTCAGTCCTTTGCTGATACTGCTGATTCAGACGGAGGTCCAGATTTTACACTACTAGCGGTACTTGATGTTGATCTTCCTATTGCTTAGAGGAAGCCACAGCGATCTTGTGCTAAATACTATGTTTCCAATAATGTCACTTGAACATTTACTTGCAGTAGGGAGGCTTTTATCTCTTGTTGTTGACAATAGAACTATTCCCAAAAATCATGTTGAGGCGTGTCAAGACCCTTCCTAGACCTTGGCCATGGAGGAGGAGATGGCTGCTCTACAGTCCAGGGGTACTTGAGAACTTGTTGACTTACCCCCAGGTGCTACTAAAAAGACGACTTTCGTTTTCGTCGTTGTTTTGCACATAAAATGACGTGTCGTTATATTCAGTTGCATGGTAGAAAATCGCTTTCCAAAACAATTAAAAATAACCACTCGAGAAGAGTGGGTCATGTCCACAAGGAGGAATGTGTTTGTTGAAACTGGCAAAGTTCGAGAAATAATGTTCACAAATTAATTCCTCAAGTAATCAAAGCCAAAACCCCCTTTAGATTAAGAAAACAATGATTCAAGCTAGAATAATATTTTAGCTAAAGAAAAGAGGTTTCTTGTAAATTCATCGTATTAATGAAATGAGAAAAATGATTTGTGGCAGTGGCATCCCTTGTAAATACTAATATTGAGTAAAACAGGGGATTTCTTTCCTTTGCTCCTGTGTGCGAAGGAGCTCATGGCCAGAGTTGATATTCATGATGGGGGGCAAGTGCGTCGAGCCGCTTTTGATGGCGGTGGTGTCGCAGCAAATGGTGGCCGGAGTGGGGCGTGGTGAGGAGTGGAGGAAGTGGGTGCGATGGGTTGTTGCTGCTGTTGGAGCAGAGAGTGCGCTGGAGGGGCGTGCGCGCGACGAGGCCTCCACATTGGAGTGGTTTGTGGCGAGGGGCTCCCGCGTGGCCTCTGCGCGTTGTTGGAGCAGCGTCGGTGGGTGCGAGTGGAGAGCGGTCGACGTGTGCGGAAGGCGTCGACTACTCGTGCGAGATGGAGGTGAGCTGGTGGAGCGGCTGCGCGTTGCTGGGAGAACCTGGGCAGGACGATGAAGGGGAGTGTGAATGGCTGATGGCTTCGTGCATGGAGACGGTGGCGTGCTCGGAGGGCTGAGTGGTTGGTGGTGCTGTTGGATATGAAGTGGAGAGGAAGATGATGCATGAAGATAATGAATAGTGACTTTAAAGAAAAGAAAAGAAAGTGGAGAGAGGAAAGAAGCTAACGTGATCGAGGGTGCACTCTCACGGTGAGGGTTGAACTCGTCGGATTGGCGATGCTACCTGTCACATAGCATGCCCACAGTGTAGTGGAGTTTAGCTGGGAGACGCACGGTGGTGGATGAAGCACGGTGGTGGTGCGTGTAATCGTCTCCGGGAGAGTATTGGTGGCGAAGCTTTGCCACGGTAAAGCCTTAGTCGGCATAAGGTCAACCAAGTCCCGGTGTTGCTGTCCCTACAGTTTGGCACCGTCCGCTGTCACCGAGCGTGCCCACGGTGTGCAGGGAATTAGTTTATGGTCGAAGGCCCACAATATGAACAGATGTACAAGATGGGGTGGGGTGATGGCCTCCCCGAGCACAGTCACCTCCGTTCTTTTGTAGTTGTAGCTGCCTTGACCAGATCTACGTTCCACGGCGATCAAAGCAGTGAGTGAAGTGGGAGAGGCATCGTTACTGTAGCCGCTGAGGAGAGGAAAGGATTAATAACATAAAATAAAGAAATAAGGGTTATTTATCCGTAAGCCCTCAAAAGAAATTTTAATTCAAATGAATGCATGTAATGCAACCTAAAAGATTAATTATTTCAATGCATGTTATGTATAGGAAACCTTAAATGCATGAAATATGCATGAAAACAAATCTATAAGTTAACCTATTTACATATTGATGTATGCTATGTATATGTTACTATTAATCTAGTGTCTATGCATTAAAATATATAAATAGCCCACAAATATGGGCTTATCAAATGCCTCCATGCTTAATTTTTGCTAGTCCCTAGCAAATTCAAGCATGACCTAGCACTTCAAGTTATCCAAGCTGACTTAGTTGACCTGTTCACAGAAATCATGTTGAACTATCTAACGTTAGATCATAAGGCACCTAAGTAGTTACTAAGTTACAGATTAGGTCGGCTAAAAATAAGTTGCAGGCACAGGTTTCCTTGATTTCTAGCTCTACCCTAGGATCTATTGGTCTCAGAGTTTAAAGCATCCGTGCATGTGCATTGGTCTTATTTATTTAAGGTTGGTATGATTGCCAACCTAGAAAGTCAGTAAGAAGGATTTTTTTTTGTAATATATATATATATATATATATATATATATTTGTTTGATTCCTCTAATTGTAACCTTAGATCAGCTATCAACACGGTCTGTGTCGGATTCACTGTCCCCATCACCAAACCTCGAAGGGTGCCTGGCTTTCAATGCTTTGAGATAGCACCGCCCATGGTGACCCCAAGAACTCCTTATAATCGACACTTTGAGATAGCATCACCCATAGATTTCTTAAGCGAATTCAGGCCTATGGCAACCGACACTTCGAGATAGGGTTGCTTATGGTACCTGAACCGCATAATGTGCTTACATGCCTGCAGTAGGATGGATGCCCTAAGAGACAAGTGCCGAGGCGGTGACATGTTATCATCGCGTCATCAAGGGGAGTATATACTCCACATCTCATGTGGTAGGAACTCGTCCAATCAAGTTATGTTTTCAAACTTCTAAGTCAGAATCGAGAGAACCAAATTTTCTTCAAGAAAGGAATCAAGGTGATCATTATTTACACATGACCAAGTGTGTAAAATGTGGATGCTTAGGTTTCGAGGACCCGTAAACCAAAAGGTAGAAAAAGACACCAGGTACTACCTGACCCTTAACTCAATCCCTAGCTTTCCTTCCTCAACTTATTGAGGAATGGTCTGCAACTTAACTCCTACTTGAGTTTTTAAGTCCAAACGGACCCTAGAGCTCTAAAGCTAGTAGTTCAACCTTGGCTCATATGATCAGACACTCAGAGTCAGCTAATTAACCTAAAGTCTCAGTCTCCTGGCTAAATATGTAGGGCCCTGTCCATTCAGCATAACACTAAGGGCCTTTTTTTTTTTTGGTGTAAATGCATGCTATGCAACGTTATGCAGATGTACGCAATTATGTATATATGTTATGTATATCTCCTAAGTACACTCCATGCCTAAAATTTGCAATGTCCCCATTGTATAGAAGGGTATTACCTGGGTCAGAGTTGGGTTACCATTATTTTGTTGGCAGCTGAGTAGCCAAAGAACTTGTAAGTATGGTTCCAAAATCAAAGAAATAGGCCCTAAAAATGAGCAAAGCAACACTGGCCTAGAAAATAGGTAACCTAGGATGATGGCGAGCTGATGATGGATACCAATCGCAAACTCTCGCCCAACAAGTAAGAGAATGAAATCTTCCCAGGTCGGCAGAGGAGGTTCTAATGGATCTACGGGAATAGCGGCCTCTAAAGGGGTAGGAGGAGGATGACAAGGATCCTCCAAAAGAGATGGGAAGGAATAATGCAGAGATAAACCCTCAGGGTAATGTACTGACCATAGAAAACATCAATTCATACCCAATATCCCATTACAAGAGCTATTGGTCCGCTAAGCCCCCCGATCAGAACATAAGTGAGCAAAATTCTAATGCAAGGATTGTCTAGGGTGTCTAAGTTTTGAGGTTGCAGGATGGTCACAATATCTAAGGTGGGTCCAGTCGGCTCGGTGTCCATTCCTAACAACCTTTCCAGTTCTTCAATCGCATCCCTAGCATCTCTAGTAATATCATAAGTATCTACCTGTTGTTCATTAGTGATCGGTGCAAGGTATGGAGTCAAAATTTCGCCCTCAGACATAGGCAAATCAGAGGGTGACTCCCAGTCAAATGAAGGCCGGTTGGAAGCAACAGATTTAGGGATTATCCTATCAATGTCATCTCGAAGTTCTTATACCTCACTCAATTCCTCCTCGTGGTGTATATGTGAATCCACATAAATCTCAGAAGTTGCTTCCACATTTTCCATTATTTCATCTTGAGGAGGGATAGGTGCACGGAGGAAACCTAAGTTGATCAAATCTGTGACATCCTCAGGGGCTAATTCTTCAAATAAGGCATAATCACCCTTAGTGTCACTCCAAATCCTAAGTGTAGGCTCCTCAAATAATTTATCATTCTCCTCATCATACAATTCATCATGTACCTGAGGTCTAGAATCATCTAAAATCTCTACAAATCCCCTAGAGCACTTTATCTGGGGTAAATGGTTCACACTGGTAACATCTAACTCCTCAAATAGGTGAATTTCCTTAGGGTCAGGTTCCCTAAGGGTGGGTTTAAGTCCATTAGTTGATCGTCATCAAAAGGGAGGGTAGGATTATCAACTTGACTTCGACCCACTTCATCAAATGTCACGAAAATATCATCGTCTGGGTTGACGTCTTTCAATGATACCATCATTCCCTTCTTTTGACTTCAATATAGCTCAATTGGGTACTTAACCTCAATATCATCCTCGGGTTGCCACCTTTCTTTATCCAATGCATAGTTACTTTCATACATATCCTCCCCCCACTTAAGGCGTGGACCTCTCAAGAAAGTGTCATCTAGCGAGGAGGGCTCAAAATCAATCCTCGAAAGTAGCTATTCTCCCTTACATAATCCCCAAAATTCCCCTCCAACTTAGGCAGTGGCTCTCCCACGGGAGATGCATTTAGTGGAGAGGGATGAAAGTCATCCTTAATGGGGTAAGTTAGGTGGCTAATGTTCTCTTTTTCTTGTTGGCCTACTCTTGAAGATTCTCTTAATAATCTGATCATTTCGTCTTGCATTTTCTGTATTTCCATCTTCAAGGTGAAGTCATTACTATTTTCAAGAGAGAAGTCAGGCTCAGGGGTATAATACCTAGGAATTTCTATCCAACCATTAACATCATTTAGGGAGGGCGGGTTGGGCATTTCTATGGTATGTGGGATATCAGACAAGGTATTTCCCGCTCCTAGATTCTGCTCACCGTGATAGGGCTTAATCAAACCAATACTCCTATAGTTGGAGTAAAAAGGATCCCAATTACTATCATTATGTCCATCAAAGGAAGGACTATCTCGGTGTATGGGATCGAAGATTGTAGAGTGGGGGTAAGGGTGTGGGCAAGAGGTGAAAGAGTGATGGTCAAATTGGTCCATTCTCACTCACACCCAAGTCCAATTCTTCCCCAAGCAAACACAATTTAGGACTTTTTAGGTCTTTATTGATTTAGGCATTTGAGTTTAGTTTCAATTTGTAGGTGACAAAATAATTTGTTCAATCAATTTATGCGCCTATTATCGACCTACGGAATGCATAAAAAGACCTAGTTGCTCTTCCCTCAAGTTCAAATGGTAGAGTACTCTAAGGACGGAAGATTGAGGGATGTAAGTAGGCCTAAGCCTTCCTTTGAAGCTGTGCTTTCGCGGTGCTTCTTAACTACCCTAAAAAATCTGTGACAGGGTATCCCCCTCCTTGAGGTTACAAAACCTTTGATCTTGAATTTCAAGCACTTTGGAATCCAACGGTAGGAGGGTTGCTAGCAACTAAAAAACCTAGGAGTGTCTAAATGCGTGCTTTAGTACACAATCATGCATGTGTGCATTCACCATAAAATTGAGTTTGGGTTTTGAAACGCACGACAAGTTTTCAGCTCAAGTCCTTGGTTTTTAATGTTCCTCCTTTAGTTAGTCCTTTTCAGAAGCTTTAATGTGACCACTTTGTTAGATCGTTTTAAGACAAATTATGTGATCTAGTAATTAAATCCAAATGCAAATGCGTGAATAAGATAAAATGCAAGGAAAAGAAAACGTACCTTGTCTCCAATGATTAGCAATGAAATGCACGCAAATGCAAAATAAATCTAGAGGCTGCTCATACACACACCTAAATGGTCATCCTAAGCAGCTTCTAGTAGGCAGTTCGTGATTTTTTTTTTATGTTTTATATTTAACCTACTTATGCACAAACAAGAAAGGATAAACTCCACAAAAGAAAAACAAAAGCCTAAAGCTAAAGAAATGAGAACAAACTCCCGAAAAATTACTTGTGTAGGGGCTTAAAATAATAGCGGGAACAAACCCCTAAAATGTACCCTAGAACAATGGTCTCAACCCAAATGTGCGAGGAAGATAAAATAAAGTCTAAAGTCTAAATCCTACACTAATCAGATCAACTACTAAATGTGCGGAGATGATGATCGTCACGTCCTCATTTGGCAATCCGATTCCTTGCAAGGTGGCTCAAACACTTTCTTCTCTAGTGACGTCGAGGGTCACCTTTCACGATGGCTAGTGTGGTGGTGCGTCGCAGATTATGTCATAGAATGTATGCTCCTCACACCACAACAAAAAAGATTTAGAGTTAAACATGCTTCAAAGAATTAAGTGAACAAATGAATAATGCGATTTTTTTTTTTGAGAAGATGAATAATGCGAATTTTAACAGGCCCATTGCCTCTTTGGCAATGACACCATTTGAAAAGGCGATTTTTGTTTTCATTGTTATTTTACACATAAAATGATGTGTCGTATTTAGTTGCGTGATAGAAAATTATTTTTCAAAACAATTAAAAATAACCACTCGAGAAGAGCAGATTGTGTCCACAGGGAGTAATGCGCCCATTGAAGCTCTCAAAGTTCGAGAACTAACATTCACAAATTAATTCCTCAAGTAATCAAAGCCAAAACCCCCTTTAGATTAAGAAAATAATGAGGATTCAAGTTAGAAAAACATTTTAGTCAGAGGAGGGGTTTCTTGTAAATTCATCTTATTAATGTAATGAGAAAAATGATTTGTGGCAATGGCATCCCCTATAAATACTAATTGAGAGTAAAATAGGAGATTTCTTTCCTTTGCTCCTGTGTGCGAAGGAGCTTATGGCCGGAGGTGATTCGCGGTGGGGGGCAAGTGCGTCGAGCTGCTTCTGATGGTGGTGGTGTCGTGGTAAATGGTGGCCGGAGTGGGGCATGGCGAGGAGTGGAGGAAGTGGGTGCGGTGGGTTGTTGCTGTTGTTGGAGCAGAGGGTGCGTTGGAGGGGTGCACGCATGGCAAGGGGTTGCATGCTGGAGCGGTTCGCGGCGAGGGGCTCGCGTGGGGTTGGAGCAGTGTCGGTGGGTGCGAGCGAAGAGCGGTCGACGTGTGTGGAAGGTGCAGGCTACTCGTGCGGGATGGAGGTGTGCAGGCGTAGTGGCTGCTCGCTGCTGGGTGTGCTCTGGGTGAGCATTGGGTAGGACAGCGAGGGGAAGTGGGAATGACTGATGTCCGTGTGTGCGGAGATGGTGGCGTGCTCGGAGGGCTGAGTGGTTGGTGGTGCTGTTGGAGATGAAGTGGAGGAGAGGAAGATGATGCACGAAGAAGATAATGAATAGTGACTTTTAAAGAAAAGAAAAAGAAAGTGGAGGGAAGAAGCTAGCGTGACCGAGGGTGCACGCTCACGGTGAGGGATGAACTCGCTGGATTGGTGATGTTGCCTGTCACACAGCATGCCCACAGTGTAGCGGAGTTTAGTCGGGAGATGCATAGTGGTGGATGAAGCACGGTGGTGGTGCGGGCGATCGTCTTCAGGAGATTCATGTATTGGTGGTGAAGCTCTACCACGGTAAAGCCTTAGTCGACGTAAGGTCAACCAAGTCCCGGTGTTGCTGTCCCTATGGATTGGTGCCGCCCACTGTCACTGAGCGTGCCCACGGTGTGCAGGGAATTAGCTCACGGTTGGAGGCCCACAGTATGAACGGATGTACAAGATGGGGTGGGGCGATGGCCTCCTTGAGCACGGTCGCCTCCTTTCTTTTGTAGTTGTAGCTGCCTCAACCAGATCCACATTCCATAGCCATCAAAGCGGCGAGTAAAGTGGGAGGGGTGTCGTTACTGCAGTCGTTGAGGAGAGGAAACGATTAATCACATAAAATAAAGAAACAAGGATTATTTATCCGTAAGCCCTCAAAAGAAATGTTAATTCAAACAAATGCATGTCATGCAACCTAAAAGATTAATTATTTCAATGCATGCTATGTATAGGAAACCTTAAATGCATGAAATATGCATGAAAGCAAATCTATAAATTAACCTATTTACATACTAATGTATGCTATGTATACGTTACTATTAATCTAATGTCTAGCCATTAAAATACATAAATAGCCTACAAATATGGGCTTATCAGCTACTGTTGTGGGGTGTAGGTGGATCTTCACCCTAAAATGCCGCCTAGATGGTGCAATAGAAAGATACAAAGCACGCCTAGTTGCCAAAGGTTACATACAAACCTTTGGAGTTGATTACTTTGAGACTTTTTCTCCAGTGGCAAGACTCAATTTAGTGTGGATACTTCTCTCTGTGGCAATCAACAGTGGATGGTAGGTTTCATAGCTTGATATTAAAAATGCTTTCCTTTATGCTGACTTAGAAGAGGAGGTCTACATGCATCAACCTCCTGGTTTTGTGGTTGAGGGGGAGTGCCAGAAAGTTTGCAAGTTGAAGAAGGAAATTTATGGCCTTAAGTAGAGCTCCAGGGCCTGGTTTGAAAGATTTAGTAAAGCTGTGCAAGAGTTTAGCTTTACTAGATCTATTGCAAATTACTTTGTTTTTACAATGTATAGAGCTGCTGGATCTGTTATCATTATTGTGTATGTAGATGATATACTACTCACGGGAAGTGATGAACAAGGGATAAAGACTACAAAAAGGTTCTTACATTCTCAGTTTGTTACGAAAGATCTGGGAATGATAAACTACTTTTTGGGCATTGAAGTATAACATGTTGATGGTGGCCTAGTATGGTCACAGCGGGAGTATGTTCCTGACATGCTAAAAGAGGTAGGGATGTTGGGTTGCAAGCCTACCAGCATTCCTATGGATTCCTTATTGCCACTTGCAGATTCTGGGAATCCTCTACTTGAGGATGTTATCAGGCATCGTGCTATGGTAGGAAAGTTGTTATATTTAACTGTCACACGACCTGATATTTGCTTTGGTGTGGGGAGAGTGAGTCAGTTTATGCAGTCTCCTAGCGAAGTCCATCGGGTTGGTGTTTGTCAGGTGCTAAGATACCTCAAACAAGCTCCTATGAATGGACTATCTTTTATGAAGTATGGCCATTTCAATGTTTGGGGGTATTCAGATGCAGATTATGCAGGAGAACATGAAGACAGGAGGTCTACCACTGGCTACTGTACCTATGTAGGTGGCAACCTTGTTACATAGAGAAGTAAAAAGCAGAATGTCATTTCTAGGTCTAGTGTAGAATCAAACTATAGGGCTATGGCCCATACTACTTGTGAGCTCCTGTGGATGAAATCTATATTACATGACTTGGATGTGTCCATTTCTAGTCCCACTCCCATGTACTGTGATAACAAGGCATCGGCATTTATTGCAAGTAATCTTGCTTTTCATAAGAGAACTAAGCATATAGAGGTGGATTGTGTTTTATCAGAGATGCTATTACCACTGGCAAGATCACCACACGTTACATTGCTATAGACGATCAGGTTGCAGATGTCTTTACTAAAGTGCTCTCCAAGAAATGTCTTAAGTTATGTACTAAGCTGATCATGCTTGATATCCATGCTCCAGCTTGAGGGAGAGTGTTGAGTTATTTTTGTATGCCTTTTTAGTGTTATGTTACGTAAGGAGTATACTTGTAACTCTATCCTTTGGTTGCCTCTCTATATAAAGGCACCTAGGGTTTTCTAATAGAAGTTATGGACATTTCAACCTAACAGTTTGAGGTATTGGTGTTATAAGAGGATGATTGTTAAGGCAAAGTTGGCGCGAGTGATAGTCAGAGGTTAGATCTGGAGCTTCGGGTTGCCAAGGTGCTTAACCTTCAGAGGGTGTCATGTTTGTCTTCAGGCAGGGTATTTGCTTATACCCATGGTTAGACTTCTATCATGGAATGGGAGGGGTCTTCGAGATTTGCCTCGAAGATATTTCTTTAGGAGGTATTGGTAGAGTGGAGGGTTGATGTGGTTCTCTTGCAGGAGACACACTTGGAGGCTCTTGATGAGACGGTAAAGAAAAGCTTGTGTGGTGATGTGTTCATTGATTTGTTTGTTGTTGGAGCTATTGGTAGGTTGGGTGGTCAGATCCTTTTGTGGAAGGGTGATGCTTTTCTTCTCATGGATTCGTTAGTGGCCTTAAGTGTGATTACAGGTGTTTTCTCTCGTGTTTCTAATGGTGACACTTGGGCCTTCTTTGGGATGTATGGACCAACTGATGCATCTTCCAGACTTATTTTATGGGAGGAGTTGAGACAAGCTTCGATTTCATTAAAGGATGCGCTTGGTTTGTGGGAGGCGATTTTAATGTTACTTTATTGGCATATGATAGAGCTGGTGGAAGGGTGAATGGTTCTTCCTTTGATTTTCATCAGCATCTTGATGAGTTAAGAGTTGCTCGACCTTTTGATCTTTGGAACACATTCTACTTGGAGATATGGTTTTGGTCATGCTTCTCGTACAAATAGATTTTTCTCTAGGATTTCATTGCCAGAGGCTTATCAGGGGGTTGCGGTCTCTTCTTTGGTGAGACTTTTTTCGGACCATACGCCTTTGGTTTGGGATAGTAGTGAGGGTGGATCTTTCTTGACTTATTTCAAGTTCCAGGAGTTGTAGTTATTAGAGTCGAGTTTTTGAGATTTTGTCAGAGTGAAGTGTGAGGTTCCTATCTCTACGTCGACCACGTGCACCTTAGTGGCTCGTATTGTTGCAATTAGGTAGGCTTTGCTTAGATTTAAAAAGGAGATTACTTTGAAACGTGATGGTGCTAGCCACCAGGAGAGCTACTTCGGAGTCTTTGGCTAAGCTGGATGAGGAGGAAGCCTTGGGGCAATTGGACCAGACTGACCAATAGGAGAGGGTACGTGTTCGGAAGGTTATCTGTGAGGACAGAAAGAGGGAGATGGATTGGAGGCAAAAGTCCAGACAACTGTGGCTAAGGGAAGGCAATTCTAATACGAGGTTCTTCCATATGTCAGCCAGCTCTAGGAGGAGGACCAATATGATTTCCTCTCTGCAAGTGGGTGATGGAGTGTTGGACACTAGAGAACATATTTGCCAAGTTGTTATAGGTCATTTTCATGCTTTTAGGAGGATAACTCCTGGGGAGTGGAGATTAGGATCCTTAGATATGGTGAGGTTGGATACTGCTACGGCGGCTAATTTGCTTGCAGAGGTTTCTGAGGTGGAGATTTTGGTTGCTTTGCATGGCCTTAAGGAAGAGGGATCCCTTAGACCAAATGGCGTCCAGGTCTTGACCCTGTTTTATAAGGAGCTCTGGGATGTAGTTGGGTCTAATGTGATGGCAATGATTTATGATTTTTTTCATGGCAATATGGGTTTTGAGAGACTCAATCGCTTCTCTTTCTTCTTCTGGAGGGTCCTGACACTTTGGACTGTTTCAGGCCGATTGCTTTGTCGAATGCCATTTACCTTATTGTAGCAAACATTTTTGCTAATTGGTTTTGCTTGTTCTTCTTGGTTTGGTTTCTCTAATTGTCTGGTTTTATTTTTGGAAGGTTGTTTGGTGATTCTTTTATTTTAGCTGAAGAAATGGTTGCAACCTGGAATAGGAGCTCCTTTCTTGCTTTTATATGGAAGGTTGATTTCTCTAAACTTATGATTTAGTGGCTTGGACCTACTTATGGGAGATTCTTAGGAGGAGGGGTTTCCGGGAGCCTTGGGTTCGGTTAATGAAGAGATGTATTACGACAACCTCTTTCTCGATGTTGGTTAATGGGAAGCCATGTGGAACCTGGCTTCAGCCATAGAGAGGTGTTAAACATGGTTGCACACAGGCACCTATGCTGTTCATCATTCCTACTAATAATTTGGCATCTTTGTCTTTCAAGGCGTGTGGGGGTGACCTTTTTTCTGGCTTTTCTTTGAGGTTCGATGGTTTATTTCTTACCCTTCTGATATAGTATTTGGATGATATAGTTTTCTTCATCCAAGGAGGTTTTTGAGTCAGGCAGAGCATGTGGCATAAATGGTGAGAATGATTGGTAATTTGTCAGGAATGCTTGTGAATGGTAGGAAGTCAGCCCTTGTTCCTTTTCATATGAGTAGCGAGGGATTCACTGGTTGTCCAGTTATCAATTACTTACTTGGGGCTTCCGTTGAAGGGGAAGAGGTTAGTGGCAAAAGACTGGAAGGTGGTGGAAGATAGGTTGAATAGGAGGTTGGCTACTTGGAGAGGGAAGCTTATCTCACGCAGTGGGAAGTTGACCTTGATTAAATCAGTTCTATCAATTGTCCCATTATTTTATCTTTCTGGAGAATATTTTTTCTAAATTGGAACTCGCTAGGAAGAGGTTTTTATGGAAGGGGTCATATCATGATGAGTGCTTTCTTCAATTGGTCCTGTGGAGGAAGATTTACAGGCTAAAGAAGAGAGGAGGACTTGGTATGAGGAGTTTGGAGAGGTTCAATGAGGCTTTGTTGATGAAGTGGGTGGTAAGATTTCTTTCTATTGGTGGTGGATTCTTGGAGAGGGTTATTAAGGGACTCTTATGGTGATCCAGTTGATGTGTTTTGTGGCTAATCTAGAAGGGTTAGGTCATATGCGTTCCGCAGCTCCATTGGTTCATCTTTGGTGAGGGTTGCAACTTACAATTTTTTTGTACCAAGGATTGGCAACGACACATCTTTTCGATTTTGGAAAGATTATTGGACTGGTTATGGAGTCTTCTCTATTTTGTTCCCATGCTTGTTTGGCTTGACTGCAGCTAAGGACACTACTATTTTCAAGGTTTTGGATGCAGTTTCAGGTGCTTGCTCTCCTATTTTGGAGTTGGGTCTTTTGGAGTTCTCTTTGCTGGAGTTGTAGTGTATGTTGGAGATGCTACAAGATATTTCTCCTACGGATGGCAATTTTGATGGAGTCAATTGGAAGGAGAGATTTTCTGTGTTAAAAGCTTTTAAGGTGTTATTATTGGAGGAGGGAGTTTCGCCGTTGTTTTGGGAGGATTGTTCTTTGTTTTGGAAGATGCCTATGCTTTAGAAGATTAAGATTTTCTTGTGGCTCTTTAGATGGGAGAAGTTGGTCAGAAAGGTTCTATGGGCTAGATGGGCTGTGGATTCAGATCTATTGTGTCCTTTTTGCGACTCTACGAATGAGACGTTGGATCATCTCCTCTTCACTTGTCAGATATCGATACAGGTGTGGCAAAGTGTTAATGTCCGAATGGCGATTCTTACATCCTCAGATTCCTGGTGGGATTTCTTTAGGTCCTTGGTTCATGCAAATACAACAGGTTGGGTTAAAGCGGTGTCCAGTTTGTGGTCTATTTGGCATCAAAGAAATGCTGTTATCTTCAAGAAGGAACATGCTTGGGTTGAGAATATTGTAAGGGAGGTGAGTTGTCTGTCAAAGTCATGGCTTGATTTACTGGAAGTCCGTTCCTTTTATTTTTTTTAATGATACTTGGATGATTACTAATCTCTAATCTTCTTTTTTCCTTTAAAAAAAAATTGATTTCTCTATAATTAGGAACCTACATAAATTATTATTAGTTTCCTCATGCCAATAACGAAGCATTTAGGATTTAGGATTTACGGCTTTACATCTACCTTAGGTATTTGAAACACCAATGATTCCTTCACACTGTAAGAGATGTAACCTCAGGGATTAATTTCTAAATCCACTGTCCTTCCTACTATGGGTTACATATATTCATATTCTTCATGTGTCATCAGGATAAGAATGATGACTAGCTCCTTTTGAAAAGGACCTTCTTTTCTTTCATGTATTTGTCTGATTCGGTCTTGTACGGTCATGCATAGAATTTCGTACATCATAATATATGTGGAGTGAGCTTGTGTCTTCCAATCCACTATGTATACTTATGATGGTAGATCTATGTGATCCCTTTGAGAGATCATGGTCTCCTGTGCTCTCGTATACCACAAATTTTCCAGTCTTAATACCAAGTTGGGTGCATCGTCCATCAACCTACTAAATGTGTATATTCAAGCACAAAGATACATATTTGTTTGAGGTCAAAGGATACGCCTTCTTCGTGATAGAGATAAGAGGACTTCCCACATCTTTGTCTCGTAGAGTTAACCTGTTGACTCAACTCGCGTGACAGCCTCGAATCTCCATTTCTATGTAGAGCATTTACATTAAGGGTATTAGTCAGGTAATGGTCTCTCGAGAAGATTGCTATCTCTTCTCAGACTGGAGACAAGCATTGGATATCATGATGATTCTTGGTGACTTACCAAAATCCTTGATCCAAACCATTTGTATCTTCGATACTTGTTATCCATATATCCAACATGACTATGGTACATTCCTCTACTTCCACTTAGAGACTCAACTTACGTTAGTGTATCCACATGATTTGACATCTAAATTCGAATCATCGATCAAGTGATTCCACTTAAGTTGGCTTGCTAAGGGCACACAATTCCAACATGGTGATGGGTAATCATTCAGATTTTGGGAAGATAATTGCTTTGGTTAAGGTGTTTTCACTCAACTATTGACTAGACTATTTGCCTTGGTGGGGGATAAGGGCGAGTTGGTTAGGATGGTTTAGTCCCTGGGGATGCTGGTGCCTGGACCCCGCTAGTGGGGTGGACCCTTCTCTCTAAGGCACGAATAGCTGATTTGTAGAGCCTTCTTTCTTTGGTTGAAGACTTGAGGCTAGTTGACTCTACTCTTGACTCCCTTGTTTAGGATAGAGGATGCTTCACAGTTAAGAAGGCATGAAAGGTGCTTCTAGGTGATGTCGATTAAGGGAATGTCGAGATTGCCGTTCATTGGACTGAGTGGGAAATAATAACACAACCTATTATTCCAATAAGAACTACACCTCTTTATATAGAGAAGAGGTTAGGGAAAATTACACATATCCAATCAGGAAATAGAAATAACAATAAGTCATAAAAAAAGAATAAAAGAAATAAAGAGATATGAAGAGCATGTGTATGTCAACACTCTCTCTCAAGTTGGAGCATAGATATTGTGAAAGGAGAAAATAGTTCTTTGCATTCAAAAGAAACCCTAGCCTTTCTCTTATATTAGAGAAGTTTAGGTAAATTACATAGTCATCCAAGAAAAGCACAAAATGACATGTCCCTAGTCTCAACGCTGCCCCTCATGTTGGGGTGTAGATATCGACGAGACCCAACTTGTCGCACAAAAAATCAATACGCTTCTTTAGTGCCTTGTTGAATAAATCTGCTAGCTGAAGCTCAGTGGAGACATAGGGAGTGGTAATCTTTCTTGTAAGGACCTCATCACAAATAAAATGGCAGTCTACCTCGATATGATTGGTTCTCTCATAAAAAATCAGGTTCGAGGCAATATAGGTAGCTGACTTGTTGTCACATATAAGTGGAACTGGCATAATGGCCTGAATGGCTAAATCATGTAGAAAAGCAACAATCCACATAATTTCACAAGCAGCTTGGGCGCTTGATACTCAGCCTCTGTACTAGAACGAGCAACAACACTTTGCTTCTTACTCCTCAAGGAGACAAGGTTCCCACCAAGGTAGACCGCAAAACCTGAAGTAGAACATCGGTCATCCTAAGACCCAACATAATCTGCATTAGAGTAGGCTAGGATGTCTAGACTGCCACTATCTCTGTAATAGTGACCCTTTGAGGTACTTAACAATGAGGTAGATCTCATGCCAGTGACTGTATCGTGGTGCCTGCATATATTGGCTGGTTTTGCTCACTGTGAAGCTAATATCAGGCCTCGTGATAGTAAGATATAGTAAGCATCCCACTGTGCTGCGGTATTGGGTGACATCTTCATATGTCATCAGAAGAACACGTAGATATGGGCTCAACAAGTATAGTAGAAGGCTTAGTCCCAAATGGGTTAGCCTCCTCAAGGATCTGCATTGTACACTGTCTCTGTGATAAGGAAAGACACGATCCTTGTCATACGACTTCAACCCCCAGAAAATATCTAAGATCACCAGGTCCTTGGTGACAAAAGTAGACTGTAAGGACTTGGTTTGAGCAATCCCTTCTTGGTCATCACCTGTGAGGATCATATCATCTATATAAACAGTCAGAATAACCAAACTAGTAGAATCACCATACCTAATCTTCTTGATGAAGGTAGAATGGTCAGAAGTAGAGCAATGGAACCCAATTTTCTTAACCTCAGAACTAAGGCGCTCAAACTAGGCATGAGAACTCTGCTTCAGGCCATGTATGGCCTTCCTTAAGCGACAAACAAGCTTCCCTTGACTGTTGTAACCGGGTGGCTGTCTTATGTACACCTCCTTCGATAAGTCACCGTACAAGAAGGAATTTTTAATATCAAGTTGAGATAAAGACCATCCTCTAACAACTACCACAGGTAGAATGATCCTGATAGAAGTAATACGGGCTACAGGAGAAAATATCTCAAGATAGTCTATCCCGTAGGTCTGGATAAAGCCTTTGGCCACTATCCTACTTTGTATCTGTCCACTGTCCCATTAGCTCTATACTTGATGGTGTAAACCCATCTATAATCAACCACTGAAGCACTTGGAGGACATGGTATAAGATCACATGTCTTCCATGACTGCAAGGCTTGCATCTCCTCATCCATCGCTGCACGTCTCCTGGAGTCTTGAGAGGCCTGAGTAAAATCTCTAGGGATAACAACTGTAGTAATATTGGAGGCAAACTGGTGTACACCATCCTCCAGATGGGCAACCCCTGTATACTATGAAATAGGATGAAGAGTACTTGCTCTGCTAGATTTCCTCGCGACTGGCTGCTCTTCTGTATCTAAATTGCTCTCATATGTCAGGATAGGGCATGGCACTGCATCTGGTGAAGTTTGTGATTTGCAGTGATAAACCTGTCTCCTCCAAGGCAGGCTGAATAGAGGTCCCTTTTAAGATATAAGGAACTTTTTCAAAGAATGTGACATCTGCAATAGCAATATATCTCCTACGAACCAGATTATAGCACTTGTAGCCCTTCTGCGTCCTGAAGTACCCAAGGAAAACACATTTGATTGCCTTGGGAGAAAACTTATCCTGATTACCATATGCCTAAATAAAGCAAGTGCACCCAATGATCCTCAGTGGAAGAGCAAATGACTTGTTACAATCTGGGTGGATCACTTGAAAGGGAATTTGCCCCCAAAGAATAGATGAAGGCATCCAATTAATCATATAAGTTGTAGTATGGCATGCCCCCAAAATTGCTTAGGAACCTTTATATGGATCATTAAGGTCCTAGCAATATCTAAGAGGTGTCGAAGCTTGTGCTCAACTACACCATTTTGTTGAGACATGTGAGCACAAGTCTGGTGAATAATATCCTTGGAGGAAAAGAGGCTCTGAACATCTCGCTGCATAACTGTAAGGCATCATCACTGCGAAAAACTCTGACAACACTGGAGTACTGAGCCTGAACCTCGGATAAGAACTGCTAAATAACTTAAGGAATGTTTGAGCTTGTCTTCTTCAAGAAGACTTAAGTCAGGCGACTATGATCATGCATAGCAACAGTGTAGTACCGATGTCCTCCTGGGGTACAGACTCTAGATGGTCCCCAAACATCACAATGCACTAAAGCAAAAGGAACAACACTCACCCCATCAACTCTCTGGATAGGTGCTCCTGTGATGCTTCCTAAGCTGGCAGTCTTTGCATTGCAAAGTCAAGGAATCTGGCAATCCAGGATACATCTGTCGCATCTTCTTAAGTGACGGGTGTCCAAGTCTCCTGTGCTACAGCTAAGGATCAGAGGCTATGGACATGGCTCCTGCGAATAGTGTACGTGTGTCTAGGTAATAGAGACCATCTTGCTCTACACCCCCACCTATAATCTCTCTCGTGTGTTGATCCTTATCAAACACAACACCACATCCGAGGTCCTTACAGATATGACTCACAGACGATAGGTTCCTTGGAAACTCTAGAGTACGATGAACCTCTTTAAGCACCATCTTTTGAGAAGTGTGCACACTTCCAATAGCCGTGGTCGGAGATGTGGCCCCATTAGCCACTCTAACATCTCTAATCCTACGTGGATGAACGAGATTCTCCAACCTCTTCATATCCCCTGTGGGGTGTATAGAGGCACTAGAGTCAACAATCCAAACTCCTCTGGCTCCCATCTTCTTTGAACCTTCTTGGGCTGCACACTGTTGGACTAGAATAACCTCTCCAACCAGTCCAAACAAATCTATCTTGCACGAGAGCAGGCTCATCGTGCTTGAAACAAGATTCCATCAACTATGGTGAGAGAAGGCTCATCACCATGCACATTAGGCGTGAGAGAAGACTTATCACGTTACTCAGAAGATCACCAACGGGAGAGGGGCCAGCCTGTCAGCCTGCTGGATTGTCGGCAGACCGGCAGCGGCAGCACTGGCCCTACCTGCGGCACTGCCAACAGTCCTAATAGGCGATGCAAGTGATGCATGGGATCTGGTAGGGGTGGTGACGTTGGGAGAAACTTCTCCCATGTTGCTGCTACTGCCTTTTCGATCTAGCCTAGTTTCTTTCATTGAATCACCCTCTAGTTGGTGATTCAATCATGTTTTAAGGTGGCTTTTTGGTGGGATATCGGAGCATTGGCTTAAGGCCGCTGCTCTAATACCATGTGAAGGGAGAAAATAGTTCCTTGCATTCAAAAGAAACCTTAGCCTCCCTTATATTAGAGAGGTTTGGGTAAATTACGTAGTCATTCAAGAAAAGCACAAAATGACAAATATGTCCTTAGTCTTAACAGATATCTATCATGCTCCGCTTGGAACAACATGCGTCAAAGTCTCCTCGTGGCAATGGCTTGGTAAAAATGTTAGTAGTTTGGTCCTCTGAAGCAACAAAAGTGGTATGCAACACTCCCGATTGTATCAGATCTCTTGGGTAGTGACAATCCACTTCAACATGTTTCGTTCTCTCTTGAAACATTGGATTATTAGTAATGTAAGTGGCTGTCCGATTGTCACATTACATTTCCATAGGACCATCAATCTGGACGTGTAGATCTCGTAGCAAGGATTTCACCCAAACCATCTCAGTAACAGTCTGAGTCATAGCACGATATTCAGATTCTACACTCTACCTAGAGACAACCCCTTGTTTCTTACTTTTCCAGGTGACAAGGTTTCCAGCAACAAAAGTGTAGAAGCTAGCGGTGGATTTTATGTTTGCTATATCCCCTACATAGGTGGCGTCTGAATATCCCACAACTGTTATAGGTGCTCCCTTCCTAAAAAGTATGCCATGACCAGGTACTTTCTTCAAGCATCTAAGCACCTGCATAGCTGTCTCCCAATGCAACTTAGTAAGCTTGTCCATAAATTAGCTTAACTTTCCAACTGCCAAAGCAATGTCAGGTCTAGTAATGCTTAAATGTAACAAATTTTCAACCAGCTGTCTATATGAATAATTATCAATCACTTCTGTTTCATCATATAAATGTGCCTTAGGATTCATATGTATGTTAGCAAGTTTGGATCCCAGCATGCCTGTTTCTTTAAGTACATCAAGGGTAACTTCAATCCTTAGAAAATAACGTAGCAGGGCAAGATCTTTCATAACAAACTGCTCCACTAGTGATCTTTTGACTTCTGTAATTCTATCTTTGTCATCCCCTATAATAATCAAATTGTCAACATAGACCAAGAGAACCACCACACCTCTCTCTGTCTTCTTGACAAATAATGAATGGTTGGAGGAAGATCTCTACAGGCCCATCTTTTTAACTACTGGCAATTTGTGAAACTACACTCCTGCTTGAATCTGTAAATAGCCTTTTTCAACCTTCATACATAGTCCCCTTGAACCTCGAATCCAAGAGATTGCTGCATGTATGTCTCTTCCTTAAGATCACTATAAAGGAAGGCATTTTTGACGTCAAGCTGGTGAAGTTTCCAATCCTTATGAGCAGCAACAGAAACAAGTATCCAGACCATAGATAAGCGAACAATAGGATAGAAGGTATCAAAGAAATCCACCCCATATGTCTGGGTGGATCCCTTTGCTACCAAACATGCCTTATACCTTGAAATAGACCCATTAGGGTTGTACTTCAAGGCAAAGACCTAACGGCAACCAACAAATGTAGTGTCAGGTGGAAGAGAAGTAAGCTCCCATGTCTGTCGATCCTATAATGCAGCCATCTCATCCTCGATGCCCTTTCGCCTTTTTGGATCAAGCATGGCTTACTGATATGTAGCTGGTAACTCCACAGTTGATAAAGCCGTAGTAAACAAGGCAAAAGATTTCCCCATCTATTCAGTGGATGTTGTCCCTGTTGCTCTATAATGTGCACAAGACTGTGGTGCCTTCCAAAGAGCTATCGGAAGATCATCCTCAGGAACACCATCACTTGCACCTGCACAATCATCACTAGCACGCATTTGGCTAGATGGCTCAACACATACTTGGCCTGGGAAGAAGGTCGGACTGAAGTAAGCGGGTATGTTGCTTGTAGGTCATTGGCTTCTAATAAACAAGTCCATATCTATTATTATCACTCGGAAGCTCAGAAGGTGTAGGTGATGTCTCTGTGTTCATAACTCTATCCATTGGCATAGGTAGGATAGGCATAGGAGCAAATTCAACCTCAGGAGTTAAAGAAAATAAGGTACTATCTCATGGAATGTTACATCTGCACTAACATAGTGCCTCCTAGCTACTAGATTATATCAACGATATCCCTTCTGGACTTGGGAATATCCAAGAAAGACTTCACTGCACATGGTGCCAACTTGTCCCTTACAGGACCCCATCAAATGTACAAAAGTTATGCATCCAAACACTTGTGAAGGTAATTGGAACAACTCCTTAAAATAGAGAACATTCCAAGGAGTTTGCTCATGTAGAACAGAGGAAGGCATCCTGTTAATGAGATAGCATGCCGTAAGAACTACATCACCCCCAATATAACTATGGAATAGAATGCTGTATCAATATAATACGAGCCACATCCAACAGGTGTCTGTGTTTCCTTTCTACCACACCATTTTGCTGTGAAGTGTGTCGACAGGAGGTTTGATGCAAAATCCCATGTACCTTGTAAAATCTAGCTAATTGTGTGAAACTGATTCTTTATTTCCAATAAGATGTGCTCAATAATTTGTCCCCACATCGGACTTATTCTTCATTAAAAACAACCATGATAAATGGGAAAAGTTGTCCATTATGACAAAATAATAGCGGTGACCCTGTCAATCAGGTATTTGACTAGGCCCCAAGCATCTAAATACAATAACTCGAAAACAACAATAGAACTAGGAAAAGAATTGGTAGGAAAAGATCTGTGATGCTTCCCCAACTAACATGCATCACAGTGTATCTTAGTAACCGGTGACAAGTGTGGGATGATGCATCTAAGTCTGTCCAGAGATGGGTGCCCAAGTTGATGATTTCACTGCAAAGCACTCCCAGATGTAAAGCTAAAATCACCCTGACATATGATAGTAATAGGCATCTGAACAAGGCAATACACACCCTCCCCTTCATCTTTGCCACCAATCATCCTCCCCATCAGTTTGTCTTGAAATATGCAACCAACATCATTAAATATAGCTCTGCAATTAGGTTGCTTTGCAGTCCTTTCACGTGGCATAGTCTGTAGATTCCCAAAACATCCCTACTCACTGAATAAATGATGTGAAGCACCAGAATCTATCAACCAGGACATGTCAATACTTGACGAAAAGGCAAAAGCAGCAATCTCACTGGTAGTGGTCATCTCCTGAGTCAACTGAGAAAGACGCTGAACCACTGCATCATAATTAGCATGCGAGACAATATCAAACTGGTCAGCAGACGTCATAGAGGCTTGATTGGCAATTGGTGGCCTCCCATGCTTGGCCCAACATGAGGCCTCAATATGTCCAACCTTCCCACAGAAGATGCATGTAGTATGTGATAATTAGACGATGAACATAATTAAAATTAAAATTGCCAACGAGATTAAAATTAATGACCTTTTTAATAATGTCAAAAAAGGGGAGATTTGTTTTGAGTATTATTTATGATTTTGTTATCATCAAAAAGGGGGAGATTGTTGGTGCAAGCGCACCACGATCATTGATTTTGATGATAACAAAATACTCGAGATTTAACATTTACATTTGAGTTTAAGATTTCAGGTTAAATGCAAATGGAAGCAAGTGTGAAGGAGTTCAAGCTTTAGTCTATGGAGGAATGGAGGAGCTTGATTTAGGAACAAAAGTATCAAGGAGCCATAAAGATGAAGCATTGGACTCAACTTGAAGGAGAGAGAGAAGAATAGGATACAGTTTTTGTATATGTACTTGTCTTTTATTTGTTGCTCTTCTCATTTTTTTAGATTCTTCGTAAAGAGCCCAAAATATAAGTACTTTAGTCCTAGGAACACTTATCTGTAGAATACTTAGGCAAATCCGAGAACCAACTTAAAAAATCAAAATAGTAATCAGATAGCCTTATCAGTCGTTCAACATGTTTACCAGACATCTGATATTGTATTTTAAGTCGTATGCTAACTGTATTAGACGTCCAATAACCAAATAGGCTGCCCTAGAAAACTGAACACTTGGTTTCCAGAAGTCCTAACCTATTTCCAAACATCCATGCAGACGTCTAACGACCTTGACAGATGTCCAATAATAGGACCTGTTGAGTTATTTTTGTATGTCCTTATTTTAATGTTATATTTAGTTAGGGGCATTTTTGTAACTCTACCCTTTGGTTGCCTCTCTATATGCTCCTAGGGTTTTCTAATAAAGATTTACGGCATTTCAACCTAACATGGTATCAGGGCAGCGGTCCTAGACTGGTGATTTGGGATCCCACCAGCCACAGGCCATCCCACACCCCCACCGAAACCCTAGCCCCCCTCTCCCCGGTGCAACCATCCCTCACCGATGCGTCACCATTGTCAGGCTACCTCCACCGACCTCTCCTTCCTCCTAGGTGCCCCCATCAGCGCCTACTTTCCCTACCGCATTGCATCTAGCAACCTGTGATCGACCTTACGCGCTGGAGCATTGCCGCTAGGGCTCGAGCAGCTTCTGTGTCGCCTCCACAGGCGTCGCCCTAGCCTGATGGGGTCCCTTGAGGTTAGGCTACCTCCACCAACCTCTCCTTCCTCCTAGGTGCCCCCCTCGGTGCCTACTCTCCCTGGCACGTCGCATCTAGCGGCTTGCGATCGACCTTGCACGCTGGAGCGCCGCTGCTGGGGCTCGAGCAGCTTCTGTGTCGCCTCTGCAGGCGCCGCCCCAGCCCAATGGGGTCCCTTGAGGTCGTTGACTTCTCTCTCTTTTGCTAAAGCATTGAAGCAGGGCCTCGAGCGGCTCCTACGCTACCTCTTGAGCGCCACCTTGGCTCTTTAGAGACCTCTACCAGCCTCCTTTCCTACTATAGCATTGCCTAAGGGCTCGAGGAGCTCATGCAGGCGTCGCCGTGGCCCTCAGCCACTACCTCTCTTACTACAGATCACCCCATTGGCCTCAGCACTCGTTCATCTTGCTGTTGCTGCATCTTAAGACCTCGATTGAAGTGATTTCAGATCTATGATGGATTTTTAAGTGTAGCATACTTGAGTTTTTTTTTGTTGTGTCCCACATACCAGGCATTATGGAAGACAAGGAGGGCTCTAGCGACTTGGTGGGGAAGATCTCTACCCCAAGCTCATCTTTTATGCAGGGAACCTCTATTAAATTGGATGGTATCAACTTCCCCCTATGGTCTACATCATTTTCTCGATTTGTGGGTTCGCATTGGAAGAAATATATCCTGACGCATGATGAAGCTGCTGTCAAGTCTATTGACTGGGAGGTGGGTAATGATTGGGTGGCCACGTGCATATTAAACAGTATGGAGTGTATAGTGAAGCAGGTTATGTCCCATGCATCTGTGAAGATGTGGGAGGTTCTTCATGAGATATATTCTCATAAGAGAAACATCAGTCGTCTCTACAGGGTGATTGAGGAGCTACATTCTTTTCGGAAGGAAATTGTCTCTTGTTGAATATTATGACTCAATGAAGAACCTCTGGGATGAGTAGGATACTTATCGGTCGATCTCCACAGATGTCACTATTATTGCAAAGTAATGCGAGGCCTTCACTCTATTCAGTTGCTTGCAGGTCTTGGTCCTGAGTTCAAGTCTTTGAAGGATCGACTTGACTCTTGAGAAGATTCCTACACTTGTGCAGACTCATGCTTGCCTGTCTAGACTTAAGATATCTGAACCTGTCCCTGTTTCTGGTTCCTCTGCCATGACAGCAGCTGGCCGTGGTAAAGGAATCTTAGGAGGTAGGGGAAAGGATGGGGAGCGAGCGTAGGAGGCCGTGGTTTGTTCTGTGACCATTGTCACAAGACAAATATACTGTTGATAGATGCTAGATAAAGCACGGGTTCCCTTAGGGTCATCAGGCTAACCAGGTCGCTTATAGTGGAGACAAGAGCCAGCAAAATCAGGAGGAAGATTCTCAAAAAAAAAAAAAAATCAAGAGGAAGAGCATGTCAGTTATCAGGTCATTATTTCCAAGGAGGAGTATGACAAGCTTGTATCTTCCCAGGCTACTTCCATTGTTGGTGTATCTATCTCCTAGAAGACAGGTACTGCGGTTAGCATCAGAGGTGCTCGTAAGCCATCTTGGCTTGTAGACTCAGGTGTATCTTCTCACATTATAGGGGATGTTACCCTTTTTTCAGCTCTTAAACCATTGACTACTACCGTACATGTCAGAGTAGCAGACGGTGCCCTGCTCCTATGATAGGCTTGGGTGACATTTCTCTGTCTTCTACTTTACCACTTTCTGATGTCATGCATGCACCTAAATTCGTTTTGAATTTAATGTCTATCAGATTACTAAGGCATTAAATTGTAGAGTAGTGTTTCACAATCACTTCTTCTTACAGGACTTCCATGGCTACTACCTTGATCTTCCACCAAAACACCTTTCCATGGCTACTGTTTTTGCCATGTCTGCTTTTCAGTGGCATTGTAGATTGGGACATCCTAGTGTTTTTGTTCTTCATCGTCAATTTCCTGATATGCAGTTTCTTGATTTGTTTACCTGCAATGCTTGTCAACTTGGTAAACATCGTAGAGTTTATTTTCCTAGTAGTAATAAAAGAGCTGAATTTGCTTTCTCTTACTCATGCTGATCTATGGGGCCCATGTCGGGTCAAGAGAATCTTAGGTTTTTTGGTAATTTCTTGTAATAGTGGATGATTGTACCTGTTGGGTCTTTATGATAAAAGAAAAATCCGAAACTCTTGTTCTGATTAAAAATTTTGTGAATGAAATAAATACTTAGTTTTCTACTACTCGTATGTTTTAGATTGATAATGGCCTTGAGTTTGTAACTCCACGTTGACTCAATTTTTTCAGTCTCATGGTATTATGCAGTAGGCATCTTGTGTTCATACGTCCCAATAGAATGGGTTAGCTGAATGCAAATTGAAATATCTTCCTGATGTTGCCTGTACTATTATGTTTCAGATGCATTTTCCTACTACTTTCTAGGAAGATGCTATCCTTACAGTTGTTTTTTTGGTTAATCGGGTGTCATCTTCTGTTCTTGGTGGGAAAATTCTCTACTCTGCTTTATTTCCTGATTAGGGGCTATTTTCGTTACCTCCTAAAGTATTTGGATGTGTGTGCTTTGTCTATTTATTCAAAGTGGACAAACTTGCTCCTAGATCTCTCAAGTGTGTTTTCATAGGTTATTCTAGAACTCAAAAGCAATATAGATGTTTTGATCCTTTGTCACGTCGATTTTATGTTAGCAGGTATGCGACTTTCTTGGAGGACATGCCCTATTATTCTGCTACAGGAAAGTCTCCTAGTGTCTTGTTGGATGTTCCATTGCCTATGCCTACTGCTGTACCTCCAGGTCCCTCTGAGCTACCTCCACCTCATGATGGCCCTCCTATGCCTTATCCTAAACATCTTCAGGTACCTACTACAGATATCTTTCCGTAGCATTTTTAGCGGAGACATCCCTCTACCTCATTATAGGGGGAGGAACCACTATCTACTATTCCTACTCAGTCTTCTACTGGTACTGCTGATTCAGATGGAGGTCCAGATCCTACACGCTCAGAGGTACCTGATATGGATCTTCCTATTGCTCAGAGGAAGCCACAACGATCTTGTGCCAAATATTCTGTTTCCAATTATATGTCACTTGATCGCTTACAAAGACTCTTATCTCTTACGGTTGGTAGCAAAAATATTTCTCGGAATTATATTGAGGCTTCTCAGGACCCTTCATGGGCCTTGGCCATGGAGGAGGAGATGGCTGCTCTTCAAGTTAGGGGTACCTGGGAACTTGTTGACCTACACCCTAGTGCTACTGTTGTGGGGTGTAGGTGGGTGTTCACCCTGAAATGCCAGCCAGATGATACAGTGGAAAGATTCAAAGCTAGGCTGGTTGCCAAAGGTTACACATAAACCTTTCGAGTTGACTATTTTGAGACATTCTCTCCAGTAGCCAGGCTCAATTCGATGAGGATACTTCTCTCTATAGCAGTCAACAAGGGTTAGTCTGTCTCTCAGTTTGATATTAAAAATGCATTCCTCTATGGTGACCTAGAGGAAGAATACATGTATCAACCTCCTAGTTTTGTGGTTGAGGGGTAGTGTTAGAAGGTCTGCAGGTTGGAGAATGTCATTTATGGTCTCAAGCAGAGTCCCAGGGCCTGGTTTGAGAGGTTTAGTAAAGCTGTGCAAGAGTTTGGGTTTACTAGATCCACTGCAGATCATTCTGTTTCTACCATGCATAGAGCTACTTGATCTATCATTATTATTGTGTATGTAGATGATATATTACTCACTGGAAATGATGAAATAGGAATAGAGGCTGCCAAAAGATTCTTACATTCTCAGTTTGTCACCAAGGATCTGAGAACAATAAATTACTTTCTGGGCATTGCAGTGCAACATGTTGATGGTGGTCTAGGGTTGTCACATAGAAAGTATGTCCCTAACATGTTAAAAGAGACAAGAATGCTGGGTTGCAAGCCTGCCAACATTCCTATGGACCCCTCCTTGCCTCTTGCAGTTCTGAGAGTCCTTTACTTGAAGATGTCACCAAATACTGTGCTATGGTAGGAAAGCTGCTATATTTGACTGTTACAAGACTTGATATTTGTTTTGCTGTGGGGAGACTGAGTCAGTTTACGTAGTCCCCCAGAGAAGTTTAATGGGATGTTGTATGTCAGGTGCTCAGACACCTCAAGCAAGCTCGTGGGAAGGGACTATCTTTTATGAAGCATGGTCATTTTGATGTCTGGGGGTATTTTGATGCTGACTATGCTAGGTTGCATGAAGATAGAAGATCTACTACTAGTTACTGTACCTATGTGGGTGATAACCTTGCTACATGGAGAAGCAAGAAGCAAAATGTTTGATCCAGATCTAGTGCAGGATCGGAGTATAGGGTTGTGGCCCATACTACTTGTGAGCTTCTATGAGTGAGATCTATTCTATGTGACTTGGGAGTGTTTGCCTCTGGTCTAACTCCCATGTACTGTGATAATAAGGTAGCTACTTTTATTGCTAATAACCCAACCTTCCATGAGATGACAAAGCATATAGAGGTGGATTGTTATTTTATTAGAGATGTTATCACCACTAACAAAATCACCACACCTTATATTGCTACAAAAGATCAGGTTGTAGATGCCTTCGCCAAAGCACTTTCCAAGAAACGTCTTGAGTTATGTTCCAAGCTAAGTGTGCTTGATATCTATGCTCCACCTTGAGGGAGTGTTGAGTTATTTTTGTATGTCCTTATTTTTAGTGTTATATTTTGTTAAGAGAATTGAGTGGTTGGTTTAGTGCCACATTGGAAGATGTGAGCTGTGTGAGTGGTGGCCTATAAATAGGCGTGTACTCCTCCCATATTCCTTTGAAAAGAACAATAGAAATCAAAGCCCTTTCGTGGCGTTCTCCTGTGGTTTTTTCCCCGTTCTTCGTGAGTGGGGTTTTCATATAAACTCAAGTGTTCTACATTATCTTTATTGCTTTGATTATTGCTTCTGCGTTATTTAAATGATTCAACTTATTTAGTTAGGGGCATTCTTGTAATTCCACCCTTTGATTGCCTCCCTGTATAAAGACACCTAGGATTTTCTAATAAAGATTTATGGCATTTCAACCTAATAGGATCGTTAGCCTCTTAACCCTCCACCAGATCAATAACTTAGGGAATAATGTCAAGTGTATTTTAGTATTAATTCTAGATGTTGATAGAGCTCTCCAGGCGTCTAATAAAGAGACGTTGGACCTTGTCAGACCAAATATAGCCGTTAGCTTCTCAGGAATTCATTTTAGGGAAACTACCTTTATCATCAGATGTCCAGACCCTTGGTCAGATGTCCAATCAGATGTCTAACTTGTATACATTAGAATCCTATTTGGATATTGTCATTTCGAGGAATTAAACCCGCATTTATTAGACGTCGAATAATGTTCCCAAATATCTTAAAAATCATCTGCAGACGTTTGATCCTTGTTGTCAAGATCCCTGTTTGAATCCAATCAATTCTGGGAAACAGACCCTACAGAATTAGATGTCCAGACTTTACATTAGTCGTCTGACTAGACATCGGACCTATTTTTCAGACATTTGATTATATTGTCAGACTTAATTATGACCCTAATTTCGACTTGATTCTTCTTGAAATTGATCCCAACAGCTAGGAGTCTTCTCCCAAGTCTTCTTAAAGGTTCCTAAAGTCTCTATAAATAGTGGACCTCTCATTTGTTAAACACAACCTTAAGATAATTCTTTCCACCATTCTACACACTTAGCAAGAAATCAAGAAGAGAAACTCCATTGCTCTCTTCACACTCCAAATCTGAGAGCACCGACCTGTTGCTCATTCACGACATTCTACTTCCGTAATTAGGGAAGTTCCTTTGCCTATAGAAGCTTAAGTTTAATCTTAAATTTTGTGGCCCTATAGGTTGTATTCTTATTTTGTTTTTGGTTGGGTATTTGCGTTGTGAATTCCCGTCTCCTTCATGGGACGAAATTATCTTCATGAAGAAGAGGGGTTTTGAGGTACACTATCCTCATTATTATTTTTTTTTGAAAAAGGAAAGGGTAGTTATCCAGGGTGATAACTACCCAAATATATTAATTAGAGAATCAACAGCCTCCGCTAATACAAAGGGCAAACCCCAAGGTACCCCACTCACAAGGATCCACTCCAAAGATTAAACAAAGAAAATACAGACTCCACAAAATTCTCCACATAAGGCCTTTGGCCTCTGAAGACCATAGCATTCCTACCCAACCAAATGCCCCATAACACCGCCAACGGCCTGGCCCTCTCCTTTTTCGTACGGAAGACAATTTGTCCAACATCACCCCCTCCACTTCTGAACCTGTGCCAAAACTCTTCAAAGGACCGATATTTCCACCACCTTGCTCCCACTCGGCTCCATATCTGCACCACAAACGGGCAGGTGAAAAAAAGGTGGTCAATCTCTTCCTCCCCACCTCCACACAAAGGGCAAACCTTACTCTCTCTAAGAGCCCACCTCACCCTCCAAACCTTAGTCACAAGTCTCCTCCTAAGCAGCCAGATAAAGATCTTGACCTTTAAAGGACACGCGGCCTTCCAAATCTGTTTACAATCCCTCACCAGATCCAAATCATCTGTGGAGTCTCCGCTGGATAATCTCCTGTAGGCAACCCCCACCGAGAAATCACCCTCATCCCAGCCAAACATATCAGTACCGGAAGCCGGTTGCAGCCTTTCTAACTCTTCAAGCAATCTCTGGAAATCATGAGCTCTCGCATCTGAAAGGTTTCCTACAAAGCACGGGCACCACCCACCCTCCAACACCTTGGCCACTGACGCCTCTTTGCTTTGGGACAAAGCAAATAATCTCGGAAATCTTCTAGCAAGCACACCTTGCCCCGTCCAATCATCCAGCCAGAACCTGAAAATCTCCCCCGTTCCCACCACCGGAACAAAACAGTTCTGCACTCTAGGAGCCACTGCCGACAATCCTTTCAAGAAGTGAGAAGCATCCCTCGGCGGAGAAATCAGGAGATCCTACCGCACCGGGCCACCATAAGCTGTCTCGAACACCTTGCCCACCATATCCTCCCTGCACTCCAAGAGACTCCCCACCCACTTCACCAACAGGCTGTCATTTGACCTCCCCAGGTCCCTTACCCCAAGTCCCCCCTCCATCGGCCTGCAAAACTCCTCCCATGCTACCAACTTGGCACCAGGTCCACTCGTCCCCTGGTTGGACCAGAAGAAATCCCTCATAAGCCTCTCTATTCTTAAGACAACCTGCCGGGGCATCTTCAGGACAAACGTGAAATATGATGGCATCGCTGCCAGAACCGCCTTGAGCAAGACCAACCTTCCACCCCTTGACAGAAGCCTGGATGCCCACCCTGCCAATCTCTTCTCCAGTCTCTCCACCAGGGGAGCCCAGTCTCTCACCAGAATCCTACCATCCGTCAATGGCAAACCCAAATATCTGATCGGAAGCTTCACCTGCTCTGTGCCAAGACCCAAGCTACACCCCCTCACCTCCGCCTCAGTCAAATTGAAGGGGACAATTTGAAGTTGTATTAAGTAGTATATTGTATTGAAGTTGTGTCACCCTCAGTTTAAGTGACATATAGTGGATTTTGATCTACTTGGTAGAACGGGAAATCCTAAGTTGGGAAGACTTAGGTGGTGATTTTTACCCTTGTGGTTTCCACCTAAAAATCCTTGTCTCTTTGTGGTGATTGATTTGTGGGATTGCTTTTATTTGTATTTGTAGAGATTTTTGAGGTGGGCGTAGATGGAGCATGGAGGCTCCTGTGCATGGAGGGATCCGGAAATCTCACACACAGTACTGGAATGTGAGTATAAGACATCTGGAACGTCCACCAAACATCTGATCTGGGTGATCAGCGAGTCTGGAGAAGAGGCAGTGGCTAGATGAAGGGCCAAGGGCTCCTTATTGGCCGGTTGGAGGCTTGATTTGGCCTTGGTAATTCGCGAGAGAGAGAGAGAGAGAGAGAGAGAGAGAGAGAGAAAAGTAAAGAGAGAAGAGGAGCTTTGATGTTTTGGAAATATTTGTTCTATTGCTTAATTGCTCAAATGAAAATAGTTGAGGCTCTCGAGAACATACCACTAAAAATAGTAAAGACTCTATTCCTATTAGAGATTTAGATCTTCTTTCATTTGGATAAATCTAATCTCTTTAACAAATCCCTCAACTAGTTTCCTAAATCAACTTACTAAAAATAGGAAACAACTAAGAATAAAAAACAATCAACTAGGAATAGGAAATAATCAAAACATGAAACTACTATTTTTTGTGCACCCAAAATTGGTTGTTGGGAACCCAAAGTGCCGGTCTTGCTGGGTGTCTAGATTACTGCCACGTGGCATGTGCCACGTGGATTCTTCTTTGATTCCTAACATTCCCTCAAGTCGAAGGTCAGGAGGCCGATGACTTGCCAAAATTGAAATTAATGCATTGTTCTTCTTCTTGAGATTTTGGGGATGATCTTCGTGTTTCTTTCTTTTACGCTCGAGAGTCGAGCTCTTCATCTCGACGTTCCTCGATGTGTTAGAAAGTTCCACGGGTCTCCTTGTGAAGTATGGTGCCTTGCTCCTGAGTCGACAAAGACCTTCGGCTTTTCTTTGAGCCAAGGTCACCAAGAGAAAGTGTAGAAGTTAATGCATTCTTGGTGCTCTTCTAGAGGCTTCATTATGCCTCTTTTAATAAATCTCCTCGTGCTTCTTCTTCTTGTCCTTGAATTCCGATGCCTCTTCTAGAAGAATACTGAGTTTCTCCTATTTGCCAATGAAGATCTTGAAGGTGCAAGCTCCTAAGACGTAGTTGGCGGCGCCACTCTATTTGATGGTTGTCCTAGAGACATCCACCTTGCTCTCGCAAGGGCCGAGCATAGCATCTCCGATGGTTGTGGTAGATTCTGCCATCTCTTGGTTTTCCTTCTTTTTTGTGCAAGTCGTTAGATTTAAGGACTTCTTTGAATGCGCGAACCTCTAACGAGTAATTGGATCTTCTACACGCACAGAAGCCTAGAACGTAGGCTTTGACACCATGTAGAGATTTCTGAGGTGGGCGTAGAGGGAGTGCGGAGGCTCATGTGCGTGGAGAGATCTAGAAATCTCATGCATAGTACTGGAATGTGCATATAAGGCATCTGGAACGTCAAAACATTTGATCTAGGTGATCAGCGAGTCTGGAGAAGAGGTAGCGGCTAGATGAAGGGGCAAGGGCTCCTTGTTGACTGGCCGGAGGCCTGATTTGGCCTTGGTAATTCGCGATAGAGAGAGAGAAGTAAAGAGAGAAGCTTTGATGTTTTAGAAATATTTGTTCTATTGCTTAATTGCTCAAATGAAAATAGTTGGGGTGGCTCTTTATTTTTAGAGAGAACATACCCACTAAAAATAATAAAGACTTCCTACTATTAGAGATTTAGATCTTCTCTCATTTGGAAAGATTTAATCTCTTTGACAAATCCAACAACTAGTTTCATAAACCAACTTACTAAAAATAGGAAACAATTAAGAATAGAAAATAACCAACTAGGAATAGGAAATAATCAAAACGGGAAACTATTGTTGGGGTACCCAAAATTGGTTCTTAGGAACCCAAATCGCCGGCCCTACTGGGCATCTAGATTGCTGCCACGTGGCATTGCCATGTGGCATGTGCCACATGGATTCTTCTTTGATTCCCAATAGTATAATTTTTTATTTCCCACACTATTCATCCCCCTCTAGTGTGCACTTACACGGTGCCTGGTATCACCACCAAAAACCCTAGCCCCCAAAACACACCATTGAAACCCTTTCTTCTGCTTCCTACTTGCCGGCGGCACCAATTGCCTGCCACCACTGCCGCCGGCCAGCATCCTCGTTGCACCGACCCCCCACTGTGACCATCCTACTCTTACAGCACATCTCTAGCATTGCTGGAAGTCATAGTGGCCACATAGGGGTTGCGATAGGGTTATTTTGCCGCTACCGCAACCTTGCCATAGGGGGGTTCTACGAAGCCTCTGGCTTGTAAGCGTCGCCCCTTAATGCTCCCTCAGGTCGACGTCGAACCTCCAGCACTACCCATACCTGGCGACAGCATCAACAAAAAAAACCCTATGTTTTGCAGAGTGATTTAACCATCTTACGATTTGTTAGTTGATTTGATTTCAAATTTATGAAGGATTGATTTTTTCTTCAGAACTTTGTGATTGAACTTACAAATCAAGTTCTATGGAAGACACAAAGATTGAGTTTGCTGGCTCGGTGGGGCGAGTGACTACCACGGGCATGCATTCTAGTATGCAAGGTACCTCGATCAAGTTGGATGGTACCAACTTTATGTTATGATTAATATCTTTTGCTCGATTTGTGGGTTCATATCGGAAGCGATGTATATTGACTATGGGTGTACTTGCGGTGAAGTTTGCAGATTGGGAGGTGGACAACGATTGGGTTGCAACATGCATACTAAATAATATGAAGGAGAATATTGCAAAGCAGGTCATGTCATATCCATCAACAAAGTAGATGTGGAAGGCCTTGCATGAGATACATTCTCATGTGAGCAATATTGGATGTCTATATCGGGTCTTGGGGGATCTGCATACTTCTAAGAAGGGAACTATGCCACTGGCTGATTTTTATGTATCTATGAAGAATCTTTGGGATGAACAAGATCTACTTCAACCTATCTCTTTTGATGTGGCTGTTATGACTAAGTAGCACGAGAATATACGATTTGTTCATGCTTTCTACATGTGGGCCTGAGTATACATCTATCAAGGATCACTTTATGGCACTAGAGATTCTTCCTACCCCAGCAGAGATCTATGCTAGGCTATCTCACCTGGAGTCGACTGAGCCTGTTCTACCCGCAATGTCTTCTGCCATGGCCACCTTTAGTTGTGGTAGAGGCAACTCAGGTGGCAGGGGGAGAGTACGTCGAGCTTGAGGAGGTGGCCATGGACGAGGACATTCAAGATTGTTTTGGGAGCACTGTCACAAAACCAATCATACCATTGATCGATGTTGGTTGAAGCATGGCTATCCTCATGGCCATTAGGTGAATCAAGTGTCCTATAATGTTCTTGATAATCAGGGAGTAGAGCCCATAGGTTTTAATTTTTAGGTTGGAGTATGAGAGGTTGGTGGCACCCCAGTCTACTTTACTTGAGGTACTGTTGCTTCTATTCGTGGGGCTCGTGTTCCTACTTGGTTAGCAGACTTAGGTGCCTCTTATATTATGGGAGATAATACATTATTTTCTTCTTTTAGATCCCATGATAATCCTTTACATGTCAGAATAGCAGATCGTGCCTTGTCACTAGTGATTGGGCTTGGTGATATTTCTCGTTTTCTTAATTTACCATTATCTTGTTATGCATGTTCCCAAATTTGCATTGAATCTTATATGTCAATTAGTCAGATTATAAAAGCATTGAAATGTTGGGTAGTTTTTCATGACTCGTTCTATTTAAAGGACCTCCAGACGAGGTAACAGATTTGTGGAGGACTTGAACAGGATGGTCTCTACCACCTTCACCTTCTTCCTAATCATGCTACTATTGTTGGTGCTACATCCTTTCTTCAGTGGCACCTTTGCCTGGGTCACCCTAGTATTCCTGCTCTTCGTCGCCTATTTCCTGATTTATTGTTTCTTGATTCATTTCGATGCAAGGCTTACCAACTAGGCAAGCATCATAGAGTTTCTTCTCCTAATTCAAATAAAAGGTTTGAGGCTCCATTTGCTTTGGTACATGCTGATATATGGGGCCCATGCTGTGTCAAGAATATTAGGAGCTTTCGTTATTTTCTTGTTCTGGTTGTTGACTGTGCTAGAGTATCTTGGGTATTTATGTTGAAAGAAAAATCAGAAACCCTTAATGTAATAAAGTTTGTTGCTGAAATAAAGACTCAATTTCCTCGCACCATATATGTAGAATAGATAATGGCCGTGAGTTTGTTACTGATTAGTTGTCTCGCTTTTTTGCTTTTCTTGGGATTGTTCATCAGACTTCTTGTGTTCATACATCCCAACATAATAGGGTGGTTGAACACAAATTGGGATACTTAATGGTTGTTGCTTGTACTTTGATGTTTCACATGCATGTTCCTTTTCATTATTAGTTTGATGCAGTGCTTATTGTAGCTTTTCTGCTAAATAGGTTTCTTCCTATGTTCTGGACGGGAAGAGCTCCTATTCCTATTTGTTTCTGAACTATGAGCTTTTTTCTTTGCCACCTAAAGTATTTGCATGTCTATTTTGTTCATTGCTTTAAGGTGGATAAGCTTGCTCAACGGTCGGTTCAGTGTATTTTCTTGGGTTATGCTAGGATCCAGAAAGGGTACAAGTGCTATGATCCCAAGGTAAATTGATTTTACGTTAGTGCTGATGTTATGTTCTTTGAGGATATTACCTAGTTTACTCCTAATGGTAACTCCTCTCCTACTGCTAGTGTGCCTTTACCTATCCCCTTTGCTCTGTTACCATAACCTTTTGAGCCAACCCATGATGTTACCTTTGATGCATCATTTTTTTATTCTCGTACTTATCAACGTAGGACTATTGATCCTTAACCTGAGGAACCTTTGACTACCATTCCTGCTCAGTCTCTTGTTGATGCTATAGACTCTACTGGAGGCCCCTCCTCGCCTCCTATTAAGGTACCAGAGGTAATGCAGTTGGATATTCCCATTGCTTACAGGAAGGGCCAACAATCTTGTGCTAAGTATTCTATTTCCAACTTTATGTTACTTGATCATTTGCCCATTCCAGGAAAACACTTATATTATGCTGTGGGCAATCATTCTATACCACACAATCATACAGAGGCCTTTCAAGACTCATCCTGGACCTTAGCTATGGAGGAGGAAATGGTAGCTCTTTAGTCTCACAATACTTGGGAGCTTGTTGACTTACTCCCAGGTGCAACTGTTGTGGGGTGTAGGTGGGTGTTTACCTTGAAATGTCGTCCAACTAGATTTATTGAGTGGTATAAGGCAAGATTTGTTGCCAAATGGTATACACAGACCCTTGGGGTGGACTATTTTGAGACATTCTCAGCAGTGACATGCTTGAACTCAATCAGGATACTTCTCTCATTGGCTATTAACAACAGATGACTGGTTTTCCAACTTGACATTAAAAATGTGTTTCTCTATGGTGATTTTCACGAGGTGTTTATGCAGCAGCACCCATGCTTTATTACCCAGGAGGAGTGTCAGAAAGTTTGTAGGTCGAGGAAAGTAATTTATAGGTTGAAACAATGCCCACGTGCTTGGTTTGAAAGGTATAGTGGGGGTGGTTCAAGAGTATGGTTTCCAGAGATACATTGCCAGTTTTTTCGTATTTACTAAGCATGGTGAGAATGTGTAAGTTATTCTTATTGTCTATGCGGATGATATTTTGCTGACAGGAAGCGACAAAGGAGCTATACAGAATACCAAAGCTTTTCTTCATTCCCAGTTTGTTACTAAGGACCTGGGACTTATTAGTTATTTTCGACGCATTTAGGTACAACATGTTGATGGTGAGCTTATTTTGTCCCAGAGGAAGTTTGTGGTTGACATGCTTAAGGATGTAGGGATGCTTAGTTGTAAGCTTGCTTCAGTCCATATGGATCCTTCTTTACCATTGACTGATTCAGATAGTCCACCTTTGTCTAATGTGACTAGGTATCGTGCTATGGTTGGAAAGCTACTCCACTTGATTTGACAAGACTTGATATTGCCTTTGCAATAGGTCGCTTGAGCTAGTTTATGCAATCTCCAAGAGGTACACTAGGATGGAGTTTGCCAGGTCTTGAGATACTTGAAGAAGGCACCTGGGAAAAGCTTATCTATTGCATGGACACTGATGGAGAGTTTTCTCTTGCAGAAATAATCAGAAAAAGTTGTCTCAATATGTAACGTGGTGGAAAACCCTCGATCAAAAATTACTAAACTGACATTGAACCACAAAATCAGGTCGTATCCATGGGGAGGCGTAAACCAATTACCAATATTTGCAATGGATTATTTGAACAAGTCGTACGAGTCTAAATGATGCAAAATCGATTCAGTAATAAGTTATAGCATCAAATGATATCCAAAGATGGCTTGAATGAGCATTCGCACAAATTATATGAAGTAGGAGGGTTTAAGAGTAATTATCCAACAATATAAAATATTAAATAAAAAATAACACTTTTCAACCACCTTCATTTTGTCCAATTCCCCCTCTCTTGTAGCAAAACAGGGGAGGTGGAGTTCCGTGCTTGCACTTACATGGGGAGCCGCAACTGGCGGCGTGGCTCGTCGGAGTAGGGTCGGAGGAGAGGATCACTCCAGTGGTGGTGCGTCGGCCCACAGTGGTCGGAGATGCCGCCGGCAACGAAGAGGTGCGGCGGCGGTGGGCTGTTGCTACTGTCGAGAGCCGTTGCAGGCGACGCAAGTCACACGGGGACGTTGGTGGCTGTGCGTGGGAGGTCATGCGCTACTGCGGTGGCGTCGGAGAGGCGTTGACGTCGAGGAGGAGGTGGATGCACGGTGGTTGTTGATGGGTTCCTTCGGCGTGCAGAGGTTGAAGATGTAGGAAGGAGATGAAGGGAAAAAGGGATAGGTGGCTGTAGGGGTGTGGAAGGGTTGTGTGTGGTCTGTTGGGCACGCGCAAGTGGTTGCTACGGTGGGGTAGTGCATTGTCACTGCCCCGCCGATCGATGAGGAGTTCGCGGTGGCGTCACGATCAAGCTTTATGTTCCACGGTGAAAGCTTCGTGCACGGTCGTGGAGATTCCCCCCCCGGCCAATCGAGAAGGATGCCCCTCTTATTGTGCACGAGGGAGAGCAAGTTAGCAGTCTTGTTGAGAGAAGCTCGGAGAGGCAGTCGCGAGAGGCTCGGGGAGGCAGTTGGGAGAAGCTCGGGGAGGCGTTGCGCATTATGCAGGAAGAGAACAATGAAACAAATTGGGTTATTTTTACAATTAATCTAAAATAATGCATGAAATGCATGTCACTATAATGGAATGTATAAATATGCATGCAAACCCTTATTTATAAACTAATCTATTTATATATTAAAGTATGCAATGTACATGCAAATATTAATTTAGTAATTAGACATTTAAGCATTTACTTAGCCAACAATTGTTGTCTCATCAAACGCCTCCATGCCTAGTTTTTGCTAGTCCCTAACAAAAGTAAAAAGTGATGGAAGTGATAACGATTTCTTCTTTTCTTATTCCAAACATTTAGAGATCCAGACAAGTATAAAATAATAGTAGCTTAGGTAACGGATTCAAGTGAAAAACCAACTTACATTTGCAGTTTGTACTTAACCCTTGATGAAATTTTATCGGGATAGGCAACTATTTCCTTAGGGGATAAAGCAGAAAATGATTTATAATTTGACCCTGGATTTTGGGCTTAGGTAGAAGATACTGAGTCGAATGGATTTATATTTGGTTGCTTACACTCATCTGGTGCTACGTGTAGTTTAGTATTGCAGACTCTAGATCTATAGACTATCAAGCAAGTCAACCCATAGCAAGACTGAAAAAAATGTGCTCTCTATGCGTTCCTTTGCACTAACTCACTCTCTTTGCTTTTTCTTCCTTTTCTGAGATCACATATCTTACCCGATTTTATAAATGTACTCACTATTTGGTGGCCTTACGTGGCATTCACACTTCAAGTAAAATCTTAATAACCCTACAACTAAGTTAGAGGTCTTCAGCCAGTATTCGGACGATCAGAAATGCTAAAAAATGGGTATGTCATATTTGGTGGATCGCAATGAGTGTGTTTACTGTTGCCTCAAAAACATTGACACAAAAAAATGACATGAAGATAAAACTCCAAACTTGGATTTTTTTTCTTTTTATTTTTCTCTTTTTTTTTCATATTTTTCTAAATATAAATGTTTCATCTTTTTTTTTCTTTCTTTTGTTGCTGTCTTCTTTTTTTCCTTTTTTTTCCTACTACTAACATAAAACGACGCATACTTTTATTTATGAGGCATTATTAGGGATGATGATGGTCAAGAGGATATTGTGTGGCTTATTTGGTGGAAGTGCCTACTCTTGGTACCGGGAAAGAATGGATAGGACAATCGTATTTCTGACCTTTGACACTATTACCCTCCTTCAGCCGATAACTCTATGAAGGATGGTCGTAACCATCCACCATAGTCATAGTTTTGTTAGGACTCAATGTCTGTGTATCTGCCTTATTTAGTGACTCTCAGGAATTCACACACTTTTTGCACACAGGAACAAAGAGCGAAAACTATGCTTAACTCTGAGATATCATCATCTTCTTATCCAAAACTTAAGAGTCATTGCACTAGACTTAGCGCACCAGTAGTCTCTCTACTTTCTTCTCACAAATATTAGGTGGATCTAATAGAAGATAGTATGCCTAACTCCCTATTAACTGTCCAAGGGTTCAGCAGACTAGAAATGCTTATTGGTTTTTTTTCAAAGATCCATTACCTAGTCTACGTGCAAGTGAAGTAAATGTACTGGATTCTAAACTTAAAAAATAATTTAAGAAGAAAATCTTCAATGATGCCTCCTTGATAAAAATTTTCTGTTAGGGACTAACTAATTAAGCTCAAGAAAATAAAAGAGATTTTTTTTTTGGCTATTGCACCTATCCTAAATGCATGCAAATATTTATAAATGCTATAAACATCCTCAGGTTCTACTCTCCATGCCTAAGACTGACAATGTCCTCATTGGAAAAATAAAGGCATAGAAGAATTTCACCTGAGGAGGAGAGTAGGAGAAGCTAAGGCTCCTCAAGCTGAAGTGCGTTCAAAATTTGGCCATCTGAAAGAGTAACATAAGGTTTAAGTCGTTGGCCATTTACTTTAAAACTCGCACCAAAAGTAGGGTTCCGAATTTCTATAGCTCTATGAGGGAAGGTATTAATAACAATGTACGGCCCATCCTAGCGAGATTTGAGCTTCCCTGGAAATAATTTAAGTCTGGAATTGAAAAGCCAGATCCACTGGTTGGACTCAAAGGTCTTTCTAATGATGTGTTTATCATTGAAGACCTTTGTACGCTGCTTGTAAGCTTGAGAAGTTTCATAGGCTTCATTACGAAGCTTAACCTTACTTAACTTCAGCACATGTGCCTTTTTCGCTTTATCCAGATTTAAGTCAACCTTTTTAATTGCCCAATAGGCTTTATGTTGAGTTTCAATAGGAATGTGGCACGCCTTTTCATAGACAAGACAGAAAGGAGACATGCCTAAGAGAGTCTTATACGTGATTTTGTAGGTCCAAAGAGCATCATTTAGTTTTTTAGACCAATCATTACGGTCGGGCTTGACAGTTTTTTCTAAAATTCTCTTAATTTTCCTATTAGACACATTAACTTGTCCACTTGTTTGGGGATGGTAAAGTGTGGCTATCATGTGGTTGACTCCAAAATTTTGTAGTCATGTGAAGTGCACGTTCTTGAAGTGAGGTTCTGCATCACTTATGATCGTCCTTGGGCACCTATATCGGGAAATGATATTAGCCTTAACAAAATCCAAGACCACAGAATGGTCATTGGTCTACGTGGGTATGGCTTCTATCTATTTCGATACATAGTCCGCAGCCACAAGGATGTATTCATATCCAAAGGACACAGGAAAGGGACCCATGAAGTCGATGCCCCAAATGTCAAAGATCTCAACGGGGAGAACAGGTTGCTGGGGCATCTCATCCCTTTTTCCGATGCTTCCCGTCTGCTGGCAACGTAGACATGCGCTCACATATGTATGTTCATCTCGGAATAATGTGGACCACCAAAAGTTAGACTGAAGAACCTTATGGGCAGTCTTTTCCACTAAAATGCCCTTTACAGTGGAGGTCATGGCAGAAACTCATAACACTCCTTTGCTCTTCGTCAGGGACACAACGACGAAAAAGCTGGTCAGGGCCTATTCTAAAAAGCTCGGGTTCGTCCCAGTGATAAAATTTAGCGCCAGCAAGAAACTTATCTCACTTCTGCTTGTCCCAAGTACTGGGGGTAATGCTCGTGACTAGATAGTTCACTATCTAGTCAGCAAACCAAGGAGTTTTGGCCTCCACGGCCATTAGAGACTCATCAGGAAAAGTCTCTTGGATATCGCCAGCAGGAGTTGATGCCTCAATAGGGATCCTAGACAGATGATCTGCTACCACATTCTCAACTTCTTTCTGATTTTTAATTTCCAGGTCAAACTCCTAGAGTAGCATAATCCAATGAATTAAGTGAGGTTTGGTATCATTTTTAACAAGAAGATGCTTTAAGGCAGAATGATCAGTGACACAACCTTGGATCGCAAAAGATAAGATTGAAACTTTTCCAAAACAAATACTACAGCAAGAAGTTCATTTTTCGTGACCATGTAGTTTTGTTGAGAATCCGTAAGGGTCTTGCTGGCATAATGTAACACATGAGGTTTGCCATCAACCCTTTGACCTAAGACTGCTCCCACTGCGAAATCAGAAGCATCGCATATTAGTTCAAACGGGAGTGTCCAATCTAGTGCTTGGAGAATCGGCGCGATAATAAGGGCTTTCTTTAAGACTTCGAAAGCTTCGCCACATCTTTCATCAAAATCGAAGGAAACATCTTTCTCTAACATGTCGCAAAGTGGCTTAGAGATTTTACTGAAGCGCTTATAGAACCCAGCATGGCCAAGGAAAGATCTAACCTAACGAACATTGGTGGGCGATAGAAGCTTAAAGATGGAATCAATTTTTGCGGTATTCACCTCTAATCCTCTCTCGGAAACTACATGCCCCAACACAATGTCCTGCTGGACCATAAAGTGGCTTTTCTCCCAGTTAAACACCAGCTTTGCCTCTTCGCAATAGGTTAAGACTTTATCAAGGTGCGAAAGGTATATGTCAAACGATGAGCCGTAAATGGATAAATCATCCATGAAAATCTCAACAAACTCGTCGATCATATAAAAAAAGATAGCCATCATACAACGTTGGAAAGTGGCAGGAGCATTACATAACCCGAACGACATTCAGCAGAACGTAAAAGTGCCATACGGACTTGTGAAGGTGGTATGCTCCTGATCATCAGGAAAGATGACTATCTGATTATACTTAGAGTACTCATTAAGGAAACAATACTTGTTCCCCGCCAGTCGTTCCAAAATCTGATCAATAAACAGTAAGGGGAATGGTCTTTCTAGGTAGCCATGTTCAAATGGCATTAATCAATGCAGACCAGACCCTCCAACCAGTTGAGGGTCTAGTGGTTACCAACTCTCCTAGGTCGTGTTCTTCCACAGTGAATCTTGCCTTTTTGGGCACATGTATAGGACTGACCCATTTACTGTCTGAAATGTGATAGATAATTCCTGCATCCAGCCATTTCAGAATCTCCTTTTTAACAACCTCCCGCATATTGGGGTTGAGCCTTCTCTGCATATCTCGGAAGGGTTTCACGGACTCGTCCATGTATATATGATGCATGCAAAGGGAGGGATCAACACCCTTAATATCAGCTATCGACCAAGCAATTGCTTCCTTGTGCCTTTGTAAACACTCAAGCAGAGCTCCCTCCTGTGATTCAGATAATGTAGACAAGACAATAATAGGGAGCATGTCATTAGGGCCAAGGAAAGCATACTTCAATGTGCTTGAGAGGGGTTTTAGCTCCAACTCAGGAGCCTTTTGGATTGAGGGTTTAAGTTGAGATGTCCCTACCTCAGGTAGCGGATCACCTTCATAGTTCAGGGAGGGGACAGAAACTCTGTGTGTACCACCAGCAACTCTTCTAATTTGGGTATATCCCCTTCAGTTTCTTCAATTGTCGGAAGATGGTCCTTAGATATGACCTTTTGAAGGAGATCTCTACATAAGAGTGCTGGAGTAGTCTCTTCAATGATTTTATCAACTACCTCAATCTGGGAACAATCTTTCAGTCCGGATTGCTTGTAGGTATCAAAAACATTCAATCGGATCTTCTTGTTCCCAAAGCTTATTTTAAGTGCTGATCTACAATCGATAGAGGCGTTGGCTATGGTCAAAAAGGGGCGTCCCAAAATAATGGACGGCTTGGTGGGCTTATTAGATGGGTTAGTATCTAGCACAACAGGGAAGAAGTCCTCTACTCTCACCAGGATATCTTCCAGTAATCCCCATGGTGTCTTAAGCGATCTATTTGCAACCTGGAGGATGACTGGACTAGGTTTTAAATCACCTACTCCCAGAGGGTTGTAGACAGAGCTCGGTAAAATGTTCACCCCCGTGCCCAGATTGTGTAGAGCCTCGTCAATGTGTTGGTTACCTATAACCACTGAAATATACGGGGCCCCTGGGTCTTTCATTTTGGGGGGTGTTCCATGTTGGAGCACCGAGCTAACATGGTTAGGCAGGATGACCTTGGCTTGGACTTGTCTCCTAGATCGATGTTTCTAGGTGCACAAGTCCTTTAGAAACTTGACATAGGACGGGATCTATTTAATAGCTTCCAACAATGGCAAGTTGATATGGACTTACCTAAAAGTGTCCATAATTTCATCCGTCTTATCCTTGGCTCCAAATAAGCCAACATAAGATTCCCCAGGAGCAGATAAGTGCTTTGGATAGGGCACCATCGGCTTTTGGGTAGAGGGGTCGTCATGGCAGGAAAGGGGTAGTGGAATGACGACATCCTCAGGGTGAGTGATTTCAAGTGAGGGAGAGCAGTGTGGCTCTTCCTCGGTGGAGATGGAAGTCGGGTCTGATGTAGGAGGGGAATCCTAAGAGGTGACCGTAGGAGTGCTATCAGGCTTGTCGATTTTCTTTCCACTCTCCTCAGCATGGTCACAGCTTGGGCGTGCTGCTTGAATATGACCCCCTTGCTCTTTAGGTTCTTAGAAGAGCTAGGCAACTTCCTCGGATCCCGTTGCCTAACTGCCTCTGTAAGATGACCAATTTAGGATTGCATATTCAGTAATCATCTTATTCTGTGATTGGATGACCATATTTTGATGCTCTTTCATTGCTTTCATCATGGCTTTTAGTTTATCCATTTCAGAAGGCTTATTCTGATGAGGGTTTGCATAGGATGGCTGGTATATGGGTTGGAGAGGTAGGGATCTTGTATTCCCTGAGTTAGAAGCATTACCTTACTTTCATGAGAAGTTTGGATGGTTCTACCACCCTGGATTATAGGTATGGGAATAAGGGTTATTGCGAGGAGGTGGACGGAAACCTTGGGCTACGTTCAGGTTAGCCTGAATCAATTCAGGGAATTGATTTGCCTGGTGGCACTCCGCAATGGCGTGCGTTGTGCTTTAGCAAATGGAGCATTCACTTGAAGCCTGAAAGATAGAGGTTGCTTGCGGGTTTATATCGGGGTTTGCTAAAAGTCTATCAGAGTTTTTGTTCAATAATTGAATCTGATAAGCCAAATCCTGAGTAGCCCCAGCTTCATGGGCCTCTATCTTTCTCTGTAAGATTGATGGTTTTTTTTATTGATAGGTAGAGGACATATGTATGGAATTGTCACTTAATGTTTCAAATAATGCCTAGGCTTCATTCTCAGTTTTGGTCATGAAGGTTCCTGCACAGGCTGCATTGATGGTTTGCTTGTGCCTTTCAGGTAATCCGCTATAGAACCTTTCGACCAACTGCCCTCTTTGCATCTGATGGTGGGGGCATAACCTAAGAAGGTCATTAAAGCGCTCCCAAGTCTCGTGAAATTACTCCCCTTTTTGTTGAGTAAAACCCATAATCTCTCTTTTGTAGTGGTTGGTCTTACTCATAGGAAAATGCTTTTTCAAGAATTCTCCCTTAAGAGTGGCCCAATCATTTACACTTGCATCGAGATTATGATACTAGTGCTTGGCCTTATCCTTAAGGGAGAATGGAAATAGAGTTCTCATCAGGGCTTCATCAGTAAAGCCCTGGAGCTTCACCGTGGAACAGACGTCGGTGAATTCCTCAAGATGCTTGTAGGGATCCTCCCTAGCAGTACCATAGAAAGAATGGAGCAAAGATATGGTGCTGCTCTTGATTTCATATGGACTATCCACTCCAGGTCTTCGGATAGATAGGGCTTGATGGGTTATAGGGAGGAAATAGTCTCTCAAGGTTCTCTGATTTTCACCCACCTAATCTTGTCTTCAGGTCTTTCTTCACCCATTGTTCTTTTTTCTAGGTTGGATTTCCTAATAATTCCCTCAGGCCCAGGGTTGAAAAGAAGACTTTCTAATAGAGCGCCTACCAAGCATATACCAAGCAAACATAAGGCAAGAGGTCTTTTGTTGAGTTAAAGCACTTTAAGCGCTCTTCCAACCTTTCTAGTTTGGCCAAATGGAGTCAAGGTAGTATTTCTCTGTTCCCACGTAAGTGGTATAAGAGAAGTAAGGAACTTGGGATTCCTGGTCAAAGGTTATTAAGGAGGTTGAGGTTACTTTTGTTTCTTTTGGGTGACCAATCAAGTTGTCAATCAATTACGCACCTTAAATAGACCTTCGAGTGCCCTAGCGACATACACTTTGCCACAATGATATTCTCTGATGCTCAAGTAAAAAGGTACTCCAAGGATGGAACAAAGGGATGCAAGTAGGGCGAACCCTTTCTTTGAGGCGATGCGTTAGCGGTGCCTCTTAACTACCCTTGAATTCCTTTATAGGGTGTCCCCCTCCTTAGGGTATCAATTCACTCGGGAAAAAGTTAATACCACCATTTCAAAGCGAGATAGGAGGGTTTGCACCGATAAAAAGATCGATACCTATAGCCTTAAGGGTCCATGTCTTAATGCAGTGCCTATAGTGCGTGCTCAGTGCAAGAAGTGTGCATCACACTGCGAAAAGTGATTTTTCTTTTGAAAATCATAGTCAAGTTATTCAAACACTTCTATATATTTTACTTCTCTTTCCAGAAAAATGTGACCACTTGATTAATCTTTTCAAGTCAGCTTAAGTATTCTTAAATTATGTTCAGATGCAATGCGTGTATAATAACTGATGCAGTAAGATAGGAAATTCGTACCTTGCTCTAGCACTCTTCGATGCAGAAATGCATGCAATGCAGTTAGAAAATCTAGAGGCTGCTCAAGCAATCCTAGATGGTCGTCCTAAAGATATGCAGCTTCTAGCAGGCAGTTCGGAATTTTTTTTTTTTAAGAATAAATGCGCAATCACAAGAACTAACTAAGAATAAACCTAGAGTCTAAAGAATCGAGGACACCCCCAAAAACTGGCCCTAGAGTACAAGGCTAAGAAAACAAATAACTAGACTAAACCTAAAGAGTCTACCCTAGAATGTTGAATCGGAAGTTTAAGAGGAAGAATCCTCCTAGATGGTCCTCTGCACGTCTCCACACGTGTGGGATCAAGGCCCATAGGCTCTTGTGATTATCTCCGCGTGTGGACGTCGCTCAAGGTCGACATCGTCTCTTAGCTACGCCTGTCACCTCGTCAGATTCCTCACACAGAAAAGATAAAAAATGATCACATAAGTGCGCAACTTAGAGTAATCAGAAATAAAATTAGGTGAATTTATTACGTCTATTGCCTTCTCGGCAACCGCGTCATTTGATGGAGAGTTTTCTCTTGCAGAAATAATCAGAAAAAGTTGTCGCAATATGTAATGTGGTGGAAAACCCTCAATCAAAAATTACTAAATTGAAATTGAACCACAAAATCAGGTTGTATTCACGAGGAGGTGTAAACCAATAAATTACCAATATTTGCAATGGATTATTTGAACATGTCATACGAGTTTAAATGATGCAAAATCGATTCAGTAATAAGTTGTAACATCAAATGATATCAAAAGATGGCTTGAATGAGCATTCACACAAATTATATGAAAGTAGGAGGGTTTGAGAGTAATTATCCAACAATATAAAATATTAAATCAGAAATAACACTCTTCAACCGCCTTCATTTCGTCTAATTCCCCCTCTCCTTTAGCAAAACAGGGGAGGTGGAGTTCTGTGCTTGCACTCACGCAGGGAGCCGCACCTGGAGGCGTGGCTCGTCGGAGTAGGGTCGGAGGAGAGGATCACTCCAGTGGTGGTGCGGTGGCCTGCGGTGGCCGGTGATGCCACAGGTGACGAGGAAGTGGTGCGGCGGCGGTGGGCTGTTGCCGCTGTCAAGAGCCGTTGCAGGCAGCACAAGTCACACAGGGACATCGGTGGCTGTGCGTGGGAGGTCACGCACGACTGCGGTGGCGTCGGAGAGGCATTGACACTGAGGAGGAGGTGGCTGCATGGTGGTTGTTGATGGGTTCCTTCGGCGTGCAGAGGTTGAAAATGGAGGAAGGGGATGAAGGGAAAAAGGGATATGTGGCTGTAGGAGCGTGGAAGGGTTGTGCGTGGTGTGTTGGGCGCGCGTAGGTGATTGCTACGGTGGGGCAGTGCACTGTCACCTCATTGCCAATCGATGAGAAGTTCGCGGTGGCATCACGGTGCGAGCTTTATGTTCCACGGTGAGCTTTATGCATGGTCGTGGAGATTGCCCCCTCCAGCCGATCGAAGGAGGATTCCCCTCTTATTGTGCACGAGGGAGAGCAAGTCAGCAATCTTGTTGAGAGAGGCTCGGGGAGGCGGTTGCAAGAAGCTCGGGGAGGTGTAGCGCATTTTGCAGGAAGGAAGAACAAAGAAACAAATTTGGTTATTTTTACAATTAATCAAAAATAATGCATGAAATGCATTTACTATAATAGAATGTATAAATATGCATGCAAGCCTTATTTATAAACTAATCTATTTATATATTAAAGTATGATATGTACATGTAAATATTAATTTAGTAATTAGGCATTTAAGCATTTACTTAGCCTACAATTGTGGTCTCATCAGACACCTTGACATATAGGGATACTTTGATGCAGATTATGCTGAGGCACATGAAGATAGTCCACCACTGGTTACTTTGTTTAGGTTGGTGGCAACCTTGTTACCTGGCGTAGCAAGAAGTAGAATATGGTCTCATGGTCATTTGTAAAGGTTGAGTATAGAGCAATGACATATACCACTTGTGAGTTGTGGGTGCACTCTATTATGCAAGATTTTGGTATTGATGTGTTTGGTTCTATGCCTATGTGTTGTGATAATAAAGCTTTTACTTTTATTGCCAACAATACTGCATTTCATGAAAGGACTATGCATATTGAAGTGGATTGTCACTTCATACGAGATGCTATATTGGAGGGGAAGATCTCGACAACCTACATTACCACATAATAACAGATTGCATATATTTTCACTAAAGCACCTTTCAAGGAACGTCTTAAATTTTTGTGTTCCAAGCTGAGCATGTTAGATGGCTATGCTCCAGCTTAATGGAGAGTATTGGGTATTAAATAATTTATTTATAATGTGGCTCTTTTATACTTTCATAGTTGTAGGGGTATGTTATATTTTCCCTAGTGCCTCTCTTGTAGAACGGCAGGTAGGGTCTTCAATAATAAACAACTCGCTTCGGCCCTAACATCTTTAAATGAGAGGACTGATGTTTCGATCTCTAGAGGAGTGACCTCTCTCTTTAAGTTTTTGTGTGGGAGAGGCCTAATTTCTTGATCTTCATAGAGATCATATGGGAAAGCACACACACCAGCAATTCATCTACTGAACTTCGACTGACACACGTCTACAAGTAAGAACAAGGATGCAAGGAAGTCGGTGACCCGATAGGATCATTTGAGTCATTTTAAGTGTTGTATTATGCTTGGTAAAGTGAGGATTTCTTTTGTTTAAGCTGAGCACTCTATGTTTCAACTTAAGGGAGAGTGTTGAGAGATAGAGTGTTGTTGTGGTGACTATTTTAGTCCTACATCGTATGTGGGCAAGTTGATTATTGAGTGGGTGCCTATATAAGGCTCATGTATCCTCTCATTTTATCTTTGAGAAGAATATAGGCATATCATGCTCTTAGGACATTTCTTCCATGATTTTCTCCCCGTTCTTCGTGAGTAGGGTTTTTATGTTAAATCTAAGTGTTCATTATTGCCGGACTTTCATCTTTTTTCCATTTTACCTTGCTTTTACATATTTTAATAGAGATGATATATGAGGAGAATAATGATGACTTGTAATTCTGATGTGAAAAAAAATGAGGGAGTGGTGGTGTGAACTGGCTCTGCCAAGCCAGTGGCGTAGCAGAAGTGCCCTTTTCCTCGATGTTGCAAGCGGAAGGCTTCGGGTTGTAGGGATGGAGGACAGGCTAGCAAGTGGACAAAGGAGGATGAGAGATAAAACTGTCTCCCCTTGTTTTGATATTTTGTGAGGGGAAGCAATAATTGCATTTTTTTTTGGGGTGGTTGGAGGGAGAGAGGGGAGGGAGGCTATCGTCCTTCCTATTGTCAGTGTTGGAAAAGTTCTGGCGACACTCTTCATTTTTTATTCCTGATACATCTACTCAAATGGTTTAGTATTCAATGTTGAAAGTAAGACTTGCACTGGTAGATTGAATAAAATGGATATTTGACTAAATTAGTTAACTGTTTCGTGTGCAGAGAATAGAGGAGGCAGCTGAGAAAGGGGAACTTACTGAAGTGGTTTTGATGGTCATATGGAATCGTCTTGATCTGGCACGGAAAGATGTAAGTTCAATTTTCTCATGTAGCTTTGCTCATTATTTATGCATTTTAGATGTCTCAAGGTCTCTTTGATGGTATTTGGACATTTCATAGTTTTTGTTTAGGGATATATTATGTTGGGAGTTGCTTTAGTCATTTCCACCTTGTTCAGAGCACATTTTTGTTATGTATTTTATATCTATTTTTTTTCTTGCTTTCTTCCTAAGTAGGGACTCCTTTGTTATTTTCCTAGGACCCCTTTCTGTATATAGGGTCCTAAGGTTAGGGTGGAATGCAAGAATGTCATTTATCTCTGAACATGGTATCAAAACGATGATTCTAGGCCGACGTTTGATACCTACTTGACTCTTATCCCACTTTCTTTCCACCTTGTTGATTTGTTGGAATCCGAGTCTAGAATCCCTCTTCTAGCATGGGTCTCCTTCCTATGAAAGCCCTATTCGTCCCCGGATCATTGCTTGAGACTTCAATCCTTGTCAATCCCCTCGAGGGGGGAGGGGGGGTCCCCGACACTCCACTAGCCAAGTGCACCCCTTTTGCAAGCTCCTCGCCAGCAGGGTTGTGCCTAGTGCTAATCTTGATAATAGTAGTGCCAGCCGATTGCCTAGAATTGGATCAGGCACCGATGACAGTGCTTACTGCCTTTTGGCCATTTGGGGAGTCCATTCGACTCCCTGGGGTGTCTTCCACCTGTTCACAGTCATCGGAGGATTGTAGGCTTGCAAGAGCTTCGCTGGTGATCACCTCTGACCACCTAGCGTTGCCAAAACTGGTTTCCTTTCCCTATAAAGCCCTAGTTGGGTCTGGTATGATCTGAGTTTATTTAGTACCTCTTGTTGGATTTTTTTGGGGCCTCCGATAGAGACGGATGGCATTCAAGGTGATTGATTCCTCCTATAAGGAGCTAAGACAAGGGATTTCAAGAACCTCTTTGTTGGACCTATCGCTAAGTTTGATGGGTCAACTATGCTTTGTGGGTACAATCGATCCTCACTGTAGTCGAGGGTCATGACAAAGGAACACATCCTTTTGAAGAGGAAGCCCGCTGAGAAGATAGGAAAGTATATGTCGTTGAAGGACAATGCCATAGTTAGGGTGTGGATTATGAATACTATAGCACAATAGATAGCCACAGAGATAATGTACAAGACCACAAAAGAAATGTGGGATGTTCCATGCCTCACATATTCCCAAGACAAGAATGTGACTCGGATTTTGCAGCTTCACCATGAGATCATTCATACGAGGCAAGATGGGTGACCATTAGCCCAGTATTACTCTAAGCCTGAAATTAGCTTTTGAGAGACTCAAGGCCTTTTACTCGGGTATGCTCATGCAAGTCTCAAAAGTTGTACAGAGCCCAAACTATGGTGGGACATTTCCTTGCAGGGCTAGACTCGTCTTATAAAGCTACAAGATCTTGATGCTAATGTTGCCTGATATTCCCACCATAGAGGAAGCCTATAATAGGCTCAGAAAACTTGCACTTTCTCATATGCCAACCAGGCATGTTGAGCATACCTTTGCCATGGCTGCTTACCAGGGTAGGGGGAGATGTGTTGGACAGGCTATCTGTGAGCGTGGTCATGGACATAGTGGCTTGGGGTGTAGCAGAGTGTAGTGCACCTTCTGTGGGAGATGGGGTCATACAGAAGACTCATGTTGGACTAAGTATAGAAGGCCAACAAGTGCTCATCAGGCAATGGTTGGACTTGATGTGGTGATCCCTGATTCAGCTCTGATATAGATACATCTATTTAGGTTAAAATGCCTAATCATGCATGTTCCTAGGCTTAAATTTGCATTTCATGTTATAAATATTGCATAGCATGCATCATTCTGCATTTAGATTAGTTGTATATAATTTAGGTTACTTGCATCCTTTTTGTGGTCAGGAGAGAAGGATATTCATTTCGGAGCCTCGGATTGACGATCTGATCATATGGATCTGATCAGGACGACGATCGGAGTCCAACGCCTCCGAAATCTCCTTGATCGGAGTTCTGTAGCACCATATGCAATCCGAAGAAGATCAACGGCCAAGGGATTAGGTGACGTAATTCAGAGCTTTAAACGACAAATCCAACTGCGCGGATGGATTCGAGTCAACGATCGCAGCCCAACGGCGAGAAAATCGACTCAATCCGACCTCTATAGCAGCCCCTACAAGGAAAAGAAGATGGACGGCCTAGATCACGCCACGTGGCGCAACCCAGGCTGCCCATGTGCACGCACGCGCCACTGCACGCGCATAACAACGTAGGCGCGCACGCGCACGTAGTGGCAGCGCACGCAGGGTGGTAGCGCGCAGAGGCACGCGACATGGCGTGTGGAGCGCACGCTAACGCCGTGGTAGCATAGGCGCGTGGGCTATCTTCAGCGATGTTTGCGGCGGATCTTCAACGATGTTTATGACCATCACTAAATGTCCTGTATACGAATTTGATTCTTTTCTCCACTATAAAAGGACCCCTACCCCTCCCATTTTTCTTCATCTCTTCCTTTCTTCCTCTTACCACCTCCAACACTTTAGAGAGAGCTTGTCCTAAGTCTGGGATGCTCCTCTAGAGTATAAAATAAAATAGTTTTCCCTCCCTTCATCCCCATTCATGGAGCATCCCGTGGCCGTCCTCTTACCACCCTTCGGGAAGAAGATCCTTGCCATAATGCCGTCCTACCCCATTTTCCGTCCTCCAGCTCCATCCTCCGTCCCGCTCCTCACCACCTTCCTCCAGGCGACGTCAGAGCGAGTCCTCCTCCAAACGATCGTTGAGGGGGATTTCTCTCATCTCATTCTATCTTTTTACGCTTTCATAGTGTAGATTTTCCACTTTCGTAGTGTAACAAACATTCGTTGATAAATAGATTGTTTCTCTCTCTGTCTCTCTCTTTTTATTTTACAAGTAGATTAGCTGGATTTCATCGACCTGATCTCTTGCCTTATTAAAAATACCAAAAAAATTAGAAAAGACAAAAATGACAAAAAGAAATAAAGTGAAGCGTGGATTTTTATAAAATCAAACGTTTGCCTCCTCGTGTTCAACCCGGGACTCACTTTTCGAGTTTCGATTATAAATTTTATTTGATAGACGCATTTTACGAGCTACGACGACAGATCCTCCAAACCCCAATTTTCAACACGTGAAGTGAGCCACATCAAGCCCTAATTATATGTACGGAGTTTGATGATCTATTTCAAGGATCTCTTCCTCTAAATCTTATACCTCCTCGTTTGTACATGATGGTATTGCCGTAGTCGCCAAGACTTGAGGTATGGGTTTTGCATTACCTACAATTGATGATAATGTAGATTGGCTTGTAGACTCTGGTGCCTAATGCCACTTCTGTGGCAAGGCACAACAATTCTTGGGGTTGCAGCCTGACTCCTCAGGGAGAAATATTATAGTTGCTAATGGTAGGAACTCCTCGATTATTGGTTAGGGGGAGATTTACATAGCCCCTAATATCCGCCTACATAACATGTTGCATGCTCCAGAGTTCTCATTAAATTTATTACCTGTCAATCATATTAATAAGGAGCTTCACTGCTGAGCTATCTTTGATGCCATGACTTTGGTGTTTTAGGACAAATTAACGGGGTAGGTGATTGGCTGTGGTCGCGAGGAAAGGGGGGTCTATTGCCTAATGTAGATTCCTTATTTTGGTCATACCTCCACATCCTCTAGAGGAGGTTCTAGTTATCTCTCATGTACGGTTTAGGCATCTTCCATTACAGAAGCTGAGATGGGTTATTCCTCAGATTCCATCTACTACAGTGATCCAATGTGAGACATGTCAACTCGGGAAGCATCATAGGAGTCCTTCCCAAGTCGATAAGGGCCTACCTAGTATAGTGTCTCCTTTTGAGTTGTTGCATTTCGATGTGTAGGGTCCTAGTCGGTCCCTTAATCTATTGAGTCATTGTTTTTATCTTGTTGCTGTAGATGATTTTTCTCAAATTTCTTGGGTATTTCCTTTGAAGTCTAAGTCCGAGGTAGGGTCTGTGATTAAGCCTTTCTTGGTAGAAATAAAAAATTAGTTTGATGCTCATATGAAAATTGTGAGAACGGAGAATGTTTTAGAGTTTTATTCTTCCATGCTTTAGTTTGTTTACCATGATCAGGGGATTATACACCAAACTAGTTGCTCATACATCTCTTAGCAAAATGGTGTGGCTGAGAAGAAGCATAGGCACATTCTGGATGTAGCATGCACCCTACTTATCCAACATAGTGTGCCTACTTCATAATAGGGGGATGTCGTTCTCACTTCAAGCTATTTGATTAAGCACATGCCCTCCACTATACTTGATGATGGTATGCCCTATTCAATTTTGTTCTCGAACAAGCAGTTGTTTAATGTTCCACTTAAGGTTTTTGGATGTCCCTCCTATGTTCATATCCAGGGTCCGAACATGGATAAGCTGTCGCTTAAAGTTGTTCAAGTGTTTTTCTGAGATATTCTAGGACTTAAAAAGGGTATAGGTGCTATGAACCTATTGGACGATGATAGCATGTTAGTGCCGATGTCTTCTTTTTTGAGCCCATTCCCTACTACTCTACAGGGTCAAATATGGAAGTCTTGTCTGTTGAGAGTGAGGCTCAGATTCCTTTTCCTGTTCCTTGCCCTATGCAGCCCGTTCCACAAACAGAAGAACCAAATTGCAAGTTTCGGTTAATGTACACGCATAAACCTAGACATGTGCCACCACAGCAGCAACAAGACCCTCCTCTAATGCCAATGCCTTCACCTGCACTAGAGGTAATCCAGTTGCCTAATGAGACTAATGTAGTTTCTAGTTCTGATAACACAGGTGCACCTAGATGTTCTAAGCCATGTGGAGAAGAGCCACCCATTATTGATGCAGAGACGGATCTTGATCTCCCCATTGCCTTGTGGAAGGGTACTCGATCTTGTAACTTACATCTGTTATCCCAACATGTGTCCCTGGCTCGATTATCTCTAGAGCACTGACAATTTGTTTTGCTCTATCTGCTATACAGATTCCTTCCCCTCATCACCTTGCCTTTGGAGATCCAAGGTGGAGGGAGGCCATGCAGGAGGAGATGTCTGCTCTGAGGTCTTGAGGGACATGGTCGTTGGTTGACCTCCCTAAGGGTGCTAAAATTGTTGGGTGTCGTTGGTTCTTAACTGTAGATGGGTCAATAAAGCGTTACAAGGCCTGACTAGTTGTTAAGCGATATACGGAAACTTATGGCATCGACTACTTTGATACCTTCTTTCCAGTGACACAATCGTCTACCATGCGGATCCTCATCGTTGTGGTAGTTCACTTCGATTGGGGTCTTCACCAGCTTGATGTCAAGAACGCCTTCTCTATGGTGATCTTGATGAGGAGGTTTATATGTAGCCTCTTGAGTTTGAAACTTAGGGGGAGTGTGTTGGATTTTTGTATTCCTTGAGAGTCATACAAGTTCTATTGCGATTACATTTTACCTGAATAAAAGAATTTGATTATTTTCCAGTTAAATGACTTGGATCCCTTACTATGATTAGGGTTACCTACTTGGCCTGATCGAATAACCCAATGTGTGTTGACTCAAAAATCTACATGGGTTAGAGGATTCAAAAGCACATCAAGAAATCACTGTTTCAATTAAATGTTTTCAATCTGAGTTGGGATGGAAACCGTAGCTAGAGTCCGTCGTTTGATTGATGTTCTCGAATGGAGATTCAAGAACTGTCATGCGGGTCGAGTTAAGAAGTTAAGTTGGTGAAACAGGAGATAATAGAACTTCTTCATCGATGTTGTCACAGAGAAGGCGTATCCTTAGACCTGGGACATGTGTCTTTGTTTACGAACACACATTTGGCAGACCAATAAGTTGATGCATCTACTTTGACGTTGATACTGAAAAACTTGTGTGGGAAGGAACAAGAGGCATATGATCTCTTAAAGGGATCGCACAAATCTATTATATAGGTGTATGTGTAAGATTGAAGGCATGAGCTTACTTTGCGTATATTGGGAATGACAAATTCCACATGTGGTCGTAGAGTCCTGATCAAACTCAATGCATGAAAAGAAGAAGACAGATCTTTTTGGAAAGGTTTTGATCTTCATTCTTGTCCCAATAGTACAAGGAGACATCAGAATAATATTATCCACAGAGGAATGATAGTTGCCTAATGGGATTAGGCCTTAAGATAATATTTTCCTCCAAGTGAAGGATTGACAAGTATTTTGAAATACTTGAGGGATATAGTACTAAAATTTCACCTATCTTATTGGTCATTATTGGAGTGATGAAACAAATAATGATATTGATGGATTCCTATTTGTAGAGTACATTAAATGTAGCCTAAAGAGTTAAGTTCATTTAATTTGGCAATTAATCGCATTTAATTTAGTTAAGTAGAAAATTCGAGTGTTAAATTGCAATTAATTTAGGTTTGGATACTTGATCCGAACGTTCCTAAAATTTGTCTTGGGCCAAAGGTGCACAAATCAAGTAGGATTGCTTCTCATCCATTGGATGGAGATCCAATGGATTCCATCAATTTAGGATTAGAAAATAAATCCCTATAAATATCTCCTAAAGGAAAACCTAATGGCAAGATTTCCAATCAATTTAATTGTTGATTGATCATTAAATCCACCCAAAAACAACCACAACCGATGAGAAAGAAGGTAGCGACACCCTCTACCGTAGTACAAGTCGACTGACCCATAATTTTATTAGTATATGCTCTCTGCTCAAGTCGGACGATCAGTGGCCGAGCCGATCACCCACCTATTGAACGGTGGTCTGCAGCACCCTTTACTAGTCTCCTTGGCCCTTGGCTACCCTTAGTGGTTGGTTGACCAGGCGCCGACCAGCTATTGCTGTAGCAGCTATAACATATTTCAAAACTAGCTTTGGAGATCTGTTAGTGGTTCTTGGAGGCAATCGTCTCATTTCGTGGAGGCATTCGCAGATCTTTTGGTGGAGTCCATCTTCCACGATATGAGGGCTTCATATGCCTGTTGAGGAGGAACAAGAAGGGTCTCTTAGGATGTATTTGTGGAGGCACCACCACGTGAGGTGTTGCCCTGTGCTACCTCAATCTATTCCCTCTTTCTTGTGGGATCCTGAAACAAGAAGAAATTAGTTCCTCCCATGTGATTCCAGATTTTTAAGCATTTCTATTTCGATTATTTGATCTTTTTGTATCATCGATTCGATCGAGTTTGTGAAAAGTTTTTGAAACACTTGTACACATTCTTCGTGTTCACACTGTCGCAATGCCATGGGATCGTTATGAATTATTCCCTTTAGAGTGTGTACTAAGGTGTGTAGGCTTCATAAGGTCATTTATGACCTCATGTTAGTATAATACCCCTTTGGTCTTATTTTGTAGTCCTTTGTTATTTTCTATTCTTTTCTAGATATGTACTACAATTGTTCCCTCACTTTTCTCTATATAAAGAGGTGTAGGGATTCTTAGTGGAATAAGATTTTTTTGTTCTCTCTGACTTTGGTATTAGAGTGATGGTCCTAGGTTAGCACTCTGGTATCCCATTCACACAAGGCTTCCGTAACGCCTCCACCCTAACCTGTTTCTCCTTTCACCGTGAAGGCTTAATCTACCGCTGCCACTACCTCCCACAGCAGTAGCAGTAGTGCCGTCGCCACCAACGGTCGTAGCAGCAACATCGTCAAGAGGAGCGCAACCCCTTTGTTGGTGTTGCTAGTGTCCTCCCCATGCCCTAGTACGTGCCTTTGTTGATCTTAGGGGGTTGCGATGGCTCTTGACGTGATCTTTGGGACTCCAATGTCTTGGATTTCATGATCAAGGGATCACCATCTTCTTGATCATGCTTCAGATCTGAAATTTGTTTTTCATATAAATTTTATGGCTATTTGTCTTCTCGCTGGGCATGATGGAATCATCCAGCAGTTTGGAGGTGACATGGATATTGCACAAATGCAGGGAACTACAAGAATCCGTTCTTTGTTCCTATATCAAAGTTGGATGAGACCAACTATCCTAGATGGTCTCTGATGTTCTTGATGGCAGTTGAGGGACATGATAAGGAACATATCTTGATGGAGACGGAACCAATAGACCAGACGAGGAAATATGCAATGTGGAAGAAAGACAATGGGATGGTCCGGGCGTAGATCATGAATTCAGTTGTGCCCCGTATTGGAGACAGCAGTATATACTACAAGATAGCTAAAGAGATGTGGGATTCTCTACATGATACTTATTCGCATGAGAAGAATTCCAGTAAAGTGTTTGAGATCCACTATGAGATCAATAGCTTAAAGCAGGAGGGTTAGTTGTTGTCTTAGTATTATGCTACCCTTAGGTGTCTCCTGGAGAAGTATAATGCTTGCAGACCTATGTGTACCTATACTACACAAAGGGAGTACTGGAGAGAGGATGCAATTCTACAGTTTCTGGATGGACTTGGGCTTGAGCATGAGGTAGCCAGGTCATAGATTCTGACACTTTCTGAGCTTCCATCTATTGAGGAAGCATACAGTCAGATGAGTAGAGTTGCTGTGAAGTCTTCTTTGGTTGATATTGGGCAGACTATTGCACTTGTGGCCGCTGGTGGACGTGGTAGCCATGGGACTCCTACAAGGGGGAGAGGGCATGGCTGGGGTCAGATAAGCAGGCCTCAAACCATATGCTCCCATTGTGGAAAAGTTGGACATGTTGAGGCTACGTTTTGGACCAAGCATGGTAGACCTCCCATGGCTAACCAAGTCGTTTCTTCTTCTGAGGAGTAGGGTGATACTGTTCCATATGCAGAGTACGATGCAGTTGTCCAGTGTCTTGCCTAACTGACATAGGAGTCCACTTCTATTGATACTTGCCCTTTTGCCTCGTTAGGTACAGTTTTTCCCTTGAGCACTAGTAGTGCATTTTCTTATGGCACCATGTGGCTAGTAGATTTAGGTGCATCCCAACACCTAAGTGGAGATCATAGTTGCTTTTAGTGTATTCAGTTTGTTCCTCCTGGTAGGATCGTTCAGGTTGCTGATGGTAGGCATTCCAGGATTGATGGTTAGGGGGATGTTGCAGTTACCCGTTCCCTGAGATTACCAGATGTTCTATTTGTACTTAATCTTCCTATTAGTTTGTTGTTAGCTAGCAGGATTACTAAGGATCCACATTGTCATGTCATCTTTGATGAATTGGATTGCACTTTTCAGGACAAACTCATGGGGAGGATGATTGGTGGCAAATATGTGGAGGGGAGATGCTGCCTTTAGTGCTGGTACAACTCTTCAATGACATCAACTTGGACTTCCTTCTCTGGACAAGTTGAGATGGGTCATCCCTCACATTTCACCTGTTGTTGAGATTTCATTGATACTTGCCAACTAGGGAGCATCATTATTCCAATTTTCCTTCCAATTCTTCTCAGAGTTTCTGCTTCCTATTTTGATTTGCTGCATATGGACGTTTGGGGTCCAAGTAGAGTTCCAAATAGATTACGCCATCGCTATTATTTGCTTATTGTTAATGATTATTCTCGAATGTCTTGGTTATTTTTGTTGTGAAATAAGTCAGATGTGAGCACTGTGATTGAAAAACTTTTGTGGTGCCAATAGTGATCCAATTTTCTTCGATTGTTAAGATTATACGTTTTGATAATGCACTTGAGTTTTGCACGGTGAGGTTGGCAGCTTTTTACAAGTTCCTTGGTATTATTCATCAGGCCTCTTGCTCCCATACATTAAAGCAAAATAGGTGGTTGAGAGGAAACACCGTTATATGTTGGATGTGGCCAGGATATTACTTATTCACCATAATGTACCACAGATGTATTAGGGAGATGTAGTACTTACTGCTTGCTACTTGATTAATTAGATGTCAAATTTGACAATACAGGAGTAGATTCCTTGGCAAGTTCTCCATCTGGATGAGTTGTTTCATGTACCGCCACGGGTGTTTAGTTGTGTAGCCTTTGTCTACATTATGGGACATGGACAAGACAAGTTAACACTTAGGGCTGTAAAGTGTGTATTTTTAGAATATAGTAGTACTCATAAAGGATATGGGTGCTATGATCCATTAGGCAGGAAGCACTATGTAAGTGTGGATGCCACCTTTCATGAGCCTGTCTCGTATTTTTCTACTATTGGACATCAGTTGTCCTTTGAGAATAAACCTGCACCTATGCCCGTGCTACTAATTCCTTTGGAACAGATACCTATTACTCATAATCCAGACAATACTACTTTAGATAATGGTTCTAGCAGTGTACGACACTTGGAACTGCCTCATGTTTACGGGCATCGTTTTAAAAGGCACGCCTCGAGGCACCCAAGGCGTACGCCTCGAGGTTAGGCGTTAGGAAAACACCTTGAGGCTATAGCCTCAATTGGTCAAGGCGGTGCCGATGTGGTGAGGTGCTGAGGCGAACGCAAGGCTATAGCCTTAGTTGAAAGGCCCTTTTAGATCTTGATGTGACTTGCACATGATCTTTTCCCACGAATAAATCCCTCCAAAGCCCTAATTCAAACCCTTTTTCAAAATCTAAAACCCATTGCTCGAAACCCCAAGGAGCCCATCGTTATCCAAGCTCTTGAAAAATAGTTCCCACCTTCTTGGAGGTCCAACATAAGTTGTGAGAGGTTGCAGATGGGCCACCAAAGGTCGCAAAATCGTTTGCCACTGCATCACCAAATGTTCATTACTTATGATTTTTTTTAGGTTTCATTTAGGTTTTTTAGAATATGTTTGTCAATGATGAGTTATTTAATAGTATGAGGGTGATGGAGATACTACATATTTATCATATTTTCTAGGATGTCAATGATACCATATATTTGTCAATGGTTTTGTTTAAGTTTCATTTAGGTTTTTTTATATTTGTGAATGATGACTTATAAGTTATGAGATTAATTATTAGGCTCATTACTTATAATTTGAGTCATGAAAATTGAATTTTTTTATAGATAATGGGTAGAGTCAATATAATTTATTATGTTTATTTGGTTTACTTGTGATAAGTCTCATCATATGAACTTTAACTCATTGTGGAGTTTTGATAAATTTAATTTCTAATTTTCTATAATGTATGGAGGTTTACCTTTTATTTAAATGTCATATCTTGTCTAATTTTATTCTTTAAATATTGTGATAGAGCAAAAATGACATGGATGTGTGTTTTTTAATTTTTTTTCATTAGTAGTACTTAACAAGTATATATTTATGTCATTTTTTCTTATTTTCCATCTAAAACCTGAGGCTTATGCCTTGACCGCCTTAAGGCTTACGCCTCGCCTCATTGAAGATAACCACCTCAGACTGCCTTGCATTTTTTAAAACCTTTTTTACAGGTTACCAGTGACTTATAGGTAGCACACCCCCCCACCCCCTCAACCACCATCCTCCTCCCTAGGTCAAGTATGTGTTGATATTGACATGAATTGTACTAATGGTGATGATGTAGGTTCCTCCAGTCAAACTTCTGGGGATAGTGACTCTATTCCCCTACATGAGATACAGGGGGAGGATCTTGTCCTTCTGATCGCCATTCAAAAGGCACCCCACAGTTGTGCTTAGTACCAAGTTGCTGGGGCAGGGTCTACTACCAACCTAGGGAGGTCTTTTGCCATGTTCACCATTGCATTATCGGCTACCCATATACCCACGACATATTAGTAAGCCTTGCTTGATCCGAAATTACGTCAAGCCATGAAGGAGATGGCTGTCCTTTGGTCTCATGGCATGTGGGAGCTTGTTGACCTTCTTAGTGGTGCCCAGGTTGTAGGCTGCCGGTGAGTCTTTGCATTGAAGTACAATCTTGATGAGTCAATCTCTCGTTACAAGGCTCATCTAGCTACGAAGGGGTTCACCCAGATGTATAGGGTGGACTTCTTTAACACTTTCTTTCCTGTTGCAAGTCTTTCGACTATCCGCATCCTCATCTATGTAGTTGCTCATTATGACTTGCTATTATACCTACTATATGTGAAGAATGTCTTCCTTTACGACGATCTTTAGGAGGAAGTCTATATGCATTGGCCTCCAAGCTTTAAGACTCAGGGGTAGTGTATATGTAGATTGCAGAAGGCCATCTATGGTCTGAAGTAGAGTCCACATGCATGGTTCCAGAAGTTATCAGAGGCAGTACAAGCTATGGGACTTAGAAGATCTTCTGTAGACCATTTGCTCTTTGTTAGAACGAGCTAGGGAGGTGTTGTGTCACTCCTTGTCTATGTAGATGATCTTATTGTTACTTGCGATGATAAAGTTGGGATACCTGAGGTCAAGCAAAAGCTAGTAGATTCCTTTGCGATGGACCTAGGTGATCTGTGGTATTTTCTAGGTATTGAGGTAGCATGGAGTAGGGATGACATAGTTCTCACGTAGTACAAGTATGCTCTTGATGTGTTATAAGAGACAGGGATGTTGAGGGCTAAGCCTGTCAACATACCCATGGATCCTAAATGGCATCTTTATGACACTGAGTTTGAGCCTGTTGACAGTAGATCATACAAACAATTGGTTGGTAAGCTATTATATCTCATTATTACTCAACTAGATATTTCCCTACCTGTAAAGAAACTTAGTTTATGGATAAACCAATTAGGTAGCATTGGGAGGTAACAATGTAGGTGCTCAAGCACCTGAAGAGAGCACCAGGCCGTGGTATTTTATTCAGTAGAGGCAAATTCATGACTGTGGTAGGCTACTCTGATATGGACTACCTAGGATGTATGGCTAGCTGAAAGTCTATCACATGTTTTTGCACTTATTTGGTTGGAAATCTTGTGACATGGAGTAAAAAATAGCAAGTTGGCTTTAGGTCCAATGCAGAATCTAAGTATCGTATCATGGTACATGGTACATACTGTGGTAGAGGTGATCTGGGTGAGATTGGTATTGTAGGATTTATATGTCTAGGTTGAGCTGATGGAGATGAAGTACGACAGCCGTGCTGCTACCTATATTGATCAGATTTTTGTGTGGTTTGTAAAATTAGGGTTTTAGTCATTGCAACGTACAAAAATTGATTCACTTTTAAAATTTATAACCTAGATAGTGGAGTATTTAGGGCCGTCCAAGGAGGCAAATTCTTGCAAATAGCAATCTCTTACTTGAAAATAGAAATCAACTATCTTTTTGTATTTTTTAAATATATAATTTTTGTTTGGTTTTGAAATAACAGTGAATACGCGAAGTTGATGGTGGGAAAAAGACTAATCCTATTTTAGCAACTAGGTAGCAAGAATAATCTCTTTCCAAGCTCACCCTAGGCAAGTGAAGGTCTAGGATAATTGGGAAGAGGGTGTGAAAGTGCTAAAATAAAACTAAAGTAAAGAAGAAGGTGCACCAATTTAGAAAAGCAACTTTATAGAAAATGGATTTTTGTTTTGCAACTGTAGAGGAAAGCTTTTACTACAAAAAGTAAAACTGAAAAACAAATGAAACAAAAATCCTTGATGATGATGGTAAAGAGGATGAAGCCCTTGCTCCAACTACGGCTGTTCCCATAGTTGAAAAGAGCTCCTCCTTCTCCTTCTCCTTGAATCCAAGGTATGGTCTCATCCTGGCAAGCCCTAGGGGGGCATGCCTTAAGTCCTCCAAGGTGGATGCTTTCCACCTTAATGGCTCCTCCAAGGGTAGGCGTGGACCACCCTTAAGATCTCCTTTAATGCTTGGCTGTCCTCCTTGAATGGCAAAGTCCTCCTCCTTAGTGTGGCACAAGAAGAAGAGTGGAAAGGAAGAAGGCACCATGGAGGCAAGGGAGAGCCTCCTTAATCTTCTTCCTCCCTTCTTGGTCGTGGGCTATAGGTACAATTAGGGTGGAATTTACACTAAGGGAGGATGTTTTTTTAGTGGTGGTTAGGAGGTTTTTTATAGAGGTGGAGATGAGGGGTTGGCGTAACCTTTGGATGGATGGCTAAGATTTGATGATGTGGGTAGTTAGGTGATCTAAGGGGGGAGATATGTTGGCGCCAAATGAAGGGTTGGGAGGGGGGTAGTTATGGTGGTGGAGAGGTGCATGGAGTCGGCACCAACCATGGAGGGATGCCATGGTTTGGCGCCACCTAAGAAGGGTTCTAAAAGGTGGGTAGGTGGATGGCTAGGATGGGTTGTATGGGTAGGTGTAGGGTTAGGATGTGGGGGTTTTTGGCGTCAAATGAGGGGTAGTTAGGGTGGTTTTTGGCACTAAAAGAGAGGGGTCTTTTGGTGGTGGAGTGGGGTGGAAGGTTGCCTATAGTTGGCGTCAAAAGTAGGGTGGACTGGGTAGCTTGGGTGGACTTAGGGTTAGGGTTATTTGGTGGAGCTATTTAGGTAGGGTTTTAGGGTTAGGTGTTGGTGCCAAGGAGGTGCCTAGCTAAGCTAGCTTAGCTAGTAGGTGAGTGGAGGAGGTATCAGGAGTATGGTTCTGAGGAGAGGAGTTGAGAAGGTGATGCTTGGAGCTGCATAGGAGTTGGTGGCTGCTGAAGAAGATGGCAAGGACTAGCTTAGCTTGTTAGTTCTTTGCTACTGCTAAGCCAAGCTAAAGTAAGCTGGCTTCTGCTAAGGTATGATGAGGTGAGCTGGGTTTGATCTTCCCGGGGAGGACCTAGCTAGCTGGAGTAGCTAAGGTATCTTAGCTCAACTAAGTTGAGCTAAGTAGAGTCCCCGGGAGTTGGACTTGAGCTAGGTGAAGTCATCTTCAGCTGGCTTAAGTTGAGTAGAGCTGGAGGTAGCTAGACCTGAGCTGAGGTGGACTCCAATCAACTCAGCTGAGCTAGCTAGAGCTTCCAGTGAACTGATGTGAGGTGACATGAGCTAGACTCAACTGAGTTGAGCTGAATCTGAGCTGACTTGAGCTAGAGTGAGCCAAGATGAGTTATCTTGAGCTACCATTCAGCTGAAATGAGTTTAATGGAGCTAGGATGAGCTAACCATAGTTCAAGTGAGTTGGTATCCTACTATGATGAGTTGGATTAGGCTAAGTCCTAGCTAGTTTGAGCTTTTCCTTCACCAGTTGCCTTCCTGAGTGCTAGGGTTTTGGGGATCTGACAATCTGCTTAACCCTAACACTTGAATAAATACATTAAAAAGATAACAAAATACGCAATGCATGCCTATCCTAATTTATGCCTAATGCAGCCTAAAAACCCATTCGCGGAGTTAAAATCTTAAGAGCTAGATCTATTTTAAGGCATAAGAATGATGATAAATTGGCGTTTATCATACCCTCATACTTATATTTTGCTAGTCTCTTAGCAAAACAAATTTTTACGAAGCGAAGATTTTGGGGAGTTATATTTTTTTTTAACTTTTGAGGAAAAAGAGATTACGAGATCTTTGTTGATCCGAACACGGGAGGTACAGGATTTGTTAAAGATAAACATCGGGAATTATTTTCGAATCCAAAAATTAGATGAATCGGGATTAATATATCTTCCAAAAAATTCACAGATTAGCCCTTTGTTAATTCAGATGACTCGAAATATTTGTATTTAGGATTTTTCTGGCTCTTGAATCTGATTTGCAACTTACTAACCTTTAAAACCTTGTGTCCGTGCTTGTGAAAAGCCAACATTTGTAAGGGTGCGTTTTTTGGTTAAATTTTTTCTCTCCCATGCTTATTCTTAGCTTAGTCTTACAACAGATGTGTTGGGATCATCGTTCCCGTTACCAATCCTTGAGGGGGCTCTGGTGCTGGTACTTCGAGATAGCACTGTCTATGACACCACCCAGGAGCTCACAACCCCAAAACACAATGCGATGTAAAGGGGCGCTTCAAGAAAACTCAAGCTCTTGCTCGACACTACAGGTAGAGCACTGTCCAAGACGCTTGAGTTGCAAAAATGCACTTTAATGCTCCGTCTAAAGATATGAAATATAGATATAGAGCACCTTCTAACCAGACGTCTACCCTTGCTGCTATACCTAGACGTGGTGGTAGGGGAGCACCTTCTACCCGTGGATGTAGAAGAAGACGAGGTGCCTCTGGAAGATTTCGCACCACGTGCACTTACTCTAGCAAGGTTGGCCATGTGAAGGCTTCCTGCTGGGCTAAACATGGATGACCTCCAATGGCTAACTAACTTTAGTGACTATTGAGGATACTACCAAAGTTTTAAATATCGATATTGATATCGTATCGACAAGTTGAAAAAGGGATATATTAGGGATATATCGCTGATATTGGTGAATTTCAGGGAAATCGCTCAAAAAGGCATAATATATTAAAAACGTGTGTGTGACCCTGCCTTTCTTAAACCCAGTGTTTCCCCACCTAGTAGCCCCTTTTCCAGATCGAAGCCCTTTTGAACCCAGCCTTTCCCGCCCACCCAGCACCACCATCTTGGCGATATATCGCCGATATTTCGGCCATATCGTCTGGTATATCGGCGATATATCACCGATATCCTAGAAAAAATGATACTGCAGGTGATATCGATACGCCCAAACCTAGTGAAACTGATATATCGGCTATATATTACCTATATATCGCCAATACATCCAACCTTGGATACTACTGATGTTGTGCTTGTTCCAAGGGTAGACTATGATGGTTTACTCTAACGTCTTTCCCAACTGACTTAAGAGCCAATCACATCTTCTACTGAGACTACTGCCTTTGCCTCCTCATTGGGTATAAATATATGTGCCCAGGCTTGATTAGTGGATTTTGGTGCTTGACATCATCTATCACGAGATTAGGACTATTTTAGCATATTACAATTTGTATCCAATGGCAGGACAATATAGGTTGCAGATGGAAGATATGCACAGCTTGGTGGTTAAGGGGAGGTGGCACTGTCCTCCACTATGAGATTGCCTGACGCATTCTTTGTTCCTGATTTTTCATTGAATTTGTTATCTGTTAGTAAGATTACCAAGTAGCTCCACTGTTATGCTATTTTTAATGAACTAGGATGCATTTTTTAGGACAAGTTGACGGAAAGGACAATTGGTGGAGGACATGAAGAGGAGGGTGTATCACCTAGTCTAGACACCACTTGCTATTGCTTGCCAGGGTGATTCTATTTTTGCTACTGGGAGTGCCTTATAGTGACATCGTCGCCTTGCTCAGCCTTCTCTAGATAGGCTCAGACGCACCATCCCTCATATTTCTGCCACTATTTAGATATATTGTGACGCATGTTAGTTGGGAAAGTACCACAGATCTTCGTTTCCTCCTAGCATAAGACCAATGACTACTGCTATGGTTCAGTTACTGCACATGGATGTTTGAGGCCCTAGTTAGATTCCTGATCGACAAGGACATAAATATTACTTGGTTGTCATAGATGATTTTTCTCGACTATCATGATTGTTTTTGTTAAAGAATAAGTTTGATGTTGGACTTGTGATTAAGACCTTTTTATTAGAAATAAATAATCCATTTTCTGTCATGGCTAAGATTGTACAATTTGATAATGCTTTGGAGTTTTACACCACCAAATTAGCAAGTCATTACATGCCTCATGGCATTATACATCAGATGTCCTGTCCTTACTCTACATAGCAGAACCGTGTAGCGGAAAGAAAACATCGATATTTATTAGATGTGGCTTGTACTCTACTGAGTCACCATTGTGTGTCACATTTATATTGTGACAGAGAATGGCTTCTAGAGCTCATTTGGGACCATTTGACCTTGATGTGGCTAGTTGGATCAAGGCTTTTGCTACTCTTTAGTGTTTATGACTGCAGTGGAACAACAAGATATTCCGAGACGAGAGATGTTGGGTAAACAATGTTGCGAGGTTCATTTTTTATCTGAGTTTGGCTCCATAATCTGTAAGTTAGTTCCACTTATTTTTTTTGAAACAAGTTAGTTCCATTTATTAATACAATTTTTAGACGATTATCGATCTTTGATAATCTTCCTTGTTCTTTTCAAAAAAAGGAATTTATATTGGGGTGACGCCGTGCTTACGGCTTGTTATCTTATTAATAGAATGCCATCTTCTATGTTACATGAACAGACCCTATGACATGTCCTATATCCTAACAGAGATTTATTTCAGCTACTACGTTGTGTGTTTGGATGTGTAACCTTTGTGCACTTAGTGGGACCAAGGAGAGACAAGTTGGTACCTAGAGCTGTGAAGTGTGTCTTCCTTGACTATTCACGGATGTAGAAGGGATATCGATGTTTTGATCCAGTGGTTGGTAAGCACTATGCCAGTGTTGATGTTACCTTCCATGTGTTAGTAGTGCCTTCTCTCTTATAGCACGACAGTTAGTTTTAGAGGCTGAGTTTGCCCCTATGCATGTTCCACCTGCTTCTATGGATGAGTTTCCTATTTCTAAGGTTGGTCCTGCACCTGACAGTGGAAGTCGGGAACCTGTGAGCAGATTTGTACCTGATAGTGGTATTGATGACGAGAGATTTAGGGATCCACCTATTACTTTTTAGTTGCCAGTCACCTACAGGCAACAAACCTCCCTACTTCAGATCCACCATCCTCCTCGAGTCAGGTATGCATTGAGGTATTTGATGATTTGTGTCTAGTGGAGATTATGCAAGACCAGGTGATGTCCCAGATTATGACCTTCTGATTGCTATTCCGAAGGCTCCCTATTTCTTGTGCACAATATTATGTAGCTGGAACTATGTCTACAACTAACTTAGGGACTACCTTTGGCCTCTTCACTACAGCACTAGTTGCCACTAAGACACCTTCCATGTACCAGTAAGCCTTACTTGATCCAAAGTGGCGTAAAGCCACGGACGATGAGATGATCACATTTTGGAGTAGACAGACTTGGGAGTTAACTCCTCTTTTTGCTGGTGCTCGCTTGCTGGGATCCTGTTGGGTCTTTGCCTTGAAATACAATCCCGATGACTCTATTTCAAGGTACAAGACTTGGTTAGTGGCAAAAGGGTTCACTCAGACATATTGGGTGGACTTCTATGATACTTTCTCCTAGGTTACTCGCCTATCGACAGTTCGAATTCTTATTTCTGTTATTACCCATAAGGATTGGTTGCTTTACCAGCTTGATGTGAGGAATGCCTTTCTATATGGCGATCTTCACGAGGTATACTAGTGATGTAAAAATCGGCCTACTCGACCTAGTAATCCAAGGCGCCACCCTCCTGAGTGAATACTCCATAGTCGGCCTTATAGTTGGCAACATCGACTACTCGGCCGGGTAGTCAGTGTAGTTAGCCGAGTCTTTATTTGTTAGGAAAATTGAGAAAGGGATTGTGGACTGCATGTTTATGTTAATGATATCATTATTATCGATGATGACAGAGCCAGAATAATTAGGGTTAAGAGGTCCTTGGCTGAGCAGTTTGTTACGAAGGACTTAGGACTTCGGTATTTTCTTGGCATAGAAGTGGCTAGGAGCAAGCAGGGAATTGTACTCTCGGTGCAAGTAAACTTTAGATGTGCTTCGGGAAATAGGGGTGCTGAGGTCCAAACCAGCCAATATTCTTATGGATCCCAAGGTATACCTTTATGATGAGTAGGCAGAGCTTGTGAATAGGCTTATAGGCAACTTGTAGGAGAACTTCTATATCTGATTATTACTAAATCGAATATTGCTTTAGCTGTGAGAAAGCTTAGTCAATTAATAAAAAAATCGACTAGGCAACATTGGCAGGCAGTTATGCAGGTGCTTAGATACTTGAAGAAAGCACCTGGTCATGTGATTCTTTTCCACAAGGGATCTCCTATGACAATAATTGATATTCTGATGCAAATTATGTGGGGTGCATTGCTGATAGAAAATCCACTATTGAGTTTTGCACATTTGTAGCTGGTAATTTGGTTACTTGGAAGAGCAAGAAATATGGAGTAGTTTCTCACTCTAGTGTTGAGTCAGAAAGTCAAAGGAAAAGATTGATCTTATTTCTCAATAGAAACCCTACACCTCTATATATAGACAACGGTTTGGGTTAATTACAATGCATGTCCATGATAAAATAAGAAATGACGAAAAGTACATCAAAATAGTAAATAACTAAAGATAGATAGGAGTCTCAACACTCCCCCTCAAGCTGGAATATAGATGCCAATGATGCTCAAGTTGGAGCAGTAGTCATCAAACGTCAATCAAGGTAGAGGCTTCATGAACATATCGGCAGTCTAGTCCTCAGATGCGACACAAGTAGTACGCAACAAACCATGCTGGATGTGATCTCTGGTGTAGTGGCAGACCGCCTCAACATGTTTGGTGTGCTCATAGAACATGGGGTTGCTGGCTATATATGTGGCGACTCTATTATGACATCTCATCTCCATGGATTCCTCAACTTGTACATATAAATCCAGTAGCAAGGATTTAATCCACACCATCTCAATAGCAGTCTGGGCCACGGCCCTGTACTCTGACTCAGCACTAGAACGTGAGACCACAACCTGCTTTTTACTTCTCTAGGTAACCAGGTTACCTGCAACTAAAGTACAGAATCATGTAGCAGAATTCCTATACACAACATATCCTGCATAATTTGCATTATAATATCCCACAACTGTCATAGGAGCCCCAGACTGAAAAAGAATACCGCATCTAGGTGCTTTCTTCATGTACCTAAGCACCTACATAGCAGCCTGTCATTGCTGCTTGGTTGGCCTATCCATGAACTGACTGAGCTTACTTACAGCAAGTGCAATATCGGGCCGTGTAATAGTCAGATAAAGTAGCTTACCAACCAACTATCTGTATGATCTGCTATCAGCTGCCTCTACCTCTACCTCTGCCTCCTCATCATGAAGATGTGCCTTAAGGTCCATAAGAATATTGGCTGGCTTGGACCCCAGCATACCTGTCTCCTAAAGAACATCCAACGCATTCTTGCATTGAGAAAGAACAATTCTATCCCTGCTCCTAGTGACCTCGATCCCAAAAAAGTATTTAAACTGGCCCAGATCCTTCATAATAAATTGTTGTGCAAGAGACTCCTTGACATGATTTATCTTAGCCTCATCATCGCCGGTGATAATCAGGTCATCTAAATAAACTAGTAGTGCTACCACGCGATTCTACGTTTTCCTAACAAATAGAGAGTGATATGAAGACCTCTGCAACACATCTAAGAGCTTCTAAAACTAGGCTGTTAGGCTCTACTTAAGGCCATTGATGGCCTTCCTGAGTCTATACACACACTCCTCCTGAACCTCAAAACCTAGGGGCTGCTACATGTAAACCTCCTCCTGAAGATCGCTGTAGGGAAATGCATTCTTAACATCAAGCTGGTGTAACCGCCAATCTTTGTAAGCCACAACAGAGATAAGTATACGAATAGTGGCACGACACTCAGCAGGAGAAAAAGTGTCAAAGAAGTCTATTCCGTAGATCTGGATGAACCCTTTTGCCACCGACCTGGCCTTATACATTGAAATAGACCAGTTAGAGTTGTACTTTAAGGTAATGACCCATCTAGAGCCAACCAGTCATGTGACTATAGGAAGCGAGGTGAGCTCCCAAGTCTGTCTACTCTGGAGTGCTGCTATCTCATCCTCCATGGCTTGACGCCACTTTGGATGAAGCATGGCCTACTGGTAGGTAGACGAAATGTGTGAGGCTGTAAGTACCTAGCAAAAACTGCTAAATTGAGAACTAAGACCATCGGTAGCCAAATTGCCTACAGCACGATATGTGGACTCACACATGCGGGGTACCTCCCTAATAGCAATAGGAAGGTTAGAATCGTGTGGCACCTCTAACTGTACATTTGCAGAAGGAACCTCACTATTATGATCTGCATTATCCGGGGGATAAAGTCACATTAGATTGTCACGGTCGTCAGAAACCATTTCAACTGCCTATGGAGCATCAATCACTGGTAAGGACGGTGGCCTTTGTAGTGTCGCATGAGATCTACTATACGTGCGCAGCGAATCATGCAATCCCTGGTAATCATCCAAGGAGGTCGTAGAGCCCGAAGAAGTCGATTAAGATGTGGAGATCGAAATCGCCTCTAGTGGAATAAGGCGATTAGACATGGGAGCTACATCACCATGAACACTCATCTATCCAGCAACTGAAAAATATGATATTGTCTCATGAAAGGTCACATTAGCGTTGACATAATACCTGTGGTGGATGGGATCATAACATCAGTATCCCTTCTAACTCCTAGAGTACCCTAAGAAGATACACTTAATAGTACGAGCAAGCTTATCACGACTTGGTGATGCTACATGAACAAAAGCAACAAACTCAAAAGTCTTGGGAGACACATGGAAAAGCTCACCATTTGGATGTAACAGAAGAACCAGTATCTGCTTATGGCGAACTGAACTCGGCATCCTGTTAGGGCCTTCTCTGTGGAACACTGTGGTGGATAAGAAGAGTGCAGGTAACCTCTAACAAGTGTCTGTGCCTTCGCTCTGCAACACCATTCTGCTATAAGGTATGAAGATAAGTGGTCTGGTGGAGAATCCCATAAGTCCTGTAGAATTCTGTAAGTCTAGCAGTGCAGAACTCGAGGGTATTATCTGTCCATACAATCCATTGTGGCGGAATATTGAGTCCTGATCTCCAAAAGAAGTCTTTATAACATCTTCAACATTTGCCTTGTTCTTCAGAAGAAACACCCAGGACACTCTGATAAAATCATTAATGACAACAAGATAATAACGATGTCCCATCCTGTCTTGGAACTCTACTCGGTCCCCAGACATCAATATGGAGTAACTCAAAAGTAGTCGTTGATCCAGGAGAAGTATTGGCAGGAAAAGAAGACCGATGATGCTTACCTAACTGGTGAGCATTACACCTAATAGTAGTGGCAAGTGACATATGTGGAATCACCCTCCTGAGGTGCTCCAAAGGTAGGTGACCTAGACGAATGTGCCACTGTAAGGCACTCCCACCATCATACCTGTTGGCTCCTGCAGATGGTTTCTAACCAAGGTGATAAAGACCATTCTCCTCTGTACCTCTGGCGATGGTCTTGCCAATGAACTTATGCTAGAAGATACATCCAACCTCATTAAAAATAACCCTACAATGAAGATCCTTCGTGATCTTGCTTACGGACAACAAGCCATGGGAAACTCTAGTACATGTAGTGTTCTCGGCAGTCGCAACATTGGGTTACAGACACTTCCCCTTGACCAACAAAAGTATGCCTACCATTAGCAACTTGTACCATTCTCCATAGTGCAACAGAACTGAGTGACCGGAAATAGCCCTGATCCCTACAAAGATGCTGTGAAGCACCAGAGTTAGCTAACCATTCTGCACCATGGTGACCCCTATCATGCTAGTGTAGCATCAAGCTCGCATACTCCATCCCCATCGTAGTACGATATCCAATGCCGTCTCTGCTCCTGAGATTGGCATGGTGCCTAGCAAGGACCAAGGGGATCACCAAGGGCTAGAACTCGCCATCTTTAAGCCAAATAACCGGAGAAAGATGCCACAAGAAAGATCTGAAAGACTTTTCAAATCTGAAAATTTTGAACTCAGAAAGTAATCTCTTAAGCATGAAATTTAAAATCGAGAGATCTTAGATATTATCCCAAGAGTCACAAGTATCCCTTAGATTAAGACATAGCACATGTTAAGGAATGGGGAAGGTCCTAATAGTGCCCTCTAAGAGGTGCTACTCTCCCTTGCCGACAAGAGTTAGCGATCACCAGCCACCACCACCTGCAGCAGTAACGGATGGTAGCAATAACACTGCCTATTGTTGCAACAGGGGCTGAGACTAGCAGCGAGTAGAGAAGAGGGTGATGCCTTATTGGGTGGGCGACGCCCTGTTGGAGGCAACTGTTGCCCTATTGGAGGATGGCGACCCTACTAGGTAGGGGGCGGCGGTCCTACAAGCTGGACAACGGCAACTTAGCATAGAGTGGGGGGATGGGAGAGTAAAGGTTAGGGTGAAAGGGTTTCAGAGGCTAGTGCAAATAGGATACCAGAGAGTCGATCTAGGATCGCCGCTCTGATACCAAATTAAAGGAAATGATTGATCTTATTTCTCAATAGAAACCTTATACCTCTATATATAGAGAGAGGTTTAGGTCAATTACAATCCATGTCCATGATAACATAAGAAATGATGAAAAGCACACCAAAACAGTAAATAACTAAAGATAGATAGAAGTTTCAACACAGAATATAGGGCAACAGCCCAGACAGCTGTAGAGATGATCTAGGTGGGGTCTTTAATGCATGACTTGCATGTCCAAATTGAAGAACCAAGGGAAATGAGATGCGACAAGAGCTACATATGTCAACAATCCTATGTTTCATGAACAAACCAAACATGTTAAGGTGGATTGCCACTATACTAGAGACTTGATTCAGCATGGGATGTTACGTACTAGCTTTGTCACACCTGCAGACCAAACAACTGATATTTTCACGAAGCCTCTTCCATGTTCGGCCTTCGACAACTACTGTTCCAAGATGACTTAATCGATATCTATGCTCCAGCCTTAGGAGTGTTATGTGATATGCTCCTTTTTATTATTTCTTATATTAGTTGTTTTGCCATTTTCTATTTTCTCTTGGACATGCTTGTTATTTTTCCAATACCTCTTCCTTATATAAAGAAGCGTTAGGTTCCTTTCAAAAATAAATTTGATCATTTTCGCCCCCTCTAAGCACGTCGAGGTTGATTATCATTACACTAGGGACCTGATTCAGTATAGGGTCATCTACACTACTTTAGTTGCCTCTGAAGAACAGACAGCAGACATCTTTACTAAGCCTCTTTCATGTCCCACATTTGATGTCTTTTGGTTAAAGTTGAGCTTGATTGGCATCTATGCTCCAGTTTGAGGGGGAGTGTTAGTATAATACTCCGATCTTATTTTGCAATCTTTGTTATTTTCTATTCTTTCCTGGACATGTATTGCAATTGTTTCCTCACCTCTCTCTATATAAAGAGGTATAAGGTTTTCTGAAGGAATAAACTTTTCATTCTCTCCAACTCCTCAAACTGAGCCCACGGGCGTGGTTTCAGAAATTATCCGAGGTTGTTGAGGAGCTGCTGACCATTCCTTGTTTGTTCGGGTGACTATACAAGGAAGAGTTGTGATGCTTGTATACGTGGATGACATCATGAGGAGATGATGCGATTGGAGTTGTCAACTAAAGATTTTTTAATACAGCATTTTGTCATCAAGGATTTAGGCCCATTTAAGTATTTTCTTGGCATTGAAGTTGCTTGGATTACCAAGGGGGTAGCGCTTTACCGGAGGAAGTATGTCTTGGATTTGCTTTAAGAGTGAAGCTAGCCAAAATTCCTCTGGATCCCAACCTACATCTTCATGAGGATAATTCTGAACCAGGTAAGCAGTAATGCGACCCAATATCGCCTTAGTTAGTAAAATAAGCCAACTCATGGATAAACTTCGGAGGACACATTTAGAAGTTGCCACATGATATTATGATACCTTAAATCCACTCCAGGAAAGGGGTTATTCTTTTCTCATGGAGGTACTCCCGGTGTCATGGCTTACATTGATGCAGACTGTCCGGTGCCCCAAGAAAATCCACTTCAGGATTTTGTACCTTTGTGTATGGAAATTTGGTTACTTGGGGAATCATGAAACAAATTGTGGTAGCCAGATCACGTGTAGAATTAGAGTACCGTGCTATGGCGTAGGCAGTCGAATTCCGTTTAGTTCTCATGGACCTTTAGGTGCTAGCTATGAAACCTATGGAGATGAAATGTGATAATTGGGTTGCTACATTCATTGCCAACAACCTTGCTTTTCATGAGAAAACAAATGAGAGAATAAAACATGTAGAGGTGGACTGTCACTGCACTAGGGATATGATCCAACAAGGTATATCTACACCTCCCATGTCTCTTCAGAGGGACATATAGTAGACATGCTCACTAAGATTCTTCTCGATGGGCATTCGAGAGATGCAATTTTAAGCTAAGCATGATTGACATCTATGCTACAGCTTGAGGGAGTGTTCAGAGCACCTTTTTGTTATGGATTTTACTGCTATTTTTCTGCTGCTTTCTTCCTAAGTAGGGACTTCTTTGTTGTTCTCTCAAGACCCCTTTCTATATATAGGGTCTTAGGGTTAGGATGAAATGCAAGAATGTATCTCTGAACAGACTTCTTTACCAAGTTTAAGTTGAAAAATATAATTAAGTGGAAGCATAAATCAAAGTAATAAAATAATTATAGAACGCTTGGGTTTACGTGGAAACCCCACTCATGAAGAGCAAGGAGAAAATCACGGGAGAAGGCACCGATAGGACATTGATTTGTATTTCTTCTTCTCAAAGAAATATGGGAGTACACATCTATTTATAGGCCACCACTCACACACAGTCCACATCTTCCGATGTGGCACTCAACCCACAACCCAATTCTCTCAACAGTCCCCCTCAAGCTGGAGCATAGAATGCTCAGCTTGTAACACAAAGAAACCCACTCTACACAAGCGATAACATAGGCTAGAGTTGCTGAAAGAACTGTGGCTGTCTCTGACAATGGCCTCTCCTCTGGAGACCTGGTGTTGGTGGCTCCCCATTCAGTATCTCTGTAAAAGGGGTCTTCCTCTGAATGCTTCGAAAGTGGATCTCCCTCTCTGGAGTCCATAGAGCTAGATCTCCCACATAGAAACTTGAAATGGGTCCTTCCTTTGAGGGCCTCGAAACTAGATCTCCCCTAGAGATCTCAAACCTCTGAATTTCCCAAGGTAGGACACCCTCCAAACTACTCTTGTCTTGGCTAGGACATAAAAACACAATCTTCAAACACCAAGGGGACCTTTGGAGGGTGGGTGACTACCTCGAAGAAAATTCTTGCCGCTTGGGTTTTTTAAGTAACGACTAGGAAACTCATCTTTAGTAAATAAGAGTTTCTTAAAGCCCCCATAACCCCTAGCATCCCCACCCCCACTAAAGAAACTCATCTTTAGTGCAGACAATCTTCATTTGAACAAAACTCGTTAGTATTGATGAAGACTTTCATAGGATCCACTTCCACCAACATGCACGCAACGAAGTGAAGGTTCCCTATGAAACTCGTCACCACTAAAGAGGAGTTTCATAGGGCATACTTTTACATCTAATTCTGCATTAGCAACAAACTTGGGTGGCATGTCAGAGTAGTTGATGGTGCCTTGTCCCCTTTGACAGGCTTGGGTGACATTTCTCTGTCCACTACTTTCTTCTTTCTGATGTTATACATGCGTCCAAATTTGCTTCGAATTTAATGTCTATCAGTTAGATTACTAAGACATTAAATTGCAGAGCAGTGTTTCATGATCATTTTTTCTTCTTACAGGACCTCCTGACGATGAAGTAGATTCGTGGACTTTAGCTGGATGGCCTATATTATCTTGACCTTCCACTAGAGCATCATTCCATGGTTGCCGCTTTTGCCACTTCTACTTTACAATGGCATCTTAGACTATGACATCCTAGTGTTTCTATTCTTCACTATCAATTTCCTAATATGTAGTTCCAAGATTCTTTTACCTACGATGCCTGTCAACTGGGCAAGTATCATAGAGTTTCCTTTCCTAGTAGTAATAGTAGAATTGAGTCTATTTTTTCTCTTATTCATGCTGATTTGTGGGGCCCATGTCGGGTCAGGAGTCTTAGGGGTTTTAGGTATCTTTTTTCCTTGTGGATGATTATACTCGTGTTCGTTCGGTGTTTATGATGAAGGAAAAATCTGAAACTCCTGTATTGATTAAAAATTTTGTAAATAAAATAATAACTCAGTTCTCTACTACTATTTACATGTTTCAGACTGATAATGGGCTTGAGTTTGTAAATTCTACTTTAACTCAATTTTTTCAGTCTCTTGGTATTATACATTAGACCTCTTGTGTTCATACATCTCAATAGAATGGGGTGGCTGAATACAAACTGAGACACCTTAATGTTGCCAATACTATCATATTTAAGATGCATGCTCCTACCACTTTTTGGGTAGATGTTCTTACAACTATTTTTTTGATTAATCAGGTATCATCTTCTATTCTTGATGGGAAGACCTCTTATTCTATTTTATTTCCTAATCCGAAGCTTTTTTCTCTTCCTTCAAAAGTGTTAAGTGTATTTTTTTGTGGGTTATTCTAGAACCCAAAAGGGGTATGGATGTTTTGATCCTCTTTTACATTGGTTTTATGTTTGTAAGGATGTGACCTTTTTTAAGGTCATGCCATATTACTCTGCTACAGGGAAGTCTCCCAGGATGTTCTATTGCCTATGCCTACTGTTGTGCTTCCAGGTTCCTTTAAGCCTCCTCCACCTCATGATATCCCTCCCATTACCTATCTTAGACATCCTGAGGTGACAGATATCTTCCCTCAGCACTTTCAGCGTAGACCTCCATCCACTACTATACCAGGAGAGGAACCACTTTCTACTATTCATACTCAATCCTCTGCTAATACTGCTGATTCAGACGGAGGTCCAAGCACTACACCACTAGAGGTACTTGATGTGTATCTTCCTATTGCTCAGAGGAAGTCACAATGATCTTGTGTTAAATATTATGTTTCCAATTATATGTCACTTGATCATTTACCTGCAGCAAGGAGACTTCTATCCTTGTAGTTGACAGCAAAAATATTCCCAAGAACCATATTGAGGCTTTTCAGGACCCTTCCTAGACCTTGGCCATGGAGGAGGAAATGGCTGCTCTTTAGTCTAGGGGTACTTAGGAACTTGTTGACCTACCCCCTGGAGCTACTATTGTGGGGTATAGGTGGGTGTTCACCCTCAAATGCCACCTGGATGGTATAGTGGAAAAATTTAAAGCACGATTGGTTGCCAAAGGTTATACACAAACCTTTGGAGTTAATTATTTTGAAACTTTTTCACCAATAGCCAGACTCAATTCAGTGCGGATACTTCTCTCTGTAGTAGTCAACACTGGTTAGTCAATATCTCAACTTAATATGAAAAATGCATTCCTCTATGGTGATTTAGAGGAAGAAGTTTACATACAGCAGCCCCCTAGTTTTGTGGTTGAGTGTTAGAAAGTTTACAAGTTGAAGGTCATTTATGATATTAAGTAGAGTCTTGGGCCTAGTTTAAGAGATTTGGTAAAGCTGTGCAAGAATTTGGCTTTACTAGATCCACTATTGATCACTCTGATTTTACTATACATAAAGCCACTGGGTCAGTTATTCTTATTACGGAAGTGATGAAACAAGGATAGAAACTACCAAGAAATTCTTGCATTCTCAATTTGTTATCAAAGATTTGAGATTGATAAATTATTTTTTAGGCATTGAGATACAACATGTTGATGGTGGTCTTGTCTATCCCAAAGGAAATATGTACTTAACATGCTAAGAGAGGCAGGGATGCTGGGTTGCAAGTCTGCCAGTGTTACTATGGACCCATGTTTGCTACTTATAGATTTTAAGAGTCCACTGCTTGAAAATGTTACCAAATATTGTGCTATGGTGGGAAAACTTTTGTATTTGACTATTACTAGGCCTGATATTTGTTTTGTTATTGGGAGACTGAGCCAGTTTATGCAGTCTCTTAGAGAAGTGATTTGGGATGATGTATGTCAAGTGTTAAGATACCTCAAGCAAGCTCCTAGTAAGGGGTTATCATTTATGAAGCATGGCCACCTAGATGTCTGGGGATATTCTGATGCAGATTATGCAGAAGCACATGAGGACAGAAGATCTACCACTGGTTACTATTATACCTATGTGGGTGGCAACTTAGTCACAGAGAGAAGCAAAAAGCAAAATGTTGTCTCCAAATTCAATGCAGAATCAAAGTATAGGGCTATGGCCTATACTAGTTAGCTCATGTGGGTGGAATCTATTTTATGTGATTTAGGAGTGTTTGTTTCTAATCCTACACCCATGTATTGTGATAATAAGCCAGCTGAATTTATTGCCAATAATCCTACCTTTCATGAGCGAACCAAGTACATAGAAGTGGATTGCCATTTTAGCAGGGATACGATTACTACTGGCAAGATCACTACACCTTATATTGCCACTGAAGATCAAATTGTAGATGTCTTCACCAAAGCACTCTCCAAGAAGCATCTTGAGTTATGTTCCAAACTGAGCATACTTAATGTCTATGCTCCAGCTTGAGGGGGAGTATTGAGTTATATGTCTTGTTATGTCTTTTAATGGTTTTTTATAGTATGTGAGGGTGTGCTTGTAATTTACCCTTTGTGTCTCTATATATAAAGGCACTTAGGCTTTCTAACATAAAACTATTCACTCTTTCAACCTAACACCCTTTTTTGGTCCAGTCGTGAAGTTTGATGGGTCTAATTATGTATTACACAATTGATCCTTAATGTAGTTAAGGGTCATGATAAGGAACATATACTACTTGAATCAGAACCCATTGAGAAGGTAGGCAAGTACGCCACCTAGAAAAGGGACAATGTCATGGTTAGGGCATGGATCATGAACACCACTATACAGTGGATTGCTACTGAGATTATGTATTACAAGACGGCGAAAGAAACATGGGAACTACTTTGCTACACATTCTCAGGACAAGAATGTTACATGCATTCTACAACTTCATTATGAGATTGCCCACATGAGGCAAGATAGGACACTTGCTCAGTACTAATCTACACTTAAGTCAGCGATTGAGAGGCTTAACGCGTACACAGTACACACCCGTGTGCTTTGAGTCATTGAAACTCTACAGGGCATAGACCATGATAGGACATTTCCTGGTTGAGTTTGACCTCGCTTTTGAGGCAACACGATCCTAGATGCTGATGGTGATGCTGCTTGAGATACCGACTATGGAAGAGCCATATAATCACTTGGGCAGACTTGCGGTATTGCTTTTGCCCTCTATTCATGTTAAGCACACATCAACCATGTCTTCCTTTCAAGGATGAGGTAGAGTTACTGGACAGTTTACCTGTGGTCGCGGACATGAGCAAGTTGGTTAGGGTCGTGCTAGGCCCTAATGTTCTTACTGCAAGAAGCCTAGTCACTCAAAGGAGACCTTCTAGTCAAGTATGGGAAGCCCACCGGTGCTTATTAGGCTGTAGTTGGTTTGGAGATTAGTCCCGAGTTTGCACTTATTTCCAGAGGTGAGTATGACAATTTGATTCAGAGGCTATCCTAACGTGGATATCAACACCTTTAGCTGCTACTTCGAGCTCTTCTTTTGGATTTGGTGATACGGTTTCTATCACAAGTCTTCAGGTATATGTCTTACAGTGTTTAGGAAATCGGCTAAGTAGGTCAAGCATGTACCCGGATAAGCGTCAGTGGGCCCCTCCCCAACTTGAGTAACGTGGGGTGGTTATGTAATGAGGTTGGGTCGAGTAGTCGGGTTGCATACCCGTATACTCAGGCGCATAGTCGCTTGTTTTTCAAATAGAGTCACATAACCCATGAATTAAAACCCGATCCAATAGGACCTATATTCTAAACCTAAACCCAGAAAAATAGAAAACCTCCTAAATCCCTTTCCCTCTCGACAAAGATGGATTTGATTCAGAATGACACTTTTAGGCTTTTGATTAAGTGCTTGCTTGGATGAACATTTTGTGTTTAGTCTCCTATCTTAACTAGTTTTTTAGTGTTGGCTACTATTTTATGTTTGTTTAAATAAACATTTGGATTCTAATATCTACATTTTCTTTTTTCAAGATATCTAATCTTTTATATTCTAAGTTGTATAGTATTTAAAGAGTAGGACTATTAACTATGTTATTTTTCTTACACTACTTTGAGGTAGTTGTATAGTTATAACATTGCATATAACATAAATTTTAATAAGTTGACTAATTATTTTATATTTTTTAAAATAAAAAATACAGAATTGCATACTCGATCGAATACCACATTCTATGCGGTGACCCAATCGACCATCTATCGAATACTGCATACTGACTTCCTGAACCTTGATGCCTTGCTTATCATGTTGGGATTGATGATGCAGATTGCTTGGTTGATTCTAGTGCCTCTTAACGTATTTACAGGAAGGCTCAACGGATTGCAATTTGCAACTAAACACATTAGGCAAGACCATTATTGTTGTAGATAAACGGAATTCCCTTATCACATATTAGTGAGAGGATCATATAGTCCCTCGCATACAATTGCAAAATGTCTTCTATGCCTCATATTTTCCTTTAAATTTTCTTTCAGTCATCCATATTACAAAAGAATCGAGCTACCAGGACATTTTTAACATTGTCCCTTGTATTTGAGGATATACTGATGGTGTAGGTGATTGGTTGTAGTTACGAGGAAGGGGGGTCTATCGCCCTCCATTAGCTAGGCTACTATTTTTGTTAGAGGCTCTTCTAGTTATCTTTGACACCTGAGATTTGTGCACCTTCCTCAGACAAAGCTGAGATGTGTCATACTGTAAATTCCAACAACTGCCATCTTTTAGTGTGAGACCTGTCAACTGGAAAGGCATTACAGGAGCTCATTTCCTAGTCACCAGTGTTATTGTTCAGTCTCTTTTCTAGTTGATTCATTTTGATGTTTAGGGTCCAAGTCGTGCTCCTGATCATATGAGGCACATGTTTTATCTTGTAACAGTTGATGACTTTTTTAAATTGTCGTGGGTTTTTCTGTTGAAGTCTAACTCTGAAATTCTCTTTGAGATAAAGAATCGGATTGGTGCCCCATGTGAAAATTGTTAAAACTGACAATGCATTGGAATTTTGTATGTATTCCCTTTAATCCTTGTTCTATGGGTATGAGATAATCCACCAAACAAGTTGTCCTACATCCCAGCAAAATAGTGTTGTTGAGAGAAAGCATCGTCATATCTTGTATATTGCCAGAACCTTCCTTATTTAGATCAATGTTCCTCTCTCCTATTGGGGTGATGCTGTTCTCGCTGCATGCTACCTAATGAATCGTGTGCACTGTATTATCTTTGATGAGGAGGTTCCCTACTCTTTTGTTTCCTAATAAGGAACTCTTCGTGGTCTCTCCTAAGATCTTTAAGTGTCTTTGTTCATATTTCTGGTCCCAACAGGGAGAGATTGTCATCCAGAGCTATTAAGTGTGTCTTTGTGTGATACTCTCAGATCTATAAGGGGCATAAGTGTTATGACCTAGTCGGCAGATGTTATTATGTTAGTGTCAATGTCTCCTTCAAGTTGGTCCCATTTTACTCTTTAGCAAGCTCCCATATTGTGGCTTCTAACCCTAAGAGTGAGTCGATCCTTCCTATTTTGACTCCTGATGCTAATTAGAGACTGATGCTTGAGGTGGGAGAAGGTGGTAGATAGTTTAGACTTGTCTATTCACATCTTCCTAGGCAGTAATAGGACCCTCCTCCAGTGCCTGTGCCATCATCTACCCCTGAGCTAATCCCTTCCTCTGTTAGTACTGACAATCCTTGTAGCTTTGTTGTATTAGATACTCTAGGTGCTCCAGTTCCTTAGGATATTTCTTCACCACCAAAGCATGTCTCCACTAAAGAAGTCTACAGATAGTCACGGAGATGGTTATCTTTAATTGTTGATCGCTTTGAGAAAGGGAACTAAAACATGCACTCTACACCTTATCTCTAACTAAGCATGTGTTCCTCGCCAGTTTGTCTCTAGAATATAGGAACTTTGTCTTGACTTTATCTAGTACACAGGTTCCTGCTACACATCAATTGGTACTTGGAGATCCAAAGTGACGAAAAGCCATGGGGGATGAAATGTCAGCATTATGGTCATGAGGGACGTGGAGCCTTGTCTACCCACCATTTGATGCCACCATGATAGGATGCGAGTGAGTCTTCATTGTCAAGTAGTTGCTTAATGGATTTATGGAGCGATACAAGGCGAGACTTGTGGCAAAATAGCACATGCAGACCTATGGGATCGATTATTTTGGACACCTCCCCAATGGTGAGATTGCCTACAATTTGTATCCTCATTTCAATTGTCGTTCACCTTGATTTGCTGCTACATCAGTTGGATGTTAAAAATACCTCTCAATGGTAATCTGAAGGAAGAAGTTTATATGCAACAACTCTCTGGATTTAAGTTAGAGGGAGTGTATACCAAGGTCTGCTGGTTACATAAGGCTATCTATAACCTTAAACGGAGCCCATACACATGGTTTTAGAAATTATTAGAAGTGGTTGAGCATCTTGGGTCTTAAAGGTTGTTTGTGAGGACGATAGCATAGGGGCGAGTTGTGATGCTAGTTTATATTAATGATATCATCTTGATAGGTGATGTTGTTAACAGCATAGATATTACCAAGGAATTTTGAAAAAATATTGTCATGAAATATCTGGGCCTACTCAGATATTTCCTTGACATTGAAGTTGCTTGCAATGCTGGGAGTGTTGTACTTTTCTAGAGAAAGTATGTACTTAATGTTCTTTAGAAGGCAGGCATGTTAGTACCAAATTGGTTTCCATTTCGATGGATCCTAATGTGCACCAATTTGAAGATGATTTGGCTCTAGTGGATGTGAGGCTATTTAGAGGCCTCGTGGGAAAGGTTTGGTATGTAATGCTTACTCGACCTGACATTGCCCTTGCAATTAGCAAGGTGAGTCAGTTCATGGAGAAGCTGCGAAGGATTCATTGGGATGCGGCGATCATAATTCTAAGATACTTGAACTCTACACCAGGGAAAGGACTAATGTTCACCTGAGGTGATTTCTTAAGGGTGATGGCATACATCGATGCAGACTGTCAAATGCTCGAAGGATAGGAAGTCCACCATAGCCTTCTGTGCATTCATGGGAGGAAATTTGTTTACATGTCGTAGTAAGAAACAAACCATTGTGTCTAGGTCGAGTAGAATTGGAGTATAGGGCCATGGCACAAGCTACAACTGAGCTTATGTGGATCTAATCAGTACTCATGGATCTTCAAATTATAGTTGTTAATCCTATGGAGATGAGATTTGACAACAAGGCTACCTCATTCATTGCTAGCAATCTTGTCTTCCACGAGCCGACTAAGCATGTGGAAATGAACTACCATTATACAAGGGACATAATCCATAAGGGGTATATCTGTACCATGCATGTGTCATCTGGTGATCAGGCAATGGACATGTTTACAAAGGCACTCCCTTGTTCCACATCCAATAGATGTTATTCTAAGCTGAGTATGATTGACATATATGCTCCAGCTTTAGGGGAAGTGTTGAGAGTTGAGAGTTGTCACCATATTTTATTTTTTCTCTTGTTATTGTTCCTTTTTCTTTATTACTTTATAGTGAGGGACTATGTATGCAATTTCTTCCTTGGTCTTCTCTCTATAAATAGAGGGCTTAGGGTTTCGTGACGAATGAAGAAAACATTTCTCTCAACAGGAATTAAGGATTATTAATCCCTAATTGCCTTAATCAGAAATTTTCTTCCAACTTCCTCCCCTTTTCATGGATGTGGTTAATTTTCTTATGTGTATTTGTATATGCATGCTGCAATGCCCCAGACTTCGGGGTTGGCTGTCACGATAAAGCAGAATATAATGATGAAAGGGCTTACCTGGCTAAAGATTTGCATGCTTATGCATTTTTTAATGATTGCTTGATTACTGTTGAGAAAATGGAATACCCTGTTTTCTACTAGAATACCCTAATCCCCTTTGAACGGAGGATTGGTGGGAAAAATCAATGTATGGATCAGAGAAAAACAAATAAACTGAAAACAAGACAAGAGAACAGTAAGGGTTAGTGGGAAAAGGTTTGTTATTTTTTTCCTCATTCCTCCAATTTTGTGTGCGGTATTATGATTTGACCACACAAAGCACATGAGGTTTTTAGTCAAGTTTGCCCCTTAAATAAGGCGACAATCTAGATAGGTGTTTGCTACCTCCAAATATATTGAATGAAAGTTATTACAAGTGAATTGGAGAGCAATGAGAGGTTTGTTACATGTCAATAATGCGTGAGGACATGGTTTCCTTATGAGTGACGTGTCTGTGATTGAATGCCCTTTAATGGTTGCTCCATTAGGCTTTATACAGACAATCCCATGGGCTACAAGAAATACCGAGTAATAAAACACATGGTTTTCGATGTCAGACAATGAAACACACGTCATATTTATCAAACAGGCAAGCGTGATAGAGATACTCTAGCTTGAGATAGGAATCGTAATGGTTATTTTTTCTTTAAATGCATTTGTATAACAGGTTAGTCTCTCTCGTTGAGATGCTATATAAATTGATTCATAGATGCTGATTCGAGCATCCCATGGTGGAGAGATTTGCATTTGTTAGAAGTTGCATCAAGCATTACTTCAGTAGTATGGAAGAGCAAGAGGACAGTTATAAGATGATTGCAATCATTCTAGTACTAAGCATGAATTAGTAGGCTCTTCAGAGAGAATGGGAGATGGTTTGACGAGCCAACTCCCAAGTCATCATTTCTCTGTCTGCTTATGGAACTCGAGAATACTCTTTTAGTGAGAAAAGGAATCCTATTCAATATTATGACTTATCTAAACAATTTCTTACATGCCAAATGGTGTCATGCCATGTGAATATAGGGAACTGATCCTTGTTCCTGTGACTGGTTGAAGAACAATAGCAATGTTTAAGGGATATCACTGCCCTTGGCCCTTGTGTAACTGCCTTATTGTTTTTCCTAATAAAAGCAGTAGTGTTTATTCGATAACTTCCGAAAGATAAGATAGATGCTCTATGCTTGTTAAAATCTTGGCATGCAATACAACACATTTTGCTGCCTGAAGCATTGGATGTATTTTTTCTAATGCACATTCTTACAGTGTGATTTTACTTATTCCATGAAAGTTAGATTTAAAATGCTTGCTTGTGCAAACTTGTATTTGTAGGTTCTGAAGTAGTTTTCTTTTCCCAGGATGAGACAGATGCTATAAGATGTCTCGAACTCTTATATAGGAGAGTGGAGGTACTTCTAAGAAAATACAACTTAGAATGGTGGTTGTATATTCCTGGCTTTGTTCTGTTTCTAAGGAAGATATTCTGCTTAATTTACATGAGCATGCACCCCATCTGCACTGACCCCCACACAATTCGGTAATCTGAATTTGTCCATGAAGTTCTCCCCATAGTGCTTTACTTGCTAAAATCTGTGTGCATGCTTAAAGATTTGCATACAATGTAATGGCTATTTCGAGAAAAAATTTTCCTGTTTTGAGTTTGTTCCAAGTCATCTGCAGTATTGCTTCTCAGTACAATTGTTTTTTCATTGATCTAGTTGTTTGACTTCTTTCATTGTAAGAAATTTAATTAAAAGTGCAAGCTGGATATCTTCACCCTAGTAATACGCAGGTGCACGTCTTACTGTGCTTTTGTGGCATTAACAAAGCTGGGGGTGACTGCGAGGACATTTATGTGTAGTTGAGTCAAAGAATGTTCCATATTGGTCATAAATTTTTATTTTATTATTGATGGATTTATGTAATTTTCCTGTTTAAATATCTATGTGAGTTGAGTTGAAGTTTTTAATGCAGTATGTGTTTGCGCTTAGTTCCTGCAATTCTATTGTATTTATTCTAACGTGGTATTAAAGCGTACCATTCATAGTGATTATGGTATTATTGATCTCTCGATGTTCATAGTGATGATCAGCTCATACAAAGTTCCTTCTTGATGTGAGAGGAAATGAAATGCCATATCTTGAAAAGAAACCCTAGCCTCGCTTATATAGATAGAGGTGGGATGGAAAATTACAAGCAACTCTACATATCATAAAAATAGCAAAAGACAATGACAGATATACAACTCTAACACTCCCCTTCAAGTTGGAGGGTAGGTATCCATCAAACAACTTGTCCCTACACATCACAATAGAAAGGAAGCATCAACATATCTTGAATGTTGTGTGGACTCTCTTGATATGGAACAGTGTACCGACTACGTATTGGGGAGATGCGGTGTTAGCTGCTTGTTATCTCATTAATTAGATGCCATTTACAGTTCCAAAACTTGTATCTTTTGAAGATCAGATGGCGGACATATTCACCAGGCCTCTTGCGAGAGCCGCATTTGATAAGTGTTGTTCGAAGTTGAGCATTATTGATATATATGCTCCAGCTTGAGGGGAAGTATTGGTAGAGTACTCTAGTTATGTTTTATTACTGTTTTGGAGTTATTTGTTATTGTTCTTGTCCTATTGGACTTATGATGTAATTTTCTCAACACCTCTCTCTATGTAAAGAAGTGTAGGGTTTCATTTGAGAATAAGACTTTTCATTCTCTTTGACTGCTAGTAACTAAACTAAGCTAATCTTAGTTGGCATTTTCTAGTCTGGAGCTTAGGTGAGCTGGAGCTGGTCCTCCCGAAGACTACCCAGCTAGCTGAGATAGCTAGCTTAGGTCAAGTAGCTCAGCTTAACTAAGTTGAGCTGATTAGAGTCTTCAGGAGATGGAGTTGAGCTAACCTGAGCTGGTTGAGAACTTCAGCCGACTAGGCTTAGCTACTTGATGGCAGTAGCTAATCCTAGCCAGATAGTACTTCCAGGAGCTGGATGGAGTTGAGAGGAGCTGGGATCAACTAAGTTGAGCTAGCCTAATCTCCTGTTCAGCTAAGGTGAATTGAATGGACTTGAGATGAGCTAACCACAACTAGTTTGAGCCAGAATTGAGCTGAAGTCTACTGAGTTGAGCTGAAATGAGCTTAATGGAGCTGGAATCAAGTTGTGATGATCTAGATTCAGTTAGGATCCAATTGAATTTGGGCTTCCTCTTCATCTTCTGCCTTCCAAAGGGTCAGGGTTTGTGGGATCTGACTCTCTGCTTATCTCTGACACTCAAATAAACATATTAAAAACACAAAAGAATGTAATGCATGCTTAACCTACTGGAATGTCCAAATGCAGCCCAAAAACTCGATTGCGTAGTTAAAACTCTAAGAACTAGATATATTCTTGAGCATAAGAATGATGATAAACTGTCGTTTGTCAGTGGCTTATTGCCTATTACTGGCCTTGGAGATGTCACGTTATCGTCCTCTCTTGGTTGATCTGATGTTATGATGCACCTCGATTTACCTTGAATTTGATGTCAATTAGTCAAATTATCAAGGACCTAGTATGCTCATGATGAATTCTTCTTTTTGCCGGACCTCTAGATAATAAAGGGGATGGTGGAGGGCTTGAGTAGGATGGGCTTTATTACCTCAATCTACCACCCACATCCACACATCCCACTTTTGCTGCTGCTTGTGTCACCACTGTCTTACAGTGGCACCTTTGCTTGGACCACCACTACCTTATAGTGGCACCTTCGCCTGGGCCACCTGAGTATCACCGTGCTTCGTTGTCAATTTCCTAAGTTAAAGGTTCCTAAGTCATTTAAGTGTGATGTCTATCAACTTGGCAAGGATCACCGGTCTTCATTTTTTACTAAAAATAAAAGATCTGAGTCTCCATTTACTTTAGTACATGCAAATTTGTTGGGGCCTTGTAGGGTCTACAGTGTGAGGGATTTTCGATTTTTTCTTATTTTGGTAGATGATTATACTCGTGCTACTTAGGTTTTTATGTTGAAGGAAAAATCTCAAACTCCTATTAAAGTTTACCACTACTATAAAATAAAGACTTAGTTTACCAGTACTATTAAAGTTTTTCGAAGTGACAATGGTTTTGAGTTTATGAATGCTCAGTTGACTCAATTTTTTGTCTATGGGAGTGGTTCGTTAGACTTGTGTTCATACCTCTTAACAAAATGGGGAAGCCGAATGCAAGCTGCATTACTTGATATTACTCGGTCCATGATGTTTCAGATGAGTGTACCTTCAATGCTTTGGGCAAATGCTGTTCTTACTTCTGCATTTCTTATAAATAGGGTGTCATCTTCTGTCTTGGGAGGTAAAACACCCTTAGTCTCTTTTGTGTCCCGACCATTAAGCGTTCTCTTCCTCCCATGGTGTTTGAGTGTATTTGCTTTATTCATTTATTTAAAGTGGACAAGTTGTGTCCTCGGTCAGTTAAGTGTATTTTTCTAGGATACTCATACTCAGAGAGGGTATCGTTGCTATGACCCAATGGCTCATAAATTTTATGCTAGTGTTGATGTAACATTCCTTGAAGACTTCCTTTCTATCGAAGATAAGGAAGCTCTTTGCGTCCCACAGTACCACAGGATTTCCCCTTGTACCATCTGCATTGCCACTAGTGCCCTTTGAGTCTGCCTTATCTCAGGTAAATATTCCTATGGGAGACACTTTTCCTAGATATTTCCTACAGATTTCCAGCATAGGCCTACATCTACTTCTTTTGTAAGATGAGTCCCTTTCTACTATTCTTGTTCAGTTCTCTGCCAACGCTGATGACTCATTTGGAGGTTAGGTACCTTCTACCACTAAGAATTTTAACTTGGATCTTCCTATAGCATAAAGGAAGGCTCCAAGATCACGTCCTCGTTATTCTTTATCTCAATATATGTCTTTTGACTAGTTATTTGCAGTAGAAAAGTTTTTATCACTTGCAGTTGATAGTCATCAGCTACCTCGCAGTCATATAGAGGCTATTCAGGATCCAACTTGGAAGCTAGCTATGGAAGAGGAGATGGCAGTGCTTCAGTCTAAAGGCACGTGGGAGATTGTTGATCTACTCCTTGATGCGGTAGTTGTGGGGTGTAGATGAGTATTTACTATCAACCTGATGACTCCATTTAGCATTACAAGACCATACTTGTAGCTAAAGGCTACACCTAAACATGTGGTGTGGATTATTTTGAGTCGTTGTCCCCTATTGCATGTCTCAATTCTATTCAGATTCTTTTATCCATTATAGTTAACAAGGATTGGCCAGTTTACCAGCTTAACATTAAGAATGCTTTTCTATTTGGAAACCTCGATGAAGAAGTCTACATGCATCAACCTCCTGGATTTGTTAGTAAGGAGTGTCAGAAGATTTGCAAACTTTATAAAGCTATATATGGATTGAAACAAAGTCTCTGCTCTTGGTTTAATAGATATATCATGGCAATTCAGAGTTTTGATTTTACCAGGTCCACATTTGATTACTCTATCTTTACCAGGCACACTGAGGCAAGTTCTATTATTTTGATCGTATATGTTGATGATATACTATTGAGAGACTCTTATTTATGTTTTCCCTTTATGTCCTTTTTTGTTATTTCTTATTTTATGCTAGATATGTTTCGTTGTTTATCCAATACATCTCTATATAAAGAGGTATTGGGTCTCTCAATAATAGATTTTTAACATTTTCTCTTACTTGGTATCAAAGCACGGACTTAGGTCGAGTTCTGGTATCCTACCGAAATACCCATCTAAAACCCTAACCTTAAGGCCTTTCTTCCTCTCTCATTGCTGCTAGCTTCTCTCTCCTGATCGCTAGGTTTCTCCCTCCATCGTTGGTTGTAGGGGACGGCAAAGGGGTTAGGCGACGATGCTGGGGACTTGTTGGCCCCTACTGCTGCACCCAAGGGTGATGCAATTGCTGCCATAGGGTCTAGCAGTGTCGAGGGGGGCTTCCTAAGCCCCTGCTAGTGTGCCTGCAAGCACCGTAGGCTTACCACAGAGCCCAGCTGCAGTGCCAGAGGGGCTCTTGGGTTGCTGTTGATCGCTAACAGTGGTCAGGGGGAGGTGCTCCACACAGGTGCGCTGGGCATCCCGTAGGCCCTAACATACCTTGCTGCTTTGCATAGGGGGCATTTCTCCCACATTGGGCATGGATTTTAGACTAAAGGACTCTGGATTCCCACTCTTGAGGTCTTATTGACCCTTTGGTGATGCGTTATATGGCCTGAAAATTTTCAAATCTTGGTTTTGGCATATTTTTCCTGTCCACATGGCATGTTCAAGTTCCTCTTGTGTTGTTCCCGAGTCGGGGGCCTATAAGAATCTATTTCTTGGTCCAATCATCAAATTAGACGAGATTAATTCTCCTAGATGGTCTTAGATGTTCCTGATAATAGTTAAAGGTCATGACAAGGAACACATCTTGCTCGAACCTGAGTCTGCAGACAAGACAAGAAAGAACGGCACATGGAAGAAAGACAATGCCATGGTCAAAGCGTGGTTGATGAACTGCATGATTCCACAGATTAGTGATGGGATCATGTATTATCCAACAACCAAGGCCATGTGAGATAGCCTTCGTGACACTTATTCCTATGAGAAAAACTCATCTTGAGTTTTTCAAATCAATCATGAACTGTCTCAATTGAAGCAAGAAGGATGATCTTTATCTCGGTACCATTCAACCCTCAAAGGGCTCCAGGAGAAGTATAATGCCTGCCGATCAATATGCACCTATGCTATGCAGGGAGAGTATTGTAAAGAGGTAGCAGTGTACCAGTTTCTATTTGGCCTTAGCCTAGAGTATACTATTGCTCGGTCCTAGATTCTCACCCTGTCAAAGCTTCCTACCTCAGAGAAAGTCTATACCGTCTGAGCCGTATTGAGGTTGCTACATCACATACAGGAGAGACTGGTCAAGCCTCAGCTCTTATTGCTATCGCTGGATGAGGTGGTAGGGGAGCACCCTCCACTCATGGATGCGGGAGGGGATGTAGCATTCCAGGGAGATCCCGTACTACTTGCACCTATTATGGTAAGGTTGGTCATGTGGAGGCTTCCTACTAGACCAAACATGGAAGACCTCCAATGGCTAACCAAGCCACTATTACCTCCTACTGATGTCGTGCCTATGCCTAGAGCTGACTGTAATGCATTATTATAGCGTCTTTCCCAATTGACAGAAGAGCTAGCCATGACTTATACTGAGACTGCTGCTTTTGCCTCCTCTTCAGGTATAGATATGTGTGCACAAGCTTCTGCGGGTACGACTTGGTTGATGTATTTTGGTGCTTATCATCTATCAAGAGACCAGGGGTGTTTTGGCGGACTTCAGTATGTACCCCATGATAAGACAGTATAGGTTGTGAATGGTAGACATGGACAAATTAGGGGTTAGGGGGAGGTGCCACTAACTCCCATTGAGACTACCTGATGCTTTTTTTATGTCCCTGTTTTTTTCGTTAAATCTATCTGCCAGTAAGATTACATAGCAGCTTCACTGTTGGTGCCATATACGATGAACTTGGATGCATATTTCAAGACAAATTGACGGGAAAGATGATTGGTGGACATGAAGAGGGGTGTGTACTGTCTAGTCTAGACTCCGCTTGCTGCTACTTGCCTTGGTGATTCAGGTTCTGCTGCTGGGAGTGCCTTGCAATGGCATTGTCCCCTTGGTCATCCCTCTCTAGACAGGCTTCGACACATCATCCCGCACATTTCTGCTGCCATTGAGATTCACTGTGACGCATGTTAATTGGGAAAGCACCACAGATTTTCGTTTCCTGCTAATATTGCACCAAGGACTACTAATATGTTTCAGCTGCTTCATATGGATGTTTGGGGCCCTAGTCAGATTCCTGACCGACATGGACTGATATTATTTGGTCATTATAGATGATTTTTTCCATCTTTCATGGTTGTTCCTGTTAAAGAATAGGTTCAATGTTAGACATGTTATTGAGACCTATATAGTAGAAATAAAGAATCAGTCTTCAGTTATGGCAAAGATTGTGCAATCTAATAATACTTTAGAGTTTTACACTACCAGATTGACTAATATTTGCAGGTCTAATGGAATTATACACCCGACATCTTGTTCCCACACCTCTCAGCAGAATGGTGTGACGGAAAGGAAACATAGGGATGTGGCACATACTCTCCTGATTCAGCATTGTGTACCTCATTTGTAGTGGGGTGATGCTATATTTACTGCCTGTTATCTTATAAATAGAATGCCATCCTCTGTGTTACATGAGTAAACACCATGGCATATTTTGTATCCTGATAGAAGTTGCCTCTTTGGACATTTGGATGTGTTGTGTTTGTACATTTACTAGAACCGGGATAAAAAGTTGGCACCTCGAGTAGTCAAGTCTGTCTTCCTTGGCTACTCACAGACATAGAAACCATTACTAGGAAGCACTATGTGAGTGGTCACCTTCCATGAATTTGTGCCTTATTTTTCACTTGCAGCACGATAGTTTCTGAGGCTAAGTTCGCCCCTATGCCAATTCCATCAGTGCCTATGGATGAGTTTCCTATTTCTGAGGCTCCCTCTGCATCACAGATGATCTAAGGTTCACAGATCCACCCATTATTTTTCAGAAGCCAATTACATAAGGAAACACACCCTCTACTTCAGATCCACCATCCTCCCCGAGTCAGGTATGTATTGAGGTATCTGACGATGTTGTTTCTAGTGGTAATTGTGCAAGACCTGGTGATGGTATCCTAGATGACGACCTTCCTATTGCTATTAGGAAGGCTCCCCACTCTTGTGCTGAGTATCAAGTAGGTGGAGCAGTGACTACAACTAATCTAGGAAAGACATTTGGGTTATTTACCACAGCTTTTGCCACTACAGAGATCCTGTCCACATATCAGCAGGCCTTCCTTGATCCAAAGTGGCATACAACCATGGAGAATGAGATGGCTGCACTTTGTAGTAGACATACTTGGGAGCTGACTTCTCTTCCTATTGGTGCTCGCTTGGTGAGATGTCATTGAGTCTTTGCCCTGAAATACAACCCTGATGGGTCTATTTCAAGGTATAAGGCCAGGTTGGTGGCAAAGGGGGTTCACTCTGATGTACAGGGTGGACTTCTTTGATACTTTCTCTCCAATTGCACAATTATCCACAGTGCGGATACCGGTCTCTGTAGCTGCTCAGAAGGACTGGATGCTTCACCAACTAGATGTGAAGAACGTATTCCTCTATGATGATCTTCAGGATAAGGTATATATGCAACAACCCCACAGGTTCGAGGTTAGGGGGAGTGTGTATGTAGGTTGAAGAAGGCCATCTATGGCCTTAAGTCGAGTTGGAGAGCTTGGTTCCAGAAGCTCTTCGAGGTAGTGGAAAAGATAGGATTGTAGAGATCTTTAAATCACTCTTTTTTTGTCAAAAAGATTGAGCAGGGTATAGTGGCATTGCTTGTTTATGTGGATGATCTCATTACTACTGGTGATGACTAAGTCGGAATAGTTGAGGTCAAGACATCCTTGGTTGAGTAGTTTGTGGGCATAGAGGTGGTGAGAAGCAAGCCGAACAATGTCCTTTCTCAACGCAAATATACCCTGGATGTACTGCAGGAGAGGCATGCTGGGGTCCAAACTAGCTAACATTTCTATGGACTCCAATGTGCATCTCTATGATAAACAACTGGAGTACATTGATAGTCGATCCTACAAGCAACTAGTTGGGATGCTTTTGTACCTGACAATCACTGGACCAGATATTGCTTTGGTTGTAGGAAAACTCAGTCAGTTCATGGAAAAGCTGACTAAGATACATTGGCAGGTAGCTATACAGGTGCTCAAGTACTTGAAGAAAGCACCTAGATGTGGGATCTTATTTCAGAAAGGGTCTCCTATGATAGTAGTTGGATATTCCGATGCTGACTATACTAGATGTATTGCTGATAGGAAATCCACTACTAATTTTTGTACGTTTGTGGTAGGAAATCTGGTTACATGAAGGAGCAAGAAATAGGGAGTAGTTTCTCACTCTAGTGTTGAGTCGGAGTATCGAGCCATGGCCTAGATAGTTGCTGAGATGGTATGGGTAAGGTCACTATTACATGACTTGCACATCCAGATAGAACCAATGGAGATAGTTGAAGAAAAGAATGTTTCTTATTTTTACCAAGCCGTCCCTACACCTACACCTCTTTAAATAGAGAGGTAAGGGAAAATAACAACAAAAGTCCAACAAGTAAAAAATAAAATAACAAATAACCCCTCACAACAAAACGTAAACACTCCCCCTCAAGCTGGAGCGTAAATACGCATCATGCTCAACTTGTTTCTACACTTCTCAAACTGGGGTGAGGCAGCAGCTTGGAAACACATCAGCAGTCTGGTCAATGGAGGCAAGACACATAATACAAAGTAGACCCTACTGAATCAGGCTCCTGGTATAGTGATAGTCCACTTCCACATGTTTCAACCTCTCATGAAACATGAAATTGCTAGCAATATATGTCATAGTCCGGTTGTTACAGTGCATCTCCATAGGCTCTTGAATATTAGCATGAAGATCTCGTAGCAGAGATCTAATCAATGTCATCTCAGCTGTAGTATGTGCAAATTCCCTACGGGAGGGGGTGAGATATGCGTGACGTAATGTAAAATGCAGAATTATATAAACAATCTCACAAAAAGCACAATCACACAATAGGCACAAGAATTTTTAGGTGGAAACCCAAATCGGGTAAAAATTACCACCTAACCCTCTCGAGTTAGGATTTTTCGATCGATCTAGTCGATCAAATCCACTAACGTACTACTTTAACGAGGGTAATACAACCTCAATTACAATCACGCTACAAGTGCGAGGCCACAAGGAGGATTTTGTCTCACGAAAGAGACGGGAATTCGCCATGCGAATACCCAACACAATTACAAAGAAAAATTACAAAACCTATAGAGCCAACAAAGATTAACCTAGCTACTATAAGTAAAGATACTTTTGTTGGAAGTGCATCGACGAAAGACGCGGATGCGTGAACCACGCTTTGGCATAACGACTCTCTCGTAAACTATGGCAGGAGAGCGGGTGCGCAACTCAGATGAAGCTCTTTGGATGTAAAACAAGACTTGGAGAGCTAGAGCTTTCTTCTCAAGATCAAAAGACAAATTGATGTAGAGATGATATTCAAGGTGTATGTTTGCAAGGCAAGGGTGTTCCTCTATTTATAGAGGGCTTAGGAAGGCTTCCATAACCGTTGAGGTTGAACCCAAGGCAAAATAGGTCGTAATCAGAATCAATTATGATTCTGACAGGGTCATTAGACGTTTGTTCCAGGTATCAGATGTCTAGAAAACTAGTTTAAGACATCTGGGAACTAAGTCAGACATCTGATTCTAGGCAGGTTTCCTTCCTGACTTGGTTCAGACCTCAACAGGGTTCTAGTGTAAGGCCATCAGATGACATTCAGGACGTCTGGCATTAGGTCTGGATGTCTGGAAACCTATTGTACTACGGGAATGGATTCCCAAGATAGGTTAACGGCTAGAATATCTGACAAAGGTGATTTTGGGTCAGCCGAGGTAGAACGGTCACATATCAGACGTCTGGGGTCCTCTATGAACGTCTGATATAAGCCTAACAGTTATTTTCTCAATGTTTACTATATTAGCCAGCGTTCCACTAATTGAACGTCTGCCACAACCTTCAGACGTCTGGACTAAGGTCTGGATGTCTGATTTCAACAGACAGAACTAAGTCCAGCCTAAGTTATTGAATGTCTGAGTCAATGGTCAGACGTCTTAAAAGTTCCTATCAGACATCTGATTTCCATATTAGACGTTTAATTAGGGTGTCAGAACCCTATTTTGGTTTTCTAAGTTCTCTACAGAAAACTTAAGTATCCTAAGGTTGTGCAAGTGTTTCTAGGACTACTTTAAGGGTTCTTTGAGGCTCTTTAACATAAGATTTAAGAAATAAAGAGCAAAAATAATGTACAAAATACAATGAAGGAAATCTATCATATTCTCCATCTCCTTCCTTCTTCAAGCTTTCGCTCATTGCGAAGCTCCTCCTCTGGCAAGCTCTTCCAATCCATCATGGATGTGAGCTCGAACTCCATCTAAAGACGTCTCCATTTGCAACTATCCTGAAATCTAAGACTTCAAATGCAAATGTTAAATAACACGTGTTTTGTTATCATCATAATAAATGATCGTGGTGCTCTAGCACCAATAGTATGAGCTATAGCTCTATATTCGGACTTAATACTAGAATGCGAAATAACACTCTGTTTCTTGCTTCTCCAGGTCACCAAGTTCCCAGCAAGGTTTTAAATGTCGTATCCACAAATTAAAAAGGGGATATGTCGGGGATATATCGGAGATATATTGCTGATATTGGTAAATTTTAGGGAAATTGTTCAAAAAGGTTCAAAATGTCACAAATTTATAAAAGTATGATTTCATGGGTAGTGTAGAAAATTATGATTTTTACTATTGGAGTTGTAAATTTTAAATGGCATGATAGATGTGCACACATTCATAACATTTTAAATGAAAAAATAAAAGATGTGATTAGAAGTTCATAAGTAGTATGAAAACTCACTATAAAATGAATATAGTCAAAAGTTGACAGTCATTTTTTTAATGATCGTGGAAAACTAAGAGTATTAGTACTCTACCCATATGAAAAAATATAGATCATAAGCTAAGATTTTAAGTGTAATACTTATGAAATGATCCACAGGGAATAGATGGAGAAAACATGAGAAAACTGGCACATAAGTCCAAATATGAGTCAAGCATTAGTATAATTTACATTTGTGGAGACTTAAGGCGAATTCAGAGTGTAGAGACTTCTTGTGTGTAGGAAAATAGTCTTTAAAGGGGACTATTTGCACATGCAAATAGGGGCAGCAGTGGGGCTATTGTAGAAGGGTTGTCAGCCTCCTTGTAGTCGACTATGGTGGCTGGCTAAAGGAGGAGGATGGCTGCAATGGTGGCTGGCCTATTTGGCCAATCAAGGGAGGGCCGACTACCTTTGTGGAGCCTTTCGAAGGAAGAATTAATATTGCTCAAAGAATAAATTACAAAGAAAGGCTCTCTTTTATAAAGAATACATATTCCTATTTTTATACTAGACTAAATATAATCAAATCTACTCAAATCTTCTAGATTTGGTAAGACCAAATCTTTACAAATCTCCTTAAAAACAAATAAACTAAATTTGGCTAATTGCCAACTAAGTGAACAACTCTAATTTTGGTCCAAGGACCTATAACTGCCGGCCATAATGGCCTGCTAGATAGCTGCCACATGGACAATCCACGTGGCCTGATGGTTGCCACGTGGCCTGTCCACATGGCTCTTCACCTTAAATGCCAATAACATCTATAGTATGAGTTGATTGGTGATGGTAAGCCAATGTAATGTTAGTGTAGGTTGATTAAGATGGTCAACGTAAGTATAAACATGAGCAAAATATAGTTTAAGAGAACCTTAAATCATAGAGAAGATAGAGAATTGGAAGAGATTAGAGAAGGAAAAGTGCTAAATTCCTCAAAAAAGGCTCAAAGACTGCAAACCAAAGTCAAAAAACCTTCGGACCTGGGAACAATATAATGGACATGGCAATATCGAAGATATATCACCCAATATCGCTTGTTTTATGGAATATCTGCACTGATATCCCTCAAAATTTAAGGATATCAATCAAAATCCACTGATATTAACGATATATCGTCGATATCTTGGAAAAAAGATATTCATGTGATATCGATATGAGTCATGTTGAGGATATGGATATATCGCCGATATATCACTGATATATTGAGATATTTGTTTCCATGGTTCCAAGCAACAAATTTACAAAAACTAGTAGTAGACCACCTATCTCCAACATCTCTTGCATAATCTACGTCAGAGTAAGAAACTATAGACATAGGAGCCTTCTTCTTCTAGAATAGAATGTCTCTGTCTGGGCATCCCTTGATGTACCTCAACACTTGCATAATAGCCTGCCAATGAACATCAGTGGGCTTGTCTGAGAACTGACTTAGCTTACCTACTGCAAGACTAATGTCTGGTCTAATGATGGTTAGATACAATAGCTTCCCAACCAGCTGTCGATGAGCCTTCTTGTTCTTTAGCTTCACTATATCCTCAAATAAATGAACTTTAGGATCCATATGAATGTTGTCTTCCTTGGATCCTAGCATGCCTATCTCTTAAAGAATATCAAGTGCATACTTTCTCTGAGACATCACTATGCCTTGCCTGCTTGTAACAATCTCAATGCCCAGAAAATATCTCAGCTTCCCAAGGTCCTTCAAGACAAGCTGGCGAGTCAAATAATCCTTCACCTGAGTAATGTCATCTGCATCATCACATGTAAGGATAAGAAAGTTGGCACGGTGATGCTTTCCTAACTGACAAGTATCACACTGAATCTTCATAGCAGGAGACAAGTGAGGGATGATACGGCATAGCTTGTCTAGTGAAGGGTGACCTAGTCGTCTGTGCCACTGCAAGGCACTTCCCGCAGTAGTCGTCTGACAAGCCACAGCAACTGGACTCTGAACCAACCGATACACAGCCCCTCCTTATGGCCACCACCAAGCATCCTCCTCATCATGCGATCCTGAAACGTGCATCCAACAGCGTCAAAAATAACACGATAATTTAACTGCTTAGTAATAGAACTAACAGATAGCAGTTGCATTATCATGTCAAGTACATAATATACATCAGCAAGATGCATGGAGGATGTAACAAATACCCCTACCTTACCACAGATGGGGGTATGTCTACCATCTGCTAGCTGTATTGAATGCTCCTGTTGTGTCTTTTTCAATTCCCTAAACATTGGGAATTTCTTGTCAAATGATCAGGATATCTAAATCAATCAACCATGACCCATTTGTACCTGATGTGGATGCATAGGCTGCAGTGCTGGAGGATTGAGGCTGCTCATGGGTCAACTGTACTAGCCGCTACACAACTGCGTCATAGTTTGCCTATGCAAGGGACACTGCCTCAGTGGTCACACCTGGAGATGTTGCAACAGAGACTTAGTTGGCAATAGTAGGGTAGTTAAGTTTATTCCAACACTTGGCCTCAACATGGCCAAGTCTACCACAGTAAGTGCAAATAGGCTTGCCACGACCACCATCAGTTTGCCCCCTGCCTTTGCCACGAAAGAAGCCACCTCAACCACCATGAGTGCTAACAACTGCATGAGCCGAAGAAGTGTTGGTAACAACCACATCATGAGTAGACTGAATCTGCATCCTACTCAGCCTTCTGTAAATTTCCTTAATAGGAGGAAACTCGAAGAGAGTCAGAATCTGAGACGAACCGTAGAATAGTGATTACTCAACCCTGCAAAAAATGTGGGCTGCAAACTCCTTCCTGTGAATTCAACTCATGTAGAGGAAGTACACATCGTCCGACATGCATTATATTTGTCCAATAGCCCCTTCATAATGGAATAGTACTGCAACAGACTCATCTCATCCTGCTTTATATGGCATAAATCATAGTGGATCTAGAATACTTGAGTTGAATTCAACTCATGTAAATAGGCAGTCTTCAAGCCATCCCACATCTCTTTAGCAGAAGTGTAGTACATAACTTCATCGCCAATCCGAGGAATAATGCTATTCAAGATCCAGGCTCTCACCATAGCATCATCCTGATTCCAAGTTGCGTATTTTCCTATTTTCTGCTCCGGTGGTGCTTTCATAAGCACATGCTTCTTCTCATGACCTTCCATGATGACAAGGAAGGTTTAAGACCAACAAGGGTCATTTGTCTCATCCAATTTAGTAATCAGAGCAAAGAAGGGGTTCTTATACACCCTGCTTTTTGTACCCTGTCCTGAAGATAACTCAGAAGCATTAGATGCAGCCATCGTAACACCAGACACAGAAACAAACCCAGATGGTAGATCTGAAATCCTAGATCAAACACCAAAAACCTAGGGAATACACACCCCGTAGTCCACAAGCAATATCTCTAAAACTTCCCTCGGAATACACACCCCAAGAATCAAACAATCAAGGGAATACACATCCTAAAAATCATTAACGGGGAATACACACCCTAAATCAGATCAGAAGATCAAAGAAATCATGCCACACATGGGAAGATTCTTGATTCAAAACTTCATCCCACAATATTCAAGAACCTTCCTTCGAAGTTCTTGGAGACAAAGATCCCCCCCTCTGGCGACTTGGACGGTGGCAGGGAGAAGATTAAGCGGTGGCTGGGCGTTGCTACTGTAGATCGTGCTACTGCAACATGTACACCAAGGCACGGCGGCGTGCTATAGTAGCTCCAAGATGAGTCGTATTCCCCTGTGCGAGGACAGCACACTGCAGCAAGGGCAGCAATAGGCTACTGCAATGTGGCGGCGAGCTGCTGCAGTAGGGGCGGCGATTCGCCTGCTGCAGCGTAGTGGCGAGCTACTGCAACAGCGGTGAGTAGTGATGTTGTTGCCATTGCGACAACGATGCGGCACCGGTGCTACCATTGGTGGTGGTGGCGATGACGTCCGACGATGGGGATTGAGGTAGAGTTAGGGCTTCTTTTTGGTGGTGTCCCCAACCTGATGCTCTAATACCAAGTTGAAGAAATGAATGTTTCTTATTTTTACCAAGTCGTCCCTACATCTCTTTATATAAAGAGAGGTAAGGGAAAATAACATAAGTCCAACAAGGAAAAATAGAATAACAAATAGCCCCTCACAACAAAATGTAACTCAATAGAGATGAGATGTGATAATAACGCAGCTACATATATAGCCAACAATCTCATGTTCCACAAGGGCACAAAGCATGTCGTGGTGGATTACTACTACACCAGAGACCTGATTCAGTGTGTGTTGTGTACTACATTTGTTACCTCTGAGGACTAGACAGCTGATATCTTCATGAAGCCTCTTCCTTGCACTACCTTTGACGATTGTTGTTCTAAGCCGAGCATGATCGACATCTTACTCCAGCTTGTTTGGTAGTGTTGAAAAACTCTTATTTATGTTTTCCCTTTATGTCCTTTTCTGTTATTTCTTATTTTATGCTAGACATGCTTTGTCATTTACCCAATACATCTCTATATAAAGAGGTGTTGGGCTCTCAATAATGGATTTTTGGCATTTTCTCCTACTTATACTTCTGATTGAAAGTGATGAGAAAGATATGGAGGATACTAAAGCCTTCCTACATACACAATTTATGACCAAGGACTCGGGCTTGATCAGTTCCTTGGTACTGAGATTCATCGTATGAAGGGTGGGATGGTCGTGTCCCAAAGGATGTTCTAGATATGCTTTGTAAGGTAGGGATGCTTGGTTGCAAACCTTTGGATCCACCAGCTCATCTTGTAGATATGGAGAGTCCTATCTTGGAGGAGGTGACTCGATATAGAGCTATGCTTGGCAAGTTGTTATATCTCATAGTGACAAGACCAGATATATCCAGTGTTGTAAAAGTCGACAGTCAGTATTCAGTCGACCAAGCCACTGACTAAGGAGTATATGGCATGCGGGGGAGTAGTCGGGGAGTACTCAATCAGGCATTTTTTTAAATAAATAAATATATACACAGATACATACAACCAAGGAAAGGATTAAGAGGAGAGGAGCAGCAGTAGCTGCAATACTAGCAGCAGTAGCAGGATGAAGTGGTAGGGCATCGGCAATGGTGTGGTGCTTGAAGAAGCACCAGTAGTGGCGTCGATGAAGTTGAAAGTGCTGAAGGGAAAGGCGATGATCGAAGAGGAAGAGGAAGGGGCGATCGTGTGGAATCGTGGATGAGGCGATGCTCTGTCAGGTCGAAGTAGGGAGTTGTCGCGACGTCACCTATAAGGAGAAGCTTTGATCGTTTGGAGGAGGGCATCACCTATTAGTTCGCGTGTAGGTTTCGAGTGAAAGGGGTGGGAGACGTGAAGGGTGTCAAGGCAAGTGGGGGTTAACTTTACCTAGGAAAATAATATCTAAATGTATCTATTTATATTATTATATATCCTATGTTGTAGGAAGATTGAGCCAATTTATGTAGGAGCTTGGAGAAGTTCATCGGGTAGGTATTTACCAGGTACAGAGATATTTGAAGAACTCTTTAGGGAAGGAATTATTTTTTCAGAGGTATGGACATCTTAATGTGTGTGGATATTTCGATGTAGATTTTGCAGGTGCTTCTGAGGATAGAAGATCCACGATTGGCTATTGTACATATATGGGTGAAAATCTGGTCACTTGAAAGAGCAAGAAGCAAAATGTGGTGTCTAGGTCAAGTACATAATCAGAATATAGAGCTATGGCTCATACTACTCGTTAGCTTTTCTAGGTGAAGTCCATTTTGAAGGACTTTAGTGTTGATATCTTAGGTCTAATTTCTATGTACTGTGATAATAAGGCAATGACCTTTCTTGCAAGCAATCTTGTTTTTCATGAGAGGACAAAACACATTGAGGTAGATTGCCACTTTGTTAAAGATGTTGTGATAACTGGCAAGATTTCTACAACCTAAATTTCTACTGAAGATCATATTGTTGACATATTCACCAAGCCTTTTATCAAGACTGCAGTACCTATTTTCCAAGTTGAGCTTATCTGATGTCTACACCCCAGCTTGAGGGCGAGTGTTGAAAGAGTTATTTTTTTACTTGTCTTGTACTTTTATGTCTTTTGTCCTTATTTGCGTATTTATTATTCTTGTAAGTGCATTTTATGTAATTTGCCTAAAGGGCTCCTCTATATAAAAGTCTCTAAGATTATTGGAATAAGACTAATTATCTCATTTCTTAATAGTAAGCTATGCTTTGCTTATGTTTATACTTACGTGGACTATCCTAATCAGTCATATGTATAATCAACCTACGCTAACATTATTTTGGCTTATCATCACCAATCAACTCATATTATACTCGTAAATTACGTTAATGCTTAGGTCATAGTTGGGCTTATATGCTTGCTTTCTCATGTTTTCTCCATTTATTTTCTCTAGATCATTTCATAAATATTACACTTAAAATTTTACTTAGCTTAGGATCTGTTATATTTTTTCGTACTAGTAGACTACTAATACTCCTAATTTTCTACAATCATCCAAGAAATGGTTTCCAACTTTTGGCATCTTTATTTTATAGTGAGTTATCATACTACTTATGAATTAATTATCATTTCTTTTATTTTTCCTTTTAAAAATTTATGAATGTAGTGTACTACTATTGTACCATTTAAAATTTACAATTTCAATTGAAATCATAATTTTATACACTATCCATAAAATCATTGTTGAGTTATGTTTGTGAGTCGTGTTGACTCTATTTATTTGTTGTGTAAGGGTATTCATGTAATTCTTCTTTAGTGTGCTTTTCTATATAAAGGCACCAGAGCCTCTTTAGAATAAACTAATGACATTTTCTCTTATCAATCATAATTTTAAGAAATTATTGCATTTTTAGCTATTTTAAGCTAGTTATGGAATATCGGTGATATATCAATGATATATCCCCAATGTGTCCCCTTTTTGACTTGTCGATATGTTGTTGACATCAACATCTAAAACCTGTCACAAATATCCTAAGTAATTTCATTCATGCCCCTACTAATATCCATTATAGTGCTATACACAAAATTTCGTTCTACTTGAAGAAGCATAGATTAAAGTCTCCGTGAGAGATATTGTTCAATTAGGTTATTAAGTTCCACATAGTAGAGTGGGATTGTCTCTATGAGTGGTGTTTACAAAAGGCCTATGTAACCCCTTATTGAGAAGAATACAAAGAAACACGTACATAAGGGCACTTCTCCTGTGGCTTTCATTTTCTCCTTACTCTTCGTCAGTAGGGTTTTCACATAAACCCAAGTGTTCCACATTCTTATGTTTTAGATACTTTGTTCGTTTCCACTTGTTTATGTTTTATAACATGGTATCAGAGCATATTGTTCTTGGGTTTGATCGTGAGTTTTGTCATTATTTGCTATTCTTAATGGTGTTCTCGACTGGTGTTATTAATCTTATTGTTCGTTGGATTCCCTTTTATTTATATAAATTGTTGATAGGATCTCAATAAGACTTGCGTGGAGATGTGTATGTCAACAGAGAAATCTTGATTCTCATAGACCAATCGAGATCTAGTTGGGTGACCTGACCATCACGATCAAGGCCATCGAAAGTGTTGGATCTGGATCTAGCAGTGCACAGTGGAGTCAATGTCATCTCAAGCTGAATAGAGCACATAGAGCCATCTGCTGAGGAGGGTTGCTTGCTGCATCTCGAGCTCCACCATTTGCTGCTCTCGATCCATTTCTATGATTAGCATCACCGGCAAGATCAAGACGGGGGACTGTGACCCTAGAGAAGACCCCTTCCTTGCTATTGCCCTATGATCCTGAGGCTAGTAGTCAGAACGTGGATAATGCAGCTGACAATGACCTTGTCGAGGTCGAAGGCTCACTGCCCAAGCATCTCATGAACCACCACGCTTGCCACCTCCACTAACGGCGATGACCAACAACAGGAGCACCACATGCATTCAATTGCCCAAGTCTTCTTTGCATCAACCATGATTGAAGGCTACCACATCAGAAGTGTCACCTTGATAGGGGACGAGTACACCTCTAGAGCAGGTGCTACAAGATTTGGCGATGATGGCGCTTAAGCAAAAGAAATTGGGCATCATCTCTTGCGTGATTGGATTGCACCAACTTAGCTATAGTCGGGAGATCCTTCAAAGAAGGATCACAAGATCTGAGATTGCACGAGATCATGCAAGGTTGCTGGCAGTTGAGATGGGGGCAACGAAGAAGGCGATGAAGGAACTCCACGTGGTTTTGAAGATGGCGGTAGTGAAGAAATGTACAGAGCAAAAGTATGATTTTGGATTCCTTTTAAACCTTTAAAAAGGAGGTATTTTTTGGGTTTTTTATTTTGAGCATTTGTTATATCTATCCCTTAAGTTTCCTTTTATATTTTTCTTGCTCCTTTTATGTCACTTCTTTAACATTGTAAATGAAAGGGGAATTGGTTGTAATGACTTAGTTTCATTAGAAACTCTAGGGCTCTCTTATATAGAGTCGTAGAGTCAAAAGTACAAGAATGCTCCTGAGGGACAAAACATGCATAGCCCTTACAATAAGAGGAAAATAAAAAATCAAAATATATGCTAACACTCTCCCTCAAGCTGGAGCATAGATATCTATCATGCTCAGCTTGGATATATAAGAATTAAATGAAGATCTTCAGTCAATCTCAACATAATGAAGTGGCTAGATGCAACAAAAGTGGTATATAGCAACCCCTTCTGAATAATGTCCCTAGTATAGTGACAGTCAATCTCAACATTGGCAATGAAGGTGGCTACTCTATTATCTCATCGCATCTCCATGGAGCTAGAAAATTGCACCTGTAGGTCAATAAGCAAGGATCTTATCCACATCATCTCAACAGTTGTCTAAGCCATAGCTCTGTACTCGGACTCGGCACTGGATCTTGCAACTGTGCCATGTTTCTTGCTCCATGTGAACAAATTTCCTGCTAAAAAGGTGTAGAATCCAGTAGTGGATTTACGATCCACATGACATCCGGCATAGTCTGCATCTGAGTAGTCAATCAATGTCATAGAGAGCCTTTTGGAGAAGAGACCCTTCCCAAGAGCCTTCTTGACATATCTAAGCACCATCAATGTTGCATCCCAATGCTGACATGTTGGCTAGGCCATGAATCGACTCAGTCTCCCAACTGCAAAGGAGATGTCTGGCCTTGTGATGGTGAGATACAGTAGCTTGCCCACAAGCTGTCTGTACCGTCTGTTGTCCACCACCTGTGCATCATCATCATAGAGTGGTATCTTGGGGTCCATAGGAATATTGGCCTCCGTGGCCCCAAGGATACCAACCTCTTGCAAGATATCTAAAGGGTACTTCCTCTAAGACAAGACCACACCATCCTTGCTGCAAGCAATCTCAATGCCAAGGAGATACCCTAGAGCCCCAAGGTCCTTCATGACAAACTGCTCTACTAGGATGCGCTTAACCTCAATAATACCCTACACATTGTCCCCTTGTGATGATCAAATCATCAACATAAATAAGTACCACAGTACCTCCTCTAGTCCTAACAAGTGAAAAATCAGCTGTCGATTTCCTAAATTCAACTGCCTCTACAACCTGTGAAAATCTCTGAAACCATGCTGTGACTCTGTTTGAGGTCATATATAGCCTTCCGTAATCGGCATACACACTCCTGGCTCTCAAAGCCAGGTGGTTGCTGCATATAAACTTCATCTTGAAAATCACCATAAAGGAAGGCATTCTTCACATTTAACTGGTGCAAGGGCCAATCTAATTGAATTGCCACAACAACCAATACCCGGATTATAGGAAGTCTGGCAACTAAGTAGAAGGTGTCAAAGAAGTCCACCCCATAAGTCTGCGTGAACCCATTTGCCACGAGGCGGGCTTTGTATTTAACAACACCACCATAAGGATTGAATTTCATGGTAAATACCCATCGGCAACCAACGAGTGCAGTACCATCAAAAAGTGGAGTAAGCTCCCAAGTCCCACGACCTCTACGAGCGACCATCTCATCCTCCTTGGCTGCCCACCATTTTGGACTAAGCGTGGTCTCATGGTTGTAAGTGCCTCTGTTTTGATTCACAAAACTTATGCTTCTTGCAAGACTAATGTTTCAGGACTTTCACGGATCAAAGCTTCTCACATGGACCAAGATTAGAAGAATGCTAATCTGTCTTAGTGTCTTTTATCTTTATTGAGTTTAGGATATTGTTGTAAGGAACCTCAAAATAAGTCTTAAACGGATTTTTGCGCTTCATATTAAACGGATTTTTGAGGCTTTGGTGCCTTTACATAGAAAAGCACACTATAGAAGAATTACATGAATACCCTTAAATAATAAATAAATACAGTCAACACGACTCATGAACATAACTCAACAATGATTTTATGGATGGTGTATAAAATTATGATTTCAATTGAAATTGTAAATTTTAAATGGTACAATAGTAGTACACTACATTCATAAATTTTTAAAAGGAAAAATAAAAGAAATGATAATTAATTCATAAGTAGTATGATAACTCACTATAAAATAAAGATGCCAAAAGTTGGAAACCATTTCTTGGATGATTGTAGAAAATTATGAGTATTAGTAGTCTACTAGTACGAAAAAATAAAATAGATCCTAGGCTAAGTAAATTTTAAGTGTAATATTTATGAAATGATATAGAGAGAATAAATGGAGAAAACATGAGAAAACAAGCATATAAGCCCAACTATGACCTAAGCATTAACATAATTTACGTGTATAATAAGTTGATTGGTGATGGTAAGATTAGTTATGGTAAGCCAAAATAATGTTAGCGTAGGTTGATTATACATATGACTTCATTGATTAATCAGACATCCCACTTTTAGCCTTTTAAGACGTTTGGAGTCTCAGTCAGACGTCTGTCCAGACATCTGGACCCTTTCCCAGACATCTGAAAATGAAATTTCTGTACGCGTACTGCGTCCTGCGCGCACGCGGTACGCAGGACCTCCTCTCTCTCCTTTTTCCTCCTTTTGCTGCCTAAACCCTAAACCTCAGCTATCTATAAAAACCCCTCCCCTCTCCTCTCCTCTCCACTCCACACCCTACCACCCCCACCTTCAAAGCCGCGAGAGGAGGTAAGCAAGGGAGAGCGAGAGGGCGAGAAGGAGAGTTCGGGAGGAGTTTGAGGTCAAAGAGCTTAGTGGAAGCTCGGCGGAGCTCGCATGGACACCGTGGGCACGTGTGGGAGGAGAGAGTCTGGAGAGGCGGCCTTGACCATCTGCAGCGGCTGGAGCTGCGGCGAAGCGAGGGGAAGTGCGGCGGAGAGCGCTGAGAGCGGGTTCTAGTACTAGAAATTTTCCAGTATCAGACGTCTGGACGAAGTCCAGACGGCTGGCGAAGCATTTGGACGTCTAGAGTTAAGACCAGATGTCTGAAAGCTCATTTATCGCGAATGTACGTTCTTTTCACAGTTACAGCCATGCAGGCCTCACCGTAGAAGTATTTGTTGGGTCTGATTTAGTGGCTGCGACTGTCGTATGCAGGAGCAGCCTTGGGAAGGAACGCGGAACGCTCTCCCACACACTTTCGGGCGTCTGATCAGCTCACCAGACGACCGCAGGTGCTTCCAGACAACTGGAGGAGTGGTCCGACGTCTGGAACTACCTTTAGATGATTGTAGGGGAAGCCTGGACGTCTGAGGACATCGTAGGGACTTGAGGTAAAGTCTGTATCTTTTAAGACGTCTGGACTTATTCCCAGATGTCTGGTTTTGGACAGTAGACACGTCCGGGAAAGGGTCCAAACATCTGGACAGACGTCTGACTGAGACTCCAAACGTCTTAAAAGACTAAAAGTGGGATGGGTCTTTACACGTCCTATGGCGTGATTTCTCTATATTTCTTCTCGAAGAATAATTGAGGGAGTACACACCATTTATAGGCCACCACACACACAAAGTGCCACAGTTTCTAATGTGGCACTAAACGACCACTTAATTCTCTCAATGCTCCCGTTCAAGCTGGAGCATGGAATGCTCAGCTTGTAACACAAAGAGACCCACTCTACACAGGTGGGAACATAAACTGGAGCTGCTGAAGGAATTGTGACTGTCTCTGAAGATCTAGTGCTGATGACTCCATTCAGTATCCCTAAAAAGGGTCTTCCTCTGAAAACCTCGAAGCTACATCTCTCACATAGACACGATTGGGTCCTTCCTCTAAGGACCGCAAAAATGGATCTCCTCTGTGGAGACCTCGAAACTCTGGACCTCCTAGAGTTTGGCTTCTCATGTGAAAATCAGCTACTAAACAAGTCCATAGCGGTAACTGATCTCACCCATCATGCCTTGGGGCTACAACAAAGGGACTACCAAACGAAGGTGACTACAACAAATTCCTACACTCCTCATTTCTTCCATACTCGTATGGGAGAAAACAATAACGAGAAGAAAATAAAACCAATAAAACCTAGAAAAAACTTCTCTTTTCTTACACATAAACATCATCATCAATTTTTTTATTTTATTTTTTTTTCAATTTTTCTCTTTCCTTCTCATTCTTTCCTCTTTTCCTTTTCTTTTCACTTTTTTTTTCTCTGTGATTTTTTTTCCTCTTTTTTTTCTTTTGAACCACCCTCGGGCGCCCTCGGTCGCTTCTTAGGCTTCGGGGGAACCAAATCAACAAGGCAAGGCGACTGCTCCCACTAACTCCCGTGGCCGCTCCAGTCACCACCTCTGATTGCCACTTCCGGTTGCGGTCTTTGGGCATCATGTTCTCTGCGTGCTGCCTCTTCCTCGCGTAGCCGCCGTCGTCGCCTGCACCTGCGTCTCTTCTTCAGCTTCCTCATCGAGGTCACACGAGCCATTGAGTCGTAATTTATGGCATTCTTCCCGCGATCTCGTGCGAGATACCTGCCACGTTTGTCGCACGAGGTCTCGCCTCAACTGGTGCCAGGAATCACGGCCCATAACCGCAAGACTTCCCCGCCATCTTCACGCCTCTTCTCACACCACCATCAGCGTCGCCTCGTCTCCATCTCCTTGATCCAACACGACAAACGTACAGCATCGCCGCCATCTTCTTCGATCCTTGGTCTCACAATGGCGCCGCAATCTCCTCCGATTCAGTTTGGGCGATGCCACTAACACCATGCCTCACATCCCTCATGTCGAATAGGGTCGAGCCTCGCGTGACATCGAGATCATCTCCTTCAGCACGTGCCTCTCCATCACCACCTGAGCTGCAGTCCTACTCGTTTGCCTGCAACGTGGATGATGGCCATCGTATCTCCTCAATGTAGGGATCCAAGTAGATCTCGAAGGTGTGCTACACTGCATGTTACAAACGAGGTGGCACCACATCGCATCCCCCACAGTGTTATCAATTTGATCCTTCATCAAGAATAATAACTCCCGAACAGATAAAATATATGCAATAAAGGATAAAACCTAAGGAACGAACATGCTCTGATACCAAGTTGATAGATTTAAATAATGCGGAAGCATAAATCAAAGCAATTATGGAATGCTTGGGTTTACGTGGAAACTCCACTCACGAGGAACAGGGAGAAAACCATGGGAGAAGTGCCTTATGGCCATGATTTCTCTATATTTCTTCTCGAAGAATAACTGAGGGAGTACATGCCTATTTGTAGGCCATCACACACACACAAAGTGCTACAGTTTTCAATGTGACACTAAACGACCACTCAATTCTCTCAACACATGCAATCTCTGGTAGTCATCCAGGAGGGTAGTAGACCTTGAAGAAGTCAGCAGAGGTGTGGAGATCGGAATCGCCTCAAGTGGAGCTGGAGGAATAGGCATGGGAGTAGCATCATCATGAACACTCATCTGTCCAGCAACAGAAAAATATGATGTCTCATGAAAAGTCACATAAGCACTGACATAATGCCTGTGATGGATGGGATCATAACATCGGTGTACCTTCTGACTCCTGGAGTACCCTAAGAATACGCATTTAATAGTGCGAGGAGAAACTTTATCCCGACTTGGTGATGACACATGAACAAAGGCAACACATCCAAAGGTCTGGGGAACATGTGAAAAAGCTCGTCATCTAGATGTAACAGAAGAATTGGTATCTACTCGTGACGAACTGAACTCGACATCCTGTTAATAAGGTAGCATGCCATCAAAACAGCATCGCCCCATTATCTCTGTAGAACAATGTGGTGAATAAGTAGAGTGCAGGCAACCTCTACCAGGTGTCTGTGCTTTCTTTCTGCAACCCCATTCTGCTATAAAGTATGGGGACTAGTCTAGTGGATAATCTCATGAATCCTGTAAAACTCAGTAAGTCTAGCAGTATAGAATTCGAGGGCATTATCTGTTCACACAATCTTCACTGTAGTAGAATACCGAGTCCTGATCTCCAAGAGAAGAGTCTACGATACATCTAACATCTCCCTTGGTCTTTAGAAGGAAGACCCAAGATACTCTGGTGAAATCATCAACGATTACGAGATAATACCGATGTCCCATCCTATCTAGAACTCTACTTAATCCCCAGACACCCATATGAAGTAACTTGAAAGTAGCTGCTAATCCAGGAGAAGTACTAGTAGGAAAGGAGGACCGATGATGCTTACCTAATTGGCAAGCATTACATCGAATAGTCATGGTAGGTGAAATGTGTGGAATCACCCCCTAAGGCGATCTAGAGGAAGATGACATAGACAAGTGTGCCACTGTAAGGCACTCCCACCATCATATCTACTGGCCCCAGCAAAAGGCTCTTGGCCAAGGTGATAAAGACCATTCTCCTGTGTACCTCTGGCAATGGTCTTCCCAGTACACTTATCTTGGACAATGCATCCTATCTCATCAAAGATAACCCTGCATGAAGATCCTTCGTGATCCTGCTCACAAACAACAGGCTCATAGGAAACTCCAGTACGTGTAGTGTTCTTGGCAACCGCAACGTAGGGGTCACAGACACTTCCCCCTTGCCAACAACTGGAGCGTGCCTGCCATCAGCAACCTATACTGTTCTCCCTGGTACAATGGAACTGAATGACCTAAAATAGGCCTGATCTCCACAAAGGTGCTATGAAGCACCAGAATTGACCATCCATCCTGCACCACAGGGACTTCTGTCATTCTCCTGCAACATCACACTGCATACTCTACCATCCCCTGATGTCCAAAGAGGTGCTCGAATTCACCTCGGATTGATCATTTAAAGCCATCCTTACCATCTTTGAGTCACAATCAGACTTTTATATCCAATAGATCATCAATCAGATCTGAAACATGAAAAATCAGATCTGCATCTTCACAAGAGATCCCCTTAGACTAGCTTTAGCCTAGCCAAGGCGCAGGGAGATCACCCAAGAGGCCCCACGAAGATTCCCCCCTACGATAGGAGAGGAGAGTAGCCCTAGAAAAGAGGCTACACTCCTCTCAGGTCAAGCCAATCAGGGAGAACCAATAGCAGCGCCGTTGGGTCGCCGGAGCGCCGCTGGTGTCGCGCCACTCGAGTCCAGCAGCGTTAGGCGACGTTGCCGCTAGGTGCTTGAGGTGGCACTGTGCCTGTGCTCGAGGCTGCATGCTGCCCAACACGCGAAGGCAACTCCCCGATCGCTGCCTATGCTCGATCGAGTCCGAGCACACTCCCTGATCGCGCCAGGAGAGGCGGCACTTCCTAATTGAGCGGCCTGCGCGCTATCGAGCTCTGACGTGCATGGTGGCCTGCGCGTGCAAGAGGCAGCGCTCCACCCTGTGCCGCTACTGCCGTAGATGGAGAAAGGGATTGAAGAATGGGATTTAGGTTTAGGGTTTTAAAAGCCTTAAGGGTGGGATACCGAGAGCCACAGTCTAGGACTGGTGCTCTGATACCAAGTAGGAAACAATAACTTGTCTTATTTCATTGAAAGGAACTCAATACCTCTTTATATAGAGAGAGGTATGGGTAAATAGTAGTACATATCCATAAAGAAATAAAATGCTAGATACTCCTATGTATCAACACTTTTGTTTTGTCAATACCAAAAAGGGGGAGATTGTTAGAACCTAATTCCACCTCTCTTTTATGTTTTTGTGTTATCAAAACTGTTTTAAATCTAATGAGTTTGTGAAGTGATTTACGAGGAAAATCACAGGATCACAGGAAGTGTGGATGACGACGAGGAAGAAGATTAAAGTGGATGAAGATTTTGTTGGTGTTTATTTGTTGTATTTTTGAAATTTGTATGTCTCCTACAACAACAACAACCAAGCCTTTTCTCACACTAAGTGGGGTCGGTTATATGGATTCTTTGCCTCCACACAGATCGATTTTCAGCCATTTTAGGACAAATTTGTACGTCTCCTAAACAAGGAAAAATTGACTTAGGAAGTAAAATCAAAATAGAGATAATTAGGTATCAAACTCAAGTATAATCGTTCGTTTGATAAATTAAAATCGTTTCTTAGTTATGCTAATAGTTTAATTGAGTTTGAAAAGCACTAAAATTGATTAAAAGTGTTAATACTAGGTACTTGTAGCAAGTACCGGTACCTGTAGGGCACAGGTTTGAGCCATAGCCTCAAACTGTAAAAAGGTACCGATACTCATAATGAGTACCGATATCTAGTGCTTACAGTTTGTGGAGACTGGTCATGCCTGAACCTTACAAGTAACAGTACTCATCTTGAGTACTAATATATGTAGGTCACAATGCTTGTTTGATCCCAAACCTGTGAGTCACAACTACCGGTACCCATGATGAGTACCGGTACCTGGTGACTTAGTTGGTACTCAACTGGAAGCATTGAGTACCGGTACCTATGATTAGTACCAATACCTAGGCTCTGTTGTACTGGTTGCTAAGTAACTGTGAGCAGCTAGTACCGGTACCACAACTTTCGTACCGGTACCAACTAATCGTTGTGCTAAATCTGAACTGCCATTTGGTGATTAATCTTAATTCTAACATTCTAATTACACCCCCAACGGCTAGGGAGCGTAGGAGCGTTGCTTAATGGTCTATAAAAAGTTCCTTGAGAGCCATCTTTACAAAATACAAGAATCATATTCCACCTTAGCTTCCAGCAATCATTTTTTCACTATCTTTGTTGCAAGGTGCTAGTACTTGTTGCCTATTGATCTCAAAGGTTTTCTCTGATATTGCAACAAGTTTGTTAGCATTTTTTAGTTCTCTACAAATCATTTTTGCACACTATTTTTCACTTACCATAAAATATTGTTAATTGTATTCTTGTTGGAGATAGGTTTGTAGTTGTAAGCTTTCTAATTTTCTTGCTTACACTTGTATTTTCTTATTCTCATTTCTGTCTTATAATTGAGTTGAGGTAACACATTAATTATCTCATATTTAGTAAATTGATTCCTTCTGGGTTGAGGAAATCGGGTTAAAAATCTTAAGTCGGGAAACTTAGGTAGTAGAGTATTCAAGTGAAGGGAACCACTATATATTTGGTGTTCAATTTTTGTAGTTTGTATTATTTACATTTTTTTTCCCACACTATTCATCCCCCTTCTAGTGTGCCTGTGCTTTTAAGATCCTACAATTAAGTCTAGCAATCAATTTGTGGACATCTTCCTTTATTTTGGTTCTCTTAGATTGACAAGACATTTAGCAAGTTGTACATATTTCACCTTTGTGCCCAACATGAGGTGGAAAACTAAGCTATATTTAGGTAACAGAATCCTGGTTGCAAATGTTATTATGCCCATGTACCTATAAATTTTCCTCACACCTTACCTTTCATTTTTGGTCTTACCGAAGATAACCACAGTTGCTAGTGGGTTCTTGGATATGCACTCTTATGGTTTTCTCCTTTTGTTGCGGGCTTTCTGTGTAGATCAATGCCCCATGTGTGATTAGCCTTTCATGATTGCTTCAACCATTAGCGTATGCACATTCTTTTATATGAGGGGCTCTTGGTTATTATTTGTTTGTTGTTGGTGTTGTACCTCAGCTTTCTCATCTCTTCATTATATAAGAAGAGGTAGGGCTCAATAATAGATCTATCTTATTTCGTTCAATTTGGTATCAAAGCGACGATCCTAGACCGAAGCTCTAGGTATCCCACCCCCAAGGCCTCCAAACCCTAACCACCAAATCCCTTCCCCCCCCTCTCTTTCTACATGCCAACCTCCATGCGACGGCGACGGTGATTATGCAGCCCAATAGCACCACAACGCTGACCCATATGTGGCAGCAAGGCCCAATGGTGCTAGAGTAGGTGCGGTGGGGATTCGCAGCGCCTTCAGCGACAACATAGGTGGTCTGTGGTGACCCCAACGGCGGTGCAGGCAGTCGGCGATGTTCCTGTAGTGTGTCAAGCGGTGCCTAGGTCCTCATGCTCGTGGTCGGCAGTGACTTTGAGGGGTTTGTAGCCCTATTTTAAGGGCTACATCCTTCGTAGTCGCAAGGAGAGGGAGTCTAGGCCCCCTTGGGGCCATCTCGGGTGTTCTCCCTGCACCTAAGTTAAGCCAATGCCCATCTAAGGGGGCTTTCTGTCGAAGATGCAAATCTGAAAACACAGTTTCATATCTATTGATGTTTTCTTGGTGATAGAAGATTGATTGAGGCTTACGGATTGCTAAGATGGCTTCAGATACTCAGTTCGAGTGACATCGGGCTCTCATTCGGACGTCGAGGTACTCAAAAACCCGTTCTTCCGTCCTATCATCAAACTAGATGAGACCAACTACCCGCGATAGTCCCAAACCTTTCTTACAACCGTTAGGGGTCATAGGAAAAGCCACATGCTTACGAATTTGGAGCCTGCAAACAAGAGTGGCACAAATGCCAACTAGGATAGAGACAATGCCATAGTTTTTGCATGGCTTATGCAGACTGTTATTCCCCGAATAGGGGATGAGATTATGTACTATTCGACAACAAAGGAGATGTAGGAGTCTACGTGAGACGTGCTTACACGCTAACTCCAAATGTGTTTTTGAGGTCTTTTACAATCTCTTTTACATGCGTCAAGAGGGACGCACGCTGTCACAGTACTATTCCCTCATGAAGGGAATGCTGGAGAGGCACCGTTCCTATCTGCCAAGGTGTGCTTGTAAGTTCTGGAGGAGTTTCTGGAGACGGTTGTCTCCCTTTTCTTGGCAAACCTTGGACTTAATTACACAGCAACTAGAGATCAGATCCTTACCACTGCTAAGCTTTCTACTCTTGAGGAAGCCTACAGTAGACATAGCAGAGTAGTAGTGCACACCTCTGCTCTTGACTCTGGTGCTTAAACGTTCGCACTGGCTGCGATCCCTAGACATGGCAGGGGCTTTCCCCTCCCTACACATGGTCGTGGACTTGGATGTTCTTCTGGTACACGTACTCAGTCTCCGTATACTTACTGTGGCAAGATAAGCCAAACTGAGGCTACATGCTGGTAGAAGTATGGTAGGCCACTTGTAGCCAATCAAGCAGCTAAGGTTTCTAATGGAGTCCTCTTAAGCCCTGATGTTAGTTCTCTTAACATCGTGATTGAGACTCTACGGCAACAAATTGCTCAATTAACTCAGGCATCCTCTCTCAGCCTCCAGACATTGCAACCATTGCTACCTCTTCTGAGGCACCTATGACTAGTATGTCATCTCTTTTATCATTTGTTGATTGGTTGATTGACTCTAGTGCATCCAAGCACCTGTGTGGCGACAAGGGATCCTTTTCTCAGTTAGCACTAGTGACACCAGCCAGGACTGTACAGGTGGCAGACATGAGACATTTGCCACTTGTTGGCAAGGTAGATATGTCTTTATCTCCTACTTTGCGACTAACAAATGTTTTCTGTGTCAGATTTTCCATTGAGTTTGCTGTCTGTTAGCAATAATACTAGAGATCTGAATTGTCAAGCTATATTTGATACGTCTTGTGTCTTGCAGGACAAGCTCACTGGGAAGATGATTGGTGGAGGGCATAAGGAACGGGAGGCGTACCGTCTAAGCTGTACTGTTGTTGCTGCTCCTGCTACTCAGGGCCTTGTGTCTGCTGGATCTCCCCTCCAGTGGCATCACCGCCTTGGCCATTTACCTATTGATTGTCTCAAACAAGTTTTGCCGCACATACCCTCCACTTATTAATCATCTCAGACGAGTTCTACCACACATACCCTCAACTACTGCTCTCACCTGTGTGCCTGTCAGTTGGGCAAGCACCATAGGACTAGTTTTTCTACTTCTGTTTCAGTTTCCTCTGTTACTATGTTTGATTTGATTCACGTGGATGTTTGGGGTGTCAGTTGTATTCCTGATTGACTTGAGAACATATACAATCTGGTGTTAGTGGATGACTTTTCCGTCTTTCTTGACAGTTTCTTTTGAAGAATAAGTACGATGTGGGACAAATTATTGAGAATTTTGTTAAAGAAATAAAAACTCAGCATACATGTTTTGCGAAGCATTTTCGATCTAATAATGTCTTAAAATTTTGTACCACTTGGTTGCATACTTTCTTTTCCAGTTGTGTCATTATTCATGAGACCACGTGCCCCCACACCTCTTAGTAGAATGGTGTTGCTAGGAGGAAACATTGCCACTTGATGTTGCTCATACCCTGTTGATTCACCACTCGGTCCCCTTTCTTTACTAGGATGATGCTGTTTTGACGGCCTGCTTTCTGATCAGTAGGATGCCTAACACTACTTTGCATAAGTGGATTCCTTTGCAAGTTATGTATCCCGATCGACCCCTGTTTCATGTCACACGTCAAACTTTTGGATGTAGTACTTTTATCCATTTGTTGGGAGCAGGCCGAGATAAACTAACACTGAGAGTAGTTAAGTGTGTTTTCCTGGAGTATACTCGAACACAAAAAGGGTATCGATGTTTTAATCCGACCACTTCTTAGCATTTTGTTTCAACAAATGTTACCTTTCATGAGGCCCTTATTCTCCACATCTACTACTGAGCTACCTTCTGAGGGTGATATGGCACCCATGCCATTTACACCCATTCACTTTAGAAGCTTTCATGAGATTCTTGTTCCTACTGCATTACCACTACTACCTACTATGATATCCTTTCCTCGTTTGACTGAGCCACTTCAGACATTTGTCCATCCTTACACTACTTTTCAGGCCCCCCTCCCCCCCACCTCGCCTTCACCATCGGATTCTCAGGTGAGTCCCCTAGACACTAATGCTTGTTTGCCATGTGCTGATCACAGGGACAAGACAGATGATGTGACTGGTGATGATTTGGATCTTCCAATAGCTATTTAAAAGAGATCACGGACTTGTGCTATTTATCCTATGGCTAGGGCACTTGCTACTGACAGCCTAGGTCCTCGATTTGTAGGATTCACCCAAGCGTTGGCTGCTACTTAGATCCCATCAACTCACCGCGAGGCCATGCTTGATCTGAGATGGTGGGTAGCCGTAGGGGACGAGATGACAGCTCTTAGGGGTCGTAAGATCTAAGAGCTCACTCTACTTCCAAACGGGGCTACAATTGTTGGTTGTCGATGAGTGTTCACTGTGAAGTTCAACCCAGATGGAGGTATTGCCAGATACAAAGCACTCCTCGTGGTAAATGGGTTCACCCAAACCTATGGGGTGGACTTCTTTGACATCTTCTCACCAGTTGCCAGACTTCCTACGGTACAGGTGCTAGTCGCAGTGACAGTCCAGCTAGATTGGCCCTTACATCAGCTGGACGTGAAGAATGCATTCCTCTATACTGATATCCAAGAGGAAGTCTACATGCAGTAGCCACCTGGATTTGAGGTTCAGGGGGAGTGTGTATGCCGACTACAGAAGGCTATCTATGGCCTCAAGCAGAATCCCATAACATGGTTCTAGAGGTTGTCTCAAGTTGTAGAGACAGTTGGATTCAGGAGATCAACGGCTGATTTTTCTCTTTTGGTCAGGACTGGACGAGGTACTGTAGTGCTTATTGTATATGTTGATGACTTAATTGTCACGGGAGATGATGTGTAGAATGTCACTGAGATTAAGCATATTCTGGCAGAGCAGTTTATTATAAAAGATTTAGGGGCTCTGCGATTCTTTCTTGGTATTGAGGTTGCCCGAAGCAAGAAGGCATGCTTAGGGCCAAGGAGGCCAACATTCCTATGAACCCCAAAATGCCAATTTATGATGAGAACACATAGTTGGTGGACAGCAGGCAGTACAAGCAGCTTGTGGACAAGCTGCTATATGTGACTATCACGAGGCCAGATATCTCCTTTGCCGTTGGGAGATTTGAATCAGTTCATGGCCAAGCCAACAGACAGCACTAGGATGCACAATTGATGGTGCTTCGGTACATCAAGAAGGCTCCTGGAAAAGGTCTTCTCTTCTCTAAGGGGCCTTCTATGATCTTGGTTGGCTATTTTGATGTGGACTACATCGGATGTTATGTGGACTACAAATCCTTTATGGGGTTCTGCACCTTTTTGGTAGGGAATCTGATCAGTGGACGAGCAAGAAGCAAGGCACAGTTGCTAAGTTGAGTGTCGAGTTTTAAGTACAAGGCATGGCTCAGACGATTACAGAGATAATGTGAATTAGGTCCCTACTCACCAATTTGGAGGTATAATTTTCTAGCCCGATGGAGATTAAGTGTAATAATAGAGCAACTACCTTCACTGCCAACAACTTAGCTTTTCATGAGAGGACAAAGTATGTAGAGGTTGATTGCCATTATACCAGAGATATTATTCAGAAGAGGCTACTATATACAACACCAGTCATGTCTGAGGAACAAATTGCTAATATTTTTACCAAATCCTTAGTTAGGTCCTTGTTTGATTTATGTATATCGAAGCTGAGCATGGTAGATATCTATGCTCCAACTTGAGGGGGACTATTAGCATATGTACATTCTTTTGTATGAGGGACTCTTAATTATTATTTGTTTCTTGTTGGTGTTTTACTGTAACTTTTCCATTTCTTCATTATATAAGAGGTGGCTATCCCATCTCATCTAATTGTTATATATTGCTTTGTAGGGCTTATTTGGATCACTATGTCTCATATGTTATGTAAGCAAATAACACTACTAGGCAAGGCAGGGACATCAAGGAATGAGGCAGTCACCTTAGACTATGGGACAATTAGGGGAAATCATTTAAGGAGGATGTCGTTAGGGAATTTGTGGGGCTTTATTTGATTCACCTCCTCGCATTTTCGTACACTTTAAATAAGCAACTAACATTTAATGGCATGTTTCTTATTACTTTAAGCTAACCAAGCGATGCTTAGGCAAATTTATAGGTCGATCCTATTGTTTCTTATACATGGTTAGTGTTGAGTGTAGGGACTTTTTTTATTATTTATATTTGTTGACTCTTATTTATCGAGCATTTTATTATTTGTTATTTCTTTATGGATATATACTATTATTTACCCATATCTCTCTCTTTATAAAGTGGTAATTAGATGAAATGACGTAATTTCATTAAAAACCCTAGGGCTCTCTTATATAGAGAGAGACTGAAAGGGTGGAAGTCCATAAAAGCTCCTGTGGAGAAAGCCAAACCCAACAGCCATACAACAACAAAAAATAGAAATGGAAAATATATACTAACACTCCCCCTCAAGCTAAAGCATAGATATCTATCATACTCAGCTTGGATATACATGAATCAAATAGAGATCTGGCTAAGGGCTTGGTAAAGATGTCAGCAATCTATCCCTCAGATGTAACTAGCGTGGTATAAAGCAACTCCTTCTGAATGATGTCTCGAGTGTGGTGACAGCCAACCTCAACATACTTCGTCCTCTCATGAAATGCTGGGTTGTTGGCAATAAAGGTGGTTGCTCTATTATCACATCTCATCTCCATCGAGCTAGAAAACAGTATCTGCAAGTCAGTAAGTAGGGATCTTATCCACATTATCTCTGCAATGGTCTAAGCCATGGCCCCGTACTCAAACTCAGCACTAAATCTCGCAATTGTGCTCTGCTTTTTACTCCATGTAATCAAACTCCTTGCTAGAAAGGTGCAGAACCCAGTAATAGATTTGCGATCCACATGACATCCAACGTAGTCCGCATCAGAGTATCCAACCAAGGTCATGGAAGACCCCTTGGAAAAGAGAAGACCCTTCCCAAGATCCTTCTTGATGTATCTGAGCACCATCAATGCTACATCTTAGTGCTGGCATGTTGGCTTGACCATGAACTGATTCAGTTTCCCTACTGCAAAGGAGATGTCCGACCTCGTAATAGTGAGATATAATAGCTTGCTTACAAGCTGTCTATACTACCTGCTGTTCACCAACGGTGCATTCTCATCATATAGTGGCATCTAGGGTCCATAGGAATATTGGCCTCCTTGGCCCCAAGCATGCCAATCTCCTGCAAGATGTCCAAAGCATATTTCCTCTGGGATAAGACCACGCCCTTTGTGCTGCGAGCAACCTCAATACCGAGAAAGTACCGTAGAGCTCCTAAGTCCCTAATAGCAATAGGAAGATCTTCAGTAGTATCAGGCACCATAGAGTGTCTTGTGGGACCATCGTCAACAGGGAACTCAGTGGAGTCAACATGCACCTATGCAGGAGAGTTTGGTGGCGTAAACAAAGATGGCCTCTACAGAGTCAAGTGCAATCTACTGTACATGCGCATCGGGCCATGTAGCTTCTCAAAATCATCCACGGACTCCCTAGAATCTGAAGCGGGAGGCGAGGGAGTCGAAATAGGAATATCCTTAAAATGGACAGGAGGAAAGGGCAGCGGGGCAGGTGCATCTGAAGTAGACATCCGGTGACCCCACACAGAAAAATAAGGCACCTCCTCATGAAACATGACATCCATGCTAACATAGTGTAGCCTACCAATGGGATCATGGCATTTCTAGCCTTTCTAGGTGGCACTGTAACCCAAAAATATACACTTGACTGCATAAGGAGCAAGCTTATCCATGTTAGGACCAAGAATGTGAACAAATGAAATACAGCTGAAAACTCGAGGAGGCACAACAAACAAATTTCTATTTGGATACAGTATCCGATACAAAATCTGCTCATGAAGGATTGAACTCGACATCCTGTTGATTAGGTAGCAAGCAGTTAAAACGGTGTCTCTCCAGTAGGAAGATGGAACATTGTGATATACAAACAATGTTCGGACCATGTCTAAGAGATGTCCGTATTTCCTTTCTGCCACGCCATTCTACTAGGATGTATGGGAGCAGGAGGTCTGATGTATGATGCCTAGAGAGCTGTAGAACTGGGATAGTCTCCTGGTGCAAAATTCAAGTGCATTGTCGGTTCTAACAATCTTTACAATAGTAGAAAATTGAGTCTTGATTTAATTAATTAATATCTCAATTGTATTTCCTACATCTAATTTACTACAAAGTACAAAGGTCTATGATAGTCTGGAGAAATCATCAACGACCACCAAGTAGAAGCGGAATCCCTACCTGTTTGGAGTACAACTCGGGCCCCATATGTCCATGTGGAGTAAGTCAAAACATGCAGATGACACAACCGTAGTGCTAGGAGAATAGCTAGAATGATGATGATTGCCTAGTTGGCAAGCATCACAAAGAATATCAGCAAGTTATAAATGAGGAATAACCCATCTCAGTCGATCTAGAAAGGGATTTCCCAGCCGACAGTGCCACTAAAGTGTTATCCTTGCCTTGTATGCCACATCTACCTGTCCAACAACTGCAAATGGAGATTGAGCTAAGCGGCATACACCTCCTTCCTCGTGTCTACCACCAATAGTTTTCCTTGTGAATTTGTCCTAAAAAACACACCCCACATCATCAAAGATTGCTCCGCAGTTGAGCTCTTTCGTAATCCTGCTAATTAACAACAAACTGATCGGAAAATCAGGAACAAATAGAACATTGGGCAGTCTCAAGGTAGGGGATATAGTAACCTCCTCCTTTGCCCTGGACCTGAGAAAGATGTCCATCAGCCGCCTGAACAGTCCTGCCAAGAGGACATCACGCACCATGCGAATGCACTCTCAATCTCCACTAAGATGCCTGGATACCTCGGAATCAATTAACCATCCATCATCTGCAGAAGAAGCAAGAGCTACAGTATCTAAAGTGGTAGACTCCACAGCCTCATTCTCTTTCCTAACAATCCCATTGGCCCGCTCTATAGCTATAGTCACAATCTGAACATGACCTATCTTGCTAGGGAACATACCGGTAGCCCACTGCCTGCTACCCTGTCGACGACGGCGTCCCCTACCTCGTGTAGAAGGGCCTCATCGTCTATTCAGATGGTATTGTCTGACACGATGGTCTCTGTCAAGACTGACTTGTCCTACTTCCATAGTGGCCTTCATTATGAACTCAACAATTCCCGGTGAGTTCAACATATCCAAAGGGAGCTAAACAACTCATCATCAATCAATGAAACGGACTGATCCAAAGGCATCCATCAATCACACCCAATGAAACGAACTCATTAATGAAGAAATCCATATTCAGATCTGCATCGCTGACAAAAGACTTCCTTGGACAGATGTTGGCCTCACTTGAGTGCAAGGAGAACACCCAAGGTGGCCTCAAAGAGACCTAGCCTCCCTCTCGCAACAACTACAGGGACTACAGTCCCTAGATTAGGGCAATAAGCCTTTCACAATCGTTGCACAAGGATCAAGACCCCGTGCATCGCTTACGCTGCCAGTCTGCGTTGCTAATCGTCCCCGCAAACTGCCGCTGTGGCACTGCACGGGAGGTCACTATCGGTTTGAAGGCTGTCTCCGTCACTACCAACTGCTGCAGAGCGTCACTGATGCTTCTTGAAGCCGTAGCGCCACCGGCTGCTACTGTACCGCAACGCCTGTGCAAGGTCTGATGGCCACCGCCGGAGCGCCGCTGCCTTGTTGTAGCGAGCCCTGCGCTACTGCGATTTGCCCTAGACGCTGCTGCACCACTGCTGAGGCTAGAATAGCCCCCAAGCTTGCCACAACACCGTCGCCTGAGCACCGCTGATGGTGCAGTAGCCCCCCCACGCCGCAGTAGCACCGCTGTGCGTGCTGCACGCAACGCCGAAGCTCCATTGAGTGTTGTTGCCGCTCACGAGGAAGAGACGATTAGGGTTTAATGGTTAGGGTTTAGAAGGTCGTGAGTGGTGGGATACCTAGAGCCAGGTCTAGGACCGGTGCTTTGATACCAAATTAGATAAATGACTTAATTCCATTAGAAACCCTAAAGCTTTCTTATATAGAGAGAGAGACCGAAAGGGTGGAAGTACATAAAAACCCTGAGGAGCAAACCAAACCCAACAGTCATACAACAAAAATAGAAATAGAAAATATATGCTAAGGTATTAGGTTCTTTTCAATGAAATAGTACGATTCATTTTCCTCTACTTGGTATCAGAGCGGCGATCCTAGATCAGCGTTCCGATATCCCACCTGCACAGCCTCCGCTCACCTCCACCAAAAGCCCTAATCTCCAAAGCACCAACTGTGGGCCACCTCCACTCCTGCGATCAGCCACCAGTGACTGCAGGCACCACCTTCTCCAATCTATGCCTCATTGCCCCCTCATCGGGTAGGCAAGCTCCCAGCGCTGCCGATCATCGGGTAGGCACACTCCCAGCGTCGCCACTACTGTTGCTGCCACCGATCATCCCCTTATTAGGTAGGGCCGTTGCCGCCGCTCATCAGGTAAGGCCACCACCGCTGGTCTCCCCTTCTTCCTGCCACTGCTGCTGCTGCTGCTGTAGACCGACAGCTTCCTCTAGGGCAGACCTGCCGCCGCCGCCTCCTAAACCCACTGTCGTCGGCGATCTTCCTTCAAGTCTGATCGCCGGCGCCGCCTCCAATATAGAGGGTCTATCCAAGGTAGATCTTCCATCCACAGGGGGCAGTATCCCTTAAAAGCATTGTTAGGGTCCTTCTCTGCACCCTAACATGCACTAGATCCTGATCTAAGGGATTATGATCCTTGGGATGACCTTTAGAGTCTCTTGAATCTAGAATTCATGCTTTGAAGGTCACGACTCACTAATTTCAGAATTTTTAGATCTAAATGTTGTATTCAGATAGTGTTTGTGGCATCTATCTTCAGTTATTTGACTCCGAGATGGTAAGTTTTTAGTCCATGGTGAATCCCTTGGTCCATGCCTGGCACAATGCCAACCTTAGGAGGAGCAGAGATGGCATTGGATACTGCTACCATGACGAGGATGGAGTGTGCGGGCGTGATGCTGTAGGAGCATGATAAGAGTCATTGTGGTGCAGAATGGTTGGTCGATTCTGGTGCTTCACAACCTCTTTCTGGAGATCAAGCCTATTTCAGGCCACTCAGTTCCGTTATACCAGGAAGAACGGTACAAGTTGCTGATAGCAGGCACGCTCCAGTTGTTGGCCAAGGGGAAGTTTCTGTGACCCCTACATTGCGGCTGTCGGGAACACTACACGTACCGGAGTTTCCCATAAGCCTGTTGTCTATAAGCGGAATCGTGAAGGATCTTCATTGCAGGGTTATTTTCGATGAGATGGGATGCATTATCCAAGATAAGTTTCCGGGGAAGATCATTGCCAGAGGTACATAGGAGAATGGTCTTTATCACCTTGGCTAGGAGCCTTTCATTGGAGCCAGCAGATATGATGGTGGGAGTGCCTCACAGTGGCATACTCGTCTAGGTCATCTGCCTCTAAATTGCCTTAAGAGGGTGATTCCACATATTTTGCCTGCCACGATTTTTCGATGTGGTGCGTGCCAATTAGGTAAGCATCATCGGTCCTTTCCTACCAGTACTTCTCCTAGATCAGCAACTGTTTTTGAGCTACTCCATATGGATGTTTGGGGATCATGTAGAGTTCCAAATAGGATGAGACAGTTTTATCTTGTAGTAGTTGATGATTTCACCACAGTATCTTAGGTGGTCCTTCTGAAGACCAAGGGAGATGTTGAACGTACCATGGAGACTCTTCTCTTGGTGATCAAGACTCAGTATTCTGCCACGGTGAAAATTGTACGGACAGATAAAGCCCTCGAGTTCTGCACTACTAGACTTACTGACTTTTACGTGACTCATGAGATTATTCACCAGACCACTTGTACCCTTACTTCACAGCATAATGGGGTTGCAGAGAGGAAGCATAGACACCTGGTAGAGGTTGCTCGCACTCTACTTATCCACCACAGTGTTCCACAAAGATACTGGGGGGATGCTATTTTGATAGCGTGCTACTTCATTAACAAGATGCCGAGTTCAGTCCATCACAAGCAGATATCGATTCTTTTCTTACATCCAGACGGCAAGCTTTTTCACATGTTCCCCAGGACCTTTGAATGTGTTGCTTTTGTTCATGTGCCAACACCAGGCCATGACAAGGTTGCTCCTTGCATTGTTAAATGTGTATTTTTAAGGTACTCCAAGAGTCAGAAGGGGTACCGATGTTATTATCCTATCCACCATAGGCATTATGTCTGCACTGATGTGACCTTTCATGAGACGACACCATACTTTTTTGTTGCTGGATAGACGAGTGTTCAGGATGATGGTGTTCTTATGCTTATTCCTCCAATTCTACTTTAGACGATTCCAATCTCCACACCTTTGCCAACTTTTTCAGGGTCTACTACCCTCTTGGATGACTACCAGAGATTGTATGGTCCACTGCAGACATATAGTAGACCTCATGCGACACTACAGAGGCCTTTACCCACGCCAATGATTGATCCACAAGCAGTTGAGATGGACTCTAATGACAGAGACCGTCTTGTTAGACCTGATCCCCCTGACAGTGCAGATCACCAGAGTAATAAGGTACCCTCTGTAGAGACTCAGTCAGAGATACTAGATGAGTCTGATCTTCCTATTGCTATTAGGAAGGTGCCTCGCACGTGTGAGTCCAGACATCGGGTTGCAGGAAGTTTGGCTACGGATGGTCTTGGTTCCCAATTTAACAACTTTTGTCAGACAATTACAACCTCACCCATTCCGTCTACCTACTAGCAGGCCATACTTGATCCAAAGTGGCATCAAACCATGGAGGACAAGATGGCGACACTTCGGAGTAGACAAACTTGGGACCTCACCTCACTCTCTATAGGCGCGCGACGGTTGGCTCCAGCCAGATGGGTCTTTGCCGTGAAATACAACCTTGATGGATCTATTTCAAGGTATAAGGTTAGGTTGGTGACAAAGGGGTTCACCCAGACATGTGGGGTGGACTTCTTTAATACTTTCTCTTCCATTGTGCAGCTTGCCACCGTTTGGGTACTCATCTCTGTTGCTACCCATAGGGATTGGCAAGTACACCAGCTTGATGTGAAGAGCGCTTTTCTCTACGGTAATCTTCAATAGGAGGTTTAAATGCAGCAACCCCCAGGTTTTAAGGTTCAGGGGGAGTGTGTGTGCAGACTCAAGAAGGCCATTTATGGCCTAAAGCAGAGCCCAAGAGCTTGGTTTCAGAAGCTCTCAGATGTATTGCACAGGATGGGGATGCAAAGATCATCTTCAGATCATTCTCTGTTTGTCAGGAGAATGGAGAATGACATTGTAGCACTACTGGTTTACATAGATGACCTGATTATCATTAGCAGTGATGAGGCTAGGATAAGATAGGTCAAGGAGTCTTTTGCACAGTAATTTGTTATGAATGATCTGGACCAACTTAGATACTTTTTAGGGATTAAGGTAGCTAGGAGCAGAGATGGGATTATTCTTTCTCAGCGTAAGTATGCATTGGACGTTCTTCAGGAGACAGGCATGCTGGGGTACAAGCTAGCCAATATTCCTATGAATCCCAACACACATCTACATGAGGAGACAAAGGCAGTTGATAGTAAAGCATACGGACAGCTTGTAGGCAAGCTATTGTACCTAACCATTACTAGATCAGCTATTGCTTTGGCAGTAGGCAAACTCAGCCAGTTTATGGAAAGGCCGACGAAGTTGCACTCGCAAGTAGCTATGCAAGTGCTAAGATACTTGAAGAAAGCACTAGGTCATGGTATTCTCTTCCAGAGAGGCTCTCCTATGACAGTGGTAGGATATTCTGATGCAGATTATACAGGATGTGTACTTGACAAGAAATCCACCACTGGTTTTTGTACCTTTGTGGCTGGTAATCTGGTTACTTGGAGGAGTAAGAAATAAGGGGTAGTTTTTCGCTCTAATGCTGAGTCGAAGTACAGGGCAATGGCCTAGACTACTGCAGAGATGATCTGGATACGATCTCTCTTTCATAATTTGCATGTCCAAATTTAGGAGCCCATGGAGATGGATGTGACAATCGAGCAATTGCCTACATAGCTAACAACCCAATGTTCAACGAGCGCACCAAACACATTGAGGTGGACTGCCACTATACTAGAGATCTTACATATCATGGCTTGTTGCTCACTACTTATGTCACATCTGAGGATTAGACAGCCGATATGTTTACGAAACATCTACCTCGCTCGGGATTTGATTCCTTCTGTTCCAAGCTGAGCATGATTGACATCTATGCTTCAACATGAGAGGGAGTGTTGATACTCCTATTTACATAACATTTTATTATTTTTTATTTCTTTATAGATATGTACTGTTATTTACCCATACCTCTCTCTATGAAGAGGTATTGGGTTCTTTTCAATGAAATGGTACAATTGATTCCCCTCTACTATATTACTTTTGGGGTATCTTTGTAATTTTCTCAAACCTCTCTAATATAAAAGAGAGATTAGGGTTTCTCATTTGGAATAAGACATTCTTTTCTTCTCAACATGGTATCAGAGCAGCGGTTCTAGGTCGATGCTCCGATATCCCACCAAATACTCCACCTAAAGATTATTGAATCACTAATATTGTGGTGATTCAATCAATGATCTGAAGGATGTCCAGGAACAGCGACAGTAGGAGCGCTTAGATACCTTTCACCGCCGTCGCCGCCCCTGTTGGTGGCCTCTACGCTGCTACCATCGCCCAGCAAGGGGCTGACAACCCTGTCAGGGGTGTGCAGTAGACCGCTGGTGGCGATGGGAAGGCCAGTGGCCTGCTGCGCATACCCAGCAGCGTCACCGACCACCAATCGGACACCGGCAAACCTGTGGAAGGTCTTTCAGTAGCCCCATTAAGCTGTCTACGACTCCGATTTGCGATCCGATATGCAGTCTCTTACACGAAGTGTATATCACTCTTCCTAGGTGTGGTGATGAGCCTTCTCTCACCATTGGTGACAGTTTGCTTCCTCAAGCGCAATGACTCCTCTCATGCACCAAAGATGGGAGCCATGCACCAAGAAGTTCTGTTTTAGACTTAAAAGGGTTTGCGTTTACAACCCAAGAAGACATGAAGAAGAAGAGGATCGAAGGAAGGTGGATAATTGACTCCGAGGCTTCTATCCACCATACAGGAGATGTGGAACGTCTTATGGATCCCAAAACTCTATGTGGGATCAAGGATGTTAGGGTGGCCAGTGGAGCCACGTCACCCATCACAGTTGTAGGACGTGTACATGCCTCCCCGAAGATGCAGATAGGAGATGTTCATTGTGCTCCTAAGTTCCCAATGAATCTACTGTCTGTGAGTTGCAACTTGGGTGTTGTGTTGTGTTTGACGAAGGCCATTACTATTAACAAGATAGACAGACAGAAGATATTATAGGTTGGGGTATAGAGCAAGATGACCACTATTATCTTGACACACCCATTTTATTTGCAAGAGCAGTGTCCATAGCATCTGCCTCATGGCTATGGCATAAGAGACTTAAGTACCTTTCGCTCAAGAAGATGCGACAAATGTATCCCAGTTTGCCAATTTCTCTGACGTTACAATGCGACGATTGTCAACTTGGGAAACACTACAAGAGTACCTATCCACAGAGGGACGTTGGAGTGAGTACTGTTCCCTTTGCCCTAGTACACTGTAATGTGTTTGGGGCCATCCAGAGTGCCTACACTGGGAGGACACCAATATTACACTATGATTGTGGATGATCATAGCCACCTTACTTGGGTTTTCTTAATGAAGACCCGTGCAGAGATTCCCTAGGTTATTCAGTAGTTCTTAGCAGAGGTTCAGACTCATAATGATGGTACGATTCAAGTTTTTCGTAGTGATAATGCCTTAGAATTTATGTAGCAAGATGTACAGAGTCTCTTCTCTTCTCGAGGCATTATTCACCAGGCGTCGTATGCTCACACATCCCAGCAAAATGGTATGGTTAAGCACAAGCTTCAACATCTTCTGGACATTGCTACGACCCTGATAATCCATATGAAGGTTCTTAAGCAATTCTGGGGAGATGCCATGCTCACTGCACCGAGTACCATTGTGATTCATCTAAATTGTGAATGCCCTTTCCAAGTGATTCATCCAAATTTTGTCCAGGCATATCATAATCAGGACAAATTCTTTCCTAAGGCAATCAAATGTGTCTTTCTTGTGACTCCAGAACCCAAAAAGGGTACAGGTGTTATGACCCGAGTCGCAAGAGATATGTTGTCACTGCAGATGTTACCTTCTTTGAGAAAATTCCTTACTTCTCAAAGGGAACATCTATTCAAGCTACCTTGAAGGAGACTCAGGTTTACCATCGAAGGCCACACACTTGTTTTGATTTGGCAAACGAGAGTAACTCAGACACAAAGGAACAGTTACCTCTGAGCAGACCCAGTAGAGCATACACACTCCATCCTTTCTCTCAGTACACAAGCGTTGCTCATCTTAAGGATGGCGTTCATCAGTTTGCGTCTGCTATTACCGCTTCTGCTCCCAGGGATTTTGCTCTAGCTTCCCGTTATCCTAGGTGGCAGGCTGCGATAGATAAGGAGATACAGGCCTTATAGTCACGACAAACTTGGGAGCTAGTACTGTGTCCTGATGATGCTACTATGGTGGATTGCAAATGGGTCTATACCATCAAGTATAGGCCTAATGGGGCAGTGGACAGGTATAAGGTTAGGTTTGTTGGCAAAGGCTTTACTCAGACGTATAGGGTAGATTACTTTGAGACCTTTTCTCCTGTAGCTCATATTACATCTATCAGGATGATCAGTTCTGTTGTTGTAATTAGGAAATAGCCTATACATCAGCTTGATATTAAAAATGCCTTATTGTATGGTGATTTATTTGAGGAGGTGTACATGAGGCAACTTCCAGGTTACAGCAGTAAGGGGAACCATGTTTGCCGTCGGAGAAAGGTGATATATGGACTGAAACAGAGTCCTCATGCCTAGTTTGAGAGGCTTAGTACAGAGATTGGGAAGATTGGGTTCCAGCGCTCTACTTCTGACCACTCTGTCTTCATCACGAAGACTGAGTGTGAAGCGCATACCCGTGTTGTTATCTTAGGTGTGTATGTGGATGATATGATTCTTACTGATGATGATGAGGATGGGATTGTCCAGACCAAGTCCTTCTTGCAGTCTACCTTTGTTATCAAGGACTTGAGGGAATTGAGATACTTCTTAGGGATTGAGGTAATATGACATGGATCAGGTTTGTCCTTATCACAGAGGCAACATACACTTCAAATTCTTCAGGAGCCAGGTTTGCTCGGGACTAAGCCCTCTGGTGTACCTATGGAGCTACCCCTCTGATGAAGAGGATCCATTGTATAAGAATGTTACTTGTTACCATAGTACAGTGCATCGCTTACTCTATCTTACCATCGTGAGGCCTGATATCAGTTTTGCAGTGAGCAGAGCAAGCAAACCCATATAAGCTCCATGTTACAGCCACTGGCATGAGGTTTGCCTTATTCTAAGGTACCTCAAGGGGTCACTAGGTAGAGGATTGTATTACAGAGATGGTGGTAGCTTAGACATACTTGCTTACTCTACTGCAGATTACACTGGGTATGTGGATGATCGACGCTCTACTTCAGGCTTTCGAGAGCTGAGGCGGAATATAAAGCCATGGCACAGCTGCTTGTGAGGTTATGTGAATTGTTTCCTTCTTGTAGGATCTTGGTGTCGAGACTACTCTACCTATGTCACTCCTCTGTGACAATAAATCTATCACTTATTTTACCTCGAATCCAGTCTTCCATGAGAAGACCAAATATATCGAGGTTGATTGCCATTTTGTTCATAATATTGTTCTTAATGGTAAGATTAGTATCCCATGCCTCCTTAGAGCTTTAACTGGCTGATATATTTACCAAAGCTTTAAAGAAGAAGCATCTTGACTTCCTATGTGACAAGTTAAATCTTGTAGATATCTACGTCCCAATTTGAGCGGGAGTGTTGAGCCTAGAGACTTTCTTTACTATTTATATTACTTTTGACATATCTTTGTAATTTTTTCAAATCTTTCTAATATAAAAGAAAGCCAGGATTTTTCATTTGGAATAAGACATTCTTTTCTTTCAACAGTTAGCATGCTAGTCAATCTTCATTGATGGTTTAGCTGAAACATGATTTTGATGTTACGATGTGTATTTTTTTAACAAATTTAAACAAAAAATTGCTCCCTACATTATTTGCTGAACTTTTTTTAAAACTTTTGATCTGAAGACAGAGATCTTGAAGAGAAGAGCTTCTCCTGCAATGAGATTACTTAACGAACTCTTGAACCTCCATGATGGTTATGATGAAGAAGGTTGGCTAAAGAAATGCAGAACACGCATGGTTGAGACATTTCCTCAGGAGGATCCATTCAGTGTGCTTGTTCCAGCAGGAATTGACATAAATGCTGTAAGTACCCCAACACCTCAAAAAAAAAAAAAAAAACAAAACAAAACCAAATGATACTAAGGCAATCATCTCCTGTTTTGCTGAAACCAGAGCTCTGACAAACTACCATGAGATTTTTTTTCTTTTCTTTTTTTTCCCTTTTTTTTTGAGAAACCCATTCACCATAAGAATTTTTTAACCTTTTAGATTCTGCCGTTGTTGGTTTGCCATTTCCTAGTTAGCCACGTTCTTATGTATTTACCATTATAAAAATGTAAACAAGATACATATCAAACAAACTAGGCATACATTCATCACAATGGCTTTGTCTTAAGGCCTTATACGCATTGGGTAGGATCCTTTATAAAGCGAATATGTGGCTTCCTCTCACACATATTATATGCGCGCGCGTGCGTGTGTGTGTGTGTGTGTGTGTACACATCACGTATTATATACATGTGTGTATGTGCTCTGTTAGGTGAAATGTTACTGGAAATGGGAAGAGAAGAAGAAGAGAAGGTGGGCTGGGCGTGGCTCTTGGAGCGAGTCACCACCAGCTTAGAGTTTGATAGGAGAATCTGGGAATAGCAGAAGATCGGGGAAGAAGAAAGGAGAACTGAAAGAAGAAGAGAGTTGGAAAGGGTTGGTCATCAATCACTGACCCAAACATTGTTATTACCTTCTATTTATACAGCAGTATGCCCTGTAGGCTTTACAACCACTCTAACTGTCCAACAACCTATTGACTACCAACCATTACATGCTCATCATGCATGTATGTATGCATGGGCATGCATGCATATATGTAAATGATTGCATCAAGTTTATAAAAATTCCAGGCAAATTTGTAAAGTCTAACTTTTGCATGGTATTTTGTAAAATACTTCAAAAGCTTTGCAAATTCAAAGATGCATTTGCATATAAGGTTTTGGCTGAAGCTTGAAATAGCTTATTTGAGCCTTAAGGCTCATTTGAGAATTCTTTCATACATGCACTGTCATCAAGAAGAAAGCGGTTGATAATTGATACCGGCTTTGACAATTCCGCCAATAGATATCATCGTAAAAACAAGTGCATGGTCGGGAAGCATACATATATGCACAATGAGATGTTTTTGTATTCGACCATACTGAAAAAGAGCATCAAAATTACAAATGAATTATAAATATACACTGAAAGGATTACGTTGCAGATGTCTAATCTGCATTCATATTCATCCTACTGAAACGATGCTCTTTCCATTCGTATGGTTGGATTTTCAAAAGTATTTTGTACAAGGACATTCATATACATCTCTTAAGACGTATGATGGAGACCTACAAAGTTAAAAAGAAGGATTTACTTATAGTTTTTATTGATTTGGAGAAGGTCTATGATTTTATCCCAAGAGATATCTTGTGGAAAATTTTGAAGAAGAGACAAGTGCCAGTTTTATATATCAACCTCATAAAAGATATATACTATGGAGCTGCAGTTTGTGTAAAGACTAAGGATGATTTGACGAACTACTTTGATATCACCATTGGTCTGCATCAAGGATCGACTTTAAGCCATTATCTCTTTACCTTGGCCATGGATGAGTTGACGAAGCATATCGAAGCTAAGGTGCCATGGTATATGCTTTTTGCTGATGACATTGTATTGGTTGATGAGACAAGAGATGGAATGAACAGAAAACTTTAGCTTTGGAGAAAAGTCCTGGAAGATAAATGATTACGCATAAGTAGGACAAAGACTGAGTATATGGAATGTAAATTTAGTAGTAGAGGGAACAATGAAGGGATGGATTTAAAAAGAGGAGTGCATTCCAATGAAGATGTTTTTAAGTACTTGGGATCCATTTTCCAATAAGATGGTGGAATTGATGGAGATGTTACACATAGAATTAATGCAGGGTGGTTGAAATGGAGTGGTACTTCTGGTGTTCTCTGTGATAAAAGTGTTATTGTAAAAGTCAAAGGAAAATACTATCGAGCTGCGGTAAGACCAACCATGTTGTACGGTTCTAAATGCTAGGCTATCAACTATAGGCATGTACAAAAGATGTCTGTGGCAGAAATGAAGATGTTAAGATGGATGTGTGGTCATACAAGAAAGTATCGTATTTCAAATGAGATTATTAGAGAAAAGGTTAGGGTGGCACCGATAAAGGATAAAATGAGAGAAGTACATCTAAGGTAGTTTGGATATTTACAAAGAAGGCCACTAGATGCTCCAGTTAGGAGATGTGAGAAGTTGGAGGCTGAACCCGCTAAGAGGGGCCGAGGAAGATCAAGCAAGTGTTGAAAGGAAACTATTAAGTATGACCTCAATTACTTTAATTTAAGTTCTAAAATGGCTGAAAATCGATCTGTGTGAAGGTAAAGAATCCATATAGCTGACCCTACTTAGTGTGGGAAAAGACTTGGTTGTTATTATTTCGTACAAGAACATGGTATCGTCCTCTCATAGGATTGTTCCTACACACATATAAATGCTTATTAGCTTAAGGCTCAAATTGCTTATATGAACCAACGGATATTTTGCAAATGCATGTTTGAATTTTATAAAGCTTGGCAAGTATCTTATGAAGAAAGCAATGAGCAAACCACTCTATTCCGTAACCGTACTGTTGAGAAATGAGAGAGACTGCCTTATTCCAATAACCTCTCTTGTATAGAGGAGTCTTTTGGGTAAATTACAACGAATGTCCTTACAAAAATAATAAATATGTAAACAAGGATAATAAAGATATGTAAAGAAAGACAAGTGAAAAATAACTCTCAACACTCCCCTTCAAGTTGGATCATAAGCATCAAACATGTTTAGCTTGGAACATAAGTACTCCAATCTCTTCTTGATAAGAGGCTTGGGCAATGTATCAGCAATCTAGTCATCACTGGAGATGTACGGTGTAGAGATCTTGCCAGTCATCACTACATCTCTAATAAAATGGCAATCCACCTTAATGTATTTCGTCCTTTCATGGTGTTGAGGAAAAGAAAGCTTCATATATTCAATGAAAACCCTAGCCTCTCTTTTATCTTAGAGAGGTTTGGGAAAATTACAAAGGCATCCAAGAATAATAAAAAATAATGTCCCTAAGCTCAACACTCCCCCTCAAACTGGGACATAGATATCTATAAGACCCAACTTGTCGCATAGGAAATCCAGACACTTCTTTAAAGCTTTAGTAAATATGTTGGCCAGCTGAAGCTCTAAAGAAACATATGGGGTGGTAATCCTGCTAGTGTGAACAGCATCACGAATAAAATGGCAATCAACCTCAATATCCTTGGTCCTCTCATGGAAGACCGTATTTGAGGCAATGTAAGTAGCTGACTTGTTGTCACAGAGAAGTGGGACAACTGTAGTAGTCCGGACGCCAAACTCCTGTAAGAAGGAAACTACCCACATAATCTTGCAAGCCGCCTATACCATTGCTCTATACTCGACCTTTGCACTCAACCGTGCCACTACATTTTGCTTCTTATTTCTCTAGGAGACGAGATTTCCCCCAAGATACACAGCAAAGCCCAAAGTGGAGCGACGATCATCTATAGACCTAGCATAATTTGCATCGGAGTAGGCAACAATATCTAAGTTCCTACTATCTATGTAATATAATCCTTTGCCTGGTATCCCCTTGAGGTACTTCAGAATAAGACACCTCATGCTAATGGTTGTAACGTGCAGCCTGCATGTGCTGGCTGACTCTACTCACTGCAAAACTGATATCAGGTCTCCTAATAGTAAGATAGAGTAGGTGTCCTACTGTACTTCGATAACCGGTAACATCCTCATATAATGGATCCTCCTCATCAGACGAGTGTGCAGGTGGCGACTCCACAAGTATACCAGATGGCTTAGCTCTAAGCAAGCCTATCTCCTGAAGAATCTAGAGGGTATACTATCTCTGAGACAAGGACAAGCCTGCCTCTTGTCGCACAACCTCAATCCCCAGAAAATCTCAACTCTCCCAAGTCCTTGGTAACAAAAGTAGACTGCAAGAAGGACTTAGTCTGGGCAATTCCATCATCATCATCTCCAGTAAGAATCATATCGTCCACATACACTATCCGAAGAACAACACGGGTAGGCTCTCCATATGTAGTCTTTCTGATGAAGACAGAGTGATAAGAGGTAGAGCACTGAAACCCAATCTTTGCAATCTCCATACTAAGCCTCTCAAATCAGGCACGAGGACTCTATTTCAAACCATATATTGCCTTCCGTAGGCAGCAAACATGCTCCCCCTAGGCTTTGTAACCCGGTGGCTGTCTCATGTACACCTCCTCAGATAAATCACCATATAAAAATGCATTTTTAATATTGAGCTAATGCAAAGGTCATCTCCTAATCACAGCAACAGAAATAATAATCCTGATAGAGGTAATATGTGCTACAAGGGAAAAAGTCTCAAAGTAATCTATCCCGTATATCTAAGTAAAGCCCTTGGCAACAAGCCTGGCTTTATACTTGTCCACCGTCCCATCAGGTCTATACTTGATAGTGTAGACCCATCTGTAATCTACTACAATAGCTCCGTCAAGGCAAGATACTAAGTCCCATGTTTGTCGAGGCTGTAGGACTTGTATCTCCTCATCCATCACAGCCTGCCACCTGAGGTCACGAGAAGCCTGAGCAAAGTCCCTTGGAATCGTAGTGGAAGTGATCGCTGAGGCAACGTGATAAACCCCATCCTTAAGATGAGTAATGCCTGTGTACTGGGAAAGAGGATGAAGTGTGCATGCTCTCTTGGGTCTCCTCAAAGGTGGCTGCTCCTTTATGTCTGAGCTACTCTCATCTACCAAGTCAGGACAAGTCCCAGTTTCTAGTGAAGGATGTAGCCTCCAATGATAAACCTTAGTCTCCTCTAGGGTGGCCTGTATAGATGTTCCTTCCTCTAAGAAATATGGAATCTTCTCAAAGAAAGTGACATCTGCAGTGACAATGTATCTCTTGCTACTCGGATTTTAGCACCCATACCTCTTCTGTGTCCTGGAATAGTAAAGGAAGACACATTTAACTGCCCTAGGAGAAAACTTGTCCTGATTTCTATGTGCCTGGATGAAACTAGTGTAGCCAAAAATTCTCAAAGGTAATGCAAATGGTCTGTTACACTCTTGATGGATCACTTAAAAGGGAATCTGCCTACGAAGAACTGATGAAGAAACCCGGTTGATCAGGTAGGCTGCAGTAAGTATGGCATTCCTCCATAATTGCTTCGGAACCTTCGTGTGAATGATTAGGGTCCTTACAATGTCCAAGAGGTATCGAAGTTTATGCTCAGCCACACCGTTCTACTGGGACGTGTGAGCATAAGATGTCTGGTGAATAATACCCCGAGAGAAGAGACTTTGAGCATCTCGCTGCATAAACTCTAGAGCATTATCACTGCAGAAGACTCGAACTGTGCCATCATATTGAGTCTGAACCTCTGCCAAGAACTACTGTATAACCTGGGGAATCTCTGAACAGGTTTTCGTCAAGAAAATCAAAGTAAGGTAGCTATGATCATCCACAATAGCTGTATAGTATCTATGTCCTCCTAGAGTAGGAACCCTGGATGGTCCCCACGCATCACAATGGACTAAAGCAAAGGTAACAAAACTCACCCCAGCATCTCTCTATGGGTAGGTGCTCCTGTGGTGCTTCCCAAGCTGACAATCCTTATACTGCAGAGTCAAGGAATCTGGTAGACTGAGATACACCTAGCGCATCTTCTTGAGCGATGGATGCCTAAGTCTCCTGTGTCATAATCAAGGATCAGTAGTTATGGAGGCTGCTCTTGCAAATAGCGTTGGTGTATGTAGGTAATAGAGACTGCCTTGCTCTATACCCCCACCTATAATATTTCCTGTCTGTTTATCCTAGAAGTAGCAATGCCCGTCATCAAACACTACTCGACACCTAAAATCTTTATAGATGTGACTCACAGACAACGAGTTCATTGGAAGCTCTAGAGCACAATGAACATCTTCAATCACAATCCTTGGGGAAGCATGCACATGCTCGACTGCAGTGATGGATGATGTGGCTCCATTAGCCACTCTAACATCCTTGATCCCAAGTGGAGCCTTGGGATTCATCAATCGCTCAAGATCTCCTATAAGATCAACAGAGGCCCCGTAGTCAACAATCCATGCTCCTCTGGTTCTTTTCTTCCTTTTTGAATCACCTTGGACTGCAAACGCAAGTCCTGCATCTAAGTTTGATTTTTCTTATGTATCAAACTCATCTTCTTGGCACGAGAGAAGGCTCATCATTGCTTGCAATGGATATCTTCTTCATTAATGGTGAGAGAAGACTTATCACCACATATGCGATGTGTAAGATAGGCTCAAATACATGCTAGAGGCTTCCACAACTCATGCACCAAGGATCTTCTATGCCCTCTGTAGGGACTAATCTTAGCCCCCATGAGCAACACCACCACCCAACAGTAGCAACACACCCATCCGATGGAGCGTAATGGTTGCCGACAATAGCAACAGAGCCACCTGCAGCGGCGTGAGGGTCGCCAATAGCAGTAGCAAAGGCACTTGTAGAGGCAGTAGAGCCTCCTAATTCTAGAGTGGCGGCAAGATCTCCTGCAGCGGTTGCAGGCCTAGCAGGCCACTTCGACTGAGCATGGTAGCTGGCAGCAACGCTGGAGATCCATTTCCCGGTGCTGCCACTGTTGCTACCAAGCCCCATCTTGATTTTTGATGATCAAAACCCCTTAAGTTAGTGATTTGATCATCTTTTAAGTAGATATTTGATGGGATATCAAAACACCGGCCTAGGATCGCTGCTTTAATATCATGTTAAGAAAAAAAGAGCTTCATATATTCAATGGAAACTCTATCCTCTCTTTTATATTAAAGAGGTTTGCGAAAATTACAAAAGCACCTCGAGAATAACAAAAAATAATGTCCCTAGGCTCAACACGTAGAATGTCAGATTGTTTGCAAGAAACGTAGTTGCCTTGTTATCACAATACATAAGCATAGGACTTGAGACCTCGACATCAAAGTCGTTTAGAATAGATCGCACCCAAAAGAGCTCACATGCAATATGAGCCATAGCTCTATATTATGATTTTGCACTTAATCTAAATATCACATTTTGCTTCTTACTCTTCCAAGTAACTAGATTTCTGTCAACATACGTACAATAGCCAATAGTGGATCTCCTATCCTCATGAGCACCTGCATAATCCACATGTGAGTATCCACATACACCAAGATGTCTATTGCTCTGGAAAATTAATCCTTTCCCTGGTGAGCTCTTTAGATATCTCAACAACTAACACACACCTACCCAGTGGATCTCCCTGGGCTCCTGCATGAATTGACTCAATTTTCCCTCAACATATGATATATGTTAGGTTGTAATGGAATAAGTTTATTTGAAAGAGGCACTGGTGCCTTTATATAGAAAAGCACACCAAAAAAGAATTACAAGTATACCCTTTCACAATAAACAAAAAAGTCAACACGACTCATAAACATAACTCAACACTCTCCCTCAAGTTAAAGAATAAGCATCAAACATGCTCAGCTTGGAATTAATGTGATGCAGTCGTTTCTTGGGAAGTGCTTTGGTGAATATATTTGCAAGTCAATCTTCAATACACATGTAAGGTGTGGAGACCTTCTTTGCAGCAATGGCTTTTCTAATGAAGTGGCTATTCACTTCAATATGCTTTGTTCTCTCACGAAGGACAGGATTATTTGCAATGAATGTGGCAGCTTTGTTGTCACAATGCATAGGAATAGGACCAGAGACTTGTACTCCAAAGTCCTTTAGGATAGAACAGACCTAGAGTAACTCACATGTGATTTGAGCCATGGCCCTGTATTCTGATTCAGCACTTAACCTGGAGACAACTGCCTGTTTCTTCTCCATGTAGCCAAATTACCCCCAACAAATATGCAGTATCCTGTAGTGGATCCTATCCTCATGTGCCCTAGCATAGTCTACATCTGAGTATCCACAAACATCTACATGCTCATTATTTTTAAACAAAAGTCATTTCCCAAGTACACTTTTCAAATACCTGAGAATCTGGCAAACTCCATCCCAATAGACCTTTCTTGGTAACCACATGAACTGGCTCAATCTTCCAACTGCAAATACAATGTCGAGACGAGTCACTGTCAAATACAGTAGTTTACCAATCACCGCACGATATCTGGTCACATCTTGTAGGAGACTATCATCATCTACAATAGGCAAAGATACATCTATGTGCACATAAGTTGGTTTGCACCCCAACATACCAGTGTCTGTCAGCATATCAAGCACATACTTGCACTAAGATAGCACGAGTCCTCCTTCAGTGTGCTGCACCTCAATACCAAGGAAATAATTTGATGGGGTCTAGATCCTTAGTAACAAATTCTGACTGCAACAACTTCTTTGTCTTTTTTATACCTTGCTTATCACTTCCAGTTAGTAGTATGTCATCTACACACACCATAAGTATAACTGAACTTACCTTCCCATGTAATGCAAAAATTAATTGATCAGCAAAGGATCTAGTGAAGCCATATTCCTAAACAACTCTGCTGAACCTCTCAAACCAAGCTCTAGGACTTTGTTTCAATCCATAGATAGCATTCTTCAGTTTACACACCTTCTGACACTCTCCCTAGGATAGAAGGCCTAGTGGTTGTTCCATGTACACTTCCTTCTCCAAGTCGTCATAAAGAAAAGCATTTTTTATATCTAACTGATGAACAGTCCATCTCTTGTTGACTGCAAGAGAAAGCAGAATCCTAACAGAATTAAAGCGAGCCACTAGGGAGAATGTCTCAAAGTAATCCACACTAAAGGTCTAAGTATAACATTTGGCAACCAGCCATCTAGATGACATTTGAGGGTGAAAACCCATCTACACCCCACAACTGTAGCACCTGGGGATAGATAAACAAGATCCCATATCCCACGGGACTATAAACCTATCATCTCCTCCTCCATAGCTAAGGTCCAAGATGGAACTTGGAAAGCCCCAGATGATCCCGTGGAACCTATAAACTATCAATAGCCAGAGAAAATTGTCTTTCAACTGCAAGTAAACTGTCAAGTGACATAAACTGAGATACAGAATATTTAGCACAAGACCTTAGAACCTTCCTTTCTGCAATAGGAAGGTCCAAGGTACTATCCTTAATAATAGTAGGTACTTGGTCCTCAGACTAGTCATCAGCAATTTGTGGAGGCTAAGCAGAAATTCCAACCCATTATCACTCGAGAAACTAAGCCTTTATTTCCAAAACAAAATTTTTCACAAATTCAAAGACTTTGGATTTTTCTTTCATCAGAAACACCCAAGACATCTTGGTGTGGTTATCCACAAGAACAAGAAAATATCGAAAGCCTCTAACACTATTGACCCTATACGGGCCCCAAACATCAGCATGAACTAAAGTAAAAATAGACTCAACTCTTTTATTTTACGATGGAAAAGAAGACCTATGGTGCTTATCCAACTGGCAGGCATCACACCTAAACACATCCGGAAAAGACAATTAACGAAACTAGCGGTGAAGAACATGTAAACTCGAATGATCAAGATGAAGGTGCTATTAGAGAGTACAAGTGACACAAACTACATCAGCACTAGGAGGGACATGAAGGTAATAGAGGCTATTCTGCTCAAGCTCACCACCAATCTGCTTTATCGTCTGGAGGTCCTGCAAGAAGTATTGGTCATGCATAAAGCATTGTTCAACATCTCAAATCATTTATAATCTGGTTAATAGGCATCAAATTTATAACAAACTTAGGAGCATGCATAACATTTGACAACGGTAAAGTGGAGGATATAGATATGTTCCCAAGACCAGTAACTAGTGACAAACCGTCATCTGCTACCTTAACCTAAAATGATGTAGCAAGACCTCATAGAGAGGAAAATAAGGTGGTATCACCAGTTATGTGAGAGGAGACACCTGAATCCACAAGCCACACCGGAGCTTAGAATCTACCTGACACAGCTGCAGTACCTGTAGATCTCTGAATTGAGGTAGAAGTGGATGCTTGAGAAGCCATGATGCGCTCATAATCTACTCCGGAGATTGAAATCTAGCAGTCATCTTCCTGTGCCTGAGATGTATCTTCTGTAGAAACCTGATAAGCACGTGGATCCATACCCTATGGATATCTGTGCTTCACCCAACAACGGTCCACAATATGTATGTTTCTGTGACAGTACCCTCAGAAGAAGAAACTCCAGTCTCGACCACGACCACGTGCACTACCACAAGGTCGACCTCTTCTGCCTCCAAAAGCTCCCCTATCATGACCAACAGTGACCATAGCAAAGGCATCAGAAGTGGGCACTGGATCAGCAGTGTCAAGTCTAGAAAGACGAGCGCAAATCTGTGTCAGTGTAGGAATCTTATCCATGGTCATAAACTGATCCTTTACTACCTCGTACTCAGGGTCAAGACCAAAAAGAAGCTGAATGGATCGAATGGCCTCTCTCTGCCTGGCAATAATCGCTGCATCGGTAGAAACAGGTTGGTAGACATTCTGCTCGTCCCAAAGGTTCATTGTGCCATAGTATTCGGATAAGGCTATAGTGCCTTTTTGGAGAGTGTGGATGTCCTCTACGACTCTATACAATCTGGTAATGTTGCTCCTGTAGGAATGAATCTCATGCAACACTTCCCATATTTTCTTCAAAGACACATATGCCATGACCTACTTGGCGATAGTCTGAGTTATGTTGTTTAGAAGACATGTTAGCTTCCCAATCTGCAATCTTCACAGTTGGCACATCATCTGTCAAAATATACTTCCGATGTGATCTAACAAATTGGGAGAAAGAGGTTGGCAAAGAAGAAAGTTGGATCCATCCAACTTGATAGATGTCCCCTGCATGTGAGGGGGGGCACTCGTGAACACCCTAGGCGGCACCAAAGGAGGAAGATCACCCCTTTGGCGATGCTCAGCAACACTGTCAAGTTGCTAGCGATGCTGCTGGGCTATTGGCGATGCAGAGAGGGGCCTAGCAGCGCTACTGGGCAAGAAAGAAGCCTTGCAGCGACACTGGGCTCTTGGATAGGACAAGTGATGGTGCTCTAGGTAGCTCTTGGTCATTGGACGATACTGTTGGGCGTTGGCGACACTGCAGGTCACTGGCGGCACCAGTGGTGCCCTCCGGGGACGCCCCCGATGGCCTCTGCAGAGGTGCTAGAGGCCAGAGAGAGATTATTTGGTAGGAAGGGCACCAAAGCACGAAGGATCTAGAATCCACCTTGCTCTGATACAATGTTGAGGGAGAAGAGAAAAACAAACTTGCTATTATTAGAAACCCTAGGTCTCCTTTTATATGGAGAGCTTCAGAGTAAATTACATAAGTAGCCCTCATATACTCAAAAGATGACACATACACCCTTATAATAATACTAACTTGGAAATAAAGACCGGTGATGCTTGCCAAGTTGACATACATCACAAAGAAATGACTCAGGAAACTGCAACTCTGGAAATTGATGACAAAGAATGGTGATACTCGGGTGACCCAAGCGAATGTGCCACTGTAAGACAGTAGTGACACAAGGGGCAGCAGAAGCAGTATGTGTAATGAAGGTGGAAGACTAAGATGTAGGACCGTCCTGCTCAAGCCTTCCACCAATCCACTTCATCGTCAGGAGGTCCTACAAAAAGAAGAATCAATCATGAAAAACAACTCTACATCCCAAGTCCTTAGTGATTTGATTAATAGATATCAAATTCAAAGCAAATAGTGGTGCATCCATAACATTAGATAAACCAAGAGAAGAAGAGAAGGTAACATCTCCAAGGTCGGTAACACGCAACAAGCCACCATCTACTACCCTAACCTAAAAGGGTGTAGCAACGGATCAAAGGGAGGAAAAAAGTGTAGCATCACTAGTAATGTTTAAGGAGGCACCTAAATCAGCGATCCACATACGGGCACGAGATTCAACAGATAATGCAAAGGTACCTGTAGAACTAAAGGTTGAAGGTCCTGCTGCAGTGGTGGTCTGTGTTGTCATCAGTCTATCATATTCTGCCCTAGAAAGAGTCACCTGGCCATAATCAATTTAGTACTGGGCACTCTCTTCATCTATAGCAACTTGATTGGCCTTGGCTCCTTGACCTTGAGGATAGCATGCTTTACTCAGCACCTATCAATGGTATGGCTCTATCTATAGCAATGCTCACAAAATAAACTTCCTTTCTAGCCATGGCCTCGTCCTCTAAAGTTACCGAACCACGAGCACCTCATCCACCAGAATCTCCTCGAGCACAACCACGGCTAAAGGAAGCCATGGCAAACGAATCTACACCTGGGACATGTTCAGAAATCTCTAACTGTGACAAGCAAGCGTAGATCTGTGTGTTAGGATAGGTATTTCTTTTGAAGTCATCAGTTGGTCCTTAATTGCCTTGTATTCAGGACCTAAGGTGGTTAAGAACTGTACTAAATGAATGGCCTCTCTCTGTTTGGCTATAGCAGTAACATCTGTTGTGATGGGCTGATACATATCCTACTCATCCCACAAGTTCTTCATCGTCCCACAGCACTTAGCCAATGTCATGGTCCCTTTCTTGACGGTATGGATCTCCTCTATAACTCCGTGTAATCGAGTGATATTATTCTTTTGAGAATGGATTTCATGCAGCACCTCCTACATCTTGGTTGATAAATTTGACATAACTTGTTTGGCTATGTGCTCCTTCATGCTATAAAGCATACATATAGCCACCCAGTCATTATCAGCCTCCCAATCTTCCATGTTCGTGCAATCTTGCAATTCATCTTTCATCAACATACACTTCTTCCGATGAGACGCTACAAATCGAGAAAAAGTAGACCACAATAGAAACTTGGTCCCATCCAATTTAATGGAAGTCCCTTGCATATAAGAGGATGTGCTTGAGTTACACAATTTCCCCATCGATTCGTTGATAACAAGGTCTTTGTGTTCTTCCATGATAAATCGATTCGTAGGGAAGCAACGAAAACGTCTTCAAAACTGAGAGCAAATCATATGGAGTTCAGATAGCTTCAAAATTAGATATGAAACAAAGGTTTCAGACCACCATTAGACGAATCGTGTGCACCTGGAAGACTTCGTAGCATGTGCGCACACCACCAGGGTCTGATGTGGACCCACAGCAACAGCACTAGTTGGTGCTGTGGAGCCTATGGCAATGCTGGGCGATACTAAAGGGCTTGGAGCGCTGCTGGTGACGCTGAGGCAACTTGCTGGGGCAGTACACTAGCCTAAGCAAGCGCTGCAATAGCCAGCAGCGCTGCTGCTGTCAACTGGGAGGCTAGCAGCGTTGTTGCGTTGGAGAGAGATTGAGGAGAGACAAGTTTTGGTGGAGGGTTTGACGGCTAGGTTTTTCAGTGGGGTACCTAAGCACCAATCTAGGACTGCTGCTGTAATATCATGTTGGGAAATGATAAAACTCGTCTTATTTTAATAACCCTAGGGACTCTTACATAGAGGAGCCCTTGGGTAAATTATAATGAATGCCCTTACAATAATAATAAATATGTAAACAAGGACAATAAAGATATGTGAAGATAGACAAGTGAAAAACAACTCTCAACACTTGCATCTCATTATATAGAAGTGTGGGAAAAATACAAAACAACCCATATAAAATAAGAAAAACTAAAGGACACAAAGGCCATAACTCAACACACCACAGAACTTTCAATACTCCCCCTTAAGTGGAGCATAGATATCAATCATGTTTAGCTTGGAACAACATTTATTGAAGAGCACTCATGGTAGTGCTTTGGTAAAAATGTTAGTAGTCTGGTTCCCACATGAGTTGTGTGAATAAATCTCTGTTGGATCAAGTTACGTGTATAGTGGCAATCAACCTTTACATGCTTGGCCCTCTCGTGGAACATAAGATTATTCGCTATATAGGTGGTAGCTCAGTTGTTGCATCTCATGTCCATCAAAGATGCAACTAAGATATGTAGATCTACCAAAAGTGATCATATCAACATCATTTCAGTAGTAGCAATTTGAGTTATATCTCGATACTTTGATACTACATTGGACCTAGAGACAGCAACTTACTTCTTACTCTTCCATGTGACTAAGTTTTTAGCCACATAAGTACAAAAGCCTATAGTAGATTCCTACCAACAATGCATCCTACATAGTCTGTATCAATGTATGGCACAATATCCAAAGAAGTGTCTTTTGTAAATAGAATACCCTTCTCTGGAGAATTCCTTTGGTACCTTAGTACCATCATAGTAGCATCATAATGCTGCTTAATGGGCTTGTTCATACACTAACTCAACTTCCCAACTGCTAAGGAATTAATAGGTCAAGTGATCACCAGATCGAGAAGCTTCCCAACCAAGCCTCTATACTGACGAGTGTCCACTAGCTCAAATTGCTTATCATACAGATGTACTTTCAGATCTATGGGAATATTTGCTAGGTAACCCTCTAGCATGTTTATCTCTTGTGTAGTAGATCACTGTCATACTTTTTCAATTCTTGTCTTGCTCCGAGAAACCTCTCTCCTGATGTAGTGAAGTGGTCCCAAGTCTTTGATGTCAGTTTTATGCAAGGCACTTCTTCATATCATCAATGCCTTGCCCATTATCACTCGTAAGAATGATTTCATCCACATATACAAGAATGATCACCAAGCCCTACGTAGTCTTTTGTATAAACGGGGAATGTTCTAATAAGGATTTGCAAAATCCAATGTCTCAACTACCTCTAACAACTACTGGAACTAGGCCTTAGGGCTATGCTTCAGGTCATAGATCGCTTTGCGTAGAAGATCTTGGAGCATTTCCCCGGAGACTCATATCCTGAGAGTTGTTACATATAAACCTCTTTCTATAGATTGCATACAAGAAGGCATTTTTGACATCTAATTGGTGGCGTAGCCAATCCAACTGGACAACAATAGAGATAAGGATCCAGACAGTTGGTAGACATGCCACTAGGAAGAAGGTATCAAAGAATTCAACTTCATATGTCTGTGTGAATCCTTTAGCAACCAAACAGGCCTTGTATTTAGCAACAATACCATCTAGATTGTACTTGGCAGCAAAAACATGCTTGCAACCAACCACAGTACCTCCTGGAGGGAGCTCTGTAAGATCCTAGGTACAGCGAGAGATAAGGGTTGACATCTCATCCTTCATGGCTTGTTGCCATTTTGGATCAGGAAGAGCTTGCTGCTGCAAACCAGGGACCTATAGACTGGTCATAGAAACATGCGTTGACATGGGGTGAACGATGCATATCCCGATTCTCTTAAGGCAATCAGTAAATCAAGATCAACATCCCCCTAGTCACCAACTTTCTAACTACTGTAGTGGTGGAGAGTCGGCCTGAGAAACAAGAATAAAAGGGACACTATCTGATATACCATGACAAGTTGGAGCATCGGGAGCGGAGGACGACCATAGCATTGGTGGTGGAGGATCCTATTAAGGATGGTGAGAATAAACCCTCTTAAACATGCTATCAAGGCAACCATTAGGAGATGGGCCCTTTGGTAGCTTCCTCTATAAAGTATCTGAGGGTACAGGAAGCGCTATGACAGCAACATCCTCAAATGCAGGAGTGTAAAGATGGGAGCTAGATGCAAAATGGTAAGGTACTGATTCATGGATGGTTACATCGGTTTTTTTTTTTTTTAAGCAAAAGGGCAGTTATCTAAATGATAACCACCCAGATTCATTCCATCAAACTCATCAAAACAACACCCACATCACCGGTTACAAAATGGACTCCCAAAAGACCACATCACCTAGAAGGTTACATCGGTACCCCTTTTGTGTTCTTGAATATCCAAAAAAGATACACTTAACAGCATGAAGAGTAAGCTTATTCCTATTGGGCCATGAAGATGCACAAATGCTACATAGTCGAAGACTTTGGGTGATACCCCAGATAATGCATGATCAGGAGACAAATGGAATAACCTACTCATTAAGAATTGTAGATGGCATCTAATTAATGAGATAACACAGTCAACACTACATCTCCCTAGTACCCATCCGGCACATTCCTTGCAACATCTAAGATATGTTGGTGCTTCCTTTCTACGATGTTATTGTACTGTGACGTGTAGGAACAACTTGTTTGATAGATGATTCCACATCCTCGATGGAAGACATGTAGGGAGTGATACAAAAAAACACAATTTTACAAAAGATATGAATTAAGTCATTGCAGCATATAAATCCGATCATCTTTTCAATTTATATTCCTAGATACTAGAGTATCTAAGGTCGTCCAAAGAGGCAATTTGATGTTCAAGAGAATGTTAAGGTAGTCTTGCTTATATATATTTTTGTTTTTGAAAATATATGAAATTTTTTGGCCTTTTGAAATAACAGAAATGAAACGCAAGAAAAGGGGAATGGGTTGAATTAACCGCTACCAAAGTCCACAAGCAACACGAACCCTTCCTCTTGAACTCTCCAAAGCAAAAGCATGCTAAGGAAATCGAGACGGAAGGTTATCACGAAAGTAACACAAAATTATGGCTAAGAAATGGAGGCAAGAACTAACAACTTTGATTAACAAGAAGAGTTTGGATTACACTAGTTCATTATACTATAGCCATGACTACAAAAAGATGGAAAACAACAAAAATGGAAAGCTTATGCTCTGATGAAGAACCTTGGCTCCAAGACAAGTTGGTGATGTTAGTGGGTCCTCCTCTTCTTCCTTAAAGCTTGGTGTAAAGCTTAGAGATTAGGAGAAGCTCGAAGAGGGGGTGGTGCTTCCTCTTGAATTCTCCTATCCTCTAAGGACCTTTGGCGTGAATAATGGTGGGATTCTCTCTATTTTTTAGTGGCCAAAAGATACCCCACAAGGGTGTAGGTAGGTGGTTTTATAAGCTAGGTATGTGAAGTGTTTAAGGAGCCAAAAGGGGATTAAAAAGATGCCAATGGGGAGCCCATTATGGCTGGCCAAAGGGGTGGATGCACTTAAATTTTCTGAATTCAAAAATTGTCTTTTGGTGGTGGAAAGGTGCTTCAATTCATGGGTGATCAAAGGGGTGCATAAGGAAGAGTCACATAGTGGCATAAATGGAGGATGGAGGGGTGCAATGTAGCCGCCCAAAAAGGGGGGTTTTCCAAGTATTTTCCTCATGAGGTGACTTTCGAGTGGCAAAAATCCAAGCCAGGGGGGGCAAGAGGTTCTTCTTGGATTTCCAATGCAAAAATATAGGTGTGAACACAGTGGGATGAAACGAAAAGTCTTATTCCAATGGTAAACCCTACACCTCTATATATATAGAGAGGTGTTGGATAAATTACATAAAAGAACAAGCAGAAATAGAAAATAAATAAATAGTACAAGACTCAATATAAAAGATAACTAGAATACTCAACACTCCCCCTCAAGTTGGAGCATAAATTCTATCACCCTCAGCTTGTATAGCAAGCTTTAAATGCAGATCTGGCAAGAGGCTTGGTAACTAATGGTAAGCATGTTTGCTATATGGTTCTCTGAAGCAACCGGTGTAGTAAAGAGAAGTCCCCTCTGAACCAGATGTCTAGTGTAGTAACAATCAATCTCTACATGTTTTGTGCGCTCATGAAACATAGGATTGTTGGCTATATAAGTAGCTGCTTGATTGTCACATCTCATCTCCATAGGCTCTTGAGTCTTGACATGAAAGTCAAGTAAAACAGATCTCACCTACACAAGCTCAGCAGTTGTTTGTGCCATTGCTTTGTACTCTGACTACTCGAATGAAACAACATTCTATTTTTTGCTCCTCCATGTCACCAAATTATCAACCACATAAGTACAAAATCCTATAGTGGATTTTTTGTCAGAAAGGCAACCAACATAGTCTACAGCAGAGTAGCCCACTATAGTCATGGACTTGCATCTCCTAAACAATAATCCATGTCTTGGTGCTCGTTTCAGGTACCTAAAAACCTGCATAGCAGCATCCCAATGTTGCTTGGTTAGTCTGATAAACTAAGTTTACCAACCGCAAGAGAGATATTTGGGTGTGTAATAGTAAGATAGAATAACTTCCCAATCAACTGTCTGTAGCCTCTACTCTCTATAGCCTGTGACTCAGCATCATAAAGGTGCATCTTCGGATCCATGGGTATGTTGGCTAGCTTAGATCCCAACATCCCAGTCTCCTGTAGTAAATCAAGAGCATATTTCCTCTAACTAAGGATAATACCATCCTTTCCTCTCGACACCTCTATGCTTAAGAAGTATCTCAAGGAGCTTAGATCCTTCATAATAAATTTCTCTGCCAACCTCTATTTGACCTCAACTATCTCACTTGCATCATCACCAGTGATAATGAGATCATCCACATAGACAAGAAGAGCAACAGTCCCCTTATCTATCGTCCATACAAACAAGGAATGATCAGAAGTAGACAAGCCCCATATCTTCAACAACCTTTGATAGCTTTTGAAACAAAGCTTTCGAACTCTGCTTAAGGCCATATATTGCCTTCCTCAACCTGTACACACTCCCCTTAAGTCTCAAAGTCGGGGGGTTGTTGCATGTACACCTCTTCTTGCAGATCACTGTACAAGAAGGCATTATTGGCATCTAACCGATATAAAGGCCAATCAAGATGGGTAGCAACAGAGAAGAATTCCCACAATAGGAAGCTTGGCAACTGGAGAAAATGTGTCAAAGAAATCCACCCTATATGTTTAGATGAATTCCTTTGCCACCAGATGAACCTTATATCAAGAAATAGATCTATATGAATTATATTTCACAGCAAAGACGCAACGATAGCCAATAGTATGTGCACCAGGAGGTAATGGAATGAGCTCCCATGTTTGTCGAGATTGTAGTGCAACCATCTCATCCTCCATGGCTTGATGTCATTTTGGATCGAGCATAGCCTAGTAATAAGTTGTTGATATCTGTGAAGAAGAGAAGGCCTCTATCAACAAAACAAATGGGCGACTCAGACAATCAGAAGAAACTGCCCCTGCCACCTAATAGTACGCACAGCTCTAGGTAGCTTCCAAATAGCAATTGGAAGGTCTAAATCATCTAAAGGTAACTTAGTCTCAACAGGTGGCTCAGAAGGTGATGCCTCAACATCACCAAAAGGAGACTTAGAAGCAACTAGTATAGCACCTCCAGGATCATCACCAAATACACAATGGTCAATAGTGTCAACACATACCTACTATGGGGAGGATGATAGTACTAAAGGAAGGGAAGTATGTTGCCAATATGTCAGTAATTTCCTAAAAACCAGTGGAGGGTCTCTGAACCAAGTAAGACCGGTATCTGTAGTATCTGGTGATGTAATCTGAGTAGCAGGAAAATCTCCAAACTGAATAGAAGGAATAGACATCGGTGCCCTCTCTATCTCAAAAACTCAACTTACTACCAGTGACTAAAAAATATGGTATGACCTCATGAAAAGTAACATCAGCACTAACATAGTACCTCTTCTACAAGGGATCATAATATCAGTAGCCTTTCTGGGTATGGTTGTATCTCACAAAGACACACTTAACTTCTCTGGAGGCAAGTTTATCTCTACTTGGCCCAGTAATGTGCATAAAGGCTACATAGCTAAAAGTCCGAGTGGCAACTCTCTGATTAGGTACAATATCTGCCATGGTGCCTACTCAAATATAACAGAACTAGCCATTATGTTAATCAAATAGCATGCAATAAGTACTACATCTCCCTAATATCGTGACAGAACATTATGGTGAATTAATAGAGTTTGGGCCACATCAAAAAGATATTTGTGCTTCCTCTCTGCCACCTCATTCTACTATGATGTATGGGGACATGTGGTCTAATGGACCACTCCACGAGATCTATAGAAGGTTGTCATTTGTGTAATACAAAACTCAAGTGCATTATCAGTACGAACAACTTTGACAGTAGAAGCAAATTGATTCTTTATTTCAATAATAAAAGTTTCAATCATAGACCCAACATCTGACTAAGACAATAGTCAGTCTAGAACAATCATCCACAACCACTAGATAATATCTATGTCCTAGTCGATCTAGAATACAACTAGAGCCCCATACATCTAAATGCAGCAAATCAAAAACGTACTCAGCAATGGTAGAACTAGCAGGATAAGTTGATTTGTAGTGCTTTCCCATTTGACAAGCATCACAACAAATCTCCGTGGCTAGTGAGAGATAAGGAATGATACAACAAAGCTTGTCCAAAGATAGATGACCAAGGCAATTGTGCCACTGCAGAGCACTGCCGGTAGCAAAAGACACACCCCCTGGCAATATGCAGCAATTGATATCTGAGACAAGCGATACATACCCTTTCTTCATGTCCTCCATCAATCATCATTCTCGTAAGCTTGTCCTAAAACACAACCAACTTCATCAAAAATCACCCTGCAATTGAGATCCTTCGTAATTCTGCTAACAGACAACAAATTCATAGGAAAATCTTGAACAAATAGAATATTAAGCAATCTCATATCGGGGGTAACTGACACCTTCCCCTGACCATTAACTCTAGCATGCCTCCCATCTACTACCTGAACTGTCCTACCAAGATGAACAAATTGAAAATACTGAAAACTACTGTGATCACCACTCAAGTGCTGTAATGCACCAAAATCCACCAGCCAAGTAGACCTATCAAAAGCGGCAAAAACACAACATGTACCTGAGGAGGCAATGGCAGCAATGTCTGAGGATGAAGAAGGATTCTCCTGAGTGATCTGAGCAAGCCTCTACACCACAACATCGTACTTTGCTCGTAACACTGTGTTAGACTATCTCAGAGGTAGTAACAACCTAAAGCCATGGGAGGTCTCTCATGCTTGGACCAATAGGAAGCTTCCACATGACCAATCCGACAACAGAAAGTGCACGTAGGACGTGATTTTCCTATCTGTCCTCTACCACGTCTACGAGTAGAGGGAGAACCCCGAGCCCCTAGAAGTCTGTCCAGTAATCTCTGGGAGAGGTGCATTCACAATAATCCTACTTAGTCAGCTGTATGTCTCCTCAAGAGGAAAGATCTGATAGTCAGTATCTTAAAACGTGCAAAGCCATACTTTGGGCTTAATCTAGAGAGAATGCAGAATTGCAGTCTCCTTGCGGTGGCCCCACTGAGTGGTACATGTGCACACTGGCCTGGATGTGTTATACTTCTGCAGAAGCCCCTTTAATGTAGCATAATACTGAGTCAAGGTTTGTCCATCCTATCTAAGGGAAAACATCTCGTTGTAGATCTGGTTGGTACACCTTGCTAGAATTTGTTTCATGAGAATGTGTCATAAAGAGAATCCAACATCTCCTTTGCAGTCGTGTAGTACATAATACCATCTCCAAAACGAGAAGAAACAACGTTCATGATCCACTCTCTCACCATAACATTGTCCTTCCACATGGCGTACTTTCCAATCTTATTCTGAGGCTTTGGCTCAAGTAAGAGATGCTCCTTGTCATGACCCTCAACGGTCATCAAGAATGTTTAAGACCAACGAGCATAGTTGGTTTCATCCAACTTCATAATAGGGACAAAAGTTCTCGCTCTCCTAACTTGTCTCTGATGTCACCTCGGATGACAATGACGAGGCCATGATGCTCAGAAATCACCGGAAGATGCCAAAATCAGATCTGAAACTCAATTTTCAGATCTACAGAACCAAGATAGATCACAAAAGAGAGTGATCTAACATGAAATCCAAGCAATTCTTTCCTTGGAAATTATGTTAGACACACATAGTAGCCCTCCAATAGTCGGAAGGGACACACTAGGGTCCGGAGGCACCCCTAGTGGCCCTCAACAAGTAGGCTACTGCCCCCCTCCTTGCTGCGTCAGGTCAGACCAGACCCACCGACAAAGCTACTGCCAGTCGGTAGGGGACCTGCTGCTACTGCCGTCACAGGTCAGGGTCTACGACCCAACCACAGCGTCGCAGGGCCCGTTAAGGAGGCACGGTGCCGCCACAGAGGCTGCTCAACCTTGCACCGACGCCGCAGATGTCGCGGTACCCCTTGGCGCCACCGATGAATGCCCTTTGTCAGTTATGCTGACGTTGGTGGAGGTGGTGGTGGCAATGAACAACGTGGAGGATATTAGGGTTTTAGTGGGATGGGTTGGCAGCATATTTCGGTGGGATACTGAGCATCGATCTAGGATCACCGCTCTAATACCAAGTGGGATGAAACAGAAAGTCTTATTCCAATAATAAACCCTACACCTCTTTATACAGAGAGAGGTGTTGGGTAAATTACATAAAAGAACCAACCAAAAATAAAAAATAAATAAATACGATAAGGCTCAATATAAAAGATAACTAGAGTACTCAATGGACACATTCATTTGGGCAGCTAGGTGATTGGTTCCAATGTGGGATGACTTCCCAAGGTGGTTGTGCATTAAAAGGAGGAATACATCATGGTTGGCGTGGAGTTTTCTTAAATGAGCTCCTTAATGTGCCTGTGCTTGCAGTAGAGACTTAAGCTTCTTGAATGAGATGAGGAGCTCAATCAATGTAGTAGGGAGCTCCATAATTGAGGTGCTTCAACTTGTTGTAGAGGCTTGGTGTGTTGGGTCTTGGATGTCTACAGGCATTGGTCCATTTTGTTCAAGATATGAGGAGTCATGTCACTTGAGTTTTTAGTACCTGAGTCAAAATCTGCACCAGCTAGATAAATGCATCAAGGCATCATTTTATTGCAAAATTTGTGCAAACCTATCAAATGCAAAATGAACTAAGTGCATGCATGGTGCAATCTTAATTAACAAAATTACTTGTGATGCTAGCAAAGAGAAGGTAATGTATCTACAAAATTGACGTTTATCACAATCACATGCTTACCTTTTGCTAGTTCCTAGCAAAACAATCTTTATATTGCAATTTTTTTTTAGTTGGGGTAATATTTCACGAAGTTTGGGTTTTGATGTCTTTCTAGAACATAATATATCTCGTTGAGAGCTTAAAAAATTTCAAATTTATAAGCTAGACTACAGCACCAAGGTACCAACGCAAAATGGAGTAGCTTCCCCTCCTTCATGAGCCCAATTTCGGGATCCTTTCATAGTTTTCTCTTATTCAAATCCAACCTTTCTCTTGCCCCTTCCTAAAACATTGGTGTCGGTGAATAAAAATAGTGCTACTAAGTGACTTCAGGCTTGCTTCAGGGTGATTGCGAATGGAAGGTTTTCTTGGATTTCTCTTTGTGTTTAGCTTCGAATTAGCCCACATGAAGTGTATCGGAATCCTCATTCCCGTCGACTTGATCATCAAAAGGCTCCTTGCATTCAATGCTTTTGGGATAGCACCTCCCATGACAACCTTTAGGGAGACCCCACCCAACACCTCATGGCACCGTTTGAGGCACTCCCAAACGAATCCAAGCTCTGGCTTTCGATACTTTGGGATAGCACTGGCCATTGTACTTAGACCGTAAAATGCATTTTACCATCCCTTTGGATATTTGGATATCCATAAGGAATAAAAACCGAGGAGAGGACATGTTATTGCATGTCATTGAGGGTTAATCCTCTAAGCATTGGGAACTTATCCAACCAAGATTGGACCTCTTCTAAGTTGACATGGTGTGTTTTTGATGGATTCGTTTATTTTGGTGAACGAGTAAAGGGAACCTGAAGCTTGCAAGGAGACTCGTGTGTGTTTAATGCAACACCAAGTTCATTGGGAAGTTCAAGGTGCAAAGATTAAAATCTAGCTGGCTATTTCCTTTAACTCTTTTCCAATCCCTATTTCAATCAGCTTCGTTGGAGGCTATTCAAATTTCGATTTTAAACGAGTACCCTTAGCAATTAAGACGCTTGTCCCATCGTGTCTAACTCAAGTTCTTGGTCCTTGAACTCTCTCGCTGAAAAGTCATGCTATAGTTGTCATTTTCCAAAACGTCAATCCCTACTCTTCACTACATTATTCCCTTTTTTTTAAGAAAAGTAGGAGAAACAAGTTCAAAATTTATGAATACCCCCCATGCTAAAGTCATGGCATGTCCTCATGCATAAGAAAGGAGAGAAAACACCTGAGCACATTTTGTACGTCTGGGAGATTGCCTGGAGAGTTGTGATCCTAGTATGGAAAACTAAAAACAATTCAGAAAAACCATCAAAATCATGTTGAGTTGTCTCCCAACAAGCGTTGCATTTTACGTCGGCAACCAAGCAAATCAAAACTATGAGGTATAAGATGGGTCAATGACTATTACCTCTTCAAGTGCAGGCGCAGGTGTATTATCGAAATAAGGCTTGAGTTGTTGACCATTGATCTTGGAAATCAATCCTATTTTGAGATCCTATATCTCAACTCCTCCTAAGGGAAACACTTGAGTGACACGAAATGGGTGTGTCCACTTAGAACAAAGTTTAACGAGGAAGAGGCGTAGACAGGCATCAAAGAACCACACGCTGGTCTAGCTCAAAGGATTTCTTGGTGGTATGCTTATCATGATGGGCCTTTGCTTGATCCTTGTAAATACGCAAGCTCTCTCGTATGCCTTGTTACGTAACTCTTCCAGCTCCATGACTTGGAGCTTTCTTCGATGGCCAGCTTAGTCTAAGTTCCAGTTCAATTCTTTTATGGCCCAGTACGCATGATATTCCAGTTCGACCAGGAGGTGGCATGCCTTTCCATAGATCAGTTTATAAAGCAACATGCCAATGGGGGTCTTAAAGGTTGTGCGGTAGGCCTACAATGCATCATCTAGCTTGCTGGACCAATCCTTGCGATCGGGCCTAACCATCTTCTGTACAATGTTCTTGACCTCCCAGTTTGAGGCCTCCACTTGGCCATTGGTCTACAGGTAGTACCTAGTGGAAATCTTGTGGGTGACCCCGTACTTGGCCGAGAGGCTTCAAAATTGTGCATTTGTAAAATGTGTGCCCCCATCACACTGATTATTGCCCTAGGCACGCCAAACCTTGAAAAGATATTGTCCTTAATAAACTTGACAACCACCTGATGGTCATTCGTTGGAGTGGGAGCCACTTCAACCCACTTAGGCATGTAATCTACAGCCAAGAGGATAAATTGGTACCCATTCGAGACAGGGAAAGGTCCCATGAAGTCCATGTCCCAAACATCAAAAATCTTAATTTCTCGTATAGGTTTAAGGGGGCATCATATCCTTGTCACACTTTGGGTAGTTTGGCATCTGCTGCAAGTTTGGGCAAAATTGTGTGCGTCTTTGTAAAGAGTTGGCTAGAAAAATCCACTTTGTAAAACTTTGGTTGTTTTCTTCCCAGAAAAATGCCCCCTACAAGTAGAGGCATGACAATGCGTCAGGATATCGTGGAACTCCTCTTTAGGGATGCATTGTCAAATGACCTGATCTGGACAAATCTTGAATAGGTCTGGCTCTTCCCAGAAAAAGTGTTTAGCTTCCGAGAGAAGTTTGTCACATTTGGCCTTGGGTCAATCTTCAAGGATCTTCTTGGAAGCTAAATAGTTTACTAGTTCAGCAAACCATGGGAGAGAGCCACGCGAGACAGTCTACAGAGTCTCATCGAGGAAGGTGTAATTGGGAATGATTGTATCATCTGAAGGTATCCTAGATAAGTGGTTGGCCACCACTTTTCGGGCTCCCATCTTATCTTTTATCTCCAAGTCAAATTTTACAACGAATGAGGCATGGTTTCACGTCCTTTTTCTCAAGTAACTACTTAAGGGTCGAATGGTAAGTGAAAACCGTAACGCGAAAGCCATAAGGTATGGTCTGAATTTTCTAGGGCAAACACGACTATTAAAAGTTCCTTTTTAGTGACGGTATAATTGCGTTGGGCCTCTTCAAGGGTCTTCCTAGTGTAATAAATCACGTGAGGCCTGTGGTCGATTCATTGCTCGAGGACCGCCTCAACGGCGTAATCGAATGCGTCAATCATGAGCTCAAATGGCTCATGCCAATCGAGGGGTCGTAGAATCGGATCTTAAGTGACGGCCTACTTTAGGGTGTCAAAGCATGCATACAAGCGTCATCAAACTTGAAAGCCTGGTCTTTCCCAAGAAGGTTACCGAGAGGTTTCGAGATGTGGGAGAAATCCTTTATGAATCGACGATGGAACCCCACGTGCCCAAGAAAAGATTAGATCTGCTTGACACAAGTGGACGGGGACAATTTTGATATAGCCTCAAACTTGGCCCTGTCTACCTCGATTACACATTGGGAAATGATATGCCTAAGGACAATTCCTTCCTGGACCATGAAATGCGATTTCTCCCAACTGAGGACTAGATTGACTTCTCTACATCTTTGGAGAATCCTGTCAAGATGGTCAAGACTAGATTCAAAGGAATATGCAAAAGTAGAGAAGTCATCCTTAAAGACTTCCAGGAACTCACCTACCATGTTCGAGAATATCGCTAGCATACACCTTTGAAAAGTTATAGGTGCGTTGCATAATCCAAAAGGCATTCTACGAACCACAAATGTTCCGTATGGACATGTAAAGGTGGTGTTTTCCTGATCCTCAGGATAACCACTTAATTATAGCTGGAATATCTGTCCAGAAAAGAGATAGCATTGTCCGGCTAATCGCTCAAGCATTTGGTCAATAAAAGGGAGCGAAAAGTGATCTTTTTTTGTGGAAGCATTCAGTTTCCTATAGTCAAAGACCCTCTAGGAGGAAGCTGTGCACGTTGGCATCTAGTTTCCAGTTTCTAAGGTAACAATGTTTAGCCTAGCCTTTTTGGGTACAACTTGCACGGGGCTGACCCAAGGGCTATCCGAAATTGGGTACACGATACCAGCGTCAATCCACTTGACAATTTCCTTTTTAACAACCTCCATAATAGGATTGAGCCTTCTTTGAAATTCGCGGGAAGGTTGCAACCCATCATCTGTGACAATTCAATGAGTACAAAATGATGGGTCAATGCCTCGCAGATCCTCCGACGTCCATCAAATGACGTCCATAGTTTTCCTTAAGATAGACAATAATTGTTCTTCTTGGTCATTGGATAACTAGGCACTAATGATGATGGGATAAGTCTGATTGGGCCCAAGAAAAGCATACTTGAGGGAGTCTGGCAAAGGTTTTAATTCTAGGAGTTGGCAAGATTTCGGAGTGGGGTCTGCCAATGTCGAATCAAAAGTCGTGTCCACCTCGAAAGTCAGAGAGTGCGAGGTGGATGTGTCAAAAGTCAAGGGGACAAATGTATTGGTCTCAACACTACCTACAGCAGAAATCATTAGAGCTTCTTCAAAAAAATCATCCACCAAATCCCTACTTGTGTTATAGTCCTTATATTGTCTAGATGCCTGAAAGATACGGAGGTTTCCTTTCTAATCTTTACAGGCAATCTCCATGGTGCCGAAAACGTAATCAATATTTGCTTGCCAGTGGCCAAGAAGGGCCTCCTTAAGATAATTAAGGCATCCTGTAAAGCCTCGGGACATTCATATCTAATACTTGGAAATCTATAAGGAAGTAGAAATCCTGTACCTTGATGATTACACCCTCTACTATCCCTCAGGGTTTGACCACGGTTCGATTCGCCAACTGTAAAGTTACGTCAATTGACTTCAAGTCATTAAATGTGAATTCCTCATAAAGGATTGAGGGAATCAAATTGATAGAGGCTCCTAGATCGAGGAGGGCGTAATCAAAAGCTGTGTCACCAATGACACAAGAGATCAAAGGTGCACCTGGGTCCTTTTTCTTAATAGGTAGCTTGCTCAAAATGATTAAACTTGCCTACTCTAAAAAGACCACCCTCTTTGGATTTCTCTCTTGATGCTTAGGAGTACAAAGTTCCTTAAGGAACTTTGCATAAGCGAGAATGTGGTGCATTGCGTCAAGGAGGGAGATGTTTATGTGAACCTGCCCAATAATTCCATTTGCTCCTCAGAAAAGGGTTTAGTTTTCTTCCTAAGCTTTTGTTGTCTAAGTCAAGGCCTCTCTGGGTAGGGTATTTGGGTTTTCCCTTTGTCAACTGGACTCAGAGGTGGGGTCACTACTTGGTCAATCTCTGATTCCTTGAGTTTAGGATCAGTCAAAGGATGGGAAGTCAAGGGTCCTGAGTTGTGTGGCCACTTCTCAATGTCACAACATGAGTTGTAGCATTATGTCCATTCGGTCGTTGCTTCTAGGTATTTTGGCCTTGATTGTTCTGGAAACTAGGTGGGTATGGAGGTGTAGCTTGGGGAGGTTGCCTCTGATTTCTCAGGTTACGCACAGATTGAGGCAGGAGTAAACCAGGTTGTCTTTGGTCAACTACGGGCCCACCTTGGGTCCGTAAGCCTTGGATGGCTTGAGACAACTGGCTCATCCCCTACTGCATGGTCTGAAGCATTATATTTTGGGTATTTAGCATTTGTTGCTTCAAGTCATTCTGTGGGTTGGGCAGAGTGTAATTGGTCCTTTGTTGTCCAAAGTTCCCTTAGAAACCCCCTGATTGGTTCTTTGGTTGTGGGGTTGGAGGGTGGTTTGATCAGGGTTCCTCCAAGAGAACCTAGGATGGTTCCACCATCCATGAGTGTAAGCATTGCCATAATTCAGGTCTTCAGTCGTTGAATGGACAAGGTGAGAGTCATACTTCATATAAATGGAGTCAAAAGGGATGTAATACCTGGCAAAACTCCCAGATGGCGTTTGATCCAATTGGTGCACCTGTTCCCATCCTGAATTGGCAAGAATAGCAGAGGAAGGTCTCTCAAAGACATGGAATCCTTGATGTGTCATGTTGGATTGGGTAGCCTATTGGGGAGCATTTTGTTTTGGTAAGAAGCTCCTTGAGCTTCTTATTGACAAGATCTACTTGGTCCAGTTTTTTTTACAAATGAGCTCCATGTCATACTGGCTAAACGATTGGTCCGAGGAAGTTGATAGTTCATGAAAGTCGACCTGCAGGTTTGAGGATCAACCAAAAGTGTCCATAGAGGCATGATTGAGCGAGTTCTCGCTCATTTCTTCGAACAAACCATAAGCACTGTTGGGATCGCGATTGAGGAAACTCCCACTACAAGATGCATCAATGTAAGTTTCACAAGTGTGTCTCTAATCCATGATAGAAAGTCTGCACAAGCTGCCATTTTGGCACCTCCTGGTGGGGGCATTTCCTCAAGAGCTCCTGGAACCGTTCCTATGCTTCGTGCATGGGCTCCCCAAGTTTTTGTGAGAAGGTAGTTATGGCTCTCCTTAAGGCATTCGTTTGGCCAATTGGGAAGAATTTCTTAAGGAAAACGCTCTTCAATTGGGTCCACGTATGAATGGATCGTCGAATGATGTGGAACCAATGGGCGGCTCAATCTTTGAGCGAGTGCGAAAAAGTTCTCATAAGCCAAAGTTCGATGGAGACATCTCGCACTCGAGTAATTTGGGCAACTAAGGTGAGTTCTTCCAAATGCTGGAAGGGATCGTCCTGGGTTCGGCTGAAAAATTGAGGTAACAGGCTCAAGACTTGAGGTTTGACCTCAAAGTTAACAATGGGGATGTGCACACCAGGTTGGTCTTGTTAGTTTGAAGGATCATAGAAATCCCTCAAGGTTCGTTGCAATTCTTCCTCTTCCTCATTGTGAGTGGATGGTGGAGGTGGTTGTCTGTTGTGATTGTTTTGACCTTGCATTTGTTGCATGAATTGGTTCTGCATTTGGACCATTTTGTCCATCTACCAAGCAAGGCAGGCTTGAATTTCCAAGGGGTTAAGGTGGTTTGGATTGTTTGGATTGGGTCCTTAGAATTGATTCCCCTTGTTTTGGAAGTTCTTGGGTGGTGGGTGCCCAAATTCCTATTCCAATAAAATCTGATAATTTCTATCTTGGGGGAAGGGTTGGTCAAAAATAGATTGTTGGCGATACAAGTCCTAGTTGAAATGAGGTTGTTTCCCAACATCAGGAGGTGGGTGGTTATTCCTATCAAGTGGAGGAGGTGGGGGCGGTGGTCCCTTATGGTTCTGGTCTCTAGCTTGGGCCCTTTGACTTTAATCTATTGATTGGGTTCAGGTTGATCATGGATCTAATCCTCAAGGTGATTTTGGTAGGAAGATTAACCATCTCTATAGCAACAAAATCACACTCAAAGTTATCATCTTACGTGAAATCTCAATGCGGGAGGTCGCAATCAGAAAAAATCGATTCGCTGGCAAGTGGCAGAGTCGATTCTGGGTCACAAAGTGGGATGTTGTGAGTGGCGACCGTGTATACATTGGAAGAAGGGAGGGGATGAGAAGAGACAGAGATGAGAGAATATGTATGGCACACAAGCAATCAAAGTTTAAGCCGTAAGGTGGACTCCTTAAAATCCTAAGACTTGGTTATTCGTCTATCAAAATATTCACAGTAGATCACCTTTCCTTTAGTAAACCTAGCCAAGCTGCTTAAGGGGAGGATTGGGTCCAAGCATGTCCTAGAACAATCATCGGGGGCTTGTGTAAACCCACACCTGGCCATTTGGTGTAGCCCCTCAACTTAGTCACCAAGTATACAAGGGAAGTGCAGACGATTGTTGTTGTCTTAATACACAAATAGCAAGCCTAAATATTAATAAAGCTCTTAATGGGTCAAGTTGCTACCACTTTTAAGTGAAGGCTTGGGATTTTGTGCATGTACGGGTTTTTATTGATGGGCATTGTAGGGGTGATGCTCATATTAATCCAATTAAGAGTGTGAAAATTGAGTACAGTGAATGCCAAAACAGGTGGTCCTTTCAAACAAGCGCAAGTGTTTATGACTTTTTAAGGGTTTCACTTGTTAATTAAATTGATTTTAGGATTGCTTTTTTTTATAATTCAAACAAGAAACACACACACAAAGCAAGCAACTGGTGTTGTCCAATTTCTTTTAAAGTGAATGTGGGTGCCTAAACAATTAAAGGTGCAACCCTAATGTTTTGGCCTACAGATAGCTGCTAAGTGAGTTCTTCCTTTTATTAAGGATGGATTAGGAATGGTCGAACCAAAGCAACCAATGACCCTACTCTGATTGAAATCAAATGAGCTTTCCAACGGATCAAATTTTAGAATTTTTCGAGAACATTTGACTTCCCAAATGAGTGAGTTTTCAAGAAGGGGTCAATCTCTTCAGAAGTTAAAAGCTTTGCGCAGTTTCAGAAACGTTTCATAACTTCCGCTTACCTTTGTCAAATGATTTTGTATTCTGATGAAATAAAGTTCACTTCAAGATCTTTCCAGAAATGTAAAGAACGTGACAATCTGAGCTATGTGGAGTTCACTGCACACAAAGCAAATCGGCATTCTCCAAATTAGGATGAACCTTGTGCACCTTCAGGGAATGATTTTTCATGGCCAAACTACGAGTTAGGCCCTGAAAGTTTACGTTAAATTTTTTTCACTAAAAGGGGTACCTCAGAGAATTTTTTCAGATTTCTCAGAGGTACTTAGGTTCATGAAATACTGTGCACATATTCAGTCTAGAAAACAGAATCAAAATTTAAGAATTGGGCACTTAAATGGTGGTGTTTTCTCATGACAAATAGCCTAAAGGCTCACTTTTATACACTAGTTGGAATTTTTTTTATTTTTAACATTTTTAGGTATTTTCAGATAATTTTCTTGGTCCATAGATGTAGGGATTACCTAGGAATCGTGGAAAGAAAAGAGATCAATTCTTCATGTCGATGGCGATCTTCAACTCTAGCGCTCCTACAAAGTCCTCGATACGTACACACATGAGACCAAGGCAAGGTTATTAAAAATTGCAAGACTAATCAAAAGCAAGCTCTAAAAGAAGTCGTGCCTCCCTAGCAATGATGCCAAAAAGTGATATGGAAAAACATGATTTTATAAAGGACATGAATTAAGTCATTGCAACGCGTAAATCTGATTGTCTTTTAAATTTATATTCTTAAATGGTGGAGTATCTAGAGTCATCCAAGGAGATAATTTAGTGTTCATGAGAATGCTAAGGTAGTCTTGCTTAAATATTTTTTTGTTTTTTAAAATATATTAATTTTTTTGGCTTTTTGAACTAATGGAAATGGCATGCAAAAAAAGGGGAACAGTTTGAACTAATCGCTACCAAAGTTCACAAGCAACACGAACCATTTCTCTCGAGCTCTACAAAGCATAGGCTTGCTAAGGAAAGCGAGAGGGAAAGAAATGGAAGCAAGAACTAACAACTTCGATTAACAATAAGAGTTTGGATTACACCAGTTCATGCAACTATAGCTGTAACTACAAAAAGATGGAAAACAAGAGAAATGAAAAGCTTATGCCCTAATGAAGATGCTCGACACCAAGACAAGTTGGTGATGTTGGCGGGCTCCTCTTCTTCCTTGAAGCTTGGCGTGAAGCTTGGAGACTAGGAGAGGCTCCAAGAGGGGGTGGTGCTTCCTCTTGAATTCTCCTCTCCTTCAAGGACCTTTGGCATGAATAATGGTGGGATTCTCTCTATTTTTTGGTGGCCAAAAGATACCCCACAGGGGTGTTGGTAGGTGGTTTTATAGGCTAGGTATGTGGAGTGCTTAGGAAGCCAAAAGGGGATTGAAAAGGTGCCAATGGGGAGCCCATTATGGCCAGCCAAAGGGGTGTTAATGCACTTAAATTTTTTGAATTCAAAAAGGGTGTCTTTTGGTGGTGGAAAGGTGCATCAATTACTGGATGGTCAAAGGGGTGCATAAGGAAGAGTCATATGGTGGCATAAGTGGAGGATGGAGGGTTGCAATGTAGCCGTCCAAAAGGGAGTGGTTTTCCAAGTATTTTCCACTTCATGAGGTGACTTTTGAGTGGTAAAAATCCAAGCAACGGGGGGTAGCCAAGAGGTGTTTTTCTTCTTGGATTTCCAATGCAAAAATATAGGTGTGGACACATTCATTTCGGCGGCTAGGTGATTGGTTCCAATGTGGGTTGACTTCCCAAGGTGGCCATGCATTAAGAGGAGGAATACATCAAGGTTGGTATGGACTTTTCTTGAATGAGCTCCTTAATGCATGTGTTTGCCTTTGCAGTAGAGACTTGAACTTCTTGAATGAGATGAGGAGCACAATCAATGTAGTAGGGAGCTCCATAATAGAGATGCTTCAACTTGTTGTAGAGGCTTGGTGAGTTGGGTCTTAGATATCTGCGGGCTTTGGTCCATTTTCTTCAAGATATGAGGAACCGTGTCACTTGAGTTTTTAGTACCTGAGTCAAAATCTGCACCAGCTAGATAAATGCATCAACTCATCATTTTATTGCAAAATTTGTGCAAGACTAGCTAGATGAAAAATGAACTAAGTGCATGCATTATTAGTGCAATCCTAATTAACAAAATTGCTTGTGATGCTAGCAAAAAAAGGTAATGTGCCTACAAAATTAATGTTTATTAGGGAGCTAGTGCAAAACTTCAGGGCATTGTCCGATCAAATAATTTTCACCTTCATCTCAAATTGATTCTTGATTTTTGCCAAGAAAGTATGGATTATATCGCTAGCTTCATACTTGGATTTCAACATAAAGATCCAAGTAAGACATGAGTTTTAACTAGGTCCCCAAATGTCGAGATGGAATAACTAGAACATGGCTTCAGAACGTCGATGTTGACTCCTTGGAAATGTATTCCTGTAATGTCTTCCAAGTTGACATGCCTCGCATTAGAATGTGGCTGTTAATGGAATTTGTGGTAGCACCCTTTGAAGTTTATGTAAAGGGAGATGACCAAACCAAATGTGCCACAAGTTGCTAGAAGCACTTCCTAAAGAAAGAGAAACATGGCTTGCATAAGGCAACTGTAGAAGACAATAAACACCACCTTCTTCATAGCCACACCCAATTGTGCATCCTATTAAAACATGTTCAAAAATGAGAGATACAGCATCACAAATTGTCGTGCAATTGAACTCCCTCGTTATCCTACCGGCGAAGAGCGAACTCAGAGGGAAATCTAAAGCAAGAAATACATTATCCAATTTCATGTGAGTAGTCACATGAACCTCGCCCTAACTAGCAATAGAGGAATGCCACTCATTAGCAACCAGTATGCTCCTACTTGATGAGATCGGTCTGAGTCTAGAGAACTATCTTGCATCATGACATATATGTTAGAATGCACCAAGTCAACAAGCCAGTCTGCTTCCTCTACCTGAGATCAACATGCAATGCCTAACTAAGATGCATCATGCTAGTGGAGTCTTTAGAGCAGTATCCCATAGTCACTACTGAGAATAGTCATTGTATAGCCACTCTCTTCTCATCAGAAAAATATGTATCCTTCGGACTGTTGTACATCTTCTTTACAGTCTTGTAGTACATGATTTTACTAGCAATGTTTTGGATAGTGGTATTCATAATTCATGCCCTAACCATGATGTTATCCTTCTCCCAAAAGGTGTATTTTTGTCTTCTAAGTTGGTTCTATATCTAGGATTATATGTTCATTGTCATGACCCTCAACTACATAAAGATCGACTATGACCACAACTCATAGTTGATCCCATCAAATTTCACCATTGGGCCAAAGAAGATATTTTTGGACTTCTCTTGGGGTCCATCCTCTTGTGTCACTGAATCAACCACTTCAAATGCCATCTAACTCAGCAAGATCAGTCAACACGGTATCTATTAGCATATGCACCTATTTTGTATGAGGGGTCTTTGGCTATTTTATTTCTTATACTAGTGTTATACTGCAACTTTTCCACGTCTCCATTATATAAGGAGAGGCAGGGCTTAATAATAGAACTGTCTCATTTCCTCCAATTTGGTATTATAGCGACGGTCCTAGACCAAGGCTCTAGGTATCCCACCCCTAAAGCCTCCAAACCCTAACCACCAAAACCTCTCTCCTCTCTGCGGCACTATGCTACGGCAAGGCATGTGCAGGCGAGCGATGGCGTTGCGGTGAGGCCAGCGGCAATACTATATGCACACACAACAGCGTGCCGTGGCTGCGAGGGGTTCATAGCCTTGTTCTAGGGTTGCATTCCCTTGTAGTCGCAGGGAGAGAGTTCTAGGTTCCCTTGGGGCCGTCTCGGGTGCTTTCCCCTGCACCCGTGGTAAGCCAACACCCGTCTAAGAAGACTTTCCAATGAAGATGCAAATTTGAAACCATATAAGTTCAGATCTATCGGTGTTTCTTTGATGTTGAAAGATTGACTGAGACTCGCAAATTGCGAAGCTGTCTTCTTCAGATCGGCCCGATCAGTCCGAGGTGACATCGGGCTCTCTTTCGGACAGTGGGGTACTCAAAAACTCGTTCTTCTGTTCCATCAAACTAAATGAGATCAACTACCCACAATGGTCCCAGACTTTTCTTGTGACCGTCAAGGGTCATATAGGAAAGATCATATTCTTATAGATCCAGAGCCTACAGACAAGGCTGGCATACATGCCAACTGGAATAAAGACAATGCCATGGCATGTGCATGGCTTATGCAAACTGTCATTCCTCGGATAGGGGATGAGATCATGTACTATTCGACAGCAAAGGAGATGTGGGAGTCTTTGCGTGAGTCATACTCACACGCCAAGAACTCCACATGTGTTTTCCAGGTCTTTCATGACCTCTTTCACTTGCATTAGGAGGGACGCATGCTGTCACAGTATTACTCCCTCGTGAAGGGAATGCTGGAGAGGCATACTCCTACCTACCAGAGTGTGCCTGTGACTCCTAGAGGAGCTTTCAGAGACAGTTGGCAGTCTCTTTTCTTGTCAAGCCTTAGACCTGAGTACGCAGCAGCCAGAGATCAGATCCCCACCACTCCTGAGCTTCCCACTCTGGAGGAAGCCTACAACAGACTTAACAGTGTAGCAGTACACACTTCTGCTCCTGACTCTGGTGCTCAAACATTTGCACTGGTCACAACCCCTAAACATGGCAGGGGTGCTCTCCTCCCTGCACTTAGTCATGGATGTGGATGCTCTTAAGGTGCACATGTTCGGTCTCCGTGCACCTACTGTGGCAGGATAGACCACTCTGAGGCTACATGTTGGCAGAAGCATGGTAGGCCACCCGTGGCTAATTAGGCAGCCTATGTCACTAATGGTGCCTCCTCCAAAGTTGATGTCAGATCCCTCAGTACAGAGATTGAGACTCTACGACAGCAAATCGCTTAGTTAGCCTAGACATCCCTTCTCAGCCTCCAGACACTGCAGCCATTTCCTCCTCTTCTGAGGCACCTACGACTAGTATATCGTCTCTTTTATCTCATGGCGATTAGTTGATTGACTTTGGTGCGTCTAAGCACCTGCATGGCGACAGGGGATCTTTTTCTGAGCACCAGTTACCCTAGCCAGGACTGTATAGGTGGCAGATAGGAGACACTCACCACTTGTTGGCAAGGGAGATTTGTCTTTATCTCCAACCTTGCAACTGGCAAATGTTTTCTATGTTCTCGATTTTCTATTGAGTTTGTTGTTTATTAGTAGTATTACCAGATATCTGAACTGCTGAGCTATATTTAATGCGTCTTCTTATATCTTGCAGGGCAAGCTCACTAGGAAGACGATTGGTGGAGGACGTGAGGAACGCAGGGTATACCGTCTGAGTCGTACTGTTGTTGCAGCTTCTGCTACCCAGGGCCTTGGTTCTGCTGGGTCTCCTCTCTAATGGCATCACTACCTTCGTCACCTGCCCATTGATCAACTCAAACGAGTTCTACCGAATATACCCTCCACTACTGCTCTCACCTGTGATGCCTGTTAGATAGACAAGCACCACAGGGTTAGTTTTTCCACTTCCGTTTATGTTGCCTATGTTGTGTTTAATTTGGTTCACATGGATGTTTGGGGTCTCAGTCGTATTCCTGATCAGCTTAGGAACATATATTATTTGGTGTTAGTGGATGCTTTTTCCCATCTTTCCTGGTTGTTTCTTTTGAAAAATAAGTCTAATGTAAGATATATTGTTGAAAATTGTCAAAGAAATAAAACTCAACGATCATGTTTTGTGAAATTTTTCGGTATGATAATGCCTTAGAATTTTGTACCACTCGGTTGCTTGCTGTTTTTTTCCAATTGTGGCATTATTTATGAGACCACTTGCCCTCACACCTCTCAACATAATGGTGTTGCTGAGAGGAAGCACCACCACTTGATGTTCCTCATACCTTGTTGATTCTCCACTCGATTCCTTCTCTTTACTGAGGTGATGCTGTTTTGACAGCTTATTTTATGATCAATCGGATGCCTAATGCTGCTTTACGCAAGCAATTCCTTTGCAGGTTATGTATCCCAATAGACCCTTGTTTCACATCATCCCTCAGACCTTTGGTTGTGTTTCTTTTGTCCATTTGTTAGGACCAGGTTGGGATAAATTAACACCAAGAACAGTTAAGTGTATTTTTCTTGGGTATACTCGAACTCAAAAGGGTATCGGTATTTTGATCAGATTACTTCTCGGCACTTTATTTCGGCAAATGTTACCTTTCAAGAGGTGATACCCTTCTTTTCCACATCTGCAGCTAAGCTACCTTCCGAGGGTGATTTGGCACCCATGCCATTTACACCAATTCGCTTTAGGAGTTTTCCAGAAACTCACGTTCCTACTGTCCCACCACCATCTGCTATGTACCCTTTCCATGTTTGACGGAGCCACTTCAGACATATACCCATCCTCACACTACCTTTTGGGGGCCCCCTCCCTCTCCTTCACCATCAGATTCTCAGGTGAGTCCCTTAGACACTGACGCTTCTTTGCCACATGTTGATCACAGGGACAAGACAAATGATGTGACAGGTGATGATCTGGATCTTCCGATCGCTGTTCAGAAGAGGTCACGGACTTATGCTACTTACCTGACAGTAGGGACACTTGCTGCTAACAGCCTAGGTCCCAGGTTTGCCGACTTCACCCAGGCGTTGGCCGCTACACACATCCCAGCAACTCACCGCTATGCTTGATTCGAGATGGCAAGCAGCCATAGAGGACAAGATGGCTACTCGTAGGGGTTGTGGGACCTAGGAGCTTACTCCACTTCCACATGAAGCTACAATTGTTGGTTGTCAATGGGTTTTCACATTGAAGTTCAACCCAGATGGAGCCCTCACCAGATATAATGCACACCTCGTAGCAAAGGGGTTCAGCCAAACCTATGGGGTGGACTTTTTTGATACCTTCACATCAATTGCCAGACTTCCTAAAGTACAGGTGTTGGTAATAGTGGTGGTCCAGCTTGATTGGCCCTTGCATTAGTTAGACGTGAAGAATGTATTCCTATATGGTGATCTCTAAGAGGAAGTCTACATGCAGCAGCCTCCAGGCTTTGAGGTTCAGGGGGAATGTGCATGCAGACTACGAAAGGCCATCTACAGCCTCAAGTAGAACCCCAGAACATGGTTCTAGAGGTTGTCTCAGGTTGTGGAGGCAATTGGATTCAGGAGATCGACGGCTGATTTCTCTCTTTTTGTCAGAAGGACCGAACGAGGTACTGTGGTGCTTCTCGTATACGTTGATGACTTGATTGTTATAGGGGATGATGTGCAGGGTATCATTGAGATCAAGCACATTCTGACGGAGCAGTTTGTCATGAAAGATCTGAGGGCTCTACGACATTTTCTTGGTATTGAGGTTACCCGGAACAGGAAGGGTGTAGTCCTATCCCAGAGGAGGTATGCACTAGATATTCTACAGGAGGTGGGCATGCTTGGGGCCAAGGCAACCAACATTCCTATAAATCTCAAGATGCCACTTTATGATAAGGATGCACAGTTGGACAGCAGGCAGTACAGGCAACTTGTGGGCAAGCTGCTATATTTGACTATCATAAGGCCTAATATCTCCTTTGCGATGGGGAGATTGAGTCAGTTCATAGCCAAGCCAACATGACAACACTGGGATGCCACATTGATGGTGCTCAGATACATCAAGAAGGCTCCTAGAAAAGGACTTCTCTTCTCCAAGGGGTCTTCTATGACTTTGGTTGGCTATTCTAATGCAAACTACACTGGATGTCACGTGGATCGAAAATCGAATACAAGGTTCTGCACCTTTTTAACAGGGAATCTGATCACATGGAGGAGCAAGAAGCAAGGCACAGTTGCTAGATCAAGTGCTGAATCTGAGTATAGGACCATGGCTCAGACGACTACAGAGATGATGTGAATCAGATCCCTACTCACATGGAGGTACAGTTTTCTATCCTGATGGAGATGCAGTGTGATAACAGAGTAACTACCTTCATTGTCAGTAACCCTGCATTTCACGAGAGAATGAAGTATGCAGAGGTTGATTGCCATTATACCAGAGATATTATTCAGAAGGGACTGCTATATACAACACCAGCCATGTCTAAGGAGCAGATTGTAGACATTTTTACCAAGCCTTTAGCCAGGTTTTTATTTGATTTGTATGTATCCAAGCTGAGCATGATAGATATCTATGCTCCAGCTTGAAGGGGAGTGTTAGCATATGCACCTATTTTGTTTGAGTTCTTATACTGGTGTTGTATCGCAACTTTTCTACCTCTCCATTATATAAAGAGAGGCAGGGCTCAATAATGAAACTATTTCATTTCCTCCAATTGTATCCATAGTTCCACAATGTCTCAAAAGACTCACAAACCATCAAGGAATCACTATGCGTGCACAAAAAACCATTTGGTTGCTACCTCAGATGTACAACTTCTAATTTCAAATCCTAACCAGGCCATAAATTTCAAAATAGAGCTCTTAATATCTCCAATAAGGGCAAGCTAGTTGCAGGTGAGCTCTAGCTATCCAAAAAAACAACCAGCGACCCTGAAGGTCTTCTTTAGCAAGCTCCTTTGGTGATCAGTAAGCTCACCGGTCACCAGCACTAGTGCTACTACAAGAGACCACTCTGGTGGTGGCCCTTCATGGAGGCACCCCCTAGTTGACTACAATTATCCAAGAACAAGGTACTGGCCTTGTAGGAACCAGCATAGCCTACTAAAGAAGAGGATCTTTAGCAAGTGGTGGCATCATAGGGGGTCAACAGCGGTTTTTGTTGTCACCCCAACACAGTAGTGTCGAGTTGGTTACAGATGACCTTTAAACAGTGGCAGCTAGGTCAAGGGTCCCTGCCCTTGGGTCTTGTGACCTAGGGCTTGGGACCTTAGAGAATCTTGAAGAAAGTCCTCTTTTGTCTCAAGAGATGCAAATCCCCAAGAAACTCAGTTTATTTGGTGGAGAAAGAAAGAAGGGGAGACTAAGAAGGTATCAAGCTTTGGTTTAGGACCACCGCTTTGATACCATGAAGAGAGAAATGTGCAATCCACTCTATTTCGTAACCCTACATCTTGTTATATAGAGACGCAGTGTTGTGAAAATTGGTATTCGATATTTAGTCAATCAGGTCACTAACTAAGGAGTATATGGTATGTGGAGTAGTCAGTAAGTACTCGATCGGATATATATATATACACACCAAGAGGTAAAATATATCGTTACATAAAAGTAAACAATTTTCAGTTCAAGATTATGAGAATAAGCTACAAATAATAAGTCCAAAGAAATAAAAGCATAAGTTCAAAGTATATAGTCATCAAAACTACATAAAACACATTTAAAGTCAATATTCATCTTCCTCATCCAAAAACACGAGAACATCTTATGAATCCATGGCCCGATTACCAACCCATTTATCTCACTATAGAGAAAATGGGCAACGACCGACTATACCGACTACTCGGTTGAGTAGTCAATGTTGTCGACCATATACCCGACTATGACTTATTTAGTTAGTTGGGGGGCTACCTAGGAATACTCGACCGATTGGACCAATTTATACATCAGTGTAGAGATGTGGGAAAAGTATAGAACTCACATAAAATTCTTTTTTGAAAAAGGAAAGGGTAGTTATCCAGAGTGATAACTACCCAAAAATATATATAATAGAGTCAACAATAAACAACATTACAACAGACAGACGCCAAGGTCCCCCACTCACAAGGATTCAACCTAAAGAGAAAACAAGGAGTTAATAGACTCAACAAAATTCTCTACTTAAGGTTTCTGGCCCCTAAAAACCACCGCATTTCTGCTCAACCAAATACCCCAAAGAACTGCCAACGGCCTGGCCTTCTCTTTCTTCGTACGGAAAACGAAATGTCCACCAACACCACCTCCACTTCTGAAACCATGCTAGAATTCCTCAAACAGCCGACACTCCCGCCCATCCTGCCCCAAATTTGCACCACAAAAGGGCAAGTGAAAAGAAGGTGGTCAACGTCCTCCTCACCACCCCCACAAAAAGAGCACACCTTACAATCTCCAGGAGCCCACCTCGCCCTCCACACCTTAGTCACCAGCCTTCTCCTCCTAAGCAGCTAGCAAAAATCTTGACCTTTAGCGGACACGCGGCTTTCCAAATCTATCTGCAGTCCCTTACCAGATCCAGCTCCACCACAGGACCAACAGCGGACAATCTTCTGTATGCAACTGCCACCGAAAACTCACCTTTGTCCCAACCAAACATATTCGTACCAGCCGCCGGATGCAGTCCCCTCCAACTCATCAAGTAAGACCTGAAAATCATGCGCTCTCGCATCTGATAGACTGCCAACGAAGCGCAGGCACCACCCATCTTCCCATACCTCAGCCACAGACGCCATTTTGTTCTGGGACAAGGCAAACAGTCTCTGAAATCTTCTACAAAGCGCTCCATCACCTGTCCAGTCATCTTGCCAAAATCTGAAAATCTCCCATGTTCCCAACACAGGAACAAAGCAGTTCCTCACCCTAGGAGCCACCGTCGATAAGCCTTTCAAGAAGTGAGAGGCATCCCTAGGTGGAGACACCAGGAGATCCCATCGCACCAGACAACCATACGCCGTCTCGAACACCTTGCCCAACATATCCCCCCTTCCAATAGGCACCCCACCCATTTCGCCAACAGACTGTCATTAGATCTCTCCAAATCCCTCACGTCGAGCCCCCCGTCTTTCAACGGTCTGCAGACCTCCTCCCAAGCAACCAACCTGGCACCCTGTCCACTCGTCCCCTTATTGGACCAAAAGAAACTCCTCATAGCTCGCTCAATCTTTGCAATCATTTGTCGAGGTATCTTCAGTACGGAAATGAAGTACGACGGCGTTGCTGACAGAACCGCCTTGAGCAAGATCAACCTCCCACCTCTAGAGAGTAGCCTGGATGCCCACCCCTCCAACCTCCCTACCAACCTCTCCACCAGGGAGGCCCAGTCTCTTACCAGAATCCTCTCATCTGACAACGGTAGGCCCAAATACTTAATCGGAAGCTTACCCTGCTCTGTGCCAAGACCTAAACTTTACCCCCCCGCCTCCGTCTCAATCATATTGAAAGGGACAAAATCCGACTTAGCCAGGTTAATCTGCAATCCCGACGCCTCACCCAGTAAAAAAACAAGGAACCGCATTCTTCTGGCCTCCTTTTCTCCACCTTCAATGAAGAAGATCGTATCATCCGCATACTGAAGCAATGGGATACTCGTCCCATCCCTTAAGGAGAAACCTCTCACCAAGTTTCTCTCACAAGACCTCTTCGCCACCCTAGCAAGAGCATCCACGGCAATCACAAAGAGCATCGGGGCCAACGGACAACCTTGCCTCACCCCCTCCTAGGTTGGATCCAACCCCCAGCTGGGTTTCCGTTGATAAGAACCGAGAAAGACGTCGTGGTGACGCACCTCTTCATCCAGTCAATCCACACCGGTGGGAACCCCCTCTTCACCAAGGACGCCCAAAGAAACAACCACTGGATCGAGTATAAGCTTTGCTGAAATCGACCTTCCATAAGAAAGCCTTCTTCTTATCTCTTTTCTAGGACGAAAGGATTTCCGAGGCCATCACGAAACCCTCCAAAATATTCCTGCCAGGAACAAAGGCCATCTGCACCGAGTCTACAATCCTACCCAGCGTCCTCAATCTATTTGCCAGAAGCTTCGCCACCACCAAGTAGATAGCATTCGAAAGAGCTATCGATCTGTACTCCTGAATCTCCTCAGTGCCCTCCCTCTTCGGCAACAGGAACATGTAGAATTTGTTCAGCCTATTAAATCTGGAGTTGCCCGCTCTAAACTCTTGCACCACCTACATCACGTCTTCTTTCACCACCAGCCAGAACTCTCTGTAGAAGGCAACCGGAAAGCCATCCGGCCCTGGACAACCATCCGCGTTCAACCCCCAAATCGCCTCACGGACTTCATCCTCCCCAAAAGAACCCGTCAAGAAGTTGGCGTCTGTCTCCCGGATCTGTGGTATCTCAGACCCTAACCATCTCCACCTTCCCCCCCGTCTCCACCCAGTAAAATCTCTAAAAGAACTCGCAGCTGCCCCTCCCACCGCCTCCCTTCCCACAAACTCCTCCCCATCCACCACCAATCTGTCAATCCAGTTCCTCCTTCTCCTGCCTGATGCAGCCATATGAAAAAATCGGGTATTGGAATCACCCTCCTTCAGCCACTTCTGCCTAGACCTCACCCTCCACTCCACCTCCGCTTTCCGGTCTTCCTCTTGTATCACCTGAATCTGCCTCGCTCTGTGAACCCTGTCATCTTCTGAAAGGAGCCCAACATCCTCTGCCCTGTCCATGCGTGTAATCTCAGCAAGAGCCTCCTCTTTCTTCCTCCCGCGTTCCTCCCTAACCTGCTTGATGTGGGTCTTCAAGAAAGATCTCAAATCCCTCAGTTTCGCTTCCAATCCGGCAGCTGCCGAACCATCTGCCTGAGATGACCTCCACCGTTCCTCAATCAAACCCCTGAAGCCCTCCATGAGCCACACCTTGTCGAACTTGAAGTAAGTACCATGTCTCCATCCCTCGTTCAATGCCCACAGCAAGGAGGTGTGATCCAAGAACGGACGCTCCAAAGGTCTAACCTCCGCCATCGGGAACAACTCCGCCATCGTCGTCGAAACCAGAAATCTGTCAATATGTTATCACTGCCCTCCAGAGTTCCTCCATGTGTAAAGACAGGACAACGGAGGCATATCAACCAGCCCCTGGTCTGCCACAAAGCCTGCAAACGCCTCAGAGCCCTAGTCCAACCCCCCTCGGTCTGTCTTCAGCCCACAGAGTAACATTAAAATCGCCACCAACCAGCCAAGGAATCCCCTGAAAAGCCGCCGCAACCTAGCTCAGATCTTCCCATAAGACCTGTCTTCTCCGACCCTCCGTCGGGCCATAAACCGAGGAAAGGAGCATACATGTGTCATCCCGGCATCTCTGAAGTCTAACATTGACAACATGGCATCCAACCAGAGTGTCCAGCAAGGAAAACTCCTTCCATCCCACAGCAATTCCCCCCGCACTCCCATCCGCATCCAGGGCCAGGAAACGCCCATAAACTCCTCCCCCCACCTCCCTCCACATCCTTCCATCATAGCTCCCCCACTTCATCTCTTGGAGAAAGACCACATCAGGCCCCCATCTCTGAATATACCCCCGCAAAACTGCCCGCCTCGACGGGTCGTTCAGACCCCTCACATTCCATGACAAGACCTTAGTCATGAGGACTTCCGGGAATCGCCTCCAGACGTCAACCGCCTAAACCCCATCATTTCGGCCACATCATCCTCCTCTTCCATCAACAAACGGTGGTCATCCGAGCTCCCCTCACCACCACCCATCTCCCCTCCTCGCCCTGCAGCCTCCAGATCTCCTACAACCAGCAAAACCTCATCCCCCAACACCACAGCCTCGCCCTCAGGCAGCCCAGCCGCCTCAGCTGTCCTCCCTGCCCCCGCATCCACCAGCCCCCCAGCTCCACCACCAGCACCTGCCGCCCCTCCGCCACCGCCGGGGACCCCGGAGCAGAGAAACCCTCATCGCCGCCCCCAGCAAACGCCGCCACAGATGACCCAACGCCACCAGAGGTACCCAGCCCCGCCGCTGACCGACGTCGGTCGACCCCAGCCACTCCCCTAGACGAGGTCTTCCGAGCCAGCCCCCTATGGTAAGACCACCGCGGCCGGTAGACGAGCCTCTGCGAACCAGTCTCCGCTCCCGCCATCCCCTGCTCCCCTCCCCGCCAGTCGCATCCTGCCCCGCTGCCCGGATCGGACCGGCCAAAGTGCACCTCGAACCTCCAACAATAGCTCTCCGCCCCTCCTCCGTAGAGACCTGGAGACGCAGAGTCAAGCGCGCTGGAGGACCCGACCCAGCACTAGCACCGGAGTCCCCAACTCCCGTACCTGGGTCACTCCCACTCGACCCGAGTTCACCAACCGCTTCTCCCACAAAATCGGGAGCCAACGCAGTGCCACCAACACACCTGCAGTCAGCGGGGACGCCCGGCCTCAGCGCCGCATTCACCTCCCCCGACCCCTCCGTAAAAATCGCAACGGCTCCCTGCCCCTTCGCCTGCCACCAATTGCGCCACGGGAATCGCAATCGCCCCAAGATCACCGCCGCAATCCTCACCGCGGCCCTCGACCTTCCCAGGAGCAGCCCGGCCCTCCTCTGCCTGCCCGCCACTACCGCCTCCCCACGTCGCCGCCGCTTCGCCACCCACCACCTCAGCAAAGGATCTAGGGTTCCCGGAACCCCACGAGATGCGGACAAGCCAGGCGGAGCTACCCCACCTAAGCACCGACCTCTCCACCAGCTGCTACCCTGGTCTCATCTCCACCCAAGCCACGATCCGTGACAGATCGGTCGCCTTCAGGCCGAGGCCTTCGCATCTACGCAATCTCGCAAAATAGGCAACCACCGTAGCCACCACCTCCACCGTGCGGAGGAAGAGCGAAACTCCCTCAACCAAGACCTTCCTTCTCGCGCTAGACGGCGACCTCTCCACCAAAGCGCCATCTGACCTGACCGACCACCGGCACCTCACCACACCACCGCCACACCGGAGCACCTTGAAGACCAGCCGCCTCAACTCCACTCGTCTCAGCCCCAGCAACACCATCCGCCCACCTCCCAGGGAGGCCACCCCAAGCTGACTCCCGTTAATCCCCAAGTAGGCGGTGACCGCCTCCCTCAAGGCCTCCACCTCCACCATCCCCTCCAAGACCACCGCAACCAACGCCGACGCCAGCCTCCCTTCCAGCGCTCCTATCTCCTCCGACCACGGTGCCTCGACCTCCACGAGGGGCACCCCCTCCGAAGGGGGCGAAGGTGTCAACCCCTCCTCGAAGAGACTACCTCACTCGACCCCCGATGCCCGCAGCCCGACCTCCGATGTCCCAGAGCGCCGCAGCGCAAGCACCACACCGGATCCCTGCACACCGCCGCCAAGTGCCCCTCCTCAAGGCACTTGAAACACCTCACCGGCGCCGCACCTCTCCACGACCTCCTGCCCACCACCGTCCGGCCTGGGCCATCCCTCCCCACCCCACCTGCCATTCTAGAATCAATATCGACAAGAACTCACATAAAATAAGAATAACATAAAGGACACAAAAGGAAAGCCATAACCCTCACACACTACATAACTCTCAACATCTTACAAAGCACTTTACAAAAGGTTTTTTTTCTTGGGGAGTAAGCACTTTATAGAAGTTATCAAATAATTTAAAATTTTATCTTGAATTTACAAAGCATGTGCATCTAAAAATACATAGTGGCAATGCAAAAGTACTGGCATTAGGCTGAAGTAAGGAAAGTGGAGTAGCCCCATCAAGTACAGGAGAAGGTAGTCTATTTATCAAGTATGTGGTAATAAGAATAGCATATCCCCAAAAATGTTTAGGAGCATTCGTTGCTAACATGCTAGCTCTGGCAACATCAAGAAAATGACGTAATTTTCTTTCAGCAACGTCATTTTGTTGAGAGGTATGGGCATAGGATGTTTGGTGTAGTGTACCATTAGAGGATAGAAAATCACTAACTTCTTTTTGCATAAATTCCAAAGCATCGTCACTATTGCAGAGTACTATGTACCTCAGCAGAGAATCTCTGGATAGTTTGTGGAATCTCTGACCTGGCCTTCATCAGGAATCCCAAGTAAGATAATTATAATCATCCACAAATACTGTAAAATACTTGCATCCTCCTGTACTCTGTACTCGCGTGGGTCCCCAGATGTCACGGTGGACTAGTGCAAAGGGTGTAGTGCCCACACCATCACACCTCAGGGAATAAGTGCTCATATAATGCTTCCCCATTTGACAGTGCTCACACTCCAGGGTCAACGAGGCTGATAACTCGAGATTCTGGCGCATCTTCCCGATCGAGGGATGCTCAAGTCATCTATGCTAAAGCAAGGGGTCATTGGCTATGGACACAGCTTCAGCAAATAACATCTGTGTATCCAAGTAATAGTCTGTCTCTCTCTATCCCACCACCAATGATCTCATTGGTGCGTCTGTCATGGAAGTAGTGGTGTCTGTCATCAAACACAACCCTGCATTGGAGGTCTCTGCAGATCCAGCTAACAGACAATAAACTCTTGGGAAACTCTGGGGCACAATGTACATCTGCTATCTTTATAGTATGGGAAACCTAAATTTCCCCAACTGCAATAACCGGAGAGTTTGCTCCATTGGCCACCCAGGCCTCTCGAATTCCCCATATCCTAGCAACATTCTACAACTCATCTACTTTTCTGGTGAGATAAATCGAGGCACCTGATTCAATGACTCATGGATTGAGCCTCCTATTGCTCCTCCTTGATCCATCTAGAATAGAGAAACCAACTCTGATCCAATTTGAATTTTACCTTTTTCTTTGGTAAAACAAACTCAAGTTGCATGAGAGAAGGCTCATCATGCCAACAAGGGAAAAACTCTTCACTAGTGGTAAGAGAAGACTCATCACCCTCATCAACTTCAGGGTACCCCATGTGTGAAGGCTCATCACGTGAGCACCACGTACAAAAAACCACCTGTGGACTCTCTTCCATCCGGCGGCACTGCAAGCCATGTGATAAGAGGTGGAGGCGGTGGCAATACCGCTGGATCTCCTTGCAGTGTTGCTGCTGCCAATGATCTCCTTCCCAATTATCTTTATGGATCACCAAGTTGTTGGCAATTGAATCATATTTGGTGGTTGTTTAGTAGGATACCAGACCACCGATCTAAGATTGTTGCTTTGATATCATGTTAAGAAAATCAACTTGGTAATTTTTGTTGTATTAATGAGGCCCTAACCCTCTTTATATAGAAAAAGGGCTTAAGCATACAAGGAGACTGCGATAACTTGCCTACTAAAAATAACATGGACTAAAATAGGACACCCAATACATCTCTAATTTCATTTCCTAACACTAGGATGGCTACTCTGGTAACATGTTAAGAAAATCAACTTGGTGGTTTTTGTTGTATTGAAATTGAGACCTTGGCCCTCTTTATGTAGAGAGAGCTTAAGCATGCAAGGAAACTGCAATAACTTACCTACTAAAACTAACAAGGACTAAAATAGGAGACAATAACTTACCTACTAAAAATAACAAGATGTAAAATAAGACACCCAATATATCTCTAATTTTATTTCCTAACACAAACAATTCACTAATTTAGAAAGTGCCAACATGAACCGAGCATGCCATTGGTCAGATTGATCTGATATTGAACCAAAACCTTTTGTCAAACCATTTTAGGAGCTTTGCTCAAGTCATATGCTTGTCACAAGAGAACAAAGTTCCTTATTTCCCTCCATCTCATTCTCAAAATGCTTGGATGAAAAGTGGATTTTAAGATTGAATATTATTTTGTGGTGAAGTTGCTTTCAATGTTTTATGTGGTTATCTGTGTCTGTGTTGGTTATATTACTTGAATATTTATTAATTACATTTTGAATTTTACTAAATATATGATATATAAAAGTCATATGTATATTACATATTATAGGGTTTACTTTTATATAGTTCAAAAATCTATTTTGACCAGTTCAACTGCTCAAAAATTAGGCAGTCTGCTCTTTTCCTAGTCTATATCGATGATGACATGCTAGTATTATCACTGGTGTAACCAATTCGAACCAGTAGTCGAATGGAGCTTTTCCAGCTTGATATTAGGTCTGGTTTCTTAGACTTTCCACATACTACGTGAAATCTATGATAACCAATCAGGGAGGTATAAATCCTTTAACTCGTGAGTGCAGAGGGTCTCTGACAGTTTGTTACTTTGATTGATGTTTTCATGTTTGAAAAGTTTTAAGCAATCCCCAACGTTCCATAATGGACATTGATGGTATGAACAACAATCTAGGATCATTTGTTTGATGCCATGATCTCAAGACCTTAATCCTCATCATGTAGACAATTAGTCGGTTAACTACAACACCTACATACTCAAATGATAAATAACAAACCACAGAAGGCCAAGCCTCCTAAAGAAAAGCCATGCCGAAGCTCATGTCAAGGTTCGAAATGCCGATTTCGATACCGTGCCGATGAAATTTTAAGTATATATTTCGTGGGCATGCCAAAGGCATGCCATGGAAATACCCATTTTTCGATGGACATGCCGAGGGTACGCCGTGGGAATGCCGAGGGCATGCCAATAACATGCCAACAGAAAATCACATAAATACTCAAAATGAAATGTGTGTGTGTGTCTACTTGGAAAACGTGAGTGTCTCTAGTTGAGTTAATCGTGTGTGTCATTTCAGCCCCCCACATTCCCAGTTTCGAATCTCCCACTCCTGCATTCAAACCGCTCTGTTTGTGTGTGTGACAGTCCCCCAATTTTCAAATTTCAGCCTTTGACTAAGCCCCCTATTTCAGATTTCAGCCCCTCCGAATCTCCAGCACCTGCATTTCAAACCGCTCGCAGCGCCGATCAGCATGCCAACGAAATCGTCGGCATGCCAACGAAATTCATCGGCATGCCAGCGGCACACCTGTAAATTGACAATATTTTCATGTCAATACGACCTCCTTCCAGAAATGACCTTGTCGACGGCATGCCGGCGACATTTAAATCACTTTCATGTCATAATATGGCTTGTGTTGCATCTAATAAACTTTCCTTCAACCAAATGCATTTGGGCTTGGTTGCTAGATAGCAAGATGAGGATATAATTGAGAAATGAAAGGTAAGAGGTACTGCTTCTTGACTTCATTTTGGCCTTTGAATTGTCTGAATGGAAATGGGAAGGTGTGTTTACTTGTATATGACGTTTGGCTGTTAAATGAGGGATGAGAAATTGAGGGGTGGAGGCATAACTCTTAACAATAAACTATCCTAGACTAAGTCCTCTGGAAGAATGAATGCATAAAATATGATTTGTAAGCATTTTAATAAACCCACTGTCGCTTTTCAAATTTGATTCTTTTGTTCAACACTCCTAACAAAATATCAATTTTTAAGCATGCCATGGATGCTATCTTTTAACGTAAATCTTATGTATTTTGATGTGGTCAACCAGTATGAAGGCCGCATTCCAATGCCAAAGGATGATAAAGACATCCTTCTCAAGATAGATTTCATTCGAGAGGTTAATGAGTTGCTAAAGGAGGTCCAAGACAAGCAAAACAATGAGCAGCCCCCTGATGGTTTTAACCCTGAATCAGTAGCCAACAGGTTGAAGCATGAGGAGAAGCAGCGCACAATACGCCAAGTAGAATCTTTACTGAAATTAGCTGCGAAACTGGAGTGGTGATACCTAATGCCTGTGAAAATGTTGTGGACCCTTGGATACCACATCTAAGTCTGTCATTGTCTAGCATATGAAATTAAATGTTGAATCTTCCCCATCCACCAGATGAAGTGGATTAGTGAATATAGAGCTTTTTATGTATGTTGGTGTGTCTTGCATCTAACCTCTCGTGAATACCTAGTGTTATGATGTAATGACTTTTAGGCATGTAAAAGTATTGGAGTCATATCGATGTCATTTTGCAGATAAAGATACGGATGTCCATGGATATACAAAGTTGGTAAAACAGTTTCACCATCTATCAGAAGCAAGTACCGCTTACATGCATACATGGGATTTGATGCTAAGTGGATTGGTGGGATCAAGGTCTTTACATGCTCACCCTCTTTTTCTTCGTTGATTAATATGCATCTCGTGGGTTTGGTTAAAAGCTCCCATGGCCTTAGGCATAGGCGATCCACTCATCCATTATTATGGGTAGTTGAAACTGCCCATAACTTTCCATCGGCGTAAGCATTTAGATAATGTGGAATGCAACATGACATGTCCAAAATCCCTAAGAAATTAAGGGTTTTGAAAATGGTAATTCAATAATGGATTACTTGTAGGGTAGCCAGAATAAGGAGACATTAGATCTTCCCATGTGATTTCGGTTATCTAAGTCATTACTAATATCTTGATTTTGGTTTTGAAATTTTCAAGCATCAATTCGAGTATTGATTCAAAGAAAAGTTTTAAATGACCAACTTGTCATACTTTCACGATGCCACTAAGATCGAGCGATCGAATTGTTCGATTCCCACCCCTCGAATACGACCCTAGGTTGGTCTATATTTTGTTGAAAATAAAGAGATAGGTTTTTGAACCACAAAAATTGGAGTTGTGGACAAATAAAAATTGTATTGTTACTAGTTGTCTAATACATGTATTGGACGTCTAAAGCATTGAATGGACATCCAATGCACTTGTTAAACATGCAGTCTTTGAGGCAAAGGGTATGGGACAACTAACATGCATGTCAGAGAACTTATTTTATCGTATAGATTGTCTAATCATGTTGCTATACATCCTCTTGCCCAATGAAAAAATAAAAAACTTTTGTGCAATATATTTATATGATTCTTGTTATGCTTAGTGTAATAATCGCTTATGTGATCTTTATGGTCGCTCTTATATCCAAAAGCAACAAAAATCTCTGTCCAAATTTTTAGGTTCGTATTAGAAATTTAAATCTGAGAGTTTTTGCCATACAAAAAGTCCAAAAAACTATTTTTAGGTTAGATGTCAAGTAGGGAATTACCTTATAAATTTTGAGGCTTCTATAAAAGTTTTTAAAATTTGCACACTGACTTGGGTTAAACTACGGAATAGAAAGCATAAATTTAATCTATCCATATTTTTAATTGTTTTTCTACAACTTCAAATCATGGGAAATTATTTGCATCTGTTTCCTTACTGAGTTAAGAGTTTCAGGAAAATTAGATAGGATTTTTTTGTCTCCGGTAGGTTTAGGTAGACATGTATCTTTCAAGTGGGGTTAGAATAATTTTTTTGCCTTGCTTGGAAAACAAAAATACAAAAAATAGAAAAAAAAAATACACATTTGTCTCATCAGTCAAGAAGCAACTTGAGTACTTCTCCTTTTGAGATGACTTAAACTCCCATCTTTATAATTAATTGTTTACGAGTTAGAAAAATTTTAATTAAAATGTTGTGATTTTTGTGCTACAATGACAACAATATCGTTGGACAAATTTCATGCACCATGTCCCGTTCAAGTGAGTTGGATTTTGGTCAAAATTGCCATATTCCTAAACTTCACACGTGACAATAGTTGCTATCAATGTGTTGAGAATTCCAAAATTGTATTTTTGACTGATGAAATGCCATATTTCATAATGATGAACACTTGATTAGGATTTAATCAAAGAATAATGCATATCAAGAGAGTCGTGAAATTCATCTCGAATAGGTCATGCATATCAATAGCTGGGCCCATAATATATCCAAACTAGTTAGATATACAAGCAATGACTAGTCTCAACGGTCATCCAGGATGTAAAAGTGTTTTCATTCCTAAACGAGAATTCTCAAGAAGTATTCAACTTGTGAGATATTGAATTCCATGATAAAGATACTTGAAGTGAGAATTAGACTAAGAGAAACAAAGAATCTTGAAAGGTTGCAAGAACTTAATCAAGATCCAAAACCAAATTTGAAGAGAATCAACATTGAATGAATTTGCTTAACTTCTTAAAAAGAGTTTCAATGTAGTAAAATCCACACTCAAAAATTTTGGATCTCATATCTCAAATGAGTTTGAGAATGATTCGCCCTTAGATAATGAATCTTGGAGGATTATAACATGAGGGATTGGATGAAGGTTATAAGGTTGAGTCCAATCATAATCCAAATAGGCATCTAGACTAGAATGATCCATAAGATATTGTGGACGCATTCAAACCTCAATAATGCTTAGACTCATGTAAGGGTTACTAGAAGCATAATAATAGTGCCATATGCAGATAATCATTGTGATCATAAGATGGGATAACAATATCTAAAGATTGAAATCTAAAAGTTTGATCAAAAAATGTTTTCAATGACCAACCTAAGGATCACTGAAACATGAAATGCTTGATAGATTTTCCATCGGAGAATGTTACATCGTGGTAACATTTTCTTAATGATTTTAAAATGTAATCTTTGGCGCAAATATGATGCCGACTCAGACATGTTGTGTGTTATGTCGATGGCTAGTAACTGTCAACATTATCTTTCTTCAACGATTTATCAGAAACATTGAGGAAGACACTTTTGTCTACAGTTTCAGAAGCTGTCGAGAATGTTATTATTGCCAACAGTTTTAACTGAAACTGTCAAGGTATATATTTTTCTCTTTGGTTAAAAAATCATCAAAAATGTAGAAACTGCTAATTGTAAATCGTCGAGAATGAGGTCATCTTCAGTAAATTGAATGGCTTTTTTCGATAATTATATAATCGTCGTAATTTATATATACTGATAGTTATTTTTTCAAACTATCAACAATAGTCTTTTTTGTTTTAAGTAGAAACTAATCTTTATAAAACACCTATATAAACAACACTACAAGAATATTCACTATTGACGACTGTTGAAAACAGTCGACAATGTAAAAATAATAGCCAAGAAATAGGGTCGAGGAATGTACTATCGCTAGTGGATTTTCTCGACCGTTCTTGAATAATACCATCGGGAAAAAGGCAAAACCCCACTCGATGTATAATTGTTTCTCTTGTCTGTTTTCAACAGTCGACAAAGGTTTTTTTTTACCATTATAGATAAATCGTTGACATAAATATCTACGTCGATCGGTATTGAAACGATCAAGTAAGATCTTATTTTCGACCATTTGAAAACGGACGAGAATTATGCTATTGTCGTCCGTTTGTGAACGATCAACAATACTAATATTCTCGACCGTTCTTATCTAACGATCGAAAATACCAATATTTTCGTCCATTCTCAAACGATCAAAAATATTAGTATTGTCGACCGTTTGTATCTAACGGTCGAAAATACTAATATTCTCATTTGTTTTTAAATGGTCAATAATTTCTTGTAATTTTGGTCAGATACCATTCTCGTTCGTTGGAGAACGGTCGAGAATAGTTGTATTTTTTTTCAATTAATGTCTTTTATTTATGTAGAAGGCATGTAGAAAACTAAAAATTCTATAAAAATATAATCAATCACACAATTTAAAACATTTGCATCTAATTAAAACACTAGAAATGAAAATAAAAGTTTCATATATTTAACAATGTATACAAAGTCCATTACAAATGGTAATGTATATAAAAAATACAATAATCATGTTGCAGCACCAATGCCTCTAGCATTACCACCACCTAAATCGTCGTCGTCACGATGATCTCTAAACTGATGAAAGGATTGGTGATCGATATCTCCTTGCTGAAGTACCCTCAGGAGCTCCTTGATAGTCTAAGTCGACTCCCTGAACTACGTGGTCAACTCATAGCTCCGCTGGTCCTTCTCCTCATGGGGGCAACGTAATAGTGCAATTTCCTTCCTCATCTCCTGTACCTTAGCTGAAGAGGACGATGCCCCCTTTCTCCCATACGAGGTGGAGAAGGTCTCGCTCCTCCCTACGCTACAGACATACCTATCATGCTCAGGTGGCATGACGGTTCGGAACACCTCCTCTGCAGTCAGTGGCTGCTGAACTGTACCAGAGTTGGTGTCTCCAGGAGGATGCATTTAAGTTGACCATATTATCCTAAAAGAGATTGAATTACATTAAGTAATTTCATTTTATTACAATTACGAAATGAAATAAAAGTATTGTATATTTTAACTTATGTGTCTCTACTGATATGTGTCATGAAGTGATCAAGGCATGTTTTGCGAATTAAAATTAGGGTTTGGAGGACCCGTTGTCGTAGCTCGCAAAATGCGTCGATCAAATAAAATTTATAACTGAAACTTGAAAAGTGAGTCCCGGGTCGAACACAGGGAGGTGAACATTTGGTTTAGGAAAATCCATGTTTATCTTTTATTTATTTTTGTCATTTTTGTCTTTTCTAATTTCTTTGATTTTTTTAATAGGGCAAGAGATCAAGTCGATGAAATCTAGCTAATCTACTTGCAAAATAAAAAGAGAAAGACAGAGAGAGAAAGAGAGAGAAGAACAATCATCTATTTATGAATAAATGTTTGTTACAACTACGAAAGCGGAAAAACTACACTACAAAAGTGAAAAAGATATAAAGAGGTGAGAGAATCCCCCTCCACAGTTGCTCAGAGGATGACTCGCTCTAACGTTACCTGAGGAAGGTGGTGAGGAGCGGGACGAAGGAGGACGCAATCGGAGGACGGAGGATGGGGCAAGATGGCGTCGCGGAAAGGATCTTCTTCCTGAAAGGCGGTGAGAGGACGGCCACAGGATGCTCCACGAATGGGGATGAGGGGAGGGAAAACTATTTTCTTTTCTACTCTAGAAGAGCATCCCAGGCTTAAGACAAACTCTCTCTAGAGCCTTGAAGGTGGTGAGAGGAAGAAAGGAAGAGATGAAGAAGGGGAGGTGTAGGGGTCCTTTTATAGTGAAGGGAAGAAGGCAATTCGTGTAGAGGGCATTTAGTGACATCAAAGGCGTCGCTGTAGATCCGCGCTAGCCAATCCCCCAAACGTCGCTAAAGCTTGCTGGCACTCTTCAATTCCTTTGCTGGCACGCGCATAGCGTAGGCCATTAGTGACAGCTACAAGCGTCACTAAAGGCCCACCAGGTTGTTGCTAAAGGTCAGTGCCAACTAAGCACTCGCCCGCACTCAGATGGCATTGGATGGCACGTGGGGATGTGCACCGACACCCGCGTGAGCACATCAGGTCATCTGTTGTGCCACATGGAAGCACACATATCGTCGATCACCGATCGTGCGGTTGAATTTGCACGCGCCTCACCGCAGAGTTGGATTGGAAGCACGATGCAATTCGAACCCGCGTCCCTTTGATCTACGGAGGGTGCTTAGCCACTGTGCAGAGCCCTCCTTTGTGTCGCGAAGAGGAGAGCAGTGCGAAGGCCTCTCTGCTGTTGGATCAAGATCCAACGGTTGGGAGTGGAGGTCGTAGATGAAGAGTGGGTGCCTTTAGTTGCTGCTGGCCGGTGTTGGGTGGCTTGGATGGTGCCACGTGGTGCCATCTGGGTCGTCCATCTTCGGTCTGTTGCAGAAGGTGCCACGGTGCTCAGATCGAGATAATTCCCGCTCTGTCGGACTGCAATCGTTGCTCCGGATCCATCCGTACGGTCAGATTTTTCATCCGAAGCCCATAAGGATGTCGCATTGCCCTCCTGGCTGTTGATCTTCCTCATACTTCATATGATGCTACAGGACTCCGATCTAGACGATTTCGGAGGTGTTAGACTCCGATCGTTGTCCTGATCAATCCGTACGATCCGATCGTCCATCCAAGGCCTTGAAATAAATCATCTTCTCTCCTGACCATAAAAAAGACCTAATTAACCTAAAATATATACAACCACTCTAAATGCAAAATGATGCATGCTATGCAATATTTATAATATAAAATGCAAATCTAAGCCTAAGAACATGCATTATTAGGCATTTTAACCTAAATAGATGTGTCTATATCATGAAGCCACTCTCTATTTCCCTCACTATACATCTTGCTATGAGTGGCCTCATATACTCCCACCCGATCAAGCTGGGCACCTTCATGCATGGGAGACTATAATATTTTGAAACAGTTAATTAAAATAAATTAAAAATATTATAAGGTTTAAAAGAAAATAATAATTAAAATACTTATGTATAGGGATTTCATTCCGCTTATACTCCTCCTACACAAGACATGGGTCCTTGGTGGAGCTTTAGCCCTCTTTATCTTATTCTTCTTAGCCTACTCCTGAAATAAAGGTATAATTTATTAACTTAGAAATTAGTTAAATGATAATATATGCAATACTTTTACCTGTGTCGCATGATCATGCCAATGCTCACACGCTTCCTTCCAAATGCGTGGGTGTATTAGAAGAGGCCCATTACGCAATGCCTCATCATGATTCATGTTCTTATAATACTAAAAAATATATTTGTAATGTTAGAAGTAGTATTAGAATTATGAAAAATAAAATAAACAAATACAGTTAAAATTTATCTTTTACCTTACTCTTCATCTCCAACTTCTAGTCTTTGTGAGTCTTGGTCGCGTGCTTGAGAATATATTTGGGAATGTTTGGGTCGTCGCCTAATTGAAGATGGCCTGCATTAGTAGGAGAACAGAAATTGTTACATAATTTAAAGTTATATAAAGCAATGTAAATAAGTTATTAATTTTTACCAATTACCTCTAACTCTCGGATGAGCTGCCTCTTCAGCTCCTTTAGCACCTTCCTCCAATCGAAGTAGGACAGTGGGATGATCGCTTTTGTCAACATACCCAATCTGCTGATGAATGGTGGATACTCCACTGCTTCCGCCGCTGGTGTGATCCTAACTGAAATGTGGATCCCATGCAGAATTCTCTTTAGGTCCCTATTCCACGTGGGACCTCTTCCCCTACGTGCACCTGTAACACAGAATTATAACATAAAATAAAATAACAAAGAAATAAATAAATCATAACATTTATCAAACTTTAATTTCGTACCAGTACTACAGGAGGGTGGTGCAGAACATCCCGGCTGAGAAGGATCTGGGTCAGCCAACTACTCTGGCTGATCATCCAACCCAACCTCCTCATCAAATGAAGTATTATCCTCCTCCTCGTCCTCATTGGCGAGTGCATCCTCGTAGTCAAGATCCTCTGCTGGGAAATCCGTTGGAGGAGGCATTAGACTCTTTTCCTTTCCCCTACCCCCCCTCCCTCCCTAAACTTTGGAGATATCGAGCCATATATCCAGGCCTCAGAAACTGCTGCTGAGGTGCCTGGGGCTCCTCACGGGGGGGCTGAGTCGAGTGCTACTGGTGGTGAGCCTAAGGCTACTGAGGCTGCTGGCAGGGGGCCTCAAGCTCCTTATAGGTGGCATCATCTCTGCCACTCCTATTAGCCTTTTTCTTGAATATAAATTATGTAAAAATAAAACAAATAATGAGATATTTTTAAAAAAATTCGACAGCCTTTCCCTTAGATATTTTGATTTTTCAAAAATCCTGTATGAAACAAATTTTGAAATAAATGAAAATAAAGAAGCATAGAAAAAAAAATAAATTCACAATTCATTTCTCCTCCCTCTTCTTCACATTCCGTTCCCCTTCGCCCCTCCATTTCAATCTCCCCTTACATTCCCCTTCCCCTCCCTCTTCTTCACATTCCCCTCTTCCCCTTCACCCCTCCATTTCCCTTTCCCCTCCCTCTTCATCACATCCCTTTCCCCTTCCCACATCCTTTCCCCTTCCCTTCCCTCTAATTCACATTCCTTTCCCCTTCGCCCCTCCAATTCCCTTTCCCCTCTGTCTTCTTCACATTCCCTTCCCCTTCGCTCCTCCATTCCCCTTTCCCCTTTCACTCGCTCTTCTTGTTTTCCTTTTCACATTCACTTATCCACATTGAATTAAACATCCAATCAAGAAAAGTGGTCACAACCCCCACACAATAACAAAAAAAAATAAATTTATCAAGAATAAAAAAAGTGGGCACATCCCACATAATCATAATTTTACCAATATTATCTAAATTAAACATAAGTGGGGACACTCCACATGTAAAAGAAAACGAGCTTTTAAAAAATTTAAATAAAGTGGTAAAAGAATCTCACCATAATGGAGAACACAGAGAAGAACCTCAAATAATCTGAAAAACCTATATGACATAGCAATAAAATAAAACTCAGTTTGTAATAATAAAAAAAACATAAGCTTGAAAAAAAATGATCAATATAAGCTTTGAATAATTAAATATAAACTTTAAAACACGTTTTCTTTAATAATTTCATTTATAAGATACGAATTAATATAAATACCAAATTACCTTATATATCAATATCCATTACACTAGGGGCAAGTTCTTGATTTTGTTGATTTTCCTGATATGCTTCAGATTCAACATCTGGGTCGAGATCTTTTCTTGCATCATATTGTTCACACGGTAGAACTCTAACGGGTATTATCCATCCATTTCTGCTATTATCTGGCACGTAAAATAATTGTGCTACCTGACAAGCTAATGTGAATGGTTTTGATGATTGAAAAATGCGATGATTCTTACATAACTCAAGAAACCATGTTTCTTATCAACTTTGAATCCAACGTCTTCTTTGAAAACATCAAACTAATCACACTTGAATAAAACTACCCTAGAATCAAACCTGTAACTCATTTCTACAATCTCTTTATAATTTGAACATAGTACCCATCACAACCAGTGCTTTGTCACAAATAACGACGACTCCTGCCTGTTGCGTGGCCTTTGCATCATCAATGGACTATACTCAATCTGAATCCGTTAATTATGTAACCCGAATGGTAACGTCTGTATGTCAAAGATGTATCAACAATTACATCAAAATCCTGTACCAACCGTGGATCCCCCTGTTCTTTCAGTTTATTTACATGATCCTTAAACTAATCAATGAACTGCAAGTTGCGTGTAGATGGCATAGAGGATTCTTTGAATTTATTGTAAAATTCATCAACTTCTAGAATTTGCTTCAGAATATATAAGTGTGCCAATCGTCGGTCCTTTTCCGAGATGGGCTTGAACTTCATCCGGATGATCGACCTTCCTCTGATGTCAAATATGGACAGGCAATCTTCATAATTACCATTAAATCCTCCATCATAATTCCGTTCAAGATAATTAAATCGATTGTCTGTCTCATTCATGTACATGACACAGAAGTTAATGCATTCCTCTACAAGATATCCTTCCACGATTGACCCTTCTGGCTTTGTCTTATTCAAGACATAATCTTTCAACTTCTTCTAATATCGTTCAATTGGATACATCCATCTATACTGCATAAGCTCAACAATTCTCGCTTCATTCGCAAGATGAAGCGTGACATGAACCATTATGTTGGTAGGAAAATTTACTCTATTTTACAAAGTGTGATCACAATTTCTTTATCCTAGGACTCCAGCAATTCGAAATCTAATGTCTTTGAATATATTACTTTAAAATATCTACTCATCTATGTAAAAGAATCGACTACCCGATCAGGCATCACTCCACGTATCTCTAGTGGAAATAAGATTTGCATGCACACATGAGAATCATGACTTTTTAACTCAGTAATCTTCTTCTGCGCTTCATGTACGCAACGTGAAAGCTACAATGAATACACATCTAAAACCCGCAATCTTTAAGGAATGAGAAAATCTTTTGTCTCTGCTCTCCAGTAAGATTATATATAGCTTGTGGAAAGTGAGACCCTCCTTTTTCAACGTGCAACTCAGGACAAATATTCAAAATTTTCATATCATTTCTTGTTCTAACTATATTCTTTGGGCTGTCTGTTAGGTTTAATACATCAAGAATGTTGTCCATTACATTTTTCTCGATGTGTATAACATCTAAATTGTGTCACACAGTCAAATCCTTCCAATATGGAAGATCCATAAAAAATATGTTTTTCTTCCTAAACCTTGAATTGCGCAAGGAAATCAAGTCATTCTTTAAAAGACGACCCAAACGTAGTTCACCGAGCTGTTGCAATGTCTTCATGATTTTCATCCCCGACAACCTAACAAAACTTGTATTGAGTTTATTTTTCGGATTCATTGACGAATACCGACATGCTTTACCATCAAATTTGTCCTTAAATTGTGATGTTCACTATCTGTGTTCAATGGGAAAAAACCTATGGTGCCTTAAGGAACAGAACTTCTTACTTTCTGGTAATCTCAGGTAATGAGTATCATCCATACAAATTGGACAGGCGAACTTCTTCGTACTCCATCCTGATAAATTCGCATATGCTGGAAAGTCATTGATTGTCCACAGTAATGCTGCATGCAACTGGAAGAATTGTCTCTTTTGTGTGTTATATGTTTGAACACCATTGTACCACAAGACTTTTAGTTCATCAATCAATGGTTAGAGATAAACATCTATCGCATTTCCTAATCACTTGGTGTAAAGACTCATTCTGATTTGAGCCTTTTAAGACATCTGGAGTGTCAGCCAGACGTCTGGACCCCTTCCCAAACATCTGGAAATTGAAAAATCTATACGCGCTGTTGCTTCAGCGCGCAGACCCTTCTCTCTCTTCTTTCTCCTTTTTCCCCCGCCGAACCTTAACCCCCAGCCTATAAAAGAGACCCTCCTCTCCTCTCCACTCCACCACTACCACCATCCTCCCCACTCCACTGCTGTGAGCTGCGGCGCACGCGAGAGAGAGAGCGAGAGTGAGGAGGAGGAGCGAGCGTGAGGAGGAGGAGAAGGCCGAGGTCGCGAGCTTCATGGAAGCTCGTAGGAGGTTCGCACGGCCACCGCAGCGCATGTGGGAGGAGAATGTCAGGGCATCGTCCCTGACCTTCTGCAGCAGTCGAAGCTTTAACGGAGTGGAAAGAGCCGCGGCGGAGCGCAGCGAGAAGTGCAGGAGTGCGGTCTGGTACTGGAGTTTCTCCAGTATCAAACGTCCGGAGGGTCTTCCGGATGACTAGCTAGATGTCTGGCGTCGACACCAGACGTCTGAAAGTGGGTGTATCGCAAAGGTACGTCTCCCTCGCGGTTACAACCATGCAAGCTGCACCGCAGGTGTGATTTGCTTGGCTAAAAGTCGTGCGCTACTCTGTCGTGCGTAGGAGCAGCTTTGGGAAGGTGCACGGCACGCCCTCCCACACTTTTCGGACGTTCGGACAGCTTACCAGACAATCGGAGGCATTCCCAGACAACCGAAAGACTGGCCAAACGTCTGAAACTGAGTCCAGACGGTCGAGGAGGAGTCCTGGACGTCTGAGATCACCGCAGGAGCTTGAAGTGAGTCTCTGTGAGTTTTAAGACATTTGGACTTGTTTCCAGACATCTGATTTGGGTCTGCAGACATGTTTTTGACCCATTTAGGATCCGATCGAGATCCGTTTTACGCAAACAAAGTATCTATGGTTTCCTTGTGAATTCCTCTACATGTTAGAAACCTTTATACACTATTTTGAATCTTCCGTTGTGGTGTGTTCCTTGGTATAGGACTTCGACCTGTTGCATGTCTGGGGCTTGCAGAGGCGCGTGGGCCTGCAGTTCGAGCTTCCAATACTCCCGAATTGTCTAGTAGAGTGGTCCACCCCTGTGCCATTTATAAAATATGAATGCAATCTATGAAAATTAGATAACTAGAAACCTAAGATGCGGCATGAACCCTAAGACGAGAAATGGTTGAACCACTTGTTTGTGTGATTGAAATTATAGTTATGAATGAATGAGCTAAATGGTGAGCAATTGCCTGTTGATAAATATGAGCTGCCTATTAGAATATGAGCTGCCTGAGATAACTGAATAGTTACCCGTGTTATCATTTGTTGCATGTGTTAAATTGTGGAAATACGAGCTGCATGTGTATGAACGAGAACCAAATTGTGAATGATGAAACCTGGATTGGAATAATGTGATAAACATGAGCACGAACCCTACGGGGAGTTAGGAGTAGAGCTCCTGTGGATAGATGGAAAAGCCCGGAATATGGATGGGAAGTGTGCTAGCCCTTGAGTACATGGTACAAAGGAGAGCGACTGTCCCCTTTTTAGTGTAGAGCAGAGCTATCCGCCCTTGGGTTGGGACCCAGGGTTAGGATTGACCACTCTACACCAACTTCTATTGGCCCTCGCGTACACGGAACCGGGGAGAGCTACTAGTGTAGGGAGGGAGCTAGCCACCCCACGGGGCCCAGGGTTCAGCTAGCCACCCTACACCGACTTGTTAGACCCTCTGGGCAAACCAGGGTAGTTAAACGAGGGTGCATGGACTGTGGAAGGGCGAGACCCCTATTTTTGAGAGGGCTAGGCCCTATACTATTCCATGCTGTACTTTGGGCGTACCTGCTAATGGAAACGACTGGCCTCGTGCCAGTGCAAGGTAGCTACCCATGCGCTTATCGTGTGTGCCGTAGTCACCGCTACGTCTATCAGTGACCTCGGGGCGGTTGACTGAGTGTAAGACTACCACGGGGGACTCTCCCAGCCAGGAGAGCACCACGTGTACCTTCTACTCTTCGGAAAAGGCTGCAATCAAGATCGTTCCCACGAGGAACATGCAAGATCAAGAAAGAAATCTGAAAGTAAACCAATGGGGTGAAAAGAAATTACTTGTAAAATAAATAAATGGAAAAGATAAATTTACCTACTAGTTTTACTGCTTTAGATAGTTTGGTTACTACTCTACTCAGCGTTCGCTGACTCCATTTTCTCATAACCCTATACAAGTCTAGGAGTTGAGCAGCCCGAGTTACCGGCTGCAAAGGGTGCTGGGTCCAGTCGAGCCCAACAGTAGTTTTCGTACTGTTGTTATACTCTCTTTTCTACTAGTGAGTTTCAGACTTTTGTTTACTGTTCCTATTACTGTACTTTTATTCTACTTTCTTATTATTGTGGTGGTATGTACTAACTAACAACTTTTACCTTCCTTTACTGCTTGTACGCTTTTACTGTTAGTTATATTGCATAGTGTATGTGGTTTATTTTCCTGCTTTTCGATTCTTTCTTGTTGGATGACTTGGTCTTGGGATTGATCGAGTCGAGTCGATCTCGGGTTCTGTAGGGATTCAGGAACTAGGTCGTAACACTTGGGTCCTCGGATAAGAAGAGTTAACATCATGAATGCGGATCGCATGCATTGCAATGGGGGTAAGTTGTAAGTTAACATTACCACCGGCCATATGGAATATGACGGATACATATTCTTGAATGGTTTGAATCCATCACTTGCAAGCCCCAATCTCATATTCCATGTCTCTTTTGCAAATAATGTATGATTCTCGTTAAATAAATTCCACTCATCAAAATCGGCTAGATGACGGATGCGTCCATCTTTTGATTTATTCTCCTGATGCCACGTCATCAGTTTTGTTGTTTTACTAGAAATGAATAGTCGTTGTAGCCTCTGGATCAATGGAAAATAACGAAGAACCTTCTCCGGTTGTTTCTTCTCACTTGTGTTTGTTAACTTACCCACCTTATACCTCTCCTTACCACGTTTAGGATAGTTAGTCAACCCAAAGTGCTCATTTCTGTGTAAGACACAGTCATTACGATAGGCATCAATCTTCTCGCATTTCAGTCCGAGCCCACGTATCTGCTTCTTTACATCATACCATGATTTAGGATACCTAGCAGGATTATTTAGTAGCTCCCCAATGAATTCAAGAACCTCAGACATTAATTTCGTAGCGGCTCTATTCATCACTTTTATCTAAAATAACTTGAGAATGAATGACAACTTCAACATTGACATTATTCCAGGAGCAATAGAATCCTCTGTTGCCTTGACTGCATCGTAAAACTCATTATAATCTCGTAATGTCTCATCGTTATCTACATCCTCAGGATCTGCTGCTCTCATATCATTTAACATTTCATCCAATTCATCTCCTTGATTAGCATTACTTTCTTCAAAAGCTTTAATTGTCTCATTTTTTACCTCTCCTCTAATTTTCTCACCATGAGCTGTCCAATTTACATAATGCTACCACCAACCGTTACACATCACATCCTCAAAAACTGTCTCGATCATGAAAAAATCCATTCAAACAGTTCTACATGGGCATAAAATCAGCTGAAGGAATTCTTCTCGTCTAAATGTCATCCTAACATCATTAAATGCCCACTTCAAAAATAAACTCACTCCACTCTTGTATTCGTGGTAATTCAAATTCCTCAGACTAATCCATGAGTTATCTATGATAATTAACCTAAATGTCAAAGACAACCACTCATAAGTTAGACACGAATAAGAAAAAAATGTGTATTTTAAGAAAATTTTCACTTGATAGCCCATTCTTGAAAATTTGATCACAGCATTACTTCTTACATACAACCAGTGTTTGGAAAATTTCAGCAGCATTTCCTCATATTTCTCCAGTATACCCTCAAGACTAAGCTTAACTACATCCCCAATAGCCCCCACTAAAGGGCACTTTGAGAATGAAGCTAAGATTAGTTGGTATACCGGAGAAGAGCAAGAAAGTGCGACCGAAATTTCTCCAAACACTAGCCACATGTAAGAAGTAACCCTAAGTTGTGATCAAATCTTCAAGGACTTCCCTTAGTTCAGAACTTCTCTAAACTAAGGATGACGACACTTATGGCATGTTATAAAAACAACGCATCGTGCATGTAAGTGAGGTATGCACACACTCTGCATTGTCCGTATAACATGATCATAAGTTTCGACGGGTTAGTATTTTGACACAATTATATCCCTCCCACAACCTATTACCTAGGGGTTAGAGTTCCTATTGTTTATCATGAAGTACTTCTAAATTTGTGCAAATGTGTGTATCTACAAAGTTATAATAAGAATTTCATAATCAAACATAAATATCATATAATTCAATTATAAATTACAATTTAATTGAAGCATAAGTTTATGGGTAATAAGATAATCATGTTGACTACTCGACTGATGATGTGAAATGGACTTCTACTCTTTTTGTCACATTTACATAGTAGTGAGGAATTTTACCTTAAATTAGCAAACACTCTAGGTTTAAGATCGATAAGATGGCACCAATGCCCTTTCAGCAGTTGCACTTCCAGTCTGTAGCAAGCAGGAGTTAGCTTACATCGCAGGAGGTGGTCATTCTTGCTATACAGACCTGCAATGCTTGCAATGGTAGTCATTACCACCGTATGTGTATCGGGCTCTTACTGAAAGGCCCTCTAGAAGCTATATATGTCCTCCCACCGTTCAGATGGGAGTCTTTAGGTTATGGCTCGATGTAATGCATTTTGTATGTGGCTATCATGATATATCCTAAGCAAGTATTTGTAGTTATGTAAGTCTCAGGGTAGAGCTTCACCATTGATCTTTTAAGTATTTACATCTAAGTAGGAAGGGTGTTTTACCTCTAAATAGGTCTCCTCTATTTGCGTGCATGAATGAATTGTCTTTTTATATCTCAGAAAGAGCATCAAATGCTCATTTATGGTAAATCCTTTGGGAAACTTGCAATAAGGTGAGAGACAAGAGAGGAATAAACGAATCACAATTAACATTTCTCTATGTCCAAAAGAAGGTAGTGCTTGTTTAATAAGTGATTGAGGTAACCTATTAGAATGACTCAGTGGTGGGGTAGTTGGCATTTACCCATGGGAAAAATCTAAGCTAAGTTGTTCTCCATCTTAAAAATTGAAACTCTCTTATTGACAAGGATCTTAATGGGACTTCTAGATGGTTGGAACTTTAAATTTTCTAATTTTGGAGACTTTGCTGTTGTCACACATCAAAACCAAGGAATAGTTCATTTTGACTCTGGTTAATTCAAATATCTGGGTCCCCCCTTTCGAAAGTCAAAAGAAAGACTCTACGAGGGGCCTACAGAACATCAATTCAAACCACATGAACACCACCCTTAAAGAAGGTCTTAATCTCACCAGATATACTTCAGAGCAGTCTTGGCCTCACACAAAGCAACTTGGTTGAAAAGCAAACGATGACTTCATAAATGATAATTATAACCCCAATAATGTGCCCAAACTCTAATTTCAAATTCACATGGATTGCATGTCTCATCATCAACACCCAACACACACACACTAATAATAAATTTAACTACACTAATAATTTAACTAAACATTGAAGCACACATTGTAATTGCATTCATAATTAAATTTCTAACCTACATAGTACATTGGAAAAAAATAAATTAATCTAAACCCAAGTGGTACATTAGGAAGGGAGACGAGGGGGATGGGTCAGGTGGAGGTGGTGCTGGTGGGAGGAGGAGGAGGAGGTGGGGGCTATAGGGGGTGGTTGTGGCACTGCTGGTGGCAGGGGGTGGCAGGTGGTGGTGGTGGCGGGGGTGGCAACAAGGGGTGGTGCTGCTGGTGGTGACGGGGGCTAGCGACGAGGGGCGAGGTGTGGTGGTGCATAGGGAAGAGGCGGAAGGAGGAGGAGGAACCGAGGGAGGAGGGCTACCTAAGGAGGACGTGCACGTCGACGAAGAAGAGGGGCCAGGGGTGTCGGAGCCGGTGCTTGGGGGAAGCTCTGGAGGAAGGGCCGCAGAGGAGGAAGCGATCTGGAGGAGGAAATGATTTGGGAGGAAGGGGGAGGGTGTCGGGGCCACACAAGGGATTTTAGTCAACCTTTCTCAACCGTTACGGAGAAACGGCTGCAGATAGCATTTGAAAAATTAGCCTTTTCGAGTGGTGGGTTATGAAAAGCTAATCCTCGACCATTTTTTCATGAACGGTCAAGAAAGAACATAGAACCTTCTTAACTGTTACATAGAAACGGTCGACGATTGTCCTTGAAAATTAACTTTTCAAGTCAACGGCTTATCGTTGACCGTTTTCTCATAAACGGTCGAGAAAGGACATAGATCTTTCTCGACTGTTACATAGAAATGGTCGACGATTGTCCTTAAAATTAACTTTTCAAGTCGGCAGCTTGTCGTCGACTGTTTCCTCCCTCATTAACGGTTGAAAACACTCTTATTCAACCAAAACCTCTGCCCGATAGATGAGAAACTTAATGATGGATTTTTTGGCAACCGTTTTCCTTATAAAGGTCGAGAATATTCAATATTAGCAACCTTTGTAGAACGGTCAAAAATTCACCAGCGAAAATAGTGCCTTTTCTACTAGTACAAGTAAACATCCTAGAAATACAATGACACAACAAAATAAAGCATAACATTTAAAATGGAAATTTTCATATAAATAATAAAGTGTTTACAAAATGTATACAAATACTAACATCATGTTAGGGCACCTATGCCATCAGCCTTACTTGTATCATCGGCATCATGATGATCCCTAAACTGGTGGAATGATGGATGATCGAGACTGTAGGTTCTAATGGAGGGGGGTGAGATTTGTGTGATACGAAAATAGTGCGGAAATATAATATAACAATCACACAAAAGAGCAATCTCACAAAGGCACAAAGGATTTTTAGGTAGAAACCCAAATCCAAGTAAAAACCACCACCTAAACCTCTCGATTTTGGATTTCCCAATCTACCTAGTAGATCAAATCCACTAACATATTACTTAAACAAGGGTAGTTCAACATCTTACAACCACGCTACTTTTCAACCAAGGGTAGTGTAACATCAAATCCCTCCTCTTCACGAGAAGTATTTTGTCTTGCGATGGAGACAGGAATTCGCTAAGCGAATACCCAACAAAAAAGATAGAAAAACAAATAAACCTATGGAGCCACAGAGAGTAATTTAAACTGTGCTACTATAAGCTAGGGTTCTCCCCTTAATCGGAAGTACGTAGGCGTGAAGTGCACAATGTAACGGTGCTCTTTGATGTATGCTAGAAGCTTAGAGAGTAGGGTGACTTTTCTTCTAGTTGATCTTTTCTTTCCTTGGACACAAATGTAAGTGGAAGTAGTTTCTCTAGGTGTCTTTAGCTTAGGAAGGGTCCTCTCCTATTTATAGAGGTCCTAAGAAGTATTTGGAAGTCTACCAAATCATTTTAAGACATCTGGGAAGATTATCAGGTGTCTAATTCTAGATGGGTTAGCTTCCTGAAATTGTATCAGATCGAAACAGGGTTCTAGTGTTTATAGGTCAAACCATAGGTTGGATGTCTGACATAATGGCTAATCGTCTGGAAAGAAATTTCTCTATGGGAATTGATTTCCTGAGGCATAAATGGTCAGATACATCTGACAAATCAAGATTCAAGTCAAATTATGTTTAACGTCTCTTTATCAGACGTCTGGGAGTCTCTACGGACATCTAATAATATTATTAATACAATCATAAGCCAATCCTTGAAGATATTCATTTAATAGGCCAACGGTCCTCTAATTAAACATCTGGCAATGTCATCAGATGTCTTCTAAGACGTGTGGACTATAGGCCAATCGTCTGAAAGCATTGGTCAAAGAATACTAAGTCCAGCCTAAGTGTTTGGACATCTGTACAAAATATCAAACATCTTAAAGTCCATAATCAGATATCTGAGGTCAGTATCGAACATCTGATAAGGCTGTCTAATTTCTGTATTAATTTTCTGATTCTATTCTAAGGTTTGCCTAAGTGTCCTAGTGATGGAATAGTGTTCCTAGGACTAAGGTAAGGTACTTTGGGCTTTTGACATGAATCTAAGGAAATAAAAGAGTAAAGTACAATAAGATAATTACAAAATACAAGAACAAGATATACTTCTATCCAATTCTTAATCTCCAAGCTCCCACGCCATGCGAGGCTCCATCTTCTCTTCTCTTCCATCAAGCTCCTCCAATCTGCTATGAATGCAAGCTTGAGCTCCTTCACATTTGAATCCATTTGCATTTATCCTGAAAGCTTAAACTCATTGCAAATGTTAAATATCAGGTATTTTATTATCATCAAAATCAACAATCAGGTGCCCTTACACCAACAAAAATGTCCTCGCTAAAGTATCTGTAGGAGCTCTCGAATGGTCTGAGTTGACCGCTGTAACTGCATGGCCAACTCCTTAAACTGCGAAGTGAACTCCTTAACCTACGAGGTCAGTTCCTTGATCCACAGCTCCTCTTCATCTCAATATTGTAGTGCTGCAATCTCCTTCCTCATCTCCGCAACCTCAGCTAAAGATGAAGATGCCCCCTTCCTCCCATACCAGCTAAAGATCGTCTTACTCCTCCTTGTGTTACGCATCAATCCTCCATGCTCAGGTGGCATGACAGTCCAAAATGCCTCCTCTACTGTCATTGGCATCTAACCGATATCAGAGGTGACGTCCTTAGAAGGATGCACTAAGTTGACTATTTTTCCCTAAAAATATTGAGTTATGTTAAGTAATATCTTGTAAACGTAAACAAAAAGTAGAAATTATTTTTTTTTAACATAACTTACATGTCTCTATTAGTATGTCTTTTGTACTTATGACCTTCCAATCTCCTTCTTCCCTCCCCCTTACTCCCATTCCTCTTCTTCCATTTCCCCTTCCCCTTCCTCTCATTCCTCTTCTTCCCCTTCCCCCCTCCCTTCCTATCTCCTTCTTCCCTTACTCTTCCTCTAATTCCTTTCTTTCCATTCCCCCCTCCCTTCCTATCTCCATCTTCCCTTACTCTTCCTCTAATTCCTTTCTTTCCATTCCCCCTTCCCTTCCAATCTCCATCTTCCCTTACCCTTCCTTTCATTCCTCTTCTTCCATTTCCCCTTCCCCTTCCTCTCATTCCTCTTCTTCCCCTTCCCCCCTCCCTTCCTATCTCCTTCTTCCCTTACTCTTCCTCTAATTCCTTTCTTTCCATTCCCCCCTCCCTTCCAATCTCCATCTTCCCTTACCCTTCCTTTCATTCCTCTTCTTCCATTTCCCCTTCCCCCATTCCTCTTCTTCCCATTCCCCTCCTCCCTTCCTATCTCCTTCTTCCCTTCCTCTTCCTCCCTTCCTTTTCCTCTTCTTCTACTTCCCCTTCCCCTTCCCCTTCCCCTTCCTCTAATTACTCTTCTTCCCCTTCCCCCCCTCCCTTCTTATCTCCTTCTTCCCTTCCTCTTCCTTCATTCCATTCCTTACTCCCATTCCCTTCCAACATTTCTCAAAACCACAACAGTGGGCACACCCTACATATAACATAAAAATTGCATTTTAAAAAATCACATAAGTGGGTACACCCCACATACAACCTAAAGACCATAATTATCAGTAATTACAGAAGCGGGCACACCCCACATACAATATAAAAACAATAATTATCAATAATTACAGAAGTGGCACACCCCACATACTTCATAAAAACAACAATTATCGATAATTACAAAAGTAGGCACCCCTAGCATACGACATAAAAACAACAATTATAAAAATTCCCGAAAGTAGGCACACCCCACATATAACATAAACATAAAAAATTTAATAGTTACCTTTGAAAAGTGTATAGTCCGAAAGAAGAGGTTCACAACAATACGAACAACCTATGAGAGAAGGCAACAAAATAAACTTAGCATCGACTAAGAAATAAATTTAGGCTGAGAAAAACTATGAAAAAAATTAAAGGACAAATAAAGGAAGCCTATAAGTATAATATTTTTGTTGATTGTTTCATTCCTTAAGGTTTAATGCTTTTATTTATTATTTTATATATCAATGTCCATTGCACCAGGGCCCACTTATCCATCCTATGGAAGTTCTTGGTATGCATCAGTTTTCCCATCAAGGTCAAGATCCTTTTCTGCATCACAGTGTTCACGCAACACAAATCTAACGGGTTTTATCCATCCATTTCTGCTATTATCGGACATGTATAATACTTATGCTACTTGACAAGCTAATGTGAATGGTTCAAATGATTGAAGAATTCAACGGTTCTTATTTAAACTCAAGAAATTGTATTTCTTATCTATTTTGAAACCAATGCATTCTTTAAAAACATCGAACCAATCACACTTAAATAAAATCACCTCGCAATCGTATCTAAAGCTCATATTCACAATCTCTATAATTTAACCGTAGTACCATCACAACCAATACTAAAATTACAATTGACAACAACTTCAGCCAGTGTACGACTTCCGCATCATCAATTGATTTAACTCTGAATCTAAACTCGTTATTATGTGCCTAGAATGGTAACGTCCATAAGTCAACGGTGTATCAGCAATTGTATCAAAATCTTGTATCTACCGTGGATCATTATTTTCCTTCATTTCATTTACACTGTCTTTAAACCAATCAAGGAACTACAGTTTACGTGTATATGGATGCAAGAAATGTTTGAATTCATTGTAAAATGGATCCACTTCTGGAATATGTTTTAGAATGTACAAGTAAGCAAATCGCTAATCCATTTCTGAGATGGACTTGAATTTCATGCAGATAATCAACCTTCCTCTGATTTCAAATATAGATAACTAATCTTCATCATTATCATTAAATCCTCCATCGTATAAAATGGTTATTTATCTCATTCATATACATAGCACAGAAATTTATACATTCCTCCACAAGATATCCTTCGACAATTGACCCTTCTGTCTTAGCCTTATTGAGGGCATAATCTTTCAGTTTCTTCAAAAATCATTCAATTTAATACATCCATCTGTACTATATGGTCCAGCAATTCTTTCTTCATTCGTAAAATGACGTGTGACATGAACTATAATATCAAAGAATGCAAGATGAAAAATTTATTCCATCTTACAAAGTGTGATGACAATTTGTTTATCCTAGTAGTCAAGAATTTCAGGATCTAATGCCTTTGAGCGTATGACTTTAAAATATCGAGTCATCTCTAAAAATGAATCGACTACTAGATCAAGCATCACTCCATGTATTGATAGTGGGAATAAGATTTGCATGTAAACATGAGAATCATGACTTTTTAATCCATTAATCTTCTTTTACGCTTCATCTACACAAAGTGAAAGTTGTGATGGATACCAATCTGGCACTCGAATGTCTTTCAGGAATGAGAGAATTATTTGCCTCTTCCCCTGATTTAAACTGTATATAGCATCAAGGAAGTAAGAGTTGCCTTTATGAACGTGCAGCTCAGGACGAATACCAACATTTTGTATCATTTCTTATTTTTATTGTCTTTTGGATTGTTTGTTAAGTTTAACACATCTAAAATATTGTCCATTACGTTCTTCTTAATGTGCATAACATCTAAATTGTGGCACACTATCAGATCCTGCTAATATGGAAGCTTCATAAAAAATATACTTTTTTTCTAAACCCTGAATGTTGCAAAGAAGTCAAGTCATTTTGAATGAACGACCCAAATGTATGTCACTAAGTTGTTACAATGTCTGCATGATTTTAACATCAGGCAACCTAATTGAATCTATATTGAGCTTGCTTTTCATATTTTTCAACAAATACGAACATACTCTGCCATCAAATCTATCCTTGAATTATAATGTTCGCCATCTGTGGTCAATAGGCAAAAATCTGCAATGTCCTAAGTAATAAAAATTTTTACTTTTAGGCAGTCGCAGGTGATGAGTATAATCCATAAAAATTAGACGTGCGAACTTCCCCTTCGTACTCCATCTTGACAAATTCGCATACGTTGGGAAGTCATTGATGGTCCACAACAATAATGCGTGCATCTGAAAGAAAATTTTCTTATGTGTATCGTACGTTTGAACATTGTTGTTCCACAATACTTTTAGTTAGTCAATCAACGGTTGGAGGTAAACATCAATCGCATTTGCCGGTTGCTTAGGACCTGGGATAAGGAGGGTCAACATCATTAATGAAGGTCGCATGTATAGCCAAGGAGGTAAGTTGTATGTTACCATCACCACCGGCCATATCAATATGACAGGTGCATGTTCTTGAATGGATTAAATCTATCGCTTACAAGGCCCAATCTGACATTACGTGCCTCTATAAATGATGCGTGTTTTTCGTTAAATCCATTTCACTCACCAGAATCTATTAGATGATGGATGCACCCATCCCGTTATTTATTTTCATGATGCCACATCATCCATTTTGCAATTCTATTTGATATAAAAAGGCATTAATGTAGCTTAGGAATCAGCTGAAAATAACGAAAACCTTCTCAACTTGTTTCTTTCCACTTGTATTTGCTTATTTACCCACCTTATACCTTTCCTAACAACATTTGGGATAATTACTCAAACCTACGTACTAGTTTTTGTACAAGCCACAATCAATTGAATAGGCATCAATCTTTTCACAATTCAGTCTAAGCACATGTATATGCTTCTTCGCATCGTACCATAACCTAGGAAACCCAACAAGATTATTCAAAAGCTCCCTAGTGAATTGAAGGATCTCAAGCATTAATTTCGTTGTCGCTCTATTCATCACCTTCATCTGAAAGAATTTCAGAAGAAATAACAACCTCGACATGGAAGTAATTCCAGAAGCACTAGGTTCTTTCGCTGACTTAACTACATTGTAAAACTAATTACAATTTCTTAATGTTTCTTTATCATCTGCATTCTCAGATCTACTGCTCCCATATCATCTAACATCTTGTCTATTTGATTACCTTCACCATCATCAATATGTTCTGAATCATTCATTATATCACATTTGACTTCTTCTGTGAGTTCCTCTCCATAAGCAATCCATTTCATATAATACAGCCACCAACTGTTACAAATCATGTGCTCAAATGTATTTTGGTCATGGAACGATCCATTCAAACATCATCTACATGGATATAAAATCCTCTCGAAAATTTGTTCTTGTCTAAAGAGCTTTCTATCATCATTGAATGCCCACTTGAGAAACAAAATCACTCCATTATTGTATTCGTAGTAATTTGAGTTTCTCAGACTAATTCAAGACTTATTCATAATAACGTAAATTTCAAAGTCAACCACTTACAAGTTGGATTCAAATAAGGACGATGTGTGTATTTGAATAAAGATTTTCATTTGATAGCACATCCTTTAAGATTTGATCACAACATTACTTCTTATATGCAACCAATGTCTGGAGAAATTTCAACAGCATTTTCCTGTTCTTCTTAGATATACCCCCCAAGACTAACCTTAACTCGATTCCCTCTAGCTCCTACGTAAGGGAGCTTCAAGAACCTAGCTAAGATCAGTTGGTATACCAGAGAAGAGTAAAAAATATCACCAAAATTTCACCAAACACTAGTTACATGTGATGGTAACACCACCATTCTTCATAATTAGCATTATTTGGCTAATTTCCAAAGATAAATTCATCTAATTGATTAATTAAAAGGGTATAACTTTCTCACGTCTGAATCAATGAAGGATGGTAAATAAATTGGTTAATTTTGTTGTTTTAATGGACAATGCTTTTTGCAGATTAACTAAGGGTCAACAAGGTCAATTAAGCATAAAATTCCAATAAGTGGGCTTGCAATAATTGATTTGGGGTTTCTCTGAAGAATAAAAGCATATCTATAATTACAAAACCCTAATTTCAGCTTCATTTTAATTTAAAGGCTTTTTTACGAAATTTATTTAATTTAAACCTTCTAAAAATCATTGAAAAATATTTTCTAAGATTTAGAATGATTAATTTTGTAGAAGGAAATCAAATTGACCTAAGTCAAAAATCAAGGTTAACATTTATATAATTTTGGGTTAAACTACAAAATTGACCAACCTAACTTCATCAAAATCCAAAATTGATGTCACCACTAGATTCCTTCGGTCCAAATTAGTTTCCCCAAAAACTTGAGCTCAATTAGACTTTATCTTCACCTACTTTACAAAAATGTCCTTAATTTTTGAAATTCTTTGATTTTGGTCCCTGGTTGATGTCACATTAATGTCAGTCGTCTTCTTCATCGAGCAATGCCACTTCTTCTTCAATGCATATTGATGGTAGAAGTTTGATTGAGATTTTCTCAATCAAATCCCACCAATTTTGGTGGGATTGATCCACGTTTCAAGCTGAATCAAGCAAGCGCATTTTAAAGCTCTTTGAATGTCAAGAACAATCATTCTCATTATCGCAAAATTGGGGATGAAATCCCATACAATTCTCAATCCAGATCAATTTCTCCAATTCAAATCGATTCACCAATTAGTTCTATATAAACCTCGATCGTTCCCATGCACAATCCGTGCTCATTCAGCCAAAAATCCCCTCTTTCTTCCTTCGTCTACCGCCATTGAAGCACTTTGGAGCTCCCTTGACCTTTTCGTCTGCCGCCTTATCATTGAAATTGATAAGGGGCTTTGCCTCCCTATCATCTTGAGAAGCTTCCCATGAAGCTTCAGCCCTTCCTTCATCATCCTTAGCTCCAATTTCTTCGTCGTCTTCTTCCTTACCCTTCGAGTTCGTCAAGTGCTTCTTCACTTTCTTCCAAAATTAGGTTAGGGATTTTGTTCCTTGTACTTTCTATTTCATTTCTGAAGCTTCTCACTCCCATTCATCGCTTCTAGCCTCCTCACCACCTTTCGCCATTAGACCTCGAAAGAACTACTCTAACGACCTCCGACCACCCTTGTGCCTAATAAACATAGGGTTTTGCTTTGACATACCTTGTCGGAGCTTCCCAGGTGAATGATTTGGGTCAAGGGTCCCTATTCGTACTCTGCAGGTCATCGCCGGAGGAGCTCTTCTTCCTCGACTCCGACGACACCATCCACCACTCTTATCGTAGATCAATCAGCGTGACCACCTCAGTGAGGCTTCCCCAACCATCCTCCACCCTTCGCTGAAGAGATTCGACGATGGGATCAAGCCTCACTGACCATATTAGCCAACCAAGCCCCACTGAACTTTCGCATGTCTTTTGTTGCTATTGTTGAAGGAGGGACTTTAGTCCCACATCGTTAAGCAATAGAAGGTGCATGCACTACTTAGTCATTCGCCTCTACTTCCCCATCGATTAGAATTACAGGGTCGTCTCCCCATCTCACACATGCACACACACTCGCCCACACACAGGCGGGCAGGTAATTGGGTGGACCTTGATTCGCAAGAGGGAGAAAGCTTGAGAAGCCCATTGGGGCAGGCCATTAGGGTGTTGGGCCACGTTGTTAAAGGTCGATTTTGAGACAAATAGGAATTTCTAAGTGTGAAGGGGTATTTGAGAATCTTTTTTAGCATAACTTGTATTAATTTTTGGCACTTAGGTTTTCAATACTTGATATTTATTATTTGAACTAGATTATTTGAGCTTAAATAGATTGATTTCTTTGCATCTAGTTCCTAAGCTTAAAATTTTGCAAAAATCAAGATTGTGGTATTCACGCATTCATTTGCTCCTTGTGTTCAACCTTAGAATTCTCATTTCGAGTAACAAAATTTGTAAAGTTATTTTCGTGCATTCAACTATACAACAACATATCTTATCAACCCTTGATTGAGTGAAACAACTTGTAACAAGTGAATATATATATGTATATATGCATGTAGGTGTGTGTGTATAAGAGTGTGTAAGCGTGTATAAATGTGTGAATATTTATATGTGTATGTGTGCATAGGTGAGCATCTGTGTATGGGTGAGAGAGTGCATGAGTGTGTCTGTCTGTGTGTGAGAGAGCGTGCATCTAATTCGTTTGGAGGGTGAGAGCGTCGTCTGAGTGAGAGAGGAAATGTGTGAAGGGCGCACGCAGAGAGTGAAGGCGGGAGATGATCGGGTGCAACAGGTGGAGCGAAGAGAGAGAGAACTCGACTCACTGGCTAAGTGAGAAACTCGCTTGTCAGTTATAATGTCGCGTAGAGAGCGCATGGACAGTGCACGTGAGAGTGTGTAACCGGGTGCGACGGTTCAGAGCTGCAGGTGCGCTGTAGGGAGAAGAAAAGGGTGACCGAGTGCAACGAGAGCACACGAAGGCGTGCAGAGGGCCATGGCGAGGTGGCAGGGCTGCGCAAGGCACGCGAGAAGGAGCTTCAGAGCTCTGAAGCTCTGCTATGCAGTAATGGCGATGGCGAACAAAAAAGAAAGAAAATAGAAAACAAAGAAAATCAAGATAACAAAGCAAAAAAATCAAAACAGAGAATCCACCACGCCCACCAACTCGCGAAGGAGCTGGGCAATGGTGGAGCTCATCGTGGTGTTTGAGACCACGGGGAGCTTCTCCTGCACACAGTGTGCCTCTTCTTAACTGAGAAGAGGGGCTACGTACAGAGAGGGAGAGAGGGAGAGAGGAGAGCACAGGCCGGCTGGAGTGAGTGAGAGGTAGTACTGCATCTAGTGGTGTGGAAGGGATGGTAGGAGGTGGAAGTGAGGGTGTTGCTGACGACTTTGCAAAGGTTGAGGTGGGGGTCCTTTTATAGATAATGGGTGGTAGGGTGGCGAGTGCAGGTGTAGGTTGTTAGGATATATATTAAGAGGGGAATATTGCATGTAGGTACATTGGTTGTTGAGAAATGAGTGTAGGCTTTTATTAGGTGGACTAAGTGGTAGAATTTAAATGGGAATGAGGTGGCCGTGGAAGGGATGAAATGCTCAATCTCTCTCTCTATCTTCCTCTCCATAAAATGCACCGATGCAAATATTTACATAATGCATGCACAACTACCTAATCTGAATGGGTAATGTTAGGAAATAGCATAAGATGGCCTAATTAAAGACGTGAATTGCTACGCAATCACACCCCCATGCCTATCTTTTACTAGTCCCTAGCAAAACATTTATTTGTATCGTGTTTAGAAATGATCTTAAGCTGAAGGTTTTTCTGAAGCCATTAATGTGTTTATCTGTTGGACATTGTGAGAACTAATTGCAGAGAAGACTGCTAGTACTCAAGTCTTACATGATATAGACCATCTCTCGACTAACCTGTACTCTTGATATTCAAACCTCAAGTGTGATTTCCAGGACTCAAGGGGTTTCACCATACTCGAGAGCTAAGAGGTTATGATTTGTGCATAGTGATGGATCAAGACCGACCAAACGAACATTAAGGCTCAAGCCCGTGGTTTCACAAATTTTTAAGTCTAGGTTGGTCCCAGCTTCAGCTCATGTCTTCAAATTAACCCTCAAAAAAATGATGGAAAAACTTAACCCCACTTTTATTGTTTTTATGGCTCAAAGAATATATGGTAGAAACAGGGTATTTGTAACGCACCCTGAAAAACTTTTGGGGAGAAGAATTTACAGACTTTTGGAAGATATACTAAGTTATTCGCAAGAATTTTTTTTTTTTTGAAACAAGTGTTAGTATATCTCCCACAACTTTATTTGGAACGGCACACTTATTTGGTGGGTGATTACTTTTTGGTGGAAAGAGTTTCTCCTAAGCACAAGACTAAAGACTGGGATAAAAGTCTACCTGCGTGCACAGGTAAGGACTCCACCTTCCCTAATGAACACTAGGGTTGAATCTTACGTTCACCTGGTCTTTCTCAATATGTGTAGTGTGAACCAAGATTACCTAGGCTCTCAAGTAGAAACATACCAGCGAATCCTGTACTGGTGACTTAGGTACAAGAATACGTCCTAAGTTAGGAGAGATTCTAATCTATCTTATCAATGCTCGAGTGAATTAAGCCAAAGCCTGAGCGAATCAAGCTTTTGTAGCCCAGAAAGTCTTCAAAGTAGAGGTTGAATATCTATAAACACTTATTGTATTTTTGTTTCAGCTTTCAGACCATAGCTAAACACTTTACATTTTTTATGGCTTTTTGGGTTTTGTAATTTTTTTTTTTTTTTAAACAAATAAACTATGTACATATTTATAGATGGATATGTATAATGGATGTAGAAGCTGCATGATACCCATATAATACTCAGATCCTATGGATGCCTATCCACCCCCCCAGGCTAAATGATTCTATGTCCTCATATGCATGCAGGGTTAAGCAAGGTCCAAGGGTCTTGGTACGAGAGCTGAGGTGCGAGGTATACAGTAGGGTGGCAGGGCAGGTGGATGGTGGGTGGTGAAGTGAAAGGTGAAGAAGTGCTAAATGAAGTGAAGTGAAATGGAATGTGAAGGCGAAAGTGGAAGAGGAGTGCTGCTAGGGTGTCTCCCAACGAGCACTGAATTTAACGTCCTCAGTTGGACTCAGAGTGAGGCACGAGTCAATTACCCTCCAGCAAGGCAATAGTTTCACCAACGGGGGCAGGTTCATGAGTAAGATAGGGTTTTAACCGCCGCCCATTGACCATAAATTTATGCCCAGATCTAGGATCTTCAATTTCGACAACCCCGTTGGGAAATGGTCTCGAGACCAAGTAGGGACCAGTCCATTTGGACTTCAGTTTCCCTAGAAAGAATTTGAGTCGGGCATTGTAAAGCCAGTTGTGATGGCTCAAATTCCTTCCGCCGAATGCGGCTATCATGAAAGGCCTTAGTGCGTTGTTTGAAAGTTAAGGCAGAATCATAGGCCTCACGACAGAGCTCTTCTAGCTCCAGGAGTTGGAGTTTCCTTTCTCGACCACACAGGTCTGGGTCGAGGTTACATTGGCAAACAGCCCAATAAGCACGATGCTCCAATTCCACGGGCAAATGACAAGGCTTCCCGTAAACAATTCTATAAGGAGACATACCAACCAAGGAGAGCCTTGAAGGCTGTCCGATACGCCCAAAGTGCGTCAGTCAGCTTGTCGGACCAATCCTTTCGGTCAGGCCGAACTATTTTCTGGAGATTTGCTTGATTTGCTGGTTTGACACCTCATCCTGGTCGTTCGTCTGAGAATGATACGAAGATGCGATACGGTGGTGGACTCCATATTTCCTCAAAAGTGCCCGAAAAGATGCATGGGTAAAATGACTTCCTCCATCAGAGATAATGGCTCGAGAGATCCCAAAGCACGCAAAAATGTGGTCTTTGACAAATCGAGTAGATATGACATGATCAGCATGGCACGTGGGAATAGCCTCGATCCATTTCGAAACACAATCAACAGCAACAAGGATGTACTCAAAGCCATTGGAAGGAGGAAAAGGACCCATGAAATCGATTCCCCAAATATCAAAGATTTCAACAGCTAGGATGGGCTGCAAGGGTATCATGTCATGACGTGACATTGACCCTAGCGACTGGCACCTAGTGCAACGTTTAGGATAATTGTGTGCATCCTGGTGAAGGGAGAGCCAAAAGAAATCGCACTGCAACACCTTGGATTTAGTTTTCCTCCCAGAGAAATGGCCTCCGCAGGCTTGATCGTGACAAAAGGATAGCACACTGGGGAACTTGCTGTTAGGAATACAGCGATGGACGATCTGATTAGTGCCTACTTGAAAAAGTAGTGGATTATCCCATAAATAATACTTTGCTTCTACGATGAGACGCTCGAGTTGGTTTTTAGGCCATCCATGTGGAAGGGAGCCGAAAGCAAGGTAATTGGCAATGTCGGCATACCAAGGTCAACCTGCCACATTAATCACCAATAGGTGCTCATTAAGAAAAACCTCATTAATCGGTAGGGTAAGTGCAATATGGTCAGGGTCCAGTCTCGAGAGATAATCAGCAACAACATTCTGGGCTCTGACCTTATCATATATCTCAAGGTCAAATTCTTGGAGTAGAAGGATCCAACGAATCAGTCTAAGCTTGGCATCCTTCTTGTGCATGAGATGACGAATGGTCACGTGGTCAGTGAATACAGCAACATGTGAGCCCAAAAGGTAAGAGCGGAATTTCGCCAGCCCGAAGACGACCGCCAATAGTTCTTTCTCAGTAGTCGTATAATTACGCTAGGCCTCGTCCAACATTTTACTGGCATAATACACCACGAAGGGGTGTCTATCACGTCTTTGTCCCAAGATGGCTTCGACTGCAAGGTCGGAAGCATCACACATGAGTTCAAAGTCAAGGGACCAATCAGGTGGCTGGAGAACAGGGGCCTTGGTGACAGCCTCACGCAGTTGCATGAATGCTTGTTTATAGTCGGGGCCCATGTCAAAGGGTACGTCAGTTGATAGGAGATGAGTTAAAGGTCTAGAAATCTTGGAGAAGTCTTTGATGAATCTCCTATAGAAACCGACGTGTCCTAAAAAGGAGCGGATTTGTCGGATAAAGCTAGGCACAGGTAAATCTGGAATCACCTTTAGCTTAACTCTGTCCACCTCAATACCTCGTTCGGAGATGATGTGACCAAGAACAATCCCCTCGTGTACCATAAAATGACTTTTCCCCCAAGAAAGCACGAGATTCAAATCAATACATCTTCTGAGGATACGAGTTAGGTTGGCTAGACAATCATCAAATGAGGGTTCAAAGACCAAAAGTCATCCATGAAGACCTCAAGAAAATCACCCACCATATCGTGAAATATCACCAGATACATCTCTGGAAAATTGCTGGCTTGTTACAAAGTCCAAATGGGATCCTTCTGAAAGCGAAGGTGCCAAAGGGACAGGTGAAGGTGGTTTTCTCTTGGTCCCAAGGGTCAATAACTACCTGGTTATAACCTGACAATCCATCCAAGAAACAAAAGAACTGATTTCCCGCTAACCGCTCTGGGATTTGGTCGATGAAAGGTAGCGGGAAATGGTCTTTCTTAGTAGCAACATTGAGTTTCCTATAATCTACACACACTCTTCAAGATGTAGGAGTGAGTGTAGGGATGGATTCGCCCCTGTCATTGACACGGATGGTGAGACCCGCCTTTTTAGGCACAACATGTATCGGGCTCACCCAGGGGCTGTTGCTAATTGGGTAGATGATGCCTGCATCAAGCCACTTGATTATTTCATTTTTTATAACCTCCCGCATATTTGGATTGAGACGTCGCCGCATCTCACAAGAAGGTTGAGCCTCCTCATCTGTATATATACGGTGAGTGCAGGAGGGACTAATGCCAGTTAGATCTGATAAAGACTATCCAATGGCTGCCTTATGTTCAATTAGGACCTTCATTAGTTTGCACACTTGCTCCCTGGATAATTTTGAACTGATGATTACAGGAAGCGTTTCATTTGGTCCTAAAAAAACATATTTAAGTGTGTCAGGCAGCGCTTTGAGCTCAGGCTTGGATGGGGAAAGATTTGACAATTCTTGGGATGAGATTGTGTTGAAAGGAACAGAAGATGGAATAAGGGGAGAAGGAAATTGGCCCTCAAGTTGGCCAAGGAGAGGGCATCTTGGATTGATGGATCCAAAAAAGGAGCACCCCAGAGATCAGTGTTTGGGAACAAGGTCCCAGTGTGGAATGTTGTTTCCACCTGATTTGACGGGAAAGAAAGGGCAGTCCAATCTTCAAGGGGGTAGACTGGATGTGAGCAGCCCGGATATGACCCAGACCATGAGGCATAAGAGGCAGAGTGGACCTCGTTAGGGGCCTGGTCAGGAAGAGATAAGGGTAAGGGAAGGGATGGGGAAATGTCACAATTCAAGTCAGTCAGGTCTTGATTTTCCAGGGGTATGCCGCAACAAGTCGAATAGGTCCTAACCAATCCGATACAAGCACTGACAGTCATGTCATCGTCAGACGTGTCATCCTCGATAAAATCGCAATCAAAATTCTTGGCAGCCTTAAAGATGTTTAGTTTAAGCTTTTCAGAGCCCATGGTAATCTCAATACAGCCCGATTCACAATCGATATGGGCGCAGGATGTGGCCAAGAAAGGTCTACCGAGGATTATCGGATAATCAGAAAGTGACTGAGGAACTTCCATATCTAATACAAGAAAGTCAACAGGAAAACAGAGACTGTTGACCCTAACCACCACGTCTTCCACCACACCCCACGGGATTTTGACAGAGCGATCTGCCAATTGCAGTGTAATAGGGGTGGGTTTCAAATTTCCTAATGCAAATTTCTCGAACATGACGATCGGTATGAGGTTAATGGAAGATCCTAAATCTAGCAAGGCACGATCAAAATTGCAGCCTTTGATGCTGCATGAAATGAGAGGGGTGCCTGGATCTTTTTGCTTCGGTGGTAATTTTGACAATATAGCACACTCGCATGAGACAAGAGAACCACCGGATTCTTGGTTTTCTTTTGTTGTCTCCTGAGTGTAGCGTAGTCTTTAAAGAAACGGGCGACAGTAGGGATGTGGTCAATCGCCTCTAACAAGGGAATCATGATTTCAACATCCTTGAATAAATCACGCAAATTATCAAAGGTCTGCGTGTTCTTTTTCTTGCCTTTTGGTTCCCTTAGTAGAGCCTCAGGGAATGGGACTGATTATGGCACTTGTTTGGGTGTATCATCCTCATGAGAATGCGGTGCGCATCTCGAATGAGAGGGCGATGAAGACGATGGGCCAGGATCAGGTCGAGGCGGATCGACGGTTTGTGTACCACTCCTTGTAGTAATCGCATTGGATGTCGTAGGTCCAGTGGGATCGTAAGGGGGAGGAGGGTTCACAATAGGGACATATGGGCGATGTGCTGCTGCGAGATTAGCCTAAAATCCCGGTGGAGTACTCGGAGCTTGTAGAATCTGATGAACCTGCCCCTGAGAAGGTCATACCTGTGGTTGCGCGCCATAAGGTACAAAATTTCACGGGTTAGGAACAAGTTGGGCTGGAAGAGTGCCTTGAGATCGAGTCGCCATGCATAGTTGACTGATCTCAGCATTCTGCTGTGCCAATTGGTGCTGAAGAGAGGTCATATTTTCTTCACGGCGCTTCGACATTTCCGTCATCATACGCATCAATTTATCAATGGGGCTTGATGCGTGATCATTCTGGGGTGTGCAAGGGCCTAGTGGCGGATTTGCCACAGGGTTATACTGGGCCCTTAGGATGACGGGTGCGGACGATCGCATTGGTCCACCGTGGGGTTTTGGAGCTACGAGTTACTAGACCATGCGAAGTTAGGATGATTTCACCACCTTGGGTTATAGGTGGCAGAGAACGGGTTATTCCCCAGGGCACAAGCATCTTCTAAGCCAAAAGACGAGTCCGCATGTGTATATGCTTCCGAGCACACGAAGGCTTGGTCCTCCATGTCATAATACTGGCTAGTAGAAGCCAGATCCACATTACTTACTGAGTTGCTTGGTACGATACTGGGTAAGGATGGTCTCACAGGATTCTTAAGAATAAGCCTGGCATTTGAAGGATTAGGGTTGTGACGGAGTGATGGTGTGGAGGTGTTTGCCATAGAGCGAACGAGGTTGGCCAGAAGCTCATCCAACTTCTTGTGCACGACGGAGACTTCATTTAATTTTTGTGCAATTAAGTTAAGATCTGTAGATGAATGGCAGGGTCCTATGTCAACTTCGTGAACATTGCGGGGCATGCTGGTACGATTAAAGGCAACAATGGAGGCATTGTTCATTGAGTTTTCACTCATATTTCCAAACAATTCGAACACTCCATCCTCGTCTTTATTCATGAAATTCCCTCCGCATGAAGCATCCGCAATCTACCTCAAAGTTTCATTTATCCCATAATAGAATATCTTGGCTACATGCCACTTAAGCAGACTGTGGTGTGGACATTTCCTGAGGAGGTCATTATACCTTTCCCAGGTCTCATGAAACTGCTCGCCGTTTTGTTGCGTGAAAGAAGTAATAGCACGGCGAAGCGCATTGGTCAACCCAATTAGGAAAATTTTCTTGAGAAACGTTGCACACATCTCTTCCCAAGTTCGGAGAGGTTTTCCAATGGTGCGCAACTGATGCACGTGCTTCACGTGTTTGAAATCAAGGATAAGAGTAATCGTCGTTGTAGTCGCAAAACTCGTTTATTAAATAAAATTTTACCAAAAATCTAAGGGAGTCCCAGGTCGAACACAGGGAGAAGACATTTACTTAATTAGAAAATCGTGCTTCATTTTGTTTGTTTTTGGTGTTTTAGTTTTGGTTATTTTTTCAGTTTTTGAAATAAGAAGACAAGCAGAATAAATTCACAAGAGATGGAACAAATATGATATATATCACTACAATGTCAATTACAATGATCTATGAAAGCATAAAAGAGAAAGAGGTGAGAAGGAATCTCCTGAATCGGCTATTCAGCGAGACGATGGTGCCTAGCGGAAGCTTGGATGGAGTTGAGAAGCGGGACGATGGAGGTGAGATGCGAAAGGACGTCAGGTAGAGGAAAGCTTCAACGTGGCTCTGGAATGGAGGTGAGGAGGCAGAGATGATCTGCTACCAGAATGGAAGTGCGAGGACTCCAATGTGACCTATGAATGGTGATGGGAAGAGGGAGGAATATTTGGTGGTGCAAAGGTTCGTTACACTAATAGGAGCCTTAAGAGCTTGAGAGTAAGCTCTAACGAAGCGTTGGTAGGCTTGCTAGGGCGTAGGAGTAGGTAGGAGTAGAGTAGGTAGAGATACCTTGGAAGGGAAGGGGTGTAGGTCTACATATAGTGGATGAGAGGAGGCTAAAATAGGCAAAAGACCAATAGCGACCTCCGTGACGTCGCTGTAGGTCCAGCTCAATTGTTGCTATAGCCAACTCACACCTGCTCATGCGTGCAGCTGGCCTTGCACCTACAAGCAATTAGTGACGGTTGTAAGCATCACTAAAGGCTCGCCAGGCTGTCGCTGAAGGTCGACACCTCTCTTGAAATTTGAATCACGCGCCTTGCGCGCGGAGCGACGTTGATCGCTCGATCATGATCGAGCGGTCCAATTTGCTGAGGCGAGCGCAGGCATGGCAGATCAGGAGTTGAACTTGTGTCTTGCATCTGCAGAGAGAGTGCCTCAACGTTTGGCCAAGGTGATCTTTTGGTCAAGTGGAGGATGCTGCTGTCGCACAGTTAGGGAGTCCCTCAGCCGTTGGATTGAGATCCAACGGCTGAGATCACTCCATCGTGAGTGTTGGGGTGGCTGCAGTTCGTGTTGGGCGATCTGGATGGCGCCACGTGGCACCATCTAGACCGTCCATCTTCTTCTTATAGAGGGTGCTACGGAGCTCTGATCGGGGTGATTTTCGTGTTGACAAATTGCGATCGTCACTCCGGATTCATCCGTACTGTCGGATCCTTCATCCGAAGCCCGTAAAGATGTCACATTACCTCCTGACCATGTAAAATGGAAGAATTAGTGTACAACTATACTAAATGCCATGCAATGGATGTTATGTGGTATTTATAACATGATATGCAATGCTAAGCCTAGGAACTATCATAAATAAGCATTGTATCATGAATTCATGTGTGTTTATCATACCCCCATGCTTACTTTTTGCTAGTCCCTAGCAAAATTAACCTAAATGTTATGTATAAAAGTATAATCAAGATTCGATTATTTAGGCAAAATTCGTCGATTGCTTTAGAAAACTCAACAGTTTTCAAAACTCAACAGTGCCCTCGCCTTATTTGAAAAGAGAAGATACGCAATTTTTTTTCTTATTTTTCTTCTTTTCTAATTTTTTTTGTACTTTTGGAGTTTGAGATTTTCAGAATAACTTTTTATAGCTACCCGACCCGCCTAAAACTCAAAAAGGACTCTAAGTTCTAAGCATCTAGTGAAAAGAGTGAAAGACTCACTAGGCGGCCGTTAAAACAGAATTCAGGTTTCTACGACCATAGGTGACCTTTCCTAGATGTTTATCTTTTTGAATGGTAGCTTTCTCCCTACTTTTATTTATGAGGTCAACACAAGGACGAACCTAGTGTATATCTCCCCGGTTTATTCTACTTTCCCTCTTCTTCCCTAAGTGTTTTGGGAATTATTGAGCATTCTTATGAAGTAGGCTTTGGACAACCGACCAATGGGCTGTTATCTACGGCAACTTGCCGGCCATACTCGTGCGGTAAAGTGTTGTTCTATTTGATTATTTTATTTTCAACTTTTTTTTCTTTTTCTTTAAGTAGGTGGCTTCCCTAATCTAAGATTTACCTAAAGGCAATACGACAAAAATGGTCTTGTGGCTGGGCTCTGGACAACCGGCCGAAGAGTTGTTACCACCGACAACTTGCCAGCCATACCACCCTAGATGGTTCATTAGCTACCCAATTTCCGAAGAAACCACCGAAAAGTGAGTTAGTGCAAAAAGTGTGTCGATGCTTAGACTTAAAGTCCCCCTAAATCAGAGGGCGGGTTGATAAGTCATATACCTATCACCCCAATTTATTGACCAGTTAAATAGAATTACTTGGCGAAGACTCGAGACTAAGTCCACATTCGAGTGGACACCCAGGCTAATTAAGCCCGAAGATTTGAATATTCTAAGTATTCAGGTCCCAAAGTATCAATTTCTAAAGTTTGCAACTCCTAATGCCTAAGTTTTCGCCTCCTAATTCTTTTTTTTTTAAGATGAAAAATAGGAAATTACTGTTACGGCTGACAAACAAATTCATAAGAAATATCCACTTCCCCATGCTTAGCTAATGCAATGTCCTCATTGTTAAAAATGAAAGCATGTTGGAGAGTAGAAGTGGAAGAATAGCACCTGGTTTCTGTGAGATTCAGGGCAGCTCAGAACAATCTTTACACGTGTTGAGTTTAATACCTTCAACTAGGCGAGGTTCTCAATCAAAAAAAAAAAACTAACATTGAGACTGCAATAACATAGTTTCCGAGCCCCTAGATATGGGTCCCGAAGAATAAAAATGGGTTTACCAAAGGGTGGTGCTGGGAGAGACCAAATGGTCTCCAATAGGAGTTTTGTTGATTCATTATAGAGAAGGTGTGGATGGATATAGAATTTACGTAATAGTTGGGTGAAAAAGGATGATGAGGGTTTGGTGATGAGTTGGGGGTTTGTGGGTACTCTAAAATATCTAACATTTCAAGAGTTTCTCCACAAAGTTCAATTTCATCCTCACAATTTGGGTGCTTAATCCAACCATCCTGATCTTCATGATTCTCACCCAAATGTTGAACCTCAAACTCTAAAAATTCACGAGGATGACATTGTTGGGTTTAAACTTGATCATGTGAATCATCCAACAAATTTCCAAATTCATAAATATCTTCCTCATCCCGGGTTGCCACAGTTTGTTGTATGTCTTTATTGTCCTCAATTATCCCTGCAACCATGTGATTTTCTTCCTGAGTTTGGGTTGAGTTGGCCCTTAAAAGGTTATCTAAGGTATGTATGGCCATTACCTCCTCTATTTTTCCAAGCTCCTCCATCAAACCACACTTAATTTTATCCTTCTTTGAGACCTCAAAAATATTAAATTGATCTATTTTATTCCCTGAGGCTATTTCTATATTTCTCGATTCACAATCAATCCTTGCCTTGGCGGTAGCCAAGAAAGGTCTTCCCAAAATAATCGAGGTGTGGTTGAGCTGTTTTGGTGCTTCCATGTCCAGGACCATAAAATCAGAAAGGTAATGAAAATCATTAACCTTGATTTAAACATCCTCCAAAATACACTTGGTTTTGTAATGGATATATCAGCTAACTGCAAAGTTATGTCAGTGTGTTTCAGGTAGCCTAGACCCAATTCCATGTGCAATGAGGTGGGGATCACATTAATGGAAGCGCCCAAGTCGAGAAGGGCTCAGTCAGAAGTGATGTTTCCTATTCTGTTGGAAATCAGCGGGGCTCCCGGGTCCTGCTTCTTACGAGGTAGCACGTTTAAGATCAGTGTGCTTGTGTTATCAGACAAGACTACTCTCCTAATGTTTTCAGATTCCGCTCTACGCTTTGCTTTATACGAATTCAGTAAACCTATGGCGTAGGCAGGGATTGATCCGATAGCCTCAAGGAGTACAATGATTGTCAATTTGATAGCCTAAAGTAAGGACATCCTTTCCGCCAATTTCTCCTCTGACTTTTTCTGTTTGCCCATACAACAACAATATACTCTCAAATCTGATGTTTTGTTGATCACATTCTTAGTTGGGAGTCTAGAATTCTTGCTACGGGGCCTATTGGTGTTGGGTAGGTCCCTTGTGTCTACTACCACTCCTCAAGGTGATTGTGTTTGCAGTGGCAAAATGATGTTGGTTAGTGCCTTGGGGAGGGTAGGTGTTAAGACCCGTGTTGTTTGAGCCTTTTAAGATGTCTGGACTGTCGATCAGACATCTGGTATTATGACCAGGTTCCCGAATCCCTACAGGACACGAGACCGGACAAACTTGACTGATCCCAAGACCCAGTCGTGCAACGAAAAATAACCGAAATGCAGGAAAGTAAACCACATTCACTATGCTAAGCAATTAACAATAAAAGAGTATAGAAGTAACGAAAGTAAAAACTGGTATAGTACATATCACCACCACAATAATAGAACAGTAACGAGGTACAGGAACATAAAGGTACAGAAAAGTGCAAGTACAGAACGTAAAGTACAGGAGTCTGAACTCACTACCACAAAAGGTACAGCAAAAGAAACTAATGCTACTGGGCTCTACTGGGCCCAGCATCCTCTGCAGCCATAGACACTGGTTGCTCAACACCTGGACCTGAAAAGGGGTTATGAGTACACAAAGTCAGCGAACGCTGAGTAGAGTGGCAACCAAATAACTAAAACAGTAAAAGTGGACAGATAGCTATTGTTTTCCAATTACATTATTTCCCAAATTATTCTTTTTCACCCATTGGTTTATTTATCGAATCTCTTTCTTGATCTCGAATGTTCCTTGTGGGAACAATCTTAATTGCAGTCTTTTCCGAAGAGTAGAAGGCGCACGTGGTGCTCTCCTGGCCAGGAGAGTACCCCGTGGAGATCCTACACCCAGTCAACCACCCCAAGGTCACTACGGCACGCGCGATAAGCTCACGGGTAGATACCCCACATTGGCACGCGATCAGTCGTTTCCGCTAACGGTTGAGCCCATGTACAGCACAAAATAGTATAGGGCCTAGCCCTCTCAGTAACAGGGGTCTAGACCCGAAGAACTAAACAGGGGCCTTGCCCCTCCACAGCCCGCGCACCCTTACCTGACTACCCTGGTTTATCCAGTGGGCCTAACAAGTCGGTGTAGGGTAGCTAAACCCCGGGCCCCGTGGGGTGGCTAGCTCTCTCCCTACACTAGTAGCTCTCCCCGGTACAGTGTACGCGAGGGCCACGAAGTTGGTGCAAAGTAGCCAAACCCACCCCGGGTCTCAACCAGAAAGCGACAAGCTCCCCTCTACACTAAGAGGGAACATGCGCTCCCCTTGGTACCACGTACTCAAGGGCTAGCACACTTCCCGTCACATTTCCGGATCCATTCTACATATTTCCAGGAGTTCTACTCCTAATTTTCCCGTAGGGTTCATGCTCATATTTCTCAGGCCATTCCATACCAGGTTTCATCATTCACATTTCCGTTCTCAGGTTACACACATGCAGCTCGTATTTCATTCATTCACATTTTTATTCCCAGGTCATACACATGTAGCTCGTATTATATCATTCTCATTTTCATTCTCAGATTATACACATGCAGCTCGTATTATATCATTTAACGTATACAACAGAAAAGTTACATGCAACTGTTCACTAGCACAGGTAATTCGTATTTCACAGGCAACTTTTGCTCATTTACAGGCAGTTGTTAACATTTCTATCTACTCATTCAAGTATTTCCCATCCTAGGATTCATGCCACATCCTAGATTCTAATCATTCATTCCACACATGCATTTAGGTTTATAATTAAATTAGGGGAGGCTACTCTACCAGTCAACCCAAGAGTATTGGGAGCTCGAATGACAGGCTCACGTGCCTCAGCAAGCCCCAAACCCGCAACGGAATGAAGTCCTATCACAAGGATCAATCACAAGAGAACATTCAGAATAGTATGGAAAGCCTTCTAACAAGTAGAGGAACTCACAAGGAAAACACCGGTATCTTATTTGCGTAAAACGAACCTCAAACGGACCCTAAACATGTCAAAACAAGGTTTACAGACTCAAATCAGACGTCTGGAACAACTTCCAGATGTCTTAAAAGTGTCCAGCAATGTACCTCAAGCTCTGTGTCAACCTTAGACGTCCAGGAACTCTTCTGGACCGTCTGGACCCAACTCCAGACGTCCGACCACCACTCCGGACGTCTGGAAGTGCTTCCAGTCGTCTGGTAAGCTCCCCAGACGTCTGGAATGCGTGGGAGGGCATGTCCCATGCCTTCCCGAAGCAAATCCTGCACGCCATCAGCAAATCCTCTCATAACAAACCATGCGAAGGGTAGCAGCGGAGTGGCCTGCATGGCCGTATCCGTAAAGGGAACATACCTTCGCGAAGACCTCTCCTCAAACATCTGGAACTGCCTCCAGACGTCCACATCGTCGTCTGGACGTCACTCCAGACGTCTGATTCTGGGAAAAACCCAGAACCAGAACCTACCCCCACTCGCTCTCGCCGCGCACGGCCGCAGCTCGCCTCCTCGCCTGCAGCTCTAGCTGCAGCAATGTCAGGGATGACTTCCCAGACACACTCCTCCCCCTCCCGCATGCGCCGCTCCAGTGGTGCACCCTCCGGCAAGCTCCCACACGAGCTCGCAAGCTCAACTCCTCTTCTTCTCACGTCGCTCCTCCTCGTTGCCGCTCTCGCACTCACTTGCTCGCACTAGCTCTCTCGCTGGAGTGGAGAAAAAGAGAGGAAAGTGGCTGGTGTGGGGAGAATGAGAGAGGGGGAAGGGGTTTTATAAGGTTGGTGGGTTAGGGTTTGCTGGAGGCGGGTAGAGAGAGAAGAAGGGAAGGAAAAAGAGAAGGTACTGTCTGCGCGCAGCCCGTGCGCAGACGTAAGGTCGTACTCAAAATTTTTTATTCCAGACGTCTGACCGACCGTCTAGACGTCTTAAAAGGCTCAGGACAGAACGGGTCTTAACATCATAACAAACTTAAAGTTTTGTCCCTGAAACTTGAGCTAGTTAGGGTGCGGAAAAAGAACGATATACGCATAACAAACTTAAAGAGGACCGAAGCCGGTCCAAAAAGATGTACCCTCAAAAAGCTCCAGGTACCGCTCTCGCATCGCCACCTCAGCCTCCCAAGTAGCCTCCTCGTAACTCTGGCTCCTCCACAAGACCTTCACCAGGGGTACCTACTTTTGTCTCAAACTCTAGACAACTCTGTCTAATATCTGCACTGGTCGCTCGGGGTAGGTCAGGTCGTCACCCACCTCGACACTCTCGTGGCTCAAAACGTGACTGGGATCGATGATGTACTTCCTAAGGTTGGACACGTGGAACACGTCGTGCACACCAGAAAGCTGGGGAGGAAGGGAAAGCCTGTAGGAAATGGGTCCCACTTGCTCCAGGACCTCAAAGGGCCCCACAAATCTAGGCGTGAGCTTCCCTTTCACCCCAAAACGCTGCATGCCCTTCATGGGCGAAACATAAAGAAAGACGTGATCCCCAACCTCGAACTGCACCTCTCTGCGCTTCCGATCGGCATAACTCTTCTGTCTACTCCTGATAGTGCGAAGTCGCCTGTGAATCTGCTCTACCACCTCCTGACTCTACCATATCAGCCGGGGGCCAACCTCCCACGTAGTCCCCACCTTAACCCAACTCAAGGGCACCGTTCACCTCCGTCCGTACAGAGCCCCGTATGGTACCATGCCAGTACTCAAGTGATAGCTGTTATTATATGCAATCTCTGCTAGGGGTAGGTGCTCCTCCCAAGAACCCCACCAGTCCAGTACACGGGCGCGTAAAAGGTCCTCAAGCGTCTGTATCATGTGCTCTAACTGTCCGTCCGTCCAGGGGTGGTACGTCGTACTAAACCTCAACCGTGTTCCCAAAGCCTGCTGAAACTCAGCCAAAAACTAGGATGTAAAATGGGTATCCTGGTTGGATACAATCTCACGCAGAACTCCGTGCAGACGTACCACGTCACGAATATATCTCTCTGCTAACTGTGTTGGTCCCAAGGTGACTCGAATCGGCAAGAAACGTGTCGTCTTCGTCAATCTGTCTACAATCACCCAGACTGCGTCGTGTCCTCGCTGGGTAACGGGCAAACCCGCCACCAAGTCCATGGTGATGCTCCCCCACTTCCACTCTAGTACAGGAAGTGGCTGCAACGGTCCTACAAGCCTCTGATGCTCGGCCTTCACCTGTTGGCACACCAAATACTGCTGCACGAACTCACCTACATCCCGCTTCATCCCCCTCCACCAAAAGTCACGTCTCAGATCATGATACATCTTCGTGTTCGCGGGATGTATGGTGAACCTGGACCCGTGTGCCTCAGTCAAGAGCTCTCTCAACAACTCCATGTCTCTAGGAACGCACAAACGTCCCCTCATACGCAGCACCTCGTCTGTAAAGGAGAAGTCTCCCAGGTCCCTTGACAGTACTCTGTCTCGCAATGACTGCAGGTACGGATTTGTCATCTGTCCTGTAATGATGCGGTCTATCAGCTCTAGTCTCGTCTGTCATGTCACGGTCACTATCCCACAATGCCCAGTAACTCTAGGGATCGCCAACTGCCCAACTCCTCCATGAGTCTCCAACTCTGTGCCTATAGACTGACCAAGTGGGAGGGCGCCTTTTGGTTCAAGGTGTCAGCCACCTCGTTGGCCTTCCCCGGATGGTAGGAGATAGTGCAGTCATAGTCCTTCAGGAGCTCTAACCAACATCTCGGTTTCATGTTAAGCTCCTTCTGATCAAACAAATACCTGAGGCTCTTATGATTCGTGAATATCTCAAAAGTCTCATTGTACAGGTAGTGCCTCCATGTCTTCAGCGCGAAGACGACAGCTGCCAGCTCTAAGTCATGAGTAGGGTAGCTATGGTCATGGGGCTTCAGTTGCCGCGAAGCGTAAGCGACAACATGACCCCGCTTCATGAGCACACCCCCTAACCCCTACAACGAAGTGTCCGTGTAAACAACGAAACCGCCACTATTGTCTGGGATGGTAAGCACAGGAGCCGAAGTCAGCCTCTCCAACTCCTGAAAACACGCCACACAAGCGTCTGTCCAAGCAAAGGGCACGTCCTTCCGAGTCAACTATGTCATAGGATGCGCAATCTGCGAGAAACCCCTGATAAACCGTCAGTAGTAGCCTGTCAGTCCCAAGAAACTGTGGATCTCTGTCACTGTACGTGGTCTCTCCCACCTAAGCACTACCTCTACCTTGGCTGGATCCACAACAAAGCCATTCCCTGAAATCACATGGCCTAAGAAGGTCACCTGCCTCAATCAAAACTCGCACTTGCTGTATTTGGAATACAGCCTATGTCGTCTCAACGTGTCCAGAACCATCCACAAGTGCAGTCCATGCTGCGCCTGATCCCATGAGTAAATGAACACATCATCAATAAATACCACCACAAACTGATCCAGATATGGTATGAACACCCAGTTCATCAAATCCATGAAGGTAGCGAGGGCGTTGGTCAGCCCAAACGGCATGACCAAGAACTCGTAATGTCCGTACCGGTTGCGGAAAGCTGTCTTGGAGACGTCGGTCTCCTTGATTCTCAACTGGTGGTAGCCAGATCTCAACTCTATCTTGGAGAAAACCGTGGCACCTCACAACTGGTCAAACAAATCATCAATCCTCGACAGCGGATACTTGTTCTTGATGGTGACCCTATTCAGTTGTCTATAGTCCACACAAAGGTGTAGGGTACCATCCTTCTTCTTCACAAATAACACCGGGACACCCCATGGAGATGCACTAGGCCTCACAAAGCCCTTCTCCAATAGGTCCTGCAACTAGGACATGAGCTCTTGCAACTCAAGTGGTGCCATCCTGTAAGGTGCTGTAAAAATGGGGCTAGTCCCCGGTACCAGTGAAATCTTGAACTCGATCTCACTCTCAGGCTGTAGTCCTGGCAGCTCCTCTGAAAACACATCTGGGTACTCTCTGACCACTGGGATGCTCTGAAAGTCTGCCACAGGACCGGGCTCTACCATTACACAAGCTAGGAAGCCCTCACACCCCTGGTCGAAAAGTCTCGCCGCCCGAAGTGCAGAAATGCACCTGAAGCCTCCATCCACCGGCTGTCCGTGAAACTCAAAAGAAGGCATCTTCGGTATGGAGAAGACGATCTTCCTCTCAAAACAATCCACCAGAGCGTGGTAAGCGGACAACCAATCCATCCCCAGAATCACGCCAAAAACCTCCATCGGTATCATAATCAGGTTAGCGGGGAGGCGGTGTCCCCCAATATTGACCTCATAGTCTGCGTAAACCCCTCAGCTACACACAGTTGCCCACTCGGACCCCATGACCACAAACGGATCCCCTAATAGAGTGCTATCAAACCACAAGGTAGTGATAACTTGTGGAACAAGAAAGTATGTCGTACTAGAAGCAAGAAATACGAATTCCAAAAACACCAAAATTGTAACCAGACTTGTCACCGCAGAAACTAAAGCTATGACGTCCCCGTGAGTCAAGATGTCGCAATGCCTTTCAATCCTAGGGCCAGGAAAAATAGCTAAGCCCGGGGTTGGGCTAGTGATAGCTGGCTAGTACCCTCCCCGCAACTGCTATCCTCCCCCATGCGCCTGAGAACCACGGCCACCTGCTCGGCCTCCAGCGCTCGGTGCGGTGAGCATCTGCTGCACTCCAGCCCTAGACGGATAGTCCCTCCTGAAGTAGCCCAACTGGCCACACTGATAGCAGAGGGAAACTCAACTCCCGCCCTCAGTGGGTCAGAGCCGATGGCCGGGCGGGGGTCCAGTGTTGGCAGCTGGCCCTTGTCGGAGGCCCCTCGAGGCCACTGACGACCTCGCAAAACATGACGGCTCTCCTGCGGGCGCCGCGTGCCTCCTTTGAGCTCTTCTGACTCGCCTGGTGCTACGGTGACACTGCCGTCCCATGAAAGATTCCCCCTCCGTACCCTCGGGAGGAAGATGAGGGGGCGGCGGAGTAGGTGGAAGCTGAAATTCACCTCAAACGACCTCTCGGATCAACTGGACGAGGTCCTGGGACTATACGCTCAGGAGGAGAGAAGGCGTAGCACAAAATCCAAGCTCAACACGTCTGCCCCTCCGGCCTCGTCCACGGCCTATCTCGGGAATTCATCGACTAGGCATCTCCTGCAAAGAGATGCGGGAGACAAAACAAAAGAAGTCAACTCTGACGGTCTTTGGCAAAAGAACCTCAGAACAGATGTCAAAAGGTACGTTGTGGTGGTTACTCTAGTTACACGCACGTGAAATGGTTATTCTCAAGCTAGTTAGTTCATTTCTCAGGATGACCTTGCTCTGATACCATCTTGTTATGACCCGGTTCCCGAATCCCTACAGAACACGAGACCGAACCGACTCGACTTATCCCAAGACCCATTCATCCAACGAGAACTAATCGAAAAATAGGAAAGTAAACCACATTCACTATGCTAAGCAACTAATAGTAAAAGAGTACAGCAGTAAAGAAAGTAAAAACTACTACAGTACATATCACCACCACAACAATAGAACAGTAACAAGGTACAGGAACATAAAGATACAGAAAAGTGCAAGTACAGAACGTAAAGTACAGGAGTCTGAACTCACTACAACAAAAGGTACAGCAAAAGAAAGTCTTGCTACTGGGCTTTACTGGGCTCAGCACCCTCTGCAGCCATAGGCTCTGACTGCTCAACATCTGGACCTAAAAAGGGGTTATGAGTACGCAAAGTCAGCAAACGCTGAGTAGAGTGGCAACCAACTAACTAAAGCAGTAAATGTAGACAGGTAGCTATTGTTTTCCAATTACATTATTTCCCAAATTATTCCTTTTCACCCATTGGTTTATTTATCGGATCTCTTTCTTGATCTCGAATCTTCCTCGTGGGAACGATCTTGATTGCAGTCTTTTCTAAAGAGTAGAAGGCACACGTGGTGCTCTCCTGGCCAGGAGAGTCCCCCGTGGTGATCCTATACCCAGTCAACCACTCCAAGGTCACGGACAGACGTAACGGTAACTACGGCACGCGCGATAAGCGCACAGGTAGGTACCTCGCACTGGAAAGCGGTCAGTCGTTTCCACTAACGGGTACGCCCAACTACATCACGGAACAGTATAGGGCCTAGCCCTCTTAGTAACAGGGGTCTAGCCCCGAAGAACCAAACAGGGGTCTCACCCCTCCACAGTCCGCGTACCCTCGCCTAACTACCCTAGTTTGCCCAATGGGTCTAACAAGTTGGTGTAGGGTGGCTAGCTGAACCCTGGGCCCTGTGGGGTGGCTAGCCTCTTCCTACACCAGTAGCTCTCCCTGGTACAATGTACGCGAGGGCCACGAAGTCGGTGCAAAGTGGCCAAACCCACCCCGGGTCTCAACCCGAAGGCAGCAAGCTCCCCTCTACACTAAGAGGGAACATGCGCTCCCCTTGGTACCATGTAGTCAAGGGCTAGCACACTTCCCGTCACATTTCCAGATCCATTCCATATATTTCCAGGAGTTCTAATCCTAATTTCCCCGTAGGGTTCAGGCTCATATTTCTCAGGCCATTCCATACTAGGTTTCATCATTCACATTTCCGTTCTCAGGTTATACACATGCAACTCGTATTTCATTCATTCACATTTCCATTCTCAGGTCATACACATGCAGCTCGTATTATATCATTCTCATTTCCATTCTCAGATTATACACATGCAGCTCGTACTATATCATTTAACGTATACAATAGAAAGGTTACATGCAACTGTTCACTAGCACAGGTAATTCGTATTTCACAGGCAACTTTTGCTCATTTACAGGCAGTTGTTAACATTTCTATCTACTCATTCATGTATTTCTCATCCTAGGATTCATGCCACATCCTAGATTCTAATCATTCATTCCACACAAACATTCAAGTTTATAATTAGATTAGGGGAAGCCACTCTACCTGTCAACCCAGGAGTATTGGGAACTTGAACGGCAGGCATACGTGCCTCAGCAAGCCCCGAACCCGCAACGGAACGAAGTCCTATAACAAGGAACAATCACAATGGAATATTCAGAACAATATAGATAGCCTTCTAACAAGTAGAGGAACTCGCAAGGAAAACATCGATATCTTGTTTGTGTAAAACGGACCTCAAACGGATCCTAAACGGGTCAAAACAGGGTTACAGACTCAAATCAGATGTCTGGAACAACTTCCAGATGTCTTAAAAGTGTCGAGTAACGTACCTCAAGATCTATGTCAACCTCAGACATCCAGGAACTCTTCTGGACCGTCTGAACACAGCTCCAGACGTTCGACCACCTCTCCGGACATTTGGAAGTGCTTCCAGTCGTCTGGTAAGCTCCCCAAACGTCTGGAATGCGCGGGAGGGCATGTCCCGTGCCTTCCTGAAGCAAATCCTACATGCCACCAGCAAATCTTCTCAACACAAACCATGCGAAGGGTAGCAGTGGAGTGGCCTGCATGGCTGTATCCTCAAAGGGAACGTACCTTCGCGAAGACCTCTCCTCAGACGTCTGGAACCGCCTCCAGACGACCGCACCATCGTCTGGAAGTCACTCCAGACATCTGATTCTGGGAAAAACCCAAAACCAGAACCAGCTCCTGCTCGCTCTCTGTTATGACCCGATTCCCGAATCCCTACGAGACACGAGAATCGGACTGACTCGACTGATCCCAAGATCCAGTCGTCCAACGAGAAAGTAACCAAAAGAGCAGCAAAATAAACCACATTCACCATGTCTATAACTAGCAGTAACAAAATACAGCAATAAAGGAAAGAACTACTACAGTACACACCACCACAACAGTAGAGAAATAAACAAGTACATAAACATGATGCATGCAATAAAAGAGTACAGTGGTAATAGAAAAATACTCACTACACAAAAGAAACGGTATAGTAGGTACTACACAAGTAAGACTACTGGGCTCTACTAGGCCCAGCTCCCTCTGCAGCCGTCGGCTCTGGTTGCTCAACACCTGGTCCTGAAAAGGTGACAAAGGTGACACGTCAGCGAAACGCTGAGTAGAGTGGCAACCAAAAGCTAAGAAAAACAGTAAGGTGGATAGTAGGTGTTATATTTTTAATCTCTTTATTTTTCCATTTACTCATTATTGAATTATTCCTCAGATCTTTCTCTTGATCTCGAATGTTCCTTATGGGAACAATCTTGATTGCAGTCTTTTCCAAAAAGTAGAAGTAACACGTGGTGCTCTCCTGGCCGGGAGAGTCTCCCGTGGTGGTCCTACCCTCAGTCAACCACCCCAAGGGCACTGACAGACGTAATGGTGACTACGGCACACGTGATAAACGCACGGGTAGCTACCCTGCATTGGCATGCGGTCAGTCGTTTCCGTTAACGGGTGTGCCCCAAAGCACAGCACGGAACCAGTATAGGGCAGAGCCCTCTCAGTAATAGGGGTCCAGCCCCTCCACAATAACCAAACAGGGGTCTTGCCCCTTCACAGTCCACGCACCCTCGCCTGACTATCCTGGTTTGCCCAGTGGGCCTAACAAGTCGGTGTAGGAGGGCTAGCAGAACCCCGAGGCCCGTGGGGTAGCTAGTGCTCTCCCTATACTAGTAGCTCTCCTCGGTACTGTGTACACGAGGGCCAAAAGTCGGTACAAAGTGGCCAGACCTAACCCCGGGTCCCTGGGGCGGCTAGCTCCGCTCTGCACTAAACAGGGGGACAGTCGCTCTCCTTGGTACTCCGTACTCAAGGGCCAGCTCACTTCCCCAATTCTATTCCATTCACCTCTCAGGAGCTCTACTCCTAATTCCCGTAGGGTTCATGCTCATATTTCCTTCACTAAGCCAATTTAGGTTTCATCATTTCAACTTTATATTCATATAGCCCATGTTCTCAACGGTTAAAAGCCATTCATAACAAGCAACTGTTATCCAATTATAAGAAATTATCATTTTTCTTTCTACTTTTCCAAGACTGCAATTTATAATTTCACGACATTCGTTTTGGTGTTTCTGTTCCTAGGATTCATGCCACACCCTAGGATCTATCATTCAATCTAGTTTTCTAGTCCTAGGATTCATGCCATTCCCTAGGATCTATCATTCAATCTAGTTTTCCAATCCTAGGGTTCATGCCACACCTTAGAATCTATTAATTATCTCATAAGTGCGTAAATGTTGGCAAATAATTAAAGGGAGCCACTCTACCCGCAAAATCGGGAGTACTGGGGGCGTGATCGGCAAACCCGCGCGCCTCCGTAACCCCGAGAGAAGCAACAGAACGGGGTCCTAACATAAGAATAAGCATAAGGAACTACTCAGAATGTGATGCAAATACTGTAAACAAGTAGAGGAACTAAATCTGATAAGAACGAAACTTGAAACGCGGAAAATGGACTTCGAATGGACCCTAAACGGGTCAAAACGACAAGTTTACCCAAAATCAGACGTCTGGAACATCTTCTAGACACCTTAAACGATGGCTCAGGTCATACCTTGGTCCTGCGCGGTCTTTCAGATGTCCAGAATCCTGTTGAACCGTCTGGACTTAGTTTCCAGACGTCCGACTATTGCTCCGGATGTCTGGAGACCCTCTTCGTCGTCTGGTGCTGTGCCCAGACGTCCGATTTGTGTGGGAGGGCATGCCCTTGCGCCTTCCCAAATGAGACCTGCACGCATACGCGACTGTCCTCAACACGAAACGAGGCAGAACCCTTCAACGGAACAGCTGCATGGCCGTACATGCGAAAGAAGGAAAGGAAAATATCGTACCTTTCAGGCGTCTGGACCTTCCTCCAGACGTCTCCCACATCATCTGGACGTAGGTTCAGACGTCTGATTTTGGGAAATTTTCCCGGAATCAGGACCTCCTCTCCCTCCGCCTGCTGCGCACGGCCGTGCCACGCCGCGCTCGCCTGCAGCCTGAGCTACAGCAGCTCCTCCCTAGCGCCACGCTCCTGCTGCCCACCCGCCGGCCGGCCCTGGCTGCTCCGGCGAGCTCGCACCCTCGCACTCTAACTCCCTCCCTCTCGCTGCAACCCCTCCTCCTCGCGCACTCACGGCAGCAGCTGCTGCTGCCCTCACTCGCTCACTCTCACGCTAACAGGAAGAAGAAGAAGAAGAAGGTGGTGGAGTGAGGGTGAGGGAGAGGAGAGGGGGAGTATTTGAAGGTGCCGTGGGGAGGGAGAGAGAAATAAGGCTGCGCCTGCAGGGAGGAAAGAAAGAGAAGAAAGGAGGGCAGCAATTCATTCTGCGCGTGCATGCGCGCAGACGCGAACCTGTACACTGAAAAAATTAAATTCCAGACGTCTCGGAAGGCATCCAGATGTCTGGACCAATTCCCAGACGTCTTAAATGACGTTTGACGCCGGGGTCATAACAACATAACAAACTCAAAGGAAGTTTCGTCCTCGAAACTTGCACTAACTAGGGTGCGGAAAAGAACGATATATGCATAACAAACTCAAAGAGGACCGAAGCTGGTCTGAAAAGATGTACCCTCAAAAAGCTCTGGGTACCGCTCCCGCATCGTCGCCTCAGGCTCCCAAGTAGCCTCCTCGTACCGCTGGCTCCTCCACAAAACCTTCACCAGGGGTACTTGCTTCCGTCTCAGACTATGGACGGCTCTATCGAGAATCTGCACTGGCTACTCGGGGTAGGTCAGGTCGTCACCCACCTTGACGCTCTCGTGACTCAGGACATGATTGCGATCGGCGACGTACTTCCTGAGGTTTGACACATGGAACACGTCATGTAACCAGAAAGCTCAGGAGGAAGGGTAAGCCTGTAAGCAACGGGTCCAACCTACTCCAGGACCTCAAAGGGTCCCACGAAACTCGGCGTGAGCTTCCCTCTCACCCCAAACCGCTGCAGGCCCTTCATGGGCAAAACGTGAAGGAAGACATGGTCCCCAATTTCAAACTGCACCTCTCTGCATTTCCGATCTGCATAGCTCTTCTGTCTGCTCCTGACAGTGCGGAGTCACCTGTGAATCTGCTCGACTATCTCCTAACTTTGCCGGATCAGCCGGGGGCCAACCTCCCACTTGGTCCCCACCTCAACCCAACTCAAGGGTGCCGTACACCTCCATCCGTACAGAGCCTCATAGGGTGCCATGCCGATGCTCGAGAGATAACTATTATTATATGCAAACTCTGCCAGGGGCAAGTGCTCCTCCCAAGAGCCCCTCCAATCCAGTACACAAGCACGCAAAAGGTCCTCAAGTGTCTGTATCGTGCACTCAGACTGCCAGTCCATTTGGGGGTGGTATGCTGTACTAAACCTCAACCGCGTCTCTAGGGCCTGCTGAAACTCAGCCCAAAACTGGGACGTAAAGCGGGTATCCCGGTCGGATACGACCTCCTATGGAACTCCGTGTAGACGTACCACGTCGTGGATATACCTTTCTGCCAACTGTGCTGGTCCCAAGGTGACTCGGATCGGCAAGAAACGCGCCGTCTTCGTCAATCTGTCAATGATTACCCAGACTACATCCTGCCCTCGCTGGGTAACAGGTAAGCCCACCACCAAGTCCATGGTGATGCTCTCCCACTTCCACTTTGGCACTGGAAGTGACTATAGCGGCCCTGCAGGCCTCTGATGCTCGGCCTTCACCTGTTGGCACACTAAACACTGCTGTACGAATTCACCCACATCCCGCTTCATCCCCCTCACCAAAAGTCGTGTCTCAAGTCATGGTACATTTTTGTGTTTCCGGGATGTATGGTGAATCTGGAACCATGTGCTTCAGTTAGGAGCTCTCTCAACAGCTCCTCGTCTCGGGGAAGGCACAAACATCCCCTCATGCGCAGCACCTGATCTATAAAAGAGAAGTCCCCAGGGTCTCCTGACAGTACTAGGTCACGCAAGGTCTGCAAGTACGGGTCGGCCATCTGTCATGTGATGATGCGATCTATCAGCTCTGGCCTCTTCTGTCGCGTCACAGTCACTGCCCCACAGTGCCCCCGTAACTCTAGGGGTCGCCAACTGCCATCTCCTCCAAGAGGCTCCAACTCTGCACCTGTAAACTAGCCAAGTGTGCGAGCGCCTTCCGGCTCAAGGCGTCAGCCACCATGTTGGCCATTCCTAGGTGGTAGGAAATGCTGCAGTCATAGTCCTTCAGGAGCTCCAACCAACGTCTCTGTCTCATGTTGAGCTCCTTCTGATCAAATAGGTATCTGAGGCTCTTGTGATCTGTGAAAATCTCGAAGGTCTCGACGTACAAGTAGTGCCTCCAGGTCTTCAGTGCGAAGACGACAGCTGCCAGCTCTAGGTCGTGGGTAGGGTAGCTATGCTTATGGGGCTTCAGTTGCCGCGAAGCATAAGCGACAACGTGACCCCTCTGCATGAGCACACCCCCTAACCCTTGCAAAGAGGCGTCCGTGTACACAACGAACCCGCCACTACTGTCCGGGATGGTGAGCACGGGAGCCGAAGTCAGCCTCTCCTTCAGCTCTTGAAAACACGCCTCATAGGCATCTATCCAAGTAAAGGGCACGTCCTTCTGGGTCAGCTGTGTCGTAGGACGTGTAATCTGTGAAAAGCCCCCGATAAACCGCCTGTAGTAGCCTGCCAGTCCCAAGAAATTGCGAATCTCAGTGACCGTACGCGGTCTCTCCCACCTGAGCACTGCCTCGACCTTGGCTGGGTCCATAGCCAAGCCATCCCCAAAGATCACATGACCTAAGAAGGTCACCTCCCTCAACCAAAACTTGCACTTGCTGCATTTGGCGTACAGCCTACGTCGTCTCAGTGTGTCCAAAACCATCTGCAAGTGCTGTCTATGCTGTGTCTGATCCCGAGAATAGATGAGCACAACATCAATGAATACTACCACAAACTGGTCCAAGTACGGTCTAAACACATGGTTCATCAAATCCATGAATGCAGCGGGGGCATTGGTCAGCTCAAACAGCATGACCAGAAACTCATAGTGTCCGTACCGAGTGCGGAAGGCTATCTTGGAGACGTCTACCTCCTTGATCCTCAACTAGTGGTATCCAGACCTCAAGTCGAACTTGGAGAATACCGTGGCACCTCGCAGCTGGTCAAACAAGTCATCAATCCTCGGCAGTGAATACCTGTTCTTGATGGTGACCCTATTCAACTGTCGGTAGTCCACACAAAGGCGTAGGGTACCATCCTTCTTCTTTACAAACAGTACTGGGGCTCCCTAGGGAGACGTGCTGGGCCTCACAAAGCCCTTCTCCAAAAGATCCTGCAACTGAGACTAGAGCTCTCGCAGCTCAAGTGGTGCCATCCTGTACGGTGCTGTGGAGATGGGGCTGGTCCCCGGTACCAGTGAGATCTCAAACTCAATCTCACGCTCGGGCGGTAGTCCTGGCAACTCGTTTGGGAACACGTTGGGGTACTCTCTGACCACCAGAATACTCTGGAAGTTTGCCACAGGGCTAGGCTCTGCCACCACATAAGCTCAGAAGCCCTCAAACTCCTGGGGAGGGAGAGAGAAATAAGGCTACACCTGTAGGGAGGAAAGAAAGAGAAGAAAGGAGGGCGGCAGTTCAGTCTGCGCGCGCATGCGCGCAGACGCGAACCCGTACGCCGAAAAAATTAAATTCCAGATATCTGGGAAGGCTTCCAGACGTCTGGACCAATTCCCAGACGTCTTAAACGACATTTGATGCCGGGGTCATAACACTCTCGCCGCGTGCGGCCGCGGCTCGCCTCCTCGCCTGCAGCTCCAGCTACAGCAATGTCGGGGATGACTTCCTCGACACACTCCTCCCCCTCCCGCACGTGCCGCTCCGGTGGTGCGCCCTTCGGTGAGCTCCCACACGAGCTCGCAAGCTCAACTCCTCCTCTTTTTCTCATGCTACTCCTCGTCGCTGCTCTCGCACTCACTCACGCTGGCTCTCTCGCTGGAGTGGAGGAAAAAAGAGGAAGGTGGCTGGTGTGGGGAGAACGAGAGAGGGGAAGGGGTTTTATAAGGTTGGTGGGTTAGGGTTTGTTGGAAGCGGGGAGAGAGAGAGAAGAAGGGAAGGAAAAAGAGAAGGTACTATCTGCACGCAGCCCGCGTGCAGATGTGAGCTCTTACTCAAAATTTTTGATTTCCAGACTTCTGGGAAGGTACTAGTCGTCTGTCCAACAGTCCTGACGTCTGACCAATAGTCCAGACGTCTGACCGACTGTCTAGACATCTTAAAAGGCTCAGGACAGAACGGGTCTTAAGATCTGGACACCTTCCTAGACGTTTGGAAATCGAAATTTTTTAGTACGAGCTCGCATCTACGCGCAGACTGATGAGAACCTCATCATGAGCCATAACTAGCTCATTTTGACCCAATACAAAGGATAAAAGCTCCTACATATCTCAAGGAAAGGCTTAACTCAGAGAATTCTGAGTTTGAGAAGAAAACCAGTCATAAGGGGTAAAAGTGCAATTTTACCAGTATAATTTGCATACAGGGTAATTCTGGGCCCAAACACAGGTCAAAACAGCTTAATAAGAATAAAAGTGGGATGAGATGATCTAGCAAGGGCTACAGCACTTCCAAGGAACCAAATGATAATCTGTAACCCTAAAACGATCCACTTCAATTCACAAGGTTCGGGGCAAAGTAAAAATAGAATAAACCCTCTAAAATTCATAGAAAAATAATCTCTAGGGTTTAGAACCTTCAATTTGGCCTTTAGAACCCATTTTGACCTACATTGAGAACCATGCCCAATTAATAACTTAATTTGGGTCTTTACGCAAATTGACCGGTCAAACAAGGTTTAATATGAAAATGAAATTCACCATCAGATTCCTTAGGTCCTAATTAGTCATGTATAAAAACTTGAGCCTAAGAAGAAACCTCCTTGACCGACTTTACACTTTGGTCCTCATATATTTACTCTTTGGCCCTCAACTTTTGAACCCTCGCATTTTGGCCCCTAACTCTCCTTCGTTCTTTGCAACCAGGTCCCTCCTGCAAAACCCTGCCATCACCATGCTCCGGCGACCTTGCGCGGAGCATGGCGCCGCGCAGGGTGAGGTGGTGGACCTGGCAAGTATACCGGGGGTGCCCTGCGTCGTCAGCCGTCGCAGGGGCACCCCCATGATCATTGCAGCCCCCCATACCGGCCGTGCGAACGCACGGACGGTATGGGTTCGTGTTCCGACCATTCTCCGGCGAGGGAGACACGTCGTCTCCCTCCGCCTTCCTCCCTGTTTCATCCCTATAAATACCCCCCGCTGCTCCACCGACCAGGGCAGCTTGGATCTGACGGAGAAAACCCCCAACTTTCCTCTCCTCTCCCTCCGGCAGACGCCCACCAGCTCCGGCGGTTCTTCCTCCTCCTCCTCTTCGCTCTGCCGCAATACCAGCAGCAGAGACTTCTTCCCCTGCTCTTCCCGCGTCGCGCAATACCGGCGCGCGCTGCCTCTGCCCCGTCGTCACCGCCGTCCTCCCCCCACTGGGCATCGTCTTCTCCGGCGACAGTCGATACGACTGTCGCCCTGTTCCTCCCCCTTCGTCCCTACAGTTAAGTTAGAACTACTCCCCTTCTTCTCCTCTTTCTTTCCCCGCTTTCAATTTAGTCAATTAAACCCTCGACCGCTCCTGTTCACCCTCATCCTCTCCGCCTCCGACCACCCTCCGGCGAGCCGCTCCCATCACCTCAGCGACCCACACGGCTCGCCGACCACCGCAGAACCTCCGCCTCCTCACCCTGATCATCTTCCGCCCCTCCACTTCCCACCAAACAACCTCTGCAGATCCACCGAACACACCCACTTCCTCGCTCACAGTTTGACCTAGGACGACCTGTTAGCTCCATCTCGCCTCCTGCAGACCCCCTGACCACCTTCGCCGTGCCACGGCGAAGGTCCCCCGCCTGTCTGATTTGGCCGAGAGGCCGTTCTTCTGTGACCAGGTGACCCGCCCGCCGTCGCCATTACTGAGCAGGCAGAGCTCCTTCACCTGCAGCTGCAGGCACGCCTTCGCCCAGGTTCGACTCCCAGGTTGCGCAGGAAGTCTCCGCGAAACGTCCCAGGCTCGCAGACGGGGCGAGGGCCGCGCGTGAAGACACGATCGCCCACTGCTCCCTCCGCGACGGGCGCGCAATTGGGGTGGGACATTTAGTCCCACCTCGGAACCTCTCGGAGGCGCGCAGACGCATAAAGGCAAAACGTGCCTTATGCTGTCTGCCTCCTGACCACGGGGTGAGGTCCCTCTCACCCGACCCGACCCGGCCTCGTCCGTGACCACGCTCCGCGGACCTGGCCCGACCCGATTAGACTGACCTGCACTCCTCGCCCACCACGCACGCCGGTGGGCCTGGACCCGGGCCTGACCCGAACCCGATTACCCGGTAGCGCTCTGGGAGAGCTTCCGAAGAGTGATTTCAGAGAGAAAGAGAAACGCGGGGGAGGGGGGTAGAGTAGGTTTTTGCCCTCTGATGCTGAACTCTTGAGCGTGCAGGCACAGGTGAAGGACTGCGGAAGAAGAAGAACTGAAGCGGCACTGTAGCATCCGCGGGTTAAGTCGTCTGATTGGAAAATCAGACGACGTCCTGAAGACAGGTGAAGACAAAGAAGAAGAAGAAATGAAGAGAAGCAAGAAGCAAGAAAAGAAGAAGAAGATCTGAAGAAAAAGAAAGAAAGAAAAAAAGGAAGAACAGAAGACAGAAGAAGAAGAGCACGAGGGGAAGATCTGAAGAAAGCAGAAGAAGAAGAAGAAGAAGAAGAAGAAGAAGAAGAACAGGAAGAACAAAAGCCAAAGAGGAGATAAGACAAAGAGGAAGAAAGAAGAGAAGAAGAAGAAGCCAAATTTTCATCTCTCTCTCTCTCTCTCTCTTTATTTTTGTAATAGAACTTGTATATCTCTAGAATACAACTTGCTCCCTGAGTTCGACCTCGGGAACTCTTTCATTTTTCCGAGTAAAAAAATTTTTATATGAAACGTTGGTAACAACCGGCTTCACTACAACGTTATAACAAATACAAAACCGACGTGTTCACAGACAGTACCCTCTTTTTTCCTTCTTCTCTCTCTTTTTCCCCCCTCCAGCGAACCCTAACCCTCATCCTTATAAACCCCCTTCCCCCTCTCTCGTTCTCCCCACTTCAGCCACTTTTTCCCTTCTGCACCACCCCAGCGTGAGCGAGAGAACGCGAAAGCGACGACAAGGAGGAGCGGCATGAGGAGAGGAGGAGAGTGAGCTCGCGAGCTCGTGTGGGAGCTTACTGGAGGGCGCACGGCCAGAGCGGCGCATGCGAGAGGAGGAGTGCATCGGGAAGTCATCCCCAACACTGCTACAACCGGAGCTGCAGGCGAGGAGGCGAGCTGCGGCCGCGCGCGGTGAGAGTGAGCGGGAGCAGGTGCTGGTTCTGAGCTTTTCCCAAAATCAGACGTCTGGGGTGATGTCCAGACGATGGAGCGGACGTCTGGAGGCGGTTCCAGACGTCTGAGGAGAGAGCTTCGCGAGGGTACGTTCTCTTTGAGAATTCGGCCATGCAAGCTGCTCCGCAGGTACCCTTTTGCATGCCAATTTTGAGAAGATTTGGTGGCTGCATGCAGGATTTGCTTCGAGAAGGCACGAGACACGTCCTCCCATGCATTTCAGACATCTAGGGAGCTTGCCAGACGACTGGAAGCACTTCCAAACGTTCGGAGAGGTGGTCGGACATCTAGAGCTAGGTCCAGACGGTCTAGAAGAGTTCCTGGACATCTGAGGTTAACGCAGAGCTTGAGGTACGTTACTGGACACTTTTAAGATGTCTGGAAGTTGTTCCAAACATCTGATTTGAGTCTGTAATCCTGTTTTGACCCGTTTAGGATCCGTTTGAGGTCCATTTTATGCAAACAAGATACCGATGTTTTCCTTGCGAGTTCCTCTACTTGTTAGAAGGCTATCTATACGGTTCTGAATGTTCCATTGTGATTGTTCCTTGTTATAGGGCTTCGTTCCATTACAGGTTCGGGGCTTGCTGAGGTACGTGAGCCTGTCGTTCAAGCCCCCAATACTCCTGGGTTGACTGATAGAGTGGCTTCCCCTAATCTAATTATAAACTTGAATGCATGTGTGGAATGAATGAGTAGAGCCTAGGTTGTGGCATGAATCCTAGAACGAGAAACAATTGAAATGTCTGTATGCGTGTTTTGCAGTATTGAATGAGTAGATAGAAAACAGCTGCCTGTAAATGAACAAAAGCTACCCGTGAAATATGAATTTCCTGTGCTAGTTAACAGTTGCATGTAACCTTCCTGTTGAATACGTTAAATGATATAATACGAGTTGCATGCGTATAACCTGAGAATGGAAATGTGAATGATATAATACGAGCTGCATGTGTATGACCTGAGAATGGAAATGTGAATGAATGAAATACAAGCTGCATGCATATAACCTGAGAATGGAAATGTGAATGATGAAACCTGGTATGGAATGGCATGAACAATACGGGGAATTAGGAGTAGAGCTCCTGGAATAAATAGAATGGATCTAGAAATGTGAGTAAGGAAGTGCACTAGCCCTTGAGTACGGAGTACCAAGGAGAGCGACTGTCCCCTGTTTAGTGTAGAGCGGAGCTAGCCGCCATTGGGTTGGGACCCGGGGTTAGGATTGGCCACTCTACACCGACTTCTTGGCCCTTGCGTACACTGTACCGGGGAGAGCTACTAGTGTAGGGAGAGAGCTAGCCACCCCACGGGGCCCAGGGTACAGCTAACCACCCTACACCGACTTGTTAGGCCCACTGGGCAAACCAGGGTAGTCAGGCGAGGGTGCGCAGACTGTGGAGGGGCAAGACCCCTGTTTGGTTCTTCGGGGCTAGACCCCTATTACTGAGAGGGCTAGGCCCTATACTGTTCCGTTCTGTACTTGGACGCACCCGTTAACAGAAATGACTAACCGCGTGCCAGTGAGGGGTAGCTACCCGTGCGCCTATCGCGCTTGCCGTAGTCACCGTTACGTCTATCCGTGACCTTGGGGTGGTTGACTGGGTGTAAGATCACCATGGGGGACCCTCTCGGCTAGGAGAGCACCACGGTGCCTTCTACTCTTCGAAAAAGACTGCAATCAAGATCGTTCCCACGAGGAACATTCGAGATCAAGAAAGAGATCTGATAAATAAATAATGGGTGAAAAGGAATAAATTGTGAAATAAAGAAAATGGAATAAACAGTTACTTGTCCACTTTTACTGCTTTAGTTAGTTAGTTGCTACTCTACTCAGCGTTCATTGACTTTGTGTACTCATAACCCCTTTTCAGGTCCAGGTGTTGAGCAGCCCAAGTCTACGGCTGCAGAGGGTGCTGGGCCCAGTAGAGCCCAGTAGCAGTAGTTACTTTTGTTGTACCTTTTGTGGTAGTGAGTTCAGACTCCTGTACTTTATGTTCTGTACTTGCATTTTCCTGTACTTTTATGTTCCTGTACCTTGTTACTGTTCTATTGTTGTGGTGGTGGTATATACTATAGCAGTTTTTACTTTCTTTACTGCTGTACTCTTTTACTGTTAGTTGCTTAGCATAGTGAATGTGGTTTACTTTCCTGCTTTTTGGTTATTTCTCATTGGACAACTGGGTCTTGGGATCAGTCGAGTCGGGCCGGTCTCATGTCCTATAGGGAATCGGGAATCGGGTCGTAACAGTTGGGCAAAACAGGAGGCTCCTGGTTGATTATGGTAGGAACTTGGTTCGCTCCAGGAGGGACTGGGGTATCCCAATAAATAGCATGAGCTTGAGCATATGACTCCCCATTATTACCAAACCCTTGAGGCCCGACGCCTCGGTTCTATACATTCCTTGGGTTTGGTACAAGTTGTGATGGTAGAGATTCGGGCTGTCAATTGTTTGCACCAAGTCCAGATTGCAAGGTATCCAACAAAGTTTTCATTTGTTGCATGAGCTGGAGCATTGACCCTTGCATTTCTACCATCTTCAGGTTTAAATCAGCCTGCTTGGCGGGTTGTTGAGCATTCCACATGGACTGATTAACCTGATTTAAGGGCAATTGAGTATATACATGACCCTGACCCATTGGTTTTGCAGTACATAGTTGTTGGGTCGATATTGGGTCTGCTACCTCTGATCTTTCCAAGAAAACTTAGGATGATTTTTCCAAACAGAATTAGGAATTCGAGTAAAGGTTGGCCCTAACATTCTCCTACACAGCATGAAATCCTCATAAGATGAGGATGAAGAAGGATTAGAAAAACTGGGATCAAAGGCCCCAGTTTAGAACCCATAAGGTTCCGAGAAGAGCTAACCCGAAGGTCGGGCTAACTCCAGCTGGTTCACAAACTTCCGTCCCATAGGAGCTTACGAAGAATGGAATCCCGATCCCTGGGATTGAGTGGATCTAGAAAAATTAGAGTTTCCGAACATCCACTCTTCCATTCGTTTAGCAACCAGATCCATCTCATCTAATCTATTGCAGATCAATTCCATATCAGATGTATGAGAATCTTGGACCTCATTAGCATTTGATCTAGTTTGTTGGGATTGGTTGAAGGTTTCCATGGAGGTGTGGTTTAAAGAGTTTCACTCATTTCCTCAAACAAATCATATGCACTATCTGCGTCTTTGTTGAGGAAATTGCCTCCACAAGAAGCATCCACATGATTACGGAGTTGATCATTCAACCCATGATAAAAAAACCTGCACAAGTTGCCATTTAGGCACCTCGTGGTGTGAACACTTTCGCAACAGATCCTGGAATCTCTCCCAGGCCCCATGCAATGGTTCCCCTTTCTGTTGAGCAAAAGTGGTAATTGCCCGTCACAACGCATTGGTTCTCCCAATTGGGAAGATTTCTTCAAGAAGGCCAATTTCAAAGCTGTCCAGGTAGCAATCAGTCTTCTAATGGTATGATACCAATGTGCGTCCTTATCCCTGAGTGAATAGGGGAAAAGCCTCATTAGCATCTGCTCTTCATCCACATTCCGTGATTTGGTGGTCTGAACCAGAGTGATCTGGTCCTCCAAATGTTGGAATGGGTCCTCTGAGCCAAGCCTGTGAAAGTGTTTAATTAGACTCAAAACCTGGAGCTTGATCTCAACATCTCTGGTCAAAATGAAGACGTCGGTTTTGTATTTGTTGTAGTAAAGCCGATTGTTACCAACGTTTCATATAAAATTTTTTACTCGGAAAAATGAAAGAGTTCCCGAGGTCGAACTCAGGGAGCAAGTTGTATTCTAGAGATATACAAGTTCTATTACAAAAATAAAGAGAGAGAGAGAGAGAGAGATGAAAATTTGGCTTCTTCTTCTTTCTTCCTCTTTGTCTTTTGTTCTTCCTGTTCTTCTTCTTCTTCTTCTTCTTCTTCTTCTTCTTCTTCTTCTTCTTCTTCTGCTTTCTTCAGATCTTCCCCTCGTGCTCTTCTTCTTCTTCTTCTTCTTCTTCAGATCTTCTTCTTCGTTTCTTGCTTCTTCTTTGTCTTCACCTGTCTTCAGTACGTCGTCTGATTGGAAAATCAGACGACTTAACCCGCGGATGCTACAGTGCCGCTTCAGTTCTTCTTCTTCCGCAGTCCTTCACCTGTGCCTGCACGCTCAAGAGTTCAGCATCAGAGGGCAAAAACCTACTCTACCCCCCTCCCCCGCGTTTCTCTTTCTCGCTGAAATCACTCTTCGGAAGCTCTCCCAGAGCGCTACCGGGTAATCGGGTTCGGGTCAGGCCCGGGTCCAGGCCCACCGGCGTGCGTGGTGGGCGAGGAGTGCAGGTCAGTCTAACCGGGTCGGGCCAGGTCCGCGGAGCGTGGTCACGGACGAGGCCGGGTCGGGTCGGGTGAGAGGGACCTCACCCCGTGGTCAGGAGGCAGACAGCATAAGGCACTTTTTGCCTTTATGCGTCTGCGCGCCTCCGAGAGGTTCCGAGGTGGGACTAAATGTCCCACCCCAATTGAGCGCCCGTCGCGGAGGGAGCAGTGGGCGATCGTGTCTTCACGCGCGGCCCTCGCCCCGTCTGCGAGCCTGGGACGTTTCGCGGAGACTCCCTGCGCAACCTGGGAGTCGAACCTGGGCGAAGGCGTGCCTGCAGCTGCAGGTGAAGGAGCTCTGCCTGCTCAGTAATGGCGACGGCGGGCGGGTCACCTGGTCACAGAAGAACGGCCTCTCGGCCAAATCAGACAGGCGGGGGACCTTCGCCGTGGCACGGCGAAGGTGGTCAGGGGGTCTGCAGGAGGCGAGATGGAGCTAACAGGTCGTCCTAGGTCAAACTGTGAGCGAGGAAGTGGGTGTGTTCGGTGGATCTGCAGAGGGTGTTTGGTGGGAAGTGGAGGGGCGGAAGATGATCAGGGTGAGGAGGCGGAGGTTCTGCGGTGGTCGGCGAGCCGTGTGGGTCGCTGAGGTGATGGGAGCGGCTCGCCGGAGGGTGGTCGGAGGCGGAGAGGATGAGGGTGAATAGGAGCGGTCGAGGGTTTAATTGACTAAATTGAAAGCGGGGAAAGAAAGAGGAGAAGAAGGGGAGTAGTTCTAACTTAACTGCAGGGACGAAGGGGGAGGAACAGGGCGACAGTCGTATCGACTGTCGCCGGAGAAGACGATGCCCAGTGGGGGGAGGACGGCGGTGACGACGGGGCAGAGGCAGCGCGCGCCGGTATTGCGCGACGCGGGAAGAGCAGGGGAAGAAGTCTCTGCTGCTGGTATTGCGGCAGAGCGAAGAGGAGGAGGAGGAAGAACCGCCGGAGCTGGTGGGCGTCTGCCGGAGGGAGAGGAGAGGAAAGTTGGGGGTTTTCTCCGTCAGATCCAAGCTGTCCTGGTCGGTGGAGCAGCGGGGGGTATTTATAGGGATGAAACAGGGAGGAAGGCGGAGGGAGACGACGTGTCTCCCTCGCCGGAGAATGGTCGGAATACGAACCCATACCGTCCGTGCGTTCGCACGGCCGGTATGGGGGGCTACAATGACCATGGGGGTGCTCCTGCGACGGCTGACGACGCAGGGCACCCCCGGTATACTTGCCAGGTCCCCCACCTCACCCTGCGCGGCGCCATGCTCCGCGCAAGGTCGCCGGAGCATGGTGCTGGCAGGGTTTTGCAGGAGGGACCTGATTGCAAAGAACGAAGGAGAGTTAGGGGCTAAAATGCGAGGGTTCAAAAGTTGAGGGCCAAAGAGTAAATATATGAGGACCAAAGTGTAAAGTCGGTCAAGGAGGTTTCTTCTTAGGCTCAAGTTTTTATACATGACTAATTAGGACCTAAGGAATCTGATGGTGAATTTCATTTTCATATTAAACCTTGTTTGACCGGTCAATTTGCGTAAAGACCCAAATTAAGTTATTAATTGGGCATGGTTCTCAATGTAGGTCAAAATGGGTTCTAAAGGCCAAATTGAAGGTTCTAAACCCTAGAGATTATTTTTCTATGAATTTTAGAGGGTTTATTCTATTTTTACTTTGCCCCGAACCTTGTGAATTGAAGTGGGTCGTTTTAGGGTTACAGATTATCATTTGGTTCCCTGGAAGTGCTGTAGTCCTTGCTAGATCATCTCATCCCACTTTTATTCTTATTAAACTGTTTTGACCTGTGTTTGGGCCCAGAATTACCCTGTATGCAGATTATACTGGTAAAATTGCACTTTTACCCCTTATGACTGGTTTTCTTCTCAAACTCAGAATTCTCTGAGTTAAGCCTTTCCTTGAGATATGTAGGAGCTTTTATCCTTTGTATTGGGTCAAAATGAGCTAGTTATGGCTCATGATGAGGTTCTCATCAGTGGGAATCACAACGCCGGGACGATCCTCATAATTTGAAGGATCATAAAAATCCTTCAAGAGCTTAGCGCCCTAACCATTCGTTCATTGAAACCATTGCTGCATCTGCTGCAATTCTTCCAACTGCCTCTGAATCAGCTCTTGCTGGTTCAGGAGTAGAGGAGGTGGTTGTTAATCAGCTATGGGATTTGCTTGGCTATAGCTCAACCTCCACCTCCGGGAATGGTCTAAAGGTCCTTCCAATCTAGGGTTCAATGACCTCCTTTGAAGCATACACTGGAAGGAAGTCAGAAGGACGGGGAAGAGGAGCCCTATAGCACAAAAATACAAGCTAAGCCAGCTAGAGTAGCCCCATGTTGACCTCTTCAGTAGCTGCCAGCTCCAATTCAACTCCAGACTCTTCATATCCAGCTCCTCTCTTCAAACCCTAAGCTCCACATGCCTACTCCTCCACTCCACTACTAGCTAAGCTAGCTTAGCTTAGCTAGCATCCAGCTCCTTGGCCATCCATCAACCATAACTTAACATTAGCTAGCTCTATTTACTAAGTGAACTCAAGACCACCTAGCTAGCTCCACCTCTACTCAAGTTGGCGCCACCTTCTTCACTACCCTTCACCCCTCAATCACCACCAAAAGACACCTAGATGTTGGTGCCAAAACCACCCTAACCATCCCCCTTTTTGGTGCCAACTTCACCTGTTGGTGCTAGAGCACCAAGATCATTTGTTTTGACGATAACAAAACACGTGTTATTTAACATTTGCAATTTGAGTCCTAGATTTCAGGTCAATTGCAAATGTGGACGTGTTTAGACGGAGTTCGAGCTCGCATCCAGGACGGATTGGAGGAGCTTGACGGAAAATAGAGGAGGTTCGCGTGGAGCGAAAGATTGAAGATGGAAGGAAATGAAGAATAGGATAGATTTCCTTCTTTTGTACTTGTAGTATTTTTTCGTTTCTTTTGTTGCTCTTTATTTCCTTAGATATTTCATGTTAAAGAGCCACAAAGAACCCTAACAGTAGTCCTAGGAACACCGGCACAACCCTAGGATACTTAGGTTTTCTGTAGAATACTTAGAAAACCAATATAGGATTCAAACAGCACTTCCAGACGTCTAATTCCCAAATCAGACGTCTGATAAAGCATTTTAAGACGTCTGACTGTTGTTTCAAACGTCTGATAACTGTTAGGCTTGACATAGCTAGTTCTGTCTGATGAAATCAGACGTCCAGACCTTAGTCCAGACATCTTAGAAGACGTCTGATGACTTTGCCAGACATCCAATTAGTGGACCGTTGGTTGGCTTAGCAAACAGTCAAGAATATGACCGTTAGAGCCTTATCAGACGTCCTTAGGCCTTTCCAGACGTCTGATAAATGACCGTTTTGCCTCGGCTGACCCAAAATCTCTTCTCAGAGATTTTCTAGCCGTTGCAACATTTGGAAATCAATTCCCACAGTAAAAGTAGGTTTCCAGACGTCCATACTTAGTGTCAGACGTCCTGTATGTCGTCTGATGGACTTGCACAAAAACCCTGTTTAGATCTGATCCAAGTCAGGGAGAGACCCGCCCAAAATCAAACGTCTGACCTTGGAATCAGACGTCTTAAAGTGAACTTCCAGACGTCTGATGCTAGAATTAGACGTCTGATAAGCCTGTCAGAACAATGATTGTTCCTGATTTCGGGCTGATTCACTTGTGCTTTGTACCCAACGGCTATGGAAGCTTTTCTAAGCCTTCCAAAGCCTTCCTAAGGCCTCTATAAATAGAGGGGAGCCTTTTCACACCTAGACACACAAGAAAAACACAAAGAAAGACACAAGATACACTTAGCTATACACTCTCACACTCTTGTGTCCAAGAAGCTCTTGCTCTCTAAGCTCAAGTTCTACATCTTGAGAGCATCAAACCGTTGCGCACCTGCTCTCCCGCCGTTGTCTACGAGAGCGAAGTTGCGCCGTTGCGTGGCTCACGCACCCGCGTCATCGTCGACGCACTCCTTGCAAAGGGGAGTTTCCTTATTCCTATAGAAGCTAGGTTTGTAATTACTTTGTTGGCTCTATAGGACTTGTTGTTTCTTTTATCTTTGTTATTTTGTTGGGTATTCGCTTTGCGAATTCCCGTCTCCTTCGTGGGACAAAATCCTTCTCGTGGAGAGAAGGGGTTGAGGAACGCTACCCTCGTACTTGTAGCATGGTTGTACTGAGGTTGAATCACCCTCGTTTTAAAGTGATTCGGTTAGTGGATTTGATCAACTAGGTTGATCGGAAAATCCTAACTCGAGAGGGTTAGGTGGTGGTTTTCACCCGGTTTGGGTTTCCACCTAAAAATTACTTGTGTACTTGTGCGATTGATTTTTTGTGAGATTGCTTTATATATTATTTCCGCTATTATTACGTCACCCCTCTTCGTAGGGAAGAACCTTCATCACCTCCCATATCCACCCTACACATAACCCTTCCAAGCCACATCCACCATCCACCTCAACCCCCTTCTAGAAGCCTAGAAGTTGGTGCCAACCCATGGCACCTGTCCATGGTTGGCGCCACTTTTAGGTGTCCCCTTGGCCACCCATAACTACCCCCTTACATCCCTTAGGTGACGCCAACTCCCCTTAGCCTTAGGATCACCTAACCACTCCCATCTTCCCATCTTATCCATCCATCTCAAGAGTCACCTTAACCCTAGCAAAATACCTCTTATATTCTACCTATAGCTCATGCCTAAGAGAGAAGAAGAAGAAGAAGATTAAGGGGACACTTTGTCCCCTTGGTGCCTTCCCCTCTTCCCTTCTCTCTTGTGCCCACGCCAGCTAAAGGAGAAGCCAGGCAAGGAAGACCTTTGGAGGAGGTCTTGAGGGTGGTATACAAACATCCTTGGAAGAGAGCTTAGAGGTGGTCCACGCCACCTTAGAGGAAAGCCTTGGCACGCTCCCCTACTTCAGGGTTTGCCAAGGAAGCTACACCTTGAAGAATTTTACAAGGAGAAGGCGGAGCTCTTTTTGATTGCTGGAGTAGCCGCAATTGGAGCAAGAGCCTCGCCATCTTCACCATCATTTCAGAGGATTTTTGTGTTTTCATTACATGCATTTTTAACTCTAGTAGTTTAAGCATTCTTCTACTAGATTCTTGTGAAACAATTCCTCAATTTTATACAAGTTGCCTTCATTAGATTTTTTTTTGTCTTGATTGCAATTTAAATTTCCCTTTTGTGCACTCACTTCCCTCCCTCTCTAATTACCCTAGGCCTTCACGTGCCTAGGGTGAGCTTAGAAGGAAGGTAGCTCTTGTCACCTAGGGTTACTATTAGGAGTAGTTATCATCAACTTGAGATCCTTGTTATTTCAAATACAAAATAAAAAAATGTTATATTGAAAAAAGCACAAAAAAGAAAGGTGAATTCCATTTTCGAAGCAAGAGATTTAATTTTTGCAAACTTGCCTCCTTGGACGACCCTAGATACCCCACTATCTAGGTTATAATTTTAAAAGCGTTTGCTATTTGGCTTGTTACAATAACTTAAAAACCCGCTTTTACAAATCACGCCAAATTTCGCATCACCTCCCTGACAACAGCGCCAAAATGATGCATGTGTTTCGTGTGTTTGAAATCGAGGTTAAGAGTAACCCGTCGTTGTAGTCGAGAAACTCGTTTATCAAATAAATTTTACCGAAACTCTATGGGAGTCCCGGGTTGAACACAAGGAGGCGACGTTTACTTAATTCGAAAATCGCGCTTCATTTTGTTTGTTTTTGGTGTTTTAGTTTTTGTTATTTTTTTGTGTTTTTGAAATAAGAAGACAAGCAGAATAAATTTGGTGATGGGAAGAGGGAGGAATATTTGGTGGGGCAGAGGTTCATTACACTAATAGGAGCCTTTGGAGCTTGAGAGTAAGCTCTAACGGAGCATTGGTAGGCTTGCTAGAGCTTAGGAGTAGGTGGGAGTAGAGTAGGTAGAGATACCTTGGAAGGGAAGGGATGTAGGTCCTTATATAGTGGATGAGAGGAGGCTAAAATAGGCATAAGACCAATAGTGACCTTCAGGACGTCGCTGTAGGTCCAACTTAAGTGTCACTGTAGCCAGCTCATGCCCACTCACACGCGCAGCTGGCCTTGCGCCTACGAGCAATTAGTGACTGTTGTAAGAGTCACTAAAGGCCCTCCAGGCTGTCGCTGAAGGTCGGCGCCTCTCTTGAAATTTGAATCGCGTGCCCTATGCCCGGAGCAACATTGACCGCTTGATCAAGATTGAGTGATCCAATTTGTTGAGGCGAGCACAGGCATGGCGGATCAGGAGTCGAACTCGCATCTTGCGTCTGCGGAGAGAGTGCCTCACCGTTTGGCCAAAGCGCTTTTTTGGTCAAGTGGAGGATGCTGCTGTCGCACGGTTAAGGCGCCCCTTAGCCATTGGATTGAGATCCAACGGTTGAGATCTCTCCATGCATGAGTGATAAGGCGGCTACGGTTCGTGTTGGGCGGTCTGAATGGCGTCACGTGGCGCCATTGGGACCATCCATCTTCTTCTTGTAGAGGGTGCTACGGAGCTCTGATCGGGGTGATTTTCGCGTTGACGTACTGCGATCGTCGCTTCAGATTTATTCATACGGTCGGATTCTTCATCCGAAGCCCGAAAAGATGTCGCACTACCTCCTGGCCATGTAAAATGAAGGAATTAATGTACAACTATCCTAAATGCCACGCAATGGATGCTATGTAGTATTTATAACATGATATGCAATGCTATGCCCAGGAACTATCATAAATAAGCATTTTATCATGAATTCATGTGTGTTTATCAGCAACCATTGCGCTTCTTTGTCCCACAATGAAAACAGGAATATTTTCATGAAGACGATACGCAACCCGATGTTTCTTGGTTTAATCATTTTAGCTAAACAGGTTAAGTCCTCCAAGTGTAGAAAAGGGTCTTCACTAGCCAATCCATGGTAATGGAAGTTAATTAGGCTGATTACGTTCGATTTTAGTTCGAAATCCTCCCCGCCCACGGGGACACAAATATGTCCACTGATTTCTGTAGCAGCAAGATTTTGATAAGAGCTAAGAGACCTGGGCTCCTCCCGTTCGGGAGGGTTCTGCATTTCCCCCAAGATTTCCCTAATGGCTTCAATCTTCTTATTATACAATTCCATTTGGGCCAAGAGGCAGGTTAATGGGTCAACAGCTCCTCCACCACCTGGTGGATTTGGAGGGGGGCGATTTCCTCCCTCAGGATTTGGGGGTGGGCGAGTAGCCATGTTTACAGAGGAGGAGGATGATTCACCAGCTTCTACCCTTCTGGAGTTTTCAGACAATTTAAACAGTTTAGGGTTTTGTGACCTCCTCCCAAACATTCACTGCCGAAAGTTGAATTGGGGTGATGAGAAGAGAGAAGGGGATAAAAGAAAAGATGCTGAATAGGTGCACTTGATGACAAATCAAACAATCAAGGTCCTAACCTCTAAATATGTCCCTTAGACCTAAAGATCTAAGTTACCTACTATCGCGACTTACGGAACCGAATATGAGCATCGTGGAACCACCAGGTCAGGTTGAAAGACCGTTTGCCCCAGTCTTAGACACCCAATAGCATGCAGGAACCCACAATAGAGCATAAGCGCTACACGCAGGTAGTTAGACCTCCAAACCTTAATGGGGTCAAGCTACTACCAATTTTAATTAAGAGGCTTAGGATTCAAGTGTGTTGGAATGTGAAGGGCGTTGTATATGGGTAATGCCCAAGTGCGTTGATTTTAAAAGTATGTCAAGCAAGCATGCAACGGGGAAATCTCCCCGAATTGATGTTTTAGATGGTGAGTGGCTTTTAGAATTCAGTTCTTAGGTAGTATGGATTTTATGATTCCACTGAATTACCAATTCAACCAATCTCGTGGTTTTCAGAAAATACAAGTTCTTTTTGCACCGAAACAACCCTTCTTCAGTTTGATTTGGTTAATGCTTGCTACAATGCAAATGGGCCCCTAATTGGAAATTTCTAAGTGTGGATGCATGGGTCAATTTTAGCTCAATGTGAGAGGGAGCTAAAGTACTTCAATTCAAGTGCTCACAATCACCAAAATGAGATTCCATGCAAGGCTCAACCACCAAAGTATGTAAAAATGAAAATGAATATGTTGGGGTTGAGATTCGGGATCAAATCAAGGCAATTTTAGGGTTGTGGTGCGGTTGGAGTCAAATTGACTCCAAGACTCCCCAACCAAAGTTTGGATCCCGAATGTGAAATAATTCAGCGAATAAGATGTGGCAAACAATCGATTTAATTCACCTCAATGATAACTTCATGTCACGAAATAACCAAGAATCGAAACTCCTGGATTTTTTCGTGCGCTAAAAAGTGGAAAATGAAGGGCAGTGGTGGTGACAAAAAGAATCAAACAATGGATTTTAATCCACTCACCCAAGAAATGCTAAGAATTTTTTTTTTAATTTTTTACATTTTTCAACGTGACAGAATGACCTAAATTACTATGAAGAAGACACCTACCTCAGCAACGTGGGCGAGGCTCCAATGTGGCGTCGGCGACTTCACGCTCTCGCGTCCGCCTCGGATTTGCCCACGTCTCCAACCTCCTCTGTGTGTCTCCTCCTTGTAATAGGTACATTTGCCCAAAAACAAACAAAACACTCGTGAAGGGTGGGAGAAGAAAAAATCAAAGGAAGAAAATAGAAACTCACTCTAGATAGTGCGCCCTCGGCAACAACGCCAGAAAAACGTGGTGCACATTGGAATAGGCTTATTTAATATGGTGATATTATCATCGAAATTAATATAGTGAGTTAACCTAAATTGAGTCTACACCTGTTTCACAAAAAAAAAAAAATTAACTTGGCCTACTTGATTTTATCTTGGTCACTTTTAGGTTTAGAGTCGATCTTAGGGAGGTGGGAATTAGGAGATTAAGAAATTTCTACACCTTTCCTAGAACGTATCTCTTCCTTGCGTTTATTATGCTTTTGATTTTTTCTAATTTTAAGATTTTTGTGATAATGTTGTCCTTGAGGAATACCCTAAAAAATGAAATCCTTGGCCTTAAGCCAAATGGTCCTTGGCTTGAAGCCAATTTCGGGTTCCAAAATTGATCTTGTCACTCACAAGATCGGGTATCTGCAAGATAAGAATTATCTTTTCTCTTTTATATATATTTTTTTTGGTCTTTTTAATAGCAAGAATAAAAGACAAATGAAAGCAAAATAAAATACAAGGAAAGAAATGAAAAGAGATACTTAGCTTAGTATATGTATATATATATATATATATATATATATATAGTAGATATGTAAGTGGATACATAATAGATATAGATATATAGATCTATATAAATAGGGGTGAAATGGAAATGGGGATGGGATGTAGCACAGTGTCAAATTGGTCAATGTCTACCAAGATGCAACCAACAAGACTAAGTGCCATGTGGAGTGTGGAGCGAATGTGTGTGAGTGTGGGGTAGAAAGCTTGCTTTGCATGGATATCTGGAAATATTCACAACTGGTGCGAATATTCCTGCAATATAATGCGTGGTGAAGGGTAGGTGCATGGTAGTGTGAGTAGGAGATGTGGAGTGAATGTGTGTATGAGGGAATGTGGATATATGTGTAGATATGAGTATATAAATATATATAACTATATATGCATATATATATATGTATATGTATGTATGTATGTATCTATATAGATGGGGGGGTGTGAGTATGTGAATATATATATATATATGCGGGTAGGTGTGTGTGTATAAGAGTGTGTAAGTGTGTATAAATGTGTGAATATTTATATGTGTATGTGTGCATAGGTGAGTGTCTGTGTATGGGTGAGAGAGTGTGTGAGTGTGTTTGTCTGTGTGTGAGAGAGCGTGCGTGTAAGTTGTCTGGAGGGTGAGAGCGTCGTTTGAGTGAGAGAGGGAATTTGTGAAGGGCGCGTGCAGAGAGTGAAGGCGAGAGATGACCGGGTGTAGCAGGTGGTGCGAAGAGAGAGAGAACCTGAGTCACAGGCTAAGTGAGAAACTCACTGGTCAGCTATAGTGTCGCGCAGAGAGCGGGTGAACAGTGCGTGCAGGCGTGTGTGACCGGCTAGGACGGTTTAGAGTTGCAGGGGTGCTGCGGGAGAAGAAAAGGGTGACCGAGTGTAGCAAGAGTACACGAAGGCGTGTGGAGGGCCACGGCGAGGTGGCAGGGCTGCACAAGGCGCGCGAGAAGGAGCTTCAGAGCTCTGAAGCTCTACTGTGCAGTAATGGCGATGGCGAACAAAAAGAAAACAGAAAACAAAGAAAATCAAGATAACAAAGCAAAAAAATCAAAACAGAGAATCCACCACACCCACTTGCTCGCGAAGGAGCTGGGCGGTGGTGGAGCTCATTGTGGTGTTTAAGACCACGGGGAGCTTCTCCTGCACACAGTGTGCCTCTTCTCAACTGGTGAGAAGAGGGGTAAATTGACGTGGCGTGTGACGCGTGTGTTTTGAAGAGTCGTTATAGTTTGCACTCGCGACGTGGGTTTTAAAATAAAGAAACGGATGTGAGTTCGAGTGTCGGTCTCAGGGAGGCGTGAAAATCGAATTCTTCTTGTCACTTATTGTCACGAAAATCACGAGGTTTTGCTTGCGAAAAGGCGTGAGTGAAAAGAGAGAGAGAGAGAGATTAGGGTTAGAATTGTTTCATTCGCAACATGCAACTTGAACATAAAATAGAGAAAGCAATTGAATAGAAAATAACTTCATTTAACATGAAAATTTAGTTCATAATTATAACACTAGATAAATGCTTGAACATAAGTAAATGAAAGCTTACGACAAAGAGGGAAAGAGAGAGAGAGAAGACGGCGAGGTAGCCATGGCGGTGGAGGGGGGCCCCATCAACGGCTTGTCCTCTCCGGCGATTACAAAAGGGCTTAATGGTAGCTAGGAGGGGGGTAGAACACTTGCAAGTGGAGTCAATGCTTCCCATGGGTGGTTGGAAGAGGTTTAAATAGGAAGAAGTGCTTTCCAAATGAAGAAGGGGTTTTAGCGATGTCCGTGACGTCGCTAAAACCCTTCCCAAAACGTCGATGAAGGCCCCTGCCCGCCGGTAGCTCACGCGCGCCTTATGCTTCTTCGCTCCTGATCCGCATGCGAGTGTCGTAAGCCGTCCGATCTTTGATTGGACGGCTGAGATCCCGCACTGGGTGCATGCCTGGATCGCGCCCACGCCCCCCACATCAGCTTTGGATGCGTGAGATTACGCTGTGTTGCTCCATCCGCGCCGTCTGCTGCTGATCGGGCTATCCAATTTCGCCCGTGTGCGCCTTTGCCTTTGATTTGGTGTGCGTTGCGTTTCGAACCCACACCCCTTGGTTGCACGGTTGAGGCGCCGACCGCTGTGTTGTCGCAGTGGATTATCGTGGCGAGCGTCGACCGCGCGGGCGTCCTCGGCCGTTTGATCGAAGATTGACGGCTGAGATTCGTCCTCCAGGTGAAGGTGGAAGTGGGCAGCGGTAGGGATGCGGTGATCGGGTGCCACGTGGCGCGCTATGGGCCGTTGATCATCAAATCAACGGCCAGGACTTCTTGGGCCCATTGCAGGAGCTCCGGATGTCAGATTTGGCCGATTTTGAGTCTGTTGGACTCCGTTCGTTGCTCTGAATCCATCCGTGTGGTCCGATTGCTCATCTGAGGCCTGTTTTGATAAGTGCTCATACAAATGGCCATTGATACTGTTCTATAAGCAATCTTAATGTGTGATGCATGCAATGCTCCCATTCCTATTTATGATGTGTTATCTATGCATTTTGTTCTTAAGATAAACCCCATTTAACAGAGTTATTACCCCGAGATGCAGTGTTATCAAGGGGCTGTGTATGGAGAGGGAGAGAGGGAGAGAGGAGAGCACAGGCTGGCTGGAGTGAGTGAGAGGTAGTACTGCGTCTGATGGTGTGGAAGGGATGGCTGGAGGTGGAAGTGAGGTGTTGCCGACGACTTTGCAAAGGTTGAGGTGGGGGTCCTTTTATAGATAATGGGTGGTAGGGTGGCGGGTGCAGGTGTAGGTTGTTAGGATATATATTAAGAGGGGAATATTGCATGTAGGTACTTAGGTTGTTGAGAAATAGTGTAGGCTTTTATTAGGTGGACTAAGCGGTAGAATTTAAATGGGAATGAGGTGGCCATGGAAGGGATGAAATGCTCAATCTCTCTCTCTATCTTCCTCTCTATAAAATGCACCAATGCAAATATTTACATAATGCATGCATAATTACCTAATCTAAATGCGTAATGTTAGGAAATAGCATAAGATGACCTAATTAGAGACGTGAATTACTGTGCAATTACCTTTCTCTTCCTTTCTCATCCTGGACATCCAAAACCTTTTCATCTTGGACATCCTGCATCTCCATTAGACTTCCAAGAGGCTTTTGGACGTCTACCAAGTTATCTGGATGTATCAATTTTGTTGGTTGTGTGTTCTTGACTTGTGTGCCCAATTTTTAGAGGATGTTCAAGGTGAGAGTTGCCTCAAGATATGCAAAGCTTTTGTGTGGTGCATGCAATTAAGTGCTCTCGAGGTCAAGGGCCTTATTAACTTGCCAAGAAGAAGGGTGTCTTGCCGCACCAGAACTTAAGTAGGGACAAAACTTGCATAGTGCTATACTACGTCATTCTAGATGTATATCTCAATACTTGTATGGACCTTGGAAGGAGAATAAAATAGTTATTTCCATATGATTTTGATCTAGATTGTTTCGTTTGATACTTATTATTTGATTTTTTGGGCATCCAACCATTTCTTGAATCAAAGTTTCAAACAAATAATTTTCACACTTTCATGAGGTCACCAAACAAATCATTTGTCCAACAATCTACATGTGTTTTTTGGTGAAACAACATTGTAGTCAACACCTAAACGTTGTACACATATATGCAAACACACACATGTACGCGCATACATGGATGTGTTGCATTAGAGATGATAGGATGTGGTTCCTAGCAAAGTTAGATATGTGATTTGAAATGACATACTTATTATTTGTATCGACCCCATGCTTTTTGTTCAAGTAGCTTGATTAGTAAGGTTAGAGATCCTTTGGTGTATATGTTTATTTACCCTCAAGAATCTGACTCTTGTGATTTATCTTAAGTCATAGGATATGACATATATATTTCTAATTTCTTTTAACAACTCTAGGAATTGGCATTTTTCTACTAGGTTCATGGGAACAAGTCAAATATATGCACTAATTTATCAAGAGAGTAATTTATGATAAAGGAAGATGACAAAAGTTATCCATTTATTTAAGAAATCTATAAATGACTGAAATTGTATCATTTACTAAATCAAATCGTTCAAAAAATCAATCTCTTTTAGCTATAATTATCTATCTCATTATCTAAGAATCAGATATGATTACCAATAGGTTGGATGGAATCTTATTATGATCCTATCACACTTGAAGCTCAATCTAACAAATTGAACTTGTATTTAAAATGGGTTGGGTCTGGGTTTTTAATTAAGTGAATTTAAAGGATTCAATTGGACCAGGTTAGGACTTGAAATGGACCAACTAATCAAAAGACTTGTGGGTCTTTAATTAAGTGAATTTAAAATGTTCAATTGGGCCATGCTCAGACTTGAAGTGCACCAACTAGTCAAAAAACTTGTACATATACCTTAAAAGTACATTGGATTTGTATTATAATAAAAAGGGCCTTTGTTGCTTTGTAACTTATTTGACAAGGGAAAAATTCTCCAAATTGAGATGTGTCCTCGAAGTTGAAAATGGGCCTTAGGTTGATGATTTAATAAACCAAAGTGTGATGCAAGAGGATAATTTGTAATCTTCACATAGACCTGGAAGTTATTGGGACATGAGGGAAGGCTGGCATGCCTCAATCATGGAATCATATAGGTGTTAGATACACACCGACTCTTCTAGGGTGTAAACAACCATGATATGATGTATGGTGCCCATCCATGATTGGGAATTGCATAAGTTTATAATGGAAGACTCAAAAGTTCATTCATTGAGTCACAATTGCCTAAGTAAACTTTCTTTTTATGAAATATTTGTAAATCATGCCTATGAATTGTTGGCCAAGATTATCACCATGATCAACACCATGATCTTCACCATAATCAAAAGGGGAAAGAACATGAGCAACAAAGTAACCAATGACATGACGAGTGAGATTCACTCCACTTGAAACTTTGGATTCACTTCCTCACAACAACTGTAGGACTAACTATCGTCAAGGAGAGAGGGGCAGTAGACCTAGGGGGCAAATATCATTGTGTGTGTGTGAGAAAGAGAGGGTTAGATCCCCTCTTTGGATATATACCTTTCAGAGGTAGAACAAGGTTACTAATTCTTGAATTTCCTCCGTGTTATCGTTTAATTTATTTTTGAACATTGATCGGATCCTATTATTTCATAATATGAAAAACTACAAAGGAATCGCTTCAATCATTAATTATTATTGAAAAGACTTAAAGAGTTTATGTAAAGATAGAATAGATAGTATCTACATGTATATAACTGTCTTATTCACACTGAATAATATATGGTATCATTAACGTGTTCTCTTCTTGATGGCTTAACATGCTAATATAATGGAAATTATCTATTAATATCTTAAGAGTTGCCTTCTTTATTAACCTTTTGAATCTAGGCCTTCTAAGTTCTTATACGTTACATGTAATTGGTATCTTTTAACCTTTATATATGTCATGCTTTAATAATAATAATCCAACCAAAGTAGGATCTTTTGATATAAATTAGAGTCTAATTTAAATTAATCCAAAGATCAAATCTATATATGAAGGTTAAGATTTAAAATAAATAATCTCACCCTAAGCACGATCTCAAAAATAATTGACCGTACTAACACGCTATCTACGGCTAAAGAATGGCCGACGGTTTGGACGATGAATATCGAAGAAGGACGGAGGGATGCGAGCATCCGAGCCTTTTCGCATCTAACAACGACAATCTAGGCTCATTTCATCCCCGTTCCCTCCACCACTACTACCACCACTACGGCACCACCACTCCCCTGTCAAGGCAAGTTACCCAAACTACAAAGACGGATGCCATTTCCCCTGCCCCTTCCTCCCTTCGCTCACTCCACCGCAACCATTGCCATCATCATACCCCCCCGCAAGTCAAACGCGAAGAGGCCTCCTCAGGGCCGAGGGCCAAAGGAGAATCAACTTAGCATGCTCCCTTCTCCCCCCACCCCCGTCATGCCTCCGCTTCCCCTTCCCCAGTCCTCCTCGTCGGCTTTTCCTCTCAAGCCGCGCGGCCTCCACAACAACCATAGTTACAACAGCCACAACCACAGCCACCACCACCACCACCACCACCATTACCGCAGCCCTCCCTGCGAGCACTCTTCCTACTCCGCCGCCACTCTCGACATCATAATCCTCATGCTCGTCCTCTTCTCCTGCGCCTTCCTCCTCTACTCCTCCCTCTCGCACGTCGTCCGCTCCTTTGCCCTCGTCCTCCCGCCGCTCCTCGCCCCCGTCCTCGTCTCCTTCAACGAGTCCCCTCTTCCCTACCTCGCCGGCCTCCTCGCCTTCCTCATCGCCTTCGCCGCCGTCGCCATTTCCCTTGCCTGCGCCGGGGGGGGCTCCGCCCGGCGGTGCCGGAACCCGAGGTGCCGGGGGCTGAAGGACGCGGCGGAGTTCGACGTGAAGGTGCAGACGGAGGAGGGGATGAGGTCGACCCCGGATCAGGTGTGGAAGGAGATCGAGAGCCTCCCGTGGAAGGGAGGTGGGAAGGGGGACAACCCCGACTACGAGTGCGTGAGGAAGGAGCTCCGGAGGATGGCTCCCCCCAACGGCCGTGCCGTCTTGCTCTTCAGGTCCCGCTGCGGCTGCCCCCTCTCCAAGCTCGAGGGGTGGGGCCCCAAGAAGGGCCGCAGGCACAAAAAGTAAGCACCACTCACTCGCTCCCTCCTCACTCGGTCAGTCCCCATTTCTCTCTCATGCTTTGGTTTCCATTCAGTTTTCCATCTGCATTGAGAATCATTCCCATCGTCGTGCCATTACTTTGGAATTTCTTCCATTGTTGTGTTCTCTCCTTCTATTCAATTCCATGGAAATTGTGGAATTTTTCTCCATGGAGGATCTTGTAGATGACGATTAGAACCGATGGATGCCTGCTGTTTCTTTCTTAATTTGGTTGCATGAGATGACGACCTAAACATGGCAATTGGAATAAAAAGGAAATGCTATGATTACTTTCTATTCTTCACTGATTGCTGTTGTTGCATTACTTGCAAGTCAATCACTTTCTTTCTGCTGTATTCCCATAGTATGGAAAAAATGAATTTCGTGATATCGATTGTGTCATGCCAATCCCAATGGGGAATTTTGTAGAACCTCCAATAGGGGGCTCTAGGGAGCTTTATTTGGAGTGCTTCTGTTGTTGAAACTGTGGAGAACCTGGAACAAATAGGTATACAAACTGCTTGTATTTTGCAGGGCAAGGAGGCAAAAATTCACTGATTTGGTTCCAAATCAATGTGGTAAAGTGGAAAGGAAAATTCTTGTACTTCCAAATAGGAGCTTTGGTTGCTTGCTTGTTACTCTTCTTGTGAATTGGTCCAGCCTGGCAAAATCCTAGTGGAAGACAGGGTTCTTCTATCTTCCTTTCTTCTTCCTCTTGTGTGCTTTGAATAGCCTAATTTTGTAGCCAAAGCATGACCAAAAAGACCTCCCCATGGACCACAAAAAACTAGGCCAGACTTACAATCTTGCCTTCTTGCTTTGTCTTGAAAGAAGGTAGGGCCCTAAGGGATGTGAAACGACCCTCTCTCCGAGCTTGAGCCTTCCCTTCTGAGAGCAAAGTTCATGATTACCCCTAGAAAGGTTTACTGGAGGAAGCATGGGAAGGGGTAGACGGAGGTCGAAGAGGTGCAACTTGGTAGTTGACCAATGAATATTAACAGAAGTTACAGAAGCTAGGCACACATATGATCATAGAAGGTTTGAGATCTATTTACTTGAATAATACTTATTCTTTATGACTCCCAAATTTTAACCTAAATGCATGTATTGGTGATGCACATCTGTGGCTCATCAGCTAATGATCATGATGTAGGACCTTTATGAAGTCATCGTTGACTTGTTCTTGAGTGTTGACATGATGAACACATTGCTTGAAATCTACCTTCTTTCACGTGCTTCATTCATCCATGAACATGCTTGTTAGCATCGTTAATTGAAGTTTCATTGTCATTATCATCAACAACAACAACAAATTATTTTCCTATCCTCCTAAGTGGGGTCAGCTACATGGATTCTTTGCCTCCACTTATGACATCGCTAAAATTTCATAATAAGCCTTAAGAATGACCCCAATGCCCCTTGGTACAATCTGTGCAAAGGCTTGAGTGATCGCATAATCTGAATTTGGCATTTGCAATGTGCTAGTCACAAATATATTGTTGTTTCCCTTCAAAAGATATTGTTGCTTTCTTTAAAGAATGTTGTTTCTTTCCTTCAGGTCTCTATTTTCTTCCCACATAGATTTTGTAGGTGATCATTTTGTTTTCCGTTATTTCAACTTAGCCAGCATCTAAATAGGCCTCAATAATTGAGTTTGCCCTTCTATACTTTTCTTTTGACATATGAGCATCTTGTAAACAAGTTCCAGTTGGATGCTCTGTGGAGCTTGCATATATTGCTTAATCATGCTCAAGAAGTAATTTTTGACCTTGTCAATATTGTACATCAATTTTAAACTAGCTTTTGACACCTATTATGTTTTCTCTAGAGCAATGGCTTTTCCTGAACTAAGGCATATCAATTTTTGACATTGTTTGCCCCATCCGTCCAATTCATTAAGTAGATATTGGACTACTTTGTTTGGTAAAAAAAATCCCCCTTATCCTAGCTAATTTCCTGCCTAGGAAGGGGAACCTCCCTAATTATTTGATTTCAAGCTCAACTATGAGGTTTTGATTTAATCTTGAGAACTTTCTATGCCATTTTGCTCATCATGTTATCTACCGTTATCCAAGTATAACACAATAATTCATTACAGAAACTAGCCCTTATTAAATAGAGGCTACAGAAGCAGAAAGCACAAAGAGATGCACAGATAACAATAATCAACAAGGATGCCTGCTTGGACTTCCATTCATTGTTGTGAAAAGGACTTATTTGATGGTTTTTTTTCCAAGAATAGGATTAAGAACGTGTTCGATTACTTTAGTACGTGGATGATACAGTTTTCATTGTCAAGAGCTCCATTTTGGAGGTATTGAAGTGGCTTTTCTGCATATTTTCTTAGAAGCTTTTACATTGTTGGTGGCTGAGGCCAAAATCCACCTTTGATCCTTTCACAGTGAAAAAGGAAGTTGAGACTTGATCTCTTTGTTGCATTGCATTGCAAACACCATGCTGCTCCCTATCATGGTTTTAAAAAAGTACATTGAGTCAAGGTGGCATAAGCCCTGTGGTGCTTAATAGAGGTGCAAATCTCACTCTGTTGAGGCTGTACTGAGGTAATAAGGTGCTTGAGGTGTCGGCAAGGTGCAGCCTCATCTGGGAAGCACAATTTTACAGTGGATAGATTGGATTTTTTTTTAGGTTTAAGAGGAACAGTTAGATTTCTTTGGTTTAAGAGGATTACTTTCTCAGGATCTGTCTTTGATTAACCAATTTGAATGTTGGTTTCATTTCTTGATATAGTGGCTGTATAATGGCCTAGTGTTAATACAATTACTGGATGTATTGTGGCTTGTTTTAATAGCTCTTTTGGTATATGTTGAGTTATGTTTATGTGTGTAAGGGGTGCTGTGTTATTTTATCTTGAGTAGCGGGTTTATGATGTACTTTTTTCCACACCTATGTAGAGGTGTAGGGACTTCTTGGTAATGGTAGAAAAGATTATTCTCATTAACTTGGTATCAGAGCACCAGGTTGAGGACTCCACAAAACAACAAACCCTAACCCTACCTTAAGCCTCCTACCGCCGACCTCCCTCACCACTCGCGGAGGCAGGCCAGCTCCCCGGCACCGCAGCAGCAACAACCTCACTGATCGCCACTATTGTAGCCACAATCGGCCGCAGATCTGCAGCCGACCACTGCCGCTATTGCTATGTAGCGCGTCGCAGCAGATCTGCAGGGCAGCACATCGCAACAGATCTGCAGGGTAGCACATCACCGCTGCCGCTGCTGTGTAGTGCGCTATAGGTTGCTGCCATCCTGTAGGCCGCTGCAGTTGCTCGAGAGCAGCACGCTGCTGCTACATTCGATGCTGCGGTAGAGCAACTCGCTGGTCAGCACCTCCTGCTAGCCGTCTTCTCTTTGAGTCACCACACAGGCCATCGGAGAGCGGGCTGCTGACCATCAGTTCGTTGTAGGGAGGTTCCTGAGTGTTGTGGAGATGGGATTTTGAATCAAGAACCTTCCTACGTGTGGTATGATTCTTTGTGATCTAGTGGTTTGAGTTTTGGGGTGTGTATTCCCCGTTGATGCATGTTTTTGGGGTGTGTAGTCCCCTTGAGTACTGACCATGTGTGAGCGGAGATTTTTGAGGTGTGTATTCCTCGGTTGGTATATTTCTTGGGGTGTGTAGTCTCCATTTTCTGTCAATTTTCAGATCTGAAGTGTGAAGAAGTTCAGGGGTGTGTACCCTTCTCTATGGCATGTTGAACTTTGTTTGTGGCAGTATGGTTTAGTAAACATAGCAGTGTCTCAGTCAGAGATTGCACTAGGAACTGCCGTGGGTGATATTTAAACCACTGGTGTGACATGGTTGATTGATTCAAGTGCATCCAATCATTTATCCAGGAATCTACAGTGTTTTGGACAGATTCAACCTGTCTCTCGTGGTCGTATAGTATAGGTGGCCGATGGGTGACTTGCTCCTATTAGTGGTTAAGGGGGAATTATTGTTACCCCTTCTATGCAGCTTAATCATGTTTAGTTTGTTTCAGATTTATCCATGAACTTGCTCTCTGTCAATGAGATCATTAAGCAGATGAATTGTCAAGTTATCTTTGATGAGTGTGGATGTATTTTTCAGGATAGAATGACAGGGAAGACTATTGGTAGTGGATATGAAGGAGTTTATCAACTTCAGCAGGGTCCTATGGCTGCAGCATGTCGAGTTAGTAACATCTGGGAGTGTTTTATAGTCGCATAGACGGTTGGGCCATCCTTCTTTGGAAAAGTTACGCAGGCTTATTCCTCATGTGTCCCTAACTGCACAACTTTCCTGCGATGCATGTCAACTTGGGAAGCACCATAGATCTTCCTTTCCAACTACTATAGGACCACGTTCAACTTCATGTTTTCAGTTAGTGCATCTTGAAGTTTGGGGTCCCAGTAGGACTCCTGATAGAGCATGACATCGGTACTATTTGGTTGTGGTTGATGATTTTTCTAGATTGTCTTGGCTATTTTTCATGAAGAATAAGTCTGAAGTGGGTCCACTGATTGAGAAGTTTGTGTTGATGATAAAAAATCAGTTTGATGTTTGCATCAAGACTTTCAGATCTGATAATGCACTGGAGTTTTGTACTCGTCGGTTGACAGAATTCTATGGCATACATGGTATAATTCATCAAACCTCATGTCCTCACACTTCACAATAAAATGGAGTCGCAGAAAGGAAGCACAGACATATCCTTGATATGACCAGAGCTCTTCTTATTCATAACAGTGTGCCACAGAATTATTGTGGAGATGCAGTTCTCACAGCTTGCTATCTTATTAATAGATTGCCCTCCTCAGTGATTCACGAGTAGATACCATGGCAGGTGCTTTATCCAACTGATGAGTTGTTTGATCTTCCACCCAAGACATTTGGGTGCGTGGCTTTTGTACATCTCCTTGGACCTGGGCGTGATAAATTAACACCTAGAGCAGTCAAGTATATGTTCCTTGGCTATTCTCGTACTCAGAAGGGGTATCGGTGTTTTGATCCCCTACACCAGAGACATTATATCAGTGCAGATGTCACCTTTCATGAAGCTATACCTTATTTTTCTGTTGCTGCCAGGCAGGTGCAGAGTGTGCCAGAGAGTGCGCTTGTACCAGTTGTTCCTATACCATTTGGTATATTCACAAATACAGCCCTTCTCAGGTTGATGAGCCACCTACCATCACATTTAGACCATCACTAGCAGATGAAGGGACCTTCAAGGGTCACACCTATCAGTTGCCAGTTGTACATAGGGCAAAGCCCCCTCCATCTATTCCACAGACTCCTCAAGTTCGTGTTGATAACCTAGAGGCGGTTTCTACTTAGGAGACTTTTTTCAAGCACAGTGTCAGTAGATGAAATAGGTGGGAGTTTGCCACCTGAGGATAGTTCTCCAGCTCCTGATTCCATGAGTACTGATGAGGATATTCCTATTGCTATTAGAAAGGCTCCACAATCTTGTGCCCAATATCGTGTTGCTGGGAGTGGTGTTACTGCTGATTATGTAAGTTCGGAGTTTCTTGCATTCACAACTGTTGTATCTAGTGCTGAGTTACCTACCTCGTACCAGCAGGCTCTACTACATCCACACTGGAAGGCTGCTACGTATTTACTATCAGAGGGACTTACTACCAGAGGTACTTGGGAGCTGTCACCTTTACTGTCTGGTGCGCGTTTTGTTGGAGCCAGATGGGTCTTTGCCTTGAAATACAACCTAGATGGGTCTATTTCAAGGTATAAGGCCTGCTTAGTGGCTAAAGGATTCCTCCAGACATATGGGGTGGATTTCTTTGACACGTTCTTCCCAGTTGCACGACACTCTACTGTTCGAATTCTTGTATCTGTTGCTGCTCATTATGGATCATAGTTACATCAGTTGGATATTAAAAATACATTTCTGTACGGAGATTTGGAGGAAGAAATATATATGCAGCAGCCACCTGGCTTTGAGATTTAGGGGGTGTGTATGCAGGCTCCGTAAGGCTATTTATGGTCTTAAGCAGAGCCCTCGAGCTTGGTTCCGGCGTCTGTCTGAGGCATTGTTTGTTGCTGGGATGTAGAGATTTTCATCGGATCATTCACTATTTGTAAGGAAGACTAGTAGGGGTACAATGGCTTTATTTGTGTATGTGGATGATCTTATTCGTACAGGTGATGATGCAGAGGGTATATCTCAGATAAAGGAATACTTGGTACACCAGTTTGTCATGAAAGATCTTGGGAAGGTGAGATATTTTTTAGGCATTGAGTTTGCCACAAGTAAGGGACAATTATGTCGGAGAGGAAATATTCCCTTAATATTCTTCATGAGATAGGCATGCTAGGATCCAAAGATAGAAATATTCTTATAGATCCTAAAATTTATCTATTTAAGGATAATGTAAAGCTAAAAGACAAGAAGGCATATCGACAGCTGGTGGGGAAGCTGTTACATCTGACTATCACTAGGCCAGATATTAGCCTTGCCGCGGGGAAGTTGAGTCAGTTCTTAGATAAACCCATTGAGGTTCATTGGCATGCTGTGATGTAGGTGTTGAGGTACATCAAGGGGTGTCCAGGTAAAGGCATTCTTTTCCAAAGAAAGGTACCTATGGTCGTTGTTGCATACTCAGATGCAGATTATGCAGGTGATGCCGGGGATAGGCGGTCTACTACTGGTTTCTGTACCTTTGTTGTTGGGAACTTGGTAACCTGGAGGAGCAAGAAACAAAGTGTTGTTTCACGCTCTAGTGTTGAGTCTGAGTATAGGGCCATGGCACATACTGTTGCTGAGATGATATGGATTATATCTCTGTTACGAGATCTTCATGTTGATGTTCAGGAACCTATGGAGTTGCATTGTGACAACCGTGCCGCTAGCTACACTGTAAACAATCCTATGTTTTATGAGAGAACAAATCATGTGGAAGTGGATTGTCATTACACCAGGAGTTTGATTCAACAGGGTTTGCTTTGTACTACTTGTCTTGCCTCCTCAGATCAGACTGCTGACATGTTTACCAAGTCGTTGCCACGTCCCTAGTTTGAGAAGTGTAGAAACAAACTGAGCATGACGGATATATATGTTCCAACTTGAGGGGGAGTGTTGAGCTATGTTTATGTGTGTAAGGGTTGTTGTGTTATTTTATTTTGAATAGTGGGTTTATGATGTATTTTTTTCCATACCTATGTAGAGGTGTAGGGACTTCTTGGTAATGGTAGAAAAGATTATTCTCTTCAATTGTGTATAATTACGTTCTATAATCTGATTTGTGAGGTTTGGGTGTTTTTGTCCCTTGAGTAGTTATAATTTGTATACTATTGGTGTTGGACTTATGTACACTATTTAGGTTGATGGTCACCTTTATTTTTTTTCAGAGCTTGCATCTTATTTAATTGAGCCTGCCTAACTTGTTTCAGTTATCTTATCAAGTCATGTATTGGAATTATTATTTGTCATCAACACGTGTTTTTCAACTATTATGGAGTGAAAAGGTAATTAATTTGTTTCTCATTATTTTCAAGATATTGACACTTTAAACATAAATACCGGTTAATTTAAGTTTTTCTCTTAAATTTGAGGCTTATGCCTCATGAGGCATATGCATTTCCTCTGAAATGAAAAACTGCCTTTTTGTGTCTCAAATTGTCTAAAAATGTTGCTCCTTTTTTATTCCTATTGGTGACTTCCTCTTTCCAATTAATCCATTTGGAGTAGCTATTGGTTACTACTGATAGAGAGATTGGAGAGGTATCTAGTGTGATTTGTAGAGGTTCTTTTGTAATTTAATGTGAGTACTGGGTTGCAAGTTGATGTTGAACCAGCGGAACGGGCCTAGCTGGCCATTGTTATACTGACCTAAAACCTGTCAAAACCACAATGATGTGTATTTGTTTTGCAACCTGCACCTGCACAAGACCCGCAAAACTATTCCATGCAAAAGAATGTTTACCACAAACCTCCACTAGCCTTACTATTTATTTTGCTAGTACTATGCAATTTAAGTGTATGCACTACAAGTAAACCACTCAGACTATTTGTATCTGCTGCTACAAGTTCAATGTGCCTTTTCTTTTTGAGAAGTCACAATTTCAACATACTAGCTATTACATTAGAGTTTTTTCTCCAAAATATTGAAGACATCAAGTACTACTTCAAGGATACAGAAATGAAATCCATATTACAAAAGGAAGGAATCTAGGCTCAGGCTCAATTATTTCATTGGTTTAAATCATTTTTCACAATGTAAGAGGTAAATTTTTACAAAAAGAAAGCTGCAAACCACCTTTGGCAGGCTCCTAAAAAGATTCCACATCAGAGGGATCCTGAAAACCCTTGTGACTCCTATCCAACAATTCCAAGATCGAGATTAGCTCGAAATCTCGGAAATGATAAAAATGAAAAAGCAACCTGCTTCTTAGGAATGGAGTGTTAGTCATCTCTGGTGAGCTGAGGCAACAGGGTCTTGGTTTTCTCGATCTTGTGGGTCAACGATTGTGCTTGCCATCTCGCTACTTGGGCTCAAAGTTTCAAACTTGAGCTATTGTGGGTTACCTTTGGTTTTCACAGGTATTGTGCTTGTGACACATGGTAGCTTGGCATCCTATTTTGAGAATAGGGTAGAAAAATGGGGTGCAAGCTGAGTGGCTTAGTTGGGTATTGATGAGGAGCAAAAGTGTTTTTGGACTCAAAACATCGCAAGAAGCCCGACAAGAGATCCGGCTACCAGGATTGGAGGTCAACAGGTGGATCCGACCCTGCCCGATCAGCCTCCACTCGGGAGGATCCGAACCCGCCCACACATAGGTGAGTCTGGACAGACCCGACTTGCCAAAGAGCTTGATTTTGATCAATGTCAGAAAGATGATAAAAAAGTCCAAGACATCTATACCAACAACAATGATGGCATTACCACCGCCATTAATAGCCTGACAACATATATATCTTGACAACAGACGTATCTGATCGGAAGATCCTACGGCAGGATCATCCCCCAATGCTACAAATAGCAAAAAGAGGCCCTCGAGGTCCTCTTTGAGGTAATCTAAGAGAAAAGAGAGAATGTATTACTACTTTTTACTAGTGAATATTTGTGAGCATTGCCCTCCCCCCAGGCGTACACCCTTCGTGGTGGACTGGGTCACCAATCTCCTTGTTTTCCTGCGATTGCTAGTTCTTGATTCGTTGAGTTGGACCCTCGGATCACTTAGGAGGTCCGATCAATTGGCGCCATTTGTAGGAAATGATCATCGTTCGATATCGTTTCTTGATACAAAATCCTGGTGATGGCCCCAACCACTGGCAACTCCTCTCGTCGTCTTCCCAAGAGAGCCTAGGCGGAGTTTAGTGTCTCAATGTTCAAGGGACACCCTGAGCATGTTGGTCTTGGTAAATAGAAGTCGGCCCAACATGTTTGGTTGCTCGAGGCCCCTGGGTAAGATTCCCTCCTCGAGATGCAAGCGAGGGAGGAGTATGAGGCCAGATTGGCTGCTTTAAAGGTGGAGCAACAATCTATCGCTGACAAACTCCTCGAGATCAAACAGATCAAGGAGTTTGGCAAGGTTCAGCTGGAGGATCCCTAGAGTTTGAGCCCTGAAGACGAGCAACTGAGGTGGCGTTGTACGGTAGAAGAGAACGCCCGTATGCACGAACAACTTGAAAAGCCAATGCACAAGCTCTGTAGCTAGAGAGGGGAAGTTCCTACCAACCCGCCAAAATCTCCACGCCTGCCTTTGTCGGGGGAGTTGTTAGGGGCTCAACTGCTGTCCACCAGTGGCGGAGGCTTTATACCGGAGATCGTTCGCCAGGTCACCCGAGCGATGAGGGGTATACACCTACGCGCGTACATCACCACCTACCCATTTACAAAGGAGGTGATGATGGCCCCCCTTCTCGAGAAGTACAAGTAACCCATTATGGCCTCGTATGACGGGACAGTGGACCCCAACAGCTTCATTGGAAGCTATCGCCAGATGATGTTGGTGCACGGCTGCTCAGACGGAGTACTCTGCCGAGTATTCTCATCATATCTGTCTGGCATGGTCTATGAATGGTTCAATGAACTGCCAGCTGGACAGATCGCTTACTTTCAATAACTGGCGGACAAAGTTTGTCAGTATTTTGTCAGGTAACAAAGGGTTAGAGACAACCCTAAAAGGTTGTCGGAAGTCAGACAGCGGAAGACCGAGTCTTTTCGATCCTACCTGGATCGGTTTAAGGTTTAGTACTTAAAGTGCAAGAGGCCTCATGATGCCATAGCTGTCTAATACTTCAAGTCAGGTCTCCTGACTCAGAGGTTCTGGTATGACATCGATGACTTCCTGCCTAGAGACATGGCTGAGTTATTGGATAGTCACGAGGTTCGTGGAGCAAGATGATTCCTTCCGCTCTTGTACCCAGTTGGCGGAAGGATATGTCGATGACGCCAGTCCCATGGAGGAGAGGACCTCAGGAGAACCCGCTTTGATATCCATCCGCGGAGGTGGTTGCTTCAACAAACGAAAGGCCACATTCCATGATCAAAGGAACGACCGACCCACCAAGGGTTGCAACCATGGACCCCGCCAGGCGAGACGAGAGTTTTTTGAAGAGTACACTCCCCTTGTCGTGAATCAGGCAGAGATGTTGGCGGAGGTCAGGTTCACAGACAAGGACCTACTACTCCTGCTTAAACCCATGAAGAAGAAGGTTGACTCTGGGCCCGGGCTCGGGGTCACGCCACTGAAGACTGCCGGGATTTGCATGACCAGATCAAGTCTCAGATCTGGCATGGAAACTTAGCCCACTTTGTCAAGTGAAATGAGGGCCAAGATAAGGGGAAAAGACTCGTGGAGGGCCCGGAGGACTGCCACAAAGAGAAGCTCCAACACTCCAGGGGGTTAACATGGTCTTTATCACAGACCATGAGCCAGACAGGTTGACAGCCCATCAGATTGAGCTGGTGGTGTCACCCTGACTCCCTCTAGTAGAATACTACTACCAAGTATTGGCGGCAATGCCCGTGTTACCCCAAGACTCTCACCTCTCGTCACCTGAACCCATTGGCACAGAGGTCGAGATGATCTTCGGGGTCAACGCCACCCCAAGCCAGCCAACCACTCCTTCTGAGACGACACTTTCATCTACTTTCCCCACTCTTTAGGGGGTGAAAGGAGTACAGTCAAGTAGGCGGCGTCCATGCTATTTGCCTCTTTGCTCGACTGCAGAGCACACAGACCCGCTTCTGGTGACACTCTTGCTGGTGGGGCAATTACAACCCAAACTCTTGGTGGACGAAGGCAGTGCCGTTGATGTTCTGTTTACGAAGACACTGCATAAGCTGGACTTCAAAGAGAAGCATCTTTCTCCATCGACTCATCCGGTCGTTGGGTTTGGCAATCATAAAGTGATGCTAAAAGGAGAGATCGACCTTCCTTTGTCCCTTTGCGACAGGGACATGTACCTCAACTAGTCGGTCACATTCATAATGGCTGGGTTGACGGTGACATTTGATGGCATTATCGGCCGCCTGACGACTCACGCCTTTCGCTTGATCCCTTATACTTTCAATTTGTGCTTTTCCAATCCCCCCGTGAGGTAGGAATAGTACATGGGGATCAAACGATCGGATGCGAGTTCCTAAGGATTGAACTGGAACGATCCATAGAGTTGAGACCCCCCAAGCCACATAAATGAGAGAAAACAAGCCAAGTCCAGGCGATCCGTAGGAAACAAATCCAGCTGATCCGCCAACAACTTCAGAACTGTAGCCAGCCTCTTTAGCCATGGCCACACAACTTTATCCTGACGACGTTACAAAGCTCGTTAAGGTCGGAGCAGACTTTGATCCCTCCAAGGTTCAGGAGTTGATACTCCTGCTTCGGGCCAACGCAGATGTCTTCGCTTGGTCTGCCAACAACCTACCGGAAGTAGAGCAGTCCCTGATCCAGCATCATCTCAATATTCAGGTGGGCACCCGCACGATTAAACAGGCACGTCGGCACAAGTCAACCAAGCAATGGCAAGCAGTTGAGGCTGAAGTCCAGAAGCTCCTTGAAGTTGGATTTATCGAAGAGTCCTTGTATCCGGCCTGGCTTTCGAACGTGGTGATGGTAGAGAAAGCCAACGGCAAATGGTGCATTTGCGTGGACTTCACCAACCTCAATGAAGCTTGTCCAAAGAACGAGTTTCCCTTACCAAGGTTGGACGCTCTGGTGGACTCTTGCAGCGGACAGTCTCATATGTCCTTCCTGAATGCCTATAGCGGGTACCACCAGATCAGCCTTGCAGATAGACCTCACACATCATTATTGATAGGGGTCTGTTTCAGTATAGAGTTATGCCTTTTGACTTGAAAAACGCTGGAGCAATTTACCAACACCTTGTAAACATGATTTTCTCCAAAATAATAGGAAAATCATTTGAAGTGTATATAGAGGGTATGCTTGTGAAGGGATACAATTTCCCTCAACGCTTACACTTTTGGCGGAGGTGTTCCAAGTATTAAGGAACACCCGCCTCAGCCTGAACCCTGAAAAGTGTGTATTTGGGGTCTCAGTTGGCAAATTTCTGGGGCTTACTCTCCAGCAGAGGAATTGAAGCCAACCCTGACAAGATCTAGGCGATCATGGGCCTGCAGCCGCTAAGCACGTTGAGAGGGATGCGGTGGTTGGTCAGCAACATTATCTCTTTAGGCCGTTTCTTGTCTCGATTCTCTGACAAGTGCCTCCCCTTCTTCGAGTGTATCAAGAAGCATAAAGGCTATATTGCTACCTACTGGACTCCTTATTACCAGAAGGCTTTAGAGGAAGTCAATGAAGCACTCCGAAGTCCCCCGATCCTGATGGCTTCTAAGCCTGAGAAGCTCTCTACTTGTACCTGGTGGCGTAAATGTTCGTTGTTAGCATCGTCTTAGTCGGCGAACGAGGAGCACAACAACCGGTATACTTTATTAGCAAGACCTACCAAGGTGCAGAAAGTAATTATACGGTCATCGAGAAACTCAAGTTAGCTTTGGTCATTGCAGCCAGAAAGTTACACCTATACCTCTAAGCCCACACAATAGTGGTCATGTCAAACTACCCCCTGCGGCGAATGTTATATAAGCCCATGGGATCAGCACGACAGATCAAATGGGCTATAAAACTGGTGGAATTCGACGTCCAATACCAACCGAGATCCGTCAAGGGACAAGTCCTGGTGGACTTTGTGGTGGAATTCACAGACCCCGATGCCTCCCTCACACTTCTTTGGTAGCTCTACGTTGACGGCTCATCCATGATAGCCAGGTCTGGGGCTGGCATAGCCTTAATCGCTCCAGGCGCTTGTTACTCATAAGTATGGCATCAAGCTGGTCCTTCCTGCATCCAACAACTAGGCAAAGTATGAGGTCATGTTAGTAGGATTTCGGGTGGCCAAGTCAAGAGGCGTTTCGTCGTTGGAAATATACACGGATTCCCAGTTGGTCGCTAATCGGATCACTGGCGAATACCAAGCTCGAGACCCAAACATGACCTTGTATACTGACAAGGTCAGGGAGGAGCTGTCGGATTAAAAGACCGTCTTGATCATGCGGCTGCCCCGAGCCGACAACCCTTTGGCGGAAACGCTGGTCTGACTTGCCGCGGTAATTTCGCTTAACCAACAAGATGATATTTGTCTCCAGACCTTGAAAGAGCCAACTATACTTGCTCCCAAGACATTTATGATATAGCGTTCCACCTCATGGATGATGCTTATCATCACCTACTTGAACTTTGATGAGTTGCCCTTAAAGGATCCTTGGCCCAAGGCATTCCTCCTGAAGGCCTCTAGGTACACCTTAATAGAGGGACAATTGTACAAGCAAGGATATTCCATCTCACTGTTGCGCTGTCTTACAAAGGAAGAGGCGTTGCAATCCCTTCAAGAAGCCCATGGAGGTACATGCGGGAACCATGAAGGGTAGAAAGCACTCTTGGCCCGGTTATTCCAGGCAGGGTACTTTTGGCCCTAAATGAAGTAGCAATGCAATGACTTCGTGCGCAAGTGTAAGTGCCAGCAGTTTACTACCCTACATCACTTGTCACCTGGAAAGTTAGTGTCTGTTATGTTGCCCATCCCTTTGCAAAATGGGCATGAACTTCATTGGCCCCTTCTCGCCAGCCCTAGCTCAGAAGCGGTTCATACTGGTGGCGGTCGATTATTTCTCTTAATGGGTCGAAGCTGAGGCCATGACTAGCCCAACAGCTGATAGAGTCGTCTTATTTATCTGAAAAAGCATCATAGCTCGATATGGGACACCTTAATACATTATCACAAATAATGGTACGTAATTCACCTGCAAAAAATTTGAAGAATTTTGTACTAGCTGGGACATTCACCTATGCTTCACATTCATAGGCTACCCCCAAGCGAATAGATAAGCAGAGGTAATCAACCGCACCATTATTTTAGCACTAAAATGTCGGTTGGAGTTAGCCAAAGGAAGATGGGCGGATAAGCTATTGGACATACTGTGGGGTTACAGAACTTGCCGGAGAACTTCCACAGGCCACATACCATTCAACTTGGTGTATGGCATGAAAGCTTGGCTACCTATAGAGACAGTCCTCCTCACCTACTGAACACAACTCTACGACCCTTCCACCAATGATGACCAAGTTCGCCTGGCTTTGGACCTTATGGACAAGTTAAGGCGCAATGTGTCAGAAGTGTCACTTAAGCATAAGGAAGCGACAGCAGCCGCCTACAACAGGCGGATATGCAAGTGGCAATTCTTATAAGGAAACTTAGTCTCGTGCAAAAGTGAAGTCTCTATGGCAAGTCATTTGAGCGGGAAGCTAGACGCCCCATGGGAGGGACCATACAAAATTTGTAAGAACAGTCCAAGTGACTTCTACAAATTATAAACCCTAGGTGGAAAGGTAATTCCTCATTCTTGGCATGTGAATAATTTACGCTTATATCATATATAGAAAGAAAAGACAAGGAAAATAAGAACTTTGCCTTTTATTTCCTTCAAAGTATTGTATGTTACATTCCCCGGGACCATCACTCACGGCTGACCCATACAAAAAGAAAGAAGGGGGGTCGACAAGGGGAACATAAAGACAACAAAAATACTATCTTTGAAGACTTGGTGACTTCACTCCCAGTCTTCAAAGATATCCGCTTCGGGCATTGTAGGCGGTGACGAGATGGCACAAGGAGAATTGATCGACCGAGCAGGCAGTTCCGCAGCCTCTGACGGACATGGCTTGGGTGCCTCCTCTTCAGGAGCCGGTCTACCTGGCTGGTCAACAGGCCCTGGCTGATCTACTGCCCCTTGCTGGTTTGCAGGCGGCTCTATAGGAGCCTTGTCGGCAATATGACCGTCAGCCTTTTGACGGTCAAATTCAGACAAGAACTGGTCCATGGACCAACTGCATAGCTTCTCCACCGAGGTATGCTTACCCTCAAGGAACTACACCGTTGCTAAGGTGTGCTTCCTGGTCTCCCTCGAGATTGCCTCTCGGTTCTCCATAGACAGGTTAGAGGCAAAGAATGCCATTACTGTCTCAGGATCTAGCTTCGACTGGGCAACACATTCCAGCTCAAACACCCTCTTGCCCTTATCTTTAGTAAGATGTCGGGCCTTCGCAAGCTCGGCCCTCGAGGGCGCTACCTCCGCCTCTGCCTTCTCTTGACTCGTCGATGGTTTGGCAAGTTTGTTGATGGTTGTGCTCAGGCGAAGGCGCTCTTCTTGAAGGGTCGCCTCGTATCCCTCCACAACTAAGGAACGTTCGGCTCTTAGCACCTGCAGCCCCTCCTTCAGTGAAAGGATGGTGCAGGAGCTCCGCAGGCGCTCGGATAAGTCTCGCAGAGCCTCGACTTCAGTCTTGTGCGCTATAACAAGACTTTCCTCCATCTTTCTACCAAGATGAGTGACCTTCCTCAAACCTTGACGGGCTTGCATTAGCTCCTCCAGCCAGGATACTTAACGGGTCGCCTACTGCTGTGAATGGAGCTTACAGAGGGCGTCCTCCGCAGTTTTCTCCACCTTCTCTCAGGCGGCAGTGGCCTCCTCAAGGAGGTGGACAAAATTCTGTTGCTTGGCCTTAGCCGTTACGGCCCACTTGGCGGCCATGTCAGCTGCCTCTGTAAAGCCGTTAGTCCCAGCGACATTCGGGGGAGCACCGCTACACGAGACAAAGGTAGTCTCGAGAGCCTCCACCTATTCAAAACCATTGGCAGGTTCGAGGAGAAAGTTCCTCTCCAAAACATAAGAAAATGACGAGGAAGAAAATGCTCACCGCTAGGAGGTAATAGTAGAACATGCGGTTCATATCCATGCCTCCTAGCCGGGAGGCAACCCAAAACACGGCATCCTCCAAATGCCGGATCACCTGTCTTTCCAGGCTAAGGCTACTGCTCGACCTGCTCGCTCGAGTCGGGACCACCCGACCAGGCACGGGGCTTCCACGACCACCCTTCGGAACGGATCCCCTGACAGATCTGACTGTTTGCTCGATCACCCCAGGACCTCCCTGGCTGGAAGGATCCATTAGCACCCTTGCCCCCGTCGAGCTCCGCCTGTAGTGCAGTTGTGCGAAGATGCTCCCACTGAGGAAGTCACTGGTGACGATCGCCTCCTGCCCTAGTCGGGAGAAGGCCCCAACAGAACCTATGGGGTGCTGCTTCCCCCCGACTAAGCTACCTTCATCGGGGCAGGGAGCGGGGAGTCTAAGGAGTATAAAAACCCTTTCGGCGGTCTTGGCAGGCCATAAGGGGTAGTTAGTCCACCAGGGCTTCGTCCGCCTCAGCCCTGCTCGAACTTTTAGGAGCGGATGTTGCCGATTGCATACCAGCAGGACCTCTCTTCAGGCGCTTAAGAGGGGCCTCTGCCTTCTCTTCGCTTCTCTCCCCCTCCTTCCTCTTGGGTTCTTTAGAGCGGGAGGATTGGCTCCCCTCGCTTAGCTTCACAGGCTTCTCCTCTTCGCGATGCAATCCATCGTGGGAGTAATCGTTGCCTCGACGCCTGAGGGTGTTTGGTTGAGTAAATTGACTAAAGGCTGCAAAGAAAAAAGAGAAAAGTCAAGCAATTAAGTAACGAGTGAGGGGGGTACACGTTCTAAAGCTATCACCTCCATCCTACTTACATGGTGTGGGATAGGAATCTTTAACTCATGGTAGAGAAGCCTGGACGTCTTCCTGCTTGAGCTCCAAGTGGGTAATTGCCCCAAAATTAACAATCCTATTGGCGGCCACCTGAGCAGCCGAATCAAGCTCCTTGGGTCTAGGCGACAGGTTTTTATCAAACGGACTTTTCCAGGTATAAGGGACGCCGTGGTCCTCATAGTGGAAAATAAAGAGAAAATGACGATCTTGCCCCTTCAAACATCGGACAGATCAACTATTCGGTAGTTGGTTCGGTAGTTGGTATGCCGGTTGTACAAGGTATCAATACTTGACAGGGGCTTGCCCTTCTTAACTTTAAGGGGCATAAGCCCAAAAAGTAGGTGGAATAGACCCAGGCGGGGGACAGTCCTAAGAGGGAAGCAGATAACGGTAAAGGTATTCAAAACTGGCCAGTAATTGAGGCTAAGCTGTGAGGGGTCCAGGTGGTAATAGCAGAGGAAGGAATACAAAAAAGAATTCAAGGGTATCCGAAGGTCATATTCTATGGCATATTTACAAATAATAAACGAGTCCTCAGACTCGTTGGAGTATAGGCGGGTTTAGGACCCATAGGGGTGAAACAGAACTCCATCGAGTCCATACTCACTTAAAAATGCCTTAATGGCAGAACGACTACGGAAGTCAGAAGGGAAGGTGTATAGATCCCTCATCTCAGGCGAGATGTCGGGCGAGGATGAGTCGAACTTACTCTTGCTAGCAAGTCTAGACATGACCGCGTCTTCAATACTCGCCGAAAAAAGGAGCTCCGAGAATAGCACTTCCTCACGCCTCGCTTGGAAAGAGGGATCGCACCAGCATCGCAGAGCGCTCGAAAGCTTCAAGAGGGTAGGTAGGGGCATTAACTATGCTCCACACCCTCTATTTATAACCCCCTAATGGGCGGTTTCCCCTTTGTAGGGCGTAAATTTCAAAAAGAAGAAATCTCGTGGGATACGGCGTGGATTTCAAAAGACACTACTTGAAGGTGAAAATACCTCGGTAATCATTATCGACATTAAATGCTCATGTGCGCATATCTTACACTGTAATAATACTGGCCATATCGCTGGTGAGTGCGGTATTTGAGGCTCTTACACCTCATCATGATGGTAATTAATGTCGGTCTTGTCACATAACAAGACAAAAGTCAATTCCGCAGTGATTGTCCATCACTCGTGGAAGGTGGCACATACGTCACACTCACTCCTGGGAAGCCGCCTCTTATGGTCGGCAGTAACTCAGGTGGACGCACCTAAAAGCCGCCTTTTAAGGTTCGTAGTAACCCAGGCGGATGCACCTAAAGCCGCCTCATAAGGCCGGCAAGAAATCTGGCATACTTGTCTGCATTCCTTTTAGCAAAAAGCCGCCTCCCAAGGTCGGCAGTAACTTAGGCATGCCTGCCCACATTCCCCTCACCTAAGGCCTAGTTTACTTGAGGGGTTAGGAAAGTAGTATTAAGAAATGTAAAACTGGTGTTAACTCGTAATTATACTTACTTGCGGTGTGGTGTTGACATCAATTTGTGTTTATTTGAATTGGTGTTAAGTTATGGTGTTAACCTTTATGGTGTTTACTTTGTAGTGGTATTAGGTGTATAAAACATGAGAGATGTCGAAGACATAAGTGATGTAGAATTTTAACACGGGTTTATCTAACACCAGTTTCAACTGATGTTAGACAAATCCGTGTTAAAGTTGCTAATTCCGGATTAGCAAATGAGGGGTTAAGTAGTCAAGTAAACGAGGGTTAACCCCTCTTTTGAGGGGTTAACCCTCTAAGTAAACTAGGCCTAAAAGCTGCTTCTTGTGGTCGGTAGGAACTCAGGTGTATCTTGCTTTTGTTCCCTTTACCACAAAACCGCTCACTAAAGACGGCAAGAGCAAAGGCGCCTTGGTCACATACAATTACAACTCCCGCTATATGACAAATGCTCGTCCTGCTTTAATGAAAAAGTCGGAAAACTATTTTGGGGCATCATCTACTGTAGAGTTTTAAATACTTTAATTACTCTCTCACAGCATCCACTAGTTAGAGAGTAAGGGGCATATGATGATGGGTAAAAAGCACCCTTGGATTCAAAACTCTGCAAGAAGCTCAACAAGAGATCTGGCTACCATGATAGGAAGTCAGCAGGTGCATCCGACCCTACCTGATCCACTTCCACTCGGGAGGATTTGAACCTACCCATACATAGGTGGGTTCGGACAGACCCAACCCGTCAAAGAGGGTGGTTTTGACCAATGTCAGAAAGACGGTAAAAAAGTACAAGATGTCCATACCAACAACAATGATGGCATTACTGCTAGCATTAATAGCCTGACAACGTATATACTCTTACAATGGACGTATCCAGTCAGAAGATCCTACGACAGAATCATCTCCAGTGCTATAAATAGCAAAGAGAGACCCTCGAGGCTCTCAGGCAATTTAAGAGAAAAGAGAGATTGTATTACCACTTTTTACTAGTGAATATTTGAGAGCATTGCCCTTCCCCCAGATGTACACCACTCGTGGTGGAATTTGATCACTAATCTTCTTGTTTTCCTTGTGATTGTTAGTTCTTAATTCGTTGAGTCAGACCTTTCGATCACTTAGGAGGTTCGATCAGGTATCCACTTTGTTTTTCTTTTGAAATGAAAAAGGATGGCTACTGGATAAACCACCAAAACAGGATTTACATATTGCCTAGGCTAAAATCAGACAAAAAATGGCTTCCCTTACATCATGCTCCACCTAGATGCGTTCCCCCAAAAAACAGTACCATATGCTGAATCCACAACATCCACATCATTTGCACCCCATTCCTCGTGGACATCCAGAAGTCATCGGCTCTTGAAGCAGTGCTAACACCATGGAGATTTAAACGTTGCCACATCCATGATGCAAAGCTACAACCCTAGAACAGGTGCTAGGCTTCTTCATCATCACTACAACAGACTACAAGTCTTATCTGCATCAGCTACCCATAAACTTCTGTGCACTTTAGTGATAAGTCTCTCACGACACAGTAGCCACAAAAAAGCTTGACTTTCAATGGTATTTTTAATTGCCAGAATATGCAACAGTCAATACTAAACCATCATCCAATGCCACATGGCCCACATCATCAGCACTCAAAGGCTTGTATGCCTTCTTCACAGAAAAGGAACCATGAATCCAATCTAAAGAGTCCAACACATCCCCCCTCAAATTGAAATCCTGTAAAAGAGCAAGCAAGAGCTGAAGATCCTGGACCTTGGCCTCAGAGAGCCCTTGAGTAAAGACAGGTGCTCACAGATGGGAAACCTCATCCCAAAAGTCCATCGTAGGACAGAGCTTGTCAACCACCAAGGCATAGAGCTTGGGCATTAGATTAGCAAGAGCCCGCTTCTCTATCCAATTATCTTTCTAGAATCGAAAATTCCTCACATTCCCCAACATTGGGGCAAGAAGGGACGAAAGTCTAGGCATGATAGAAATCAACCTTGTCCAAAAGGTGGAAGCACCTTGGATTGGCATGCCCCTATCTCTCAAACTCAGTGGAAAGCCATATGAATCCTTGAAGAGCCTGTGCCATATACTGTCACCATTCCAAAAGAGCTTGATCACCCACTTGGACAGGAGCAAAGGAAGTGTTTAACATTCATTTATTTTCCAAAAAGTCGAGTAATTTATCTAGTCAGGCTTTGACAATATTGTTTGTTAGGTAGGTTGTGTTTGGTTTATTTGGATGATGAAATAAGTAGTGGGATAAAATAATTGGTACATTGATGTGATGTTAGTAGGTATTTGTTTAATATTAAGATATAGGTGTGAGTGTGTTGATATGATGTAGTAAATATATTTTAATGGGTATATTATATTGAACTGGGTATATTTTAATATATATTGGTATTGATGTAATATAATGGGATGATTTGATGTTGATTGAAGTGACCTATTCCCCTCAATCCCCCCTCCTCTCTGCCCAAACCCACCTGCTATGGTGCCACAATCCCTCTTAGGTAAGATATCCCTTGCTTAATTTCGTTGCCAAATGTAGCCTTCGAGATAATTTAGGAAATAGTAGTTAGGAAAGTAGAAATGATCTCTTTCTATGTTTATCTCCAAATTGTAGGAGATATGTTTTAGTTTGTTTATGATTTAATTTATTTCCATGTTTAGGATTATGATTGGAAGTAAGATTGATCCTCTCTATAAAGGGATGAATTCTATTTATTTTTTTTGAGATTTGGGATGAATGAATTTTAGTTACAAACATTTTCATATGGTATTAGAGCGGGTCCATCCTAGGATCCCAATGTATTCAATGTGCTCTAGGGGTGTAGTTGGCACCTCCTTGCCTCGTGGTGCATGGACAGCTCCCATGACTTCTATTTGCAACACCCTATGCTGCTCTACTATTGGTATTTTCATCTCGGTTCTCTTCATCCTCTTCGTGTCAATCTTCATCTTGTCCAAAGTATCGCCAAGTGTCGATGCTTGGCTTATCTCTAATGCACTACTGATTTAGGGGACCCAATTTGGTCCTTGCATTGTTGCGTGGGTCCCTATCACGTGGTAAGGGCTACTGCGTGATCGGGAGATGCCACGTGAGAAGATCAAACTAGCTTGGGCCCAGTTCAACGATTTTGTCATCCACTGCAATTGGTTTCTAGTCTTCTTCTTGGTTGGTGAGATTTCAATTGCTTTGATAGCAGGGAAAGAGACTTTGATGGACTGTCTCATTGAAGGGTGAAAAACCCTTTTTTACAATTGTTGTAAGTGCAATCGCTATTGATGCTGCAAAAGTACTCTCTACTTAACTTGCAATTGACTTGAAGGACTCTACTGAAGCTTCGAGCCACATGATTGACGCTGAAGACATAGATGAGTGGCATGGTAATTGAGCCATGCACTGTGCCCTATTTGTAAATGCTCTACGTTAGTTCTGTCTCTTAATAGTGAGAAAGATTTTTGGTTGGTGTAAGGCGACTCTTAGTGCTTGGGATTGTCTCCCTTGCTTGGGCTCTACTTTATTCCATTACAGTGTGGGATCGTCTACTTTACTATTGCAATTTGCTTAGGATCGCTTCCTAACTACCTAAAGGTCTTTGAGTTAGTTCTTTTTCTTTTGATTCTTACTCCAATGGATGGAGCACAAAGTTCTTACCTGGGGGGAGGTTGGTTTTGTTTAAATCTGTTTTGTCTGTAGTACTGCCTTTTTTATCTCTGTTTAGGTCCCACAGAAGGTTATGGTGAAATTGGATTTGACGTGAAAGCGTTTTGTCAAGAATCGATACACGTGTAGCGTAGAGGCTCCCTTGGCGTGGGAAAATGGTCCACAAGGGGACTGCCCACGTGGAGAATAGGGAGAAAGGAGTAGCAGCCATCGATTGTAATGGTGGTGGGTTGGTTGCCTGAGGTGGCTGGCTGCTATGTTTGAGAAGAGAGTAGAGGAGTTAAGGAATTGAAAGTATTATTAGCAAAACTAAAAAATAAATACAAGAGGAAGACTCTCTTAACATATCTTCTAAATTCGGAAACAACTCAATCAAATCTTATCTTGTAAAACAAGAAATAATAAATCACTAAACAACTTCTTAAAACAACTTTTTCTAAAATCCTCCGAACAAAAATACTAAACTTGGAACCTAAGACACCAAAATCAGGAGGACCCTTGGTCCTCTTTGTCGCCGGCCCTGATGGGCCCATTGTTGCTGCCACGTGGTAGTCCCACGTGATTACCTTATTCCCAACACTCCCCCTCAAGTCGAAGACCGGGAGGTCGATGACTTTGTCTTCAACTTGTGAAGCTAGATGCCCCACCACTCGTTTTCTTTGAGAGTCGTGCTCTCGATCTTCTCTTTGAACGAGTCAACGGTGTAGCCTCTTGCAACCTCTGAAGTTGTTGCGTCTGTGGCAACCCGAATAGTCATCGCCATGGCTGTCGTTGACTTGTCTTCACGAAGCATGGCCTGTAAGTTCTTGAGATCCTCTGGAGTCAGGAAGTCTACATGCGAGGTGCTAATAGCCCCACATGGAGGTCTCCCGAACTTGTCCAAGCACTTATCATATGGATGATTGGTACGTCCATAATGCTAACACTTCAGGTAGACGCGACTAGGACCTTGGCCGCATCCTCTTTTACGACCCACGCTTCTGGAATAGCAAGTGCAGAGTTCTCGCCCTTTGGCGTGACTTCTTCAGGTACCTCCATCTTCAGTAAATGACAGAAGACAGTCTCGAGGTTCATCTTTCTATCGGAGGCGAGGATCTGATTGCGAGTGGCTTGATAACGGGGATGCAGCCCTGATAAAGACTTGATGGATTGCCAAATCGCCTGTCTCCCCCCCTGCCTGTCACTACATAGAGGCTCGAAAATCTCCAACTCCTCGAACAAGGCCTCCATTTTCTCTTAGTACTTGGTTAAGGAAAGATTTCCCTGACTCGTTGTCCAAATGAGTATACAAATAAGTAATACACGCATTATTTGATGTTTAGGCGTACCTCTTCTCCAGGGCTGTTCAAATGTTGTAAGTGTTTTTTTTGTAGAGCATGTTCAAGGCGATGGATGGGTTCGAGTTCATGAGCTAGTTCATGATGGTGTAGTTCTCCTTCTCGAACTTCTTCTTGTCATACTTTAGCTCCGGTGGCTCTTTGAGGAGAACACTAAGTTTCTCCTGTCCTCCGATAAATATCTTGAAAGCACGAACCCACAAGACATAGTTGGAAGCACCATGTAGCTTGATGGTTGTCTTGGAGACAACCACCTTGCTTTCTTCTGGTCCCAACGTGGTGTCATCGGTCGTTGTGGAAGCTTCTGTAATCTACTGTCTTTCTTCTTCGCGTAAGGCATCGAATTTGTCGAGGAAGACTCTCTCCAGAGACGAAAGCCACTACGCGGTTAAAAAACCTACACGCATAAGAGAGCCTAGATCGTAGGCTCTGATACCATGTTAATAATCGATGCACGTGGAGTGTGGAGGCTCCCTTGGTGTGCGAAAACAATCCACAAGGGGACTATCCATGTAGAGAATAGGGAGAGGGGAGCAGCAGCCATCGGCTGCAATGGTGGTGGGTCGGTTGCCAAGGGGGCCAGCTGTTATGTTTGAGGAGAGAGAGGAGAGGAGTTGTAGAATTGGAAGTATTATTAGCAAAACTCAAAAATAAATACAAGAGGAAGACTTTTTTTTTATAGAAGAGAGAACATATCCTCTAAACTTGAAAACAACTCAATCAAATCTTATTTTCTAAAATAAAAAATAACAAATCACCAAACAACTTCCAAAAACAAAATTTCCTAAAATCCTCTTAACAAAAATATTAAACTTGGAACCTAAGACACCAAAATCAGGACCCTTGGTCCTCTTTGCCCCAGACCCTGATGGGCCCACTGCTGCTGTCATGTGGCATTGCCACGTGGCTTGTTGGCTACCACGTGGTAGTCCCAATTACCTCAATATCAATATATATTAAAATATATCCACTTCAACATTATGTACCCATTAAAATAGATTCATTATATTACATTAATCCACTCACATCGATATTATAATATTAAAAAATCATCTACTAACATCACATCACAATATAGTCTATCTTATGCCACCACTTATTCTTATACCTCCATCAAATACCTCTTTCTACTTATCCCTATAGTATTTTATTCCAGTATAACCCTTATCTCCCTACAAAACGCAACCTTAGAGGAACAGTGCATGCAAATATGATTGGCTGGATTCCTATTGTTGTAGCTCTTTGGTCTTTATGGTTGCTAAGGTTCGAAATGCCGATTTCGATGTCATGTTGATGAAATTATAAGTGTGTATTTCGTGAGCATGCCGTGGAAATGCCCGTTTTTCGATGGGCATACCGATGAGCATGCTGAGGACACATTGTGGGCATGCCGATATATACCGACAAAAATAGCAAAAGTAATTAAAAAAATTAACAGCAACCTCGGCATGGGCACCGATTTCGCCAGCATGCCGACCGTGTCGAGGGCATGTCGACGATATCCTTGTAAATAGACATTTTATCCATGTTAGCACGACCCTTGCTCGGAAATGACCTTGCCGACGGCATGCTAGCGGCATTTAAATCATTGATTGGTTGCAACATAATGTTTTGCTTGTTAGGGGGAATGAGTATGGGTGGAAAATATTGTGGGCCATGCGCATTCTCTTTCTGATTTTTGGTTGCAAAATTTGTAAGTCAGTTCCTTTTTCATTAATGAATTTTTTTGGATGATTATCGACCTTTAACTTTTTAAAAGAAACTCTAAGGAAGTTAGGTTTCCACTGGTGAAGGGATTTCTTGTGTGCCTGTTTGACTGCATGCCTACCTTACCTGCTTCAGCCTTAGATTGCATCAGATGAGGGGAGCTCTTCTGTCGCACTACTCCTACAAGTGGGTATTGTACACTCCAACTTGCTGGGGAGTGTTAGAAATAATTTAGGAAAGTAGAAATTATAGTATTTAGGACAGAAGAAATTATCTCTTTTTATGCTTTTAGGAATGATCTTTTTTTATATTTATCTCTTTCCAATTTGTAAAAGATATATTTTAGTTTGTTTAGAATTTAATTTGCTTCCATGTTTAGGATTAGGATTGGAAGTATAATTGATTCTTTCTATATAAAGGGATGAACTCTATTTGTTTTCTTTAAGATTTGTGATGGATCAAAGGTGAAAGGTGTCAAAAGGAAAAAAGGTCCAAAATGCTTGAGGTGCTATATATATATGCTGGGGTTTTAACAACCCTTTCTTCATTAAAAAAAAAGTGTCTAGATATATGTATGCATGTAAGTAATGTTCTTTCTTACATCATCAAATATACCACAAAAATAAAATCAATAGATACAAAAAAACACTCAAAACTACAACCAATAGTTGGGGGCGGGGGGGGTGGTTGCTGGATCTATGAGTGAGAAAGAGTGATTGGTCGGAAGAGAAGAGAAAGTACTAGGTATGAGGATCGAGAAAGATAGAGAACACACACACACACGAAAATGATCTTTTGAGCAAAGTGCCCAAAAATCATGAAATGAGCATTGGTTGAAGGTCGTTGCATTGTGCTTCCACTTGATTCAAACCCCCTTTCATATGGAATGGTAGTTTAGAAAATCATTATTCTTATTTGGAAGGTCTTCTAATGACATCTCATCAATAAATGTCTGATTTAGCAATTCACAACTTTCCTTTTGTATCTTTTGCTGTGTTTGGAAAAATCTCACGAGTATGCCACTCGCAATTCATCTTATTGATCTCACATTAATATACAGGTGTATTACATCATGATTTTTTAACTACAAAGTTAGAATTATGTTACATACTTGTATTACATGTTTAACTTACAATTATATTATATGTTAGCTGACATGTATTACAAGTTTTGTTTTCATAGCATGAAATTGATTTTTGTACTTAAATCAAATATTACTGGTGATTTTTGCACTTGAACCAAATATTAACGACGATTTCTAACTTTAGCGTTGTATTTTGCATTGCAAATATATCTGGCATAATTCTCTTGTATTAAAATTTTTTTATTGTCATAACATAGAATTGTATTACAAGTGAAGTAGTATTTGTAATGCAAGATACTTTCTCACATTTAATACTATTAGCATTAGTAGTTTTTATATTTATGTACTATTGTACTGAATTTCCTATTTATTTTTCTGCATGGACTTATGTTGTAGTTTATCCTTTCATCCCTCTATATACAGAGGTGTAAGGTTTTGGAGTCAAACATGAATAATCATTTTCTTCGACTTGGTGTTAAAGTGGTGATTCTAGATTGGCGCTCCAGTATCCTACTTGCACAAGCCTCTGCATACCTTCCACCTTAGCTCTCTTCTCTTTCTTTCTTGCCAGTCTCCCTTATTGTCGCCACCATTAGGGGTCGCCGCTGCCTACAACGTCCTCACCGCCGCCTGCAGTAGTGCCTCTATCTCGCTGTCATTGCTGTTAGGGGTTGGCATTGCCTGTAGGGGGCCATCGGCAAGACAGGCGGTGGCTTAGTAGGCCACCTGCTGCCACCATTGCAGGTGGTGGTGATCGGTGGGGGGTTCTCGCTGGCAAGGGGGAGAAGCACCCCTTAGAAATGTTGTTAGGGGTTTCCTCGTACCCTAACATGCATCTCGTTTGAACTTAAGGGGTTACTGTGGCTCTTGGGATGATTTCTAAGGTCTTCATATCTTAGATTCATGATTAAGAGATCACGATCTTCCTGAACTGAAATCATCTTTCAGGTCTACCTCTGTGGCATATTTCTCTCATCCTAGGATACGATGGCATCCTCCAGTAGTTCTAAGGTGACATTGGATACCTCTACGGATGTTGGGAGTTACAACTTCTTTGTTCCTATCGTCAAGTTGAATGAGACCAACTATGCTAGATGGTCTCAGACGTTTGTCATGACGGTTGATGGACACAATAAGGAACATATTTTGATGGAGACTGTGCCATAGAATAAGATTGGAAAATATGCCATGTGGAAGAAGGATAATGGCATGGTTTGGGCATGGATCATGAACTCAGTGGAGCCTCAGATTGGTGATGGCATCATGTACTACAGGACAACGAAGAAGATGTGGGATTTCTTACACGACACCTATTCACATGAAAAGAATTCCAGTAGGGTGTTTGAGATTTCACCATGACATTGGGAGTCTGAAGCAGGAAGGTCAGTCATTGCCCTAGTATTACACTATCTTGAAGGGTCTCCTAGAAATATAATGTCTGCAGATCAGTTTGCACCTGTGCCACGTAAAGGACTTACATGAGAGAATGTGTTCTCCTGTTTCTTGATGGTCATGGACTTGAGCATGAGGCTGCCAGGTCATAGATTTTGATTTTTGTTGAGCTTCCATCTCTTGAGGAAGCATATAGCCGGATGAGTAGAGTGGTTGTGAAGCTGCCTATATCAGATGTTGGATAGACTTTTGCCTTGTTGGCAAATGGAGGTTGTGGTAGACGTGGTGGTCCTACCAAGGGGAGAGGACTGGTCGGGGTTCGACTGGCAAACCTCGAACCATATGCTCTTACTTTGGCAAGGTTGGTCATTTGGAGGCTACTTGCTGATCTAAGCATGGTAGACCTCCCATGGCTCACCGAGCCATCTCTTTAGAGGAGGTGAGCGACACTGTGTCTCGTGCTGATTATGATGCAGTTGTGCAATGCCTTGCCCAACTTACTCAGGAGCCTACAACTACCACAGATACAGCTACCTTATCCTCCTCAGGTATAGCTTCTACCTCAATTTCTGGTAGTGGTATTTCTGATGCTACTATGTGACTGGTAGATTCAGGGGCATCCTGTCATCTGAGTAGAGATTAGAGTTGTTTCACGCATATTCAGACTATTCCCCTTGGTAGGATTGTTCAGGTGGCAGATGTCAAACATTTAAGAGTTGATGGCAGAGGAGATGTGGCAGTTATTTTATCACTGAAATTGCCAGATGTTCTTTTTGTTCCTGATTTTCCTATTAGTCTTTTGTCTGTTAGCATACTTATAAAAGAATTACATTGTCATGCCATCTTTGATGAGTTGGGATGTACCGTTTAGGACAAGTTCACGAGGACAATTGGTGGCGGACATGAGGAGGGGTTTGTGTATCACTTGATCCAGACACTATTTACTCCTGCATGTCAGGGAGAGGTCACCTTTAGTGCTGGTACAACTCTTCAGTGGCATCGTCAACTTCGACATCCTTCATTGGACAAATTACGACATGTCATCCCTCACATTTCTCCTACTGCTGAGATTAACTGCGATGCTTGCCAACTGGGGTTTCTCAGAGATCTAGTTCTTGTTTTGATTTATTGCATATGGATGTTTGGGGTCCAATAGAGTGTCTGACAGACCAAGTCATTGTTATTTGCTTATTGTGGATGAGTCTTTTAGAATGTCATGGTTATTTCTGTTAAAGAATAAGTCTGATGTTGGATCAGACATTGAAACTTTTATTATGCAAATAAAGATTTAGTTTTGTACTATTGTGAAGATTGTTTGTTTTGATAATGTATTAGAGTTCCGTACAACAAAGCCACTTTTTACAGGTCTCTTGGTATTATTCATCGGACATCCTACCCTCACACGTCACAACAGAATGTGGTAGTTGAGAGAAAACTCAGATATGTGTTGGATGTAGCCAGGACACTACTTATTCATCATAATGTGTCACAGATATATTAGGGAGATGTAGTACTTACTGCGTGTTATTTGATAGGTTGCCTAACTTGGCAATATAGGAGCAGGTTCCATGGCAAGTTCTCCATCCAGATAAGGACTTGTTTTATGCATGGTTTAAAAAAAAAGCCTCGAGGCGGTGGCCTTGGTCTGCAGGAATGAGGCGTGCGCCTTACTTAGTCGAGGCGCATCGAGGCGGTGCCTCAGGCTGTTTAAGTTGTCATGTGCTTGTCAGATGACATTTTTTAGGGTTTAAAGACATCTAATTGTTTGATCATTATGACTACCATCTCTTTTGATTTTGCTCCAGATAGATGCCTCATTAGACATTAATTTAACAATGTTAGGAAATTTCACAGAAAGCTTGAAGGTGGTAGCAAACTTGAAGAATTGACACGTGAAATGCAGAGATTTATATAAAATTGAGGTATCAGAGCTGCTGGTGTCAGTTCATGGACCCTACATATTACATTTTTTTTTGTGTTCTTCTACAATCCATGTTTGTTTAGTTTTTTGAGAGTAGCTTTGTCAGAATTCAGAAACACATCAAGTCATTTTATGTTTTAGGCAACATGATAGTACAAGAAGTAAGGTAGGTGATGGTTCTTTACTTGAGATGGAAATTAATGCCTATTTTTGAGGAGCCTTGTTACTAAGGATCTTTTTCATCTCCAAAACTTTTTTGTTGCAGAAGTCTCTTCTGAGGTAGGACTTTATGTAAGGGTACTAATATTCACAAGTTATGTTTTCCTTGGAGAGAATTTAACAAGGTAGTAACTAGTAAGTATTAAGATCATCTCTCAATTAAGTACGGAATCCAAGTTTATTCGTATATGACTATGGGCAATACTTCATTTGAGCTGCTATGAGTGGAATCATAAATGAGTGATTTGGGTTTTCCTACCTGATTTTTCTAAGAGTTCATGTGAAGATACTTTCTTTAACAATATACATTAACAACCAATAACTAATGTTTCATTAAGTGACTAGAGTTGCACATACGTGGTGGACTGCTATTTCATACAATACTTTGGATGGCTACTTTCAACTAGCCATTCTTTTCTCCATCAAAAAAGTGGAAAAAATCGTACAAAACACAATCTTTGAAAGGAAGATTACCACACAACACACACATATCTCATTTGGACTTCAACCTTCTCTAATGCTTCTTGAATCATGCTGTTAAATACTGTGACAAGTTGGCTTGATTCTAGCTTGAGAGAGGGGTTGGGGGGATTATATGCTATAGGGTGCTTACATAAACTATTTTATAATTTATTTTGGGTGGTTATAACTTGTGATAGAGAAAAAAGTGTTATGAAAGTGTGTTATTTCCATTATTATTTCCTTATTAGCACTGAACAAGTATATATCATACCATTTTTTAATGTTTTTTATGCAAATTCTGAGGCTTACGCCTCGCCTCGATGAAGGCAAACTACTTCAGTACCTCCTCGTGTTTTTTAAAACCTTGGTTTTATGTACCACTGAGGATATTTGGTTGTGAGGCGTTTGTTCATATTTTGGGACTTGACAGGGATAAACTTGCCCAAGAGCGGTGAAGTGTGTCTTTCTGGGATACAACAGTACCCATAAAAGATACTGGTGTTATGATCCATGGGGTAAGAAGTATTATGTTAGTGCTGATGTTACTTTTCATGAGCCTGTTTCGTACTTCTCCGCTGTCGGTCATCAGTTGTCTTTTGAGGGGAGTCCTACCCCTGTGCTAGTGCCACCAGTTCCTTTGGAACATATTCCTACTATTCATAGCCAGGATACCACCACTACTATAGAGGATATCCCTATACAGAGTCCATAGCCCACTCATGTCTACAGATTGCCAGTTACTTACAAGTAACATGAATGGCGCCAAATATACACCCTTCACCACCTTAACCACCTCTTTCCTCCCCTGGTCAGGTATGTGTTGATATTGACGCGAGTTGTTTTAGTGGTGGTCATGTAGGTCCTGATGATTCCGATCATTCTTCTGAGGAGCAAGTATCTCCTTTCATGGTTTTGTTGACTGAGGAGGCCCTCGACCTTCTGATTGTTAATTGAAAGGCACCTCGTAGTTGTGCACACTACCAGGCTGTTGAGGCATTGTCTATTGCCAATCTTGGGAGATCGTTTGCTATGTTTACTACTGCCTTGTTTGCCACATAGATCCTTACTATATATCAGCAGGCTATGCTTGATCTAAAATAGCGTCAGGTCATGGAGGAAGAGATGGCTGCCTTGCACTCTCGAGGGACATGGGAGCTTAAAGATCTATCCACACATGCCAAGGTTGTTGGGTACTATTGGGTCTTTTCACTAAAGTATAACTTAGATGGCTCCATATCTTGTCACAAGGCGACACTAGTAGCGAAGGGATTTACCCAGATCTATAGGGTGGATTTCCTTGATTCTTTTCGCTTGTGGCATGGCTTTCCACTGTTCTTATTCTTCTCTCAATTGCTGCACGCTATGATTGGCTGTTACATAACTCGATGCGAAGAATGCCTTCTTATATGATGATCTTCATGAGGAAGTCTACATGCAATAACCTTCGGGTTTTGTGACTCAGGTGAGAGTGTGTAGGCTGAAGAAGGTCATTTATGGCCGGAAGCATGGTTGTGAAAATCGATCTACTCGGTCGAGTACTCGGCCGAGTAATCGTAGTCGGTCTCCAACTGACTGAATAGTCAAAAGTCAGTGCTATAGTCGGCCACACCGACTAATCGACCGAGTAGTCGGTGTAGTCGGTCGAGTTTTACATAGAGGATTAAACCTAAAAAAATTTAAGTCACTAGACTCATCGATGCAGGCATGCGTGCATGTACAAAAGCATGTATATGTGCAGCATGTATGTATTTCTAAACACCATCCTGCCTTATGACAAAATGGTGTTGACAAATTGCTATTTCAAGGATGCCATAGGCCAATCCCAGAATGTCTACAAGTAAGCATTACCAATCAAATTGTTGGTAGCCCAAATAAATGTTGACAGAACAATGAATCAAGGTTGTTGCCCATGTATCCTCAAATCAAAGAGGAGATCAAGCATAAGTTACGGATCTAAGCATCCAGATAATTTATGGTAGAGGAAAGCTGAACCATTTGCAAACTTGATGGAGGATACGTGGTAGCTAGTAGACACCATTGCTTAAATAGGTATTGTTTTTGGCAAGGCTTAAATAGGTATTGTATTGCAACATCATCATATTAACTGTCTCTCGAACCTATATATCAAATATTTTAACTTGAAAATTCGAATGACGTGGGGTTTTTCAAATATGTACTTAGATATGCACCTCAAAATTTGTTTAACCAAACCAACCACCTAAGAACTGTATTGAATATGGATTTTCGTGTAACAATCTCTAGGAAAAATAATATATATATATATATATATACGTGTAAAAATTTGTTTAACCAAACATGAGTGTGTAATATATATATATATATATTAAAAAAAATACCTGACCGAGTACTCCCTGACTACTCCCCCACATACCGTATACTCTTTAGTCAGTGGCCTGGTCAACTGAATACTGATTACCGACTTTTACAATCATGGCCGGAAGTAGAGTCCACATGCTTGGTTTCAGAGGTTGTCAGAGGAGGTACAGACCATGGGGCTCTTGAGGTCCTCTGTAGATTACTCACTTTGTTAGGAAGAGCAAAGGAGGAGTTGCGACACTCTTGGTTTATGTTGATCTTATTCTTACTGGAGATGACATAGCTGGGATAATAGAGGTCAAGCGTAAGCTAGCTGATTCCTTTGTTATGAAGGACCTAGGTGAGCTCAGATACTTTTTGGGTATTGAGGTGACAGAGTAAAGATGGTATAGTTCTTAGTCAGCGTAGGTATGCCCTTGATATATTACAGGGATGTTGGGATCTAAGCTTGCAAATATACTAATAGATCCCAAAGGATATCTTTATGATACCGAGTCTCAGCCTATTGACAATAGGTCTTATACGTAGTTAGTTAGTAAATTATTATATCTGACTATTACTCGTCCTGACCTTTCTCTTGTAGTTGGGAAACTTAGTCAGTTTATGGACAAACAAACTAAGCAGCATTAGGATGTTACTTTGTAGCTGCTCAGGTACTTGAAGAGAGCATAAGACAAGGGCATTTTGTTTAGGAAAGGTGAATCAATGAATATTATTGGCTACTCTGATGCTGATTATGCAGGGTGCATGGCGGACAGGTAGTTAGTCATTGGCTTTTGTATCTATGTGGCAGGGAATCTAGTGACTTGGAGGAGAAAGAAACAACAGGTTATCTCCAGGTCGACTGCAGAGTTTGAATACCATGCTATGGCATAGACAACCGTAGAAATGGTCTGGGTCAGATCATTGTTACAAGATTTGCATGTCCAGGTTGAGGGACCAATAGAGATGAGGTGTGACAATCATGTTGCTAACTATATAGCAAACAACCTAATGTTTCATGAATGTACGAAGTATGTTGAGGTTGATTGCCATTACACTAGAGACTTGATACAATGTGAGATTATTTATGCTACCTTAGTGGCCTCTGAAGATCAGGCATCAGACATATTCACGAAGCCTCTTCCCTACTCCCATTCAATACTTGCTGTTCCAAGTTGAGCATAATGGAAATCTATGCTTCAACTTGAGGGGAAGTCTTAGTATTAGTAGTTTCCATATTTATGCACTCCTATTGTACTTATTTTTTTATTTATTGTTCTGCTTGGACTTATGTTGCAGTTTACCCTTTCACTTGGGTTTTGGAGTCGAACATGAATAATCATTTTCTTTGACTAATACATGTCTTCGAACTTCTTTTACAAGAAGATGCTTGTAATATAAGATCAAGTACATATATTATAGGTAGTTCTCACTTGTATTACAAGGTTTTCTCATAAAAAAACTTGCAAAAACCATTTCTGTTATTTTTCAAAAAAAACAAAAATAAAAATCTGATTATTAGAATATTTTCTTATTTCGTAATACTTTGTAATCTTCACTTTTTTGCACACTGGTATTATGTGAGATTGTAATAAATCATTTAAGACATGTTTTAATTCCTGGGTGTCGTCCACTCTCGTATGGAACATGCAATTCGATTTCTCTCTTGAGCAATTATGGGAATTTGCTATTTTGATGGATGTAGTTGAGAGTTATAGTTGATAACATTTGATATTCCATGTCTTTTTCAATGCCACCATTTCTAATAAGGTGGTTTAAATGCTTGACATGAGATGAAGGTTCAGTGGTTCACATTAAAAGTGCTTAAATGACCTTTTTTGAGTTCAGTGCTCATAAAATAAAGCTTATATATATTGTGAGGATTTGTGGAAGTTGAGCGAGCCTTGGTATGTGGAAGATCCAATGCCTGGAGCGTGGAAGACGATGGAGAGAGAGAGAGGTCGGTGGTGAGAAGAAAGAGAGAGGGAGTTGTTGTGATTGTGGAAATAATATAACATTCAACTCAATCAAAATTAACATAAGATGTCTTTGTATACTCTTAACTCTAAATATGGAAAATAGTAAATAACAAATTAATAATTTGCTAAAAATAGTAGACAAATATCCCACTAACAACTCTAGTTATTTGACATCTAACATGCCAGAATAGGTTAACTTGGACTCAAAGTAACCCTAAACCTAGACCACTAGGGCCGCCACCCCTCTTGACTGACTAACCTGCCATGTGACATGCCACGTGGTAGACAACGTTCTCCACACTCCCCCTCAAGTCGAGGCTGGGAGGATGGTGACTTGCTCAACTCATGGTGAGGATAGAGCCCACACCATTCTTCATCTTCTTCGAGTTCCAAACTCTCGATCTTTTCTTTGGTAGAACTCACGGTGTAGCCTCTTGCACCTTTCGAAGTCATTACCTCTTAGGCAACCTCAATAGTCATTACAACGACCACTGTAGTTTTCTCCTCTTCTTGAAACATGACTCGAATTTTTTCAAGGTCTACAAGTGTAAGGGAATCCACACGTGAGGTGCTAGTAGTCCAACGTCTAGGTTTTCCAATCTTGTCCCAACATCAATCTTGTGGATAATAGGTGCGTTCGCAATGTTGACATGTTGGATAGACTCGACCTGAGCCTCAACTACGTTCTGCACCTCCATCAAAAGTAGCCAATACGGTATTTTTTGACACAACTTTGTTGCATCATGTTTCTTGTTTTCTAAGTTTCTTGAGATGATTATAAATCGTCTCAAGATCCATCTCCTCGTCCAACACCAAAATCTACTCATGTGCTGGCTGCTATCGAGGGTGTAACCTTAACAGGAATCTTGCAACCTGCCACCTTTCACGTGTAGCAGTTTGCTTGTCACAACATACGAGCTTGTAGATCTTGAGCTCCTCAAATAACACCTCCATCTTCGAATAATATTTATCAAAAGAAGATCCCCTTGATTCGCTCTCCAGTTGCAGGTATATATGTCGGTGATGCAGGCGTTGTTGGACTTCTTGGAGTATCTCTTCTCCAAGGAATCCCCGCTCTGTTATACTTCACTTGATACTGTGCCTTGTCCTGTCATGTCAGATGAGAGTGGCTTAGACACTGAGGATCAGCTGGTTCAGACAAGGTCTAGTCGAGCATGTACTCTTCATCCTATGTCCCAGTATATAGAAGTTGCACATCTGAAGGATGAAGTTCGACAGTTTGCCTCGGCCATTATCACTACAGTTATTCTCAGGGATTTTGTTTAGGCCTTGTAAGATTCTAGGTGGTGTGCAACGATGAATGAGATGCAGTCGTTACAGTCTCGAAAGACATGGGATCTTATACCATGTCCTTTGAATGCTACAGTGGTTGATTGCAGGTGGGTTTACACCATAAAGTATAGAGTTGATGGGACCGTGGATAGGTACAAGGCCATACTTGTTGCCAAGGGATTTATCTAAATATATAAGGTAGATTATCTTGAGACTTTCTCTCCCATGGTTTGCATTACATCTGTTAGGATTATTAGCTCAGTTGTTGTAGTTAGGAGATGACTTTTATATCAGTTGGACATTAAAAATGTATTCTTGTATGGTGATTTATCTGAGATGTACATGAGACAACCACTAGGGTACAATATTCAAAAGGAGCTTGTTTGTTGTCTAAGGAAGGTTATCTATAGGTTGAAGTAGAGTTCACATGCCTGATTTGAGAGGCTTAGCTCAGAGGTTGAGTTGATTGGGTTCCAATGCTCTAGCTTAGACCGTCCTATCTTCATCAGGAGGACTAGGTATGGTGATCATGATCGATTTGTTATACTTGTTGTTTATGCAGATGACATGATCCTTACTGGTGGTGATAAGGATATGATTATCTAGACTAAGTCATTTTTGCAGTCTATGTATGTTACCAAGGACTTGGGCGATCTTCGATATTTTTTGGGGATCGAAGCAATTTGGTAGGGGACGAGCCTCTCCTTGTCTCTGAGGTAGTACACCTTGCAGATTCTTGAGGAGGTTGGTTTGCTTGGGACCAAGCCTTCTAGTATACAAATAGAGCCTTTGCCTACACATTCCTCTGATGAGGAGGATCCATTGTATGAGGATGTTAGTAAATAAAATAGTACTGTTGGATGCTTTCTCTATCTTATTATTACAAGGCCTGACATTCATTTTGCAGTGAGCAGAGTTAGCCGGCATATACAGACTCTTAGGTACAGTCATTAGCGTGAGGTTTGCCTTATTCTAAGGTACCTCAAGGGGACTCTAGTAGGGGACTTTACTAGGGGTGTACATGGGTCGTGTAGGGGCTCAACCCAAACCCAACCCATGGTTTTCAGGTTGGGATTTTTCCAACCCAACCCAACCCAACCCGTTACACTACTGAACCCAACCTAACCCATAAAAATAGGGTCAGGTTGGGTCGGGTTGAGCGGGTTGTTGATTAGTTAAAAGACTCAAAACTTATATTTATCTCCTACGTATATTCTATGCTTTTCATGCTTAATAACAAAATATTTTAAACTCATAAATAACTTTTATCTTCTAAAAAAGTGAATAAAATAGATAAAAACAAAAAAAGAATCAGACCATGGATGGAATTGGGATAGGGGTGGGGGAATTTCGAATTTGGGACATGGGAAAGGTGGGAGTAGGACAATGTGGAGGGAATTTGGGACATTAGGCTTCGGTGTGGATGGGCTTTGGTGGTTGAGTGAGTTGTAATTGGGGAAGATTTAAGTTTGGCTTTCTTATATATATATATTGGGTTATATTGGGTTGTGGGTTGGGTTAGGTTAGTTAAACCTCAAACCCAGCCCAACCTATTTTTTTTAGGTTGTAAAAATCTCAACTCAACTCAACTCGTTATAACTTACTACCCAACCTAACCTATTCGGGTTGGGTTGAGTTGGGTTTGGGACTCGTGTACACCTCTAGACTCTACTATAGAAATGGAGTCTGGACATTTTAGCTTATTCTGATGTAGACTATGCTGGATCTGTGGATGATAGACATTCTACTTCAGGCTATGTAGTCTATCTTGGTGGGAATCTGGTTTCCAGGAGAAGTAAAAAACAAAATGTTGTTGCTTGGTCCAGTGCAGAGGCAGAATACTGAGCGATGGTTCAGGATTGTTACCTTTATACAAGATTTGGGTATTTAGGCCACGATGTAGTTCTACTTTTTTGTAACAACAAGTTTGCTGCGTATATTGCTTTGAATCTGATCTTCTACGAGAAGACCAAACATATTGAGGCAGATTATTACTTTGTGCATGATGTAGTTCTTGCAGGGAAGATTAGTACACCATATGTCTCATTTGAGTTTCAACTGGTAGATATATTCACTAAGGCATTGAAGAAGAAACATCTTGATTTTCTATGTGACAAGTTGGGTCTCGTTGATATATACGGTTCAACTTGAGGGAGAGTGTTGAGTTTAGGGATGTATCTTCTATTTTATATTTCTTTTAGGTGATTATGTAATTTATCTATCTCTTTCTATTATAAAAAGAGATGTTAGGATTTCCTTTGAATACAATGCATCTTTTATTCTCCACTATATATATATATATATATATATATATATATATATATATATAGGGGTTCTATTTGGAGAGCATTGTGCTTAAAAACATAAAAATAAGCATTACATAATGATCACTTGATTGTAATCTTGCGGATGAGATAAATACTACCGATTAAACTATTGTTGATTTTGGGTCGATGTGGAAAGCAAAAATATTCTCAAAAATAATTGATCCGGTAGCTTAATTAAATCCATTTCTAAAATGGTGTAACGAATCAAATCAATTAATATTAATATATATTATAAATGGAAAGTGTATACAATTGCGTTTGTAATATAGAAACCAAATGTAGACACAAAATCTAGCATAACATGTAATTTCGTGCTTAAATGTAACATATGGTATGCATTAAAACAAAAAAAAAAAAACATTGTAACAGGCTGGTATACGATTTGTAATAAGACTTGAAGATGATTGTAACAAATAAGCTTTATCATTGTAATAGAAAAAGCGTATGTTGTAACAAATACATATACGAGTTGTAACATTATCAGACTAAAATATGTTGTAATACAATTTATATAATTAGTTAGGTGGTTGTTCATTATATATTGTATTTAATGGTGTATTACAGATAATACAATGTAGTTAGAGTTGTAAGACAACTTAACCATACAATAAATGTACGTCATAGTAGGTTCTAAGCAAATTACATGATTTAATCGATAAAAATAACGTAACGTAAGAAGAGAATACAAATAAAATATTGTAATAGCTTAGATGATTCATTGTAATATAAGTTGGTCCTATTTGTAACTAAATAACTTTAACGATGTAATAGAAGCAATGCAAGTTGTAACAAATATATGTATTGAGTTGTAACATTATCCGACTAAAACATGTTGTAATACGATTTATATAATTAGACAGGTGGTTATTCATTATATATTGTATTTAATGGTGTATTACGGACAGTACAACATGGTTAGAGTTGTAATACAACTGTGGCTATATAATAAATGTACGTTAACAAAAATTGAAAATCGTAATGTTCAACTATGACGAGTGAAATTAGTGTGTGCTTTTTGAAGGAGGTTGCCAAATATGGAAAGAAATACCATAAAAATCCATTAATTAACAAAATCAAAACTCAAAGTTGCTAAACTAGCCCATGACATAGGTAGCGGTTAAAGTGAATTAGACGGTCAGAAATTGATGCTTATTTTTATGTTTTTGAGCACATTACTTTCTATATATATATATATATATATAGAGAGAGAGAGAGAGAGAGTCCAATCCATTCAAGTGAAGATTGTTTAGATTTTTTAACCTAAGCCTCTATTGTCACGTCACCTCAAAGGTCATGCAGGATTACCACCACAGTAAAGCCTAATGTAGTACAAATCTCTTTAACTGAGAGCATTGGAAAGTAATTGAGACGCTTGGAAATCTCTCGGCAAACTCCCTAAAGTACCATGGAAATTGGCAAGAAGATTCGCTTAGAGAATTATTTTGATATCTGCGCCAATGTTTTCCAAATATCCATTAGAAATGAAAGAAAGATGATTTATAATGGGGGGATGGCTCTTTCGACTGATGGGCTCTTTTGGCGTTTGACAACCTAATTAGTGCAATTGCAGAAACAATTGGTTAAGGTGGTGTTCCAAATCTTCTTTCAGAAGAAAAGGCAAATCTTTTTCAGATTTCAGTTTCACCTAAAGGATGGGTTCTTCAATTTTTACTTTGTCCAATAGATTGGATATTAGGAATTCTTCGCTTTATGAGTCTTTGGGTGATTTTCTTTGTTCAATAGATGAGCTTCAGCTTGGCTATCTTGGCAGTAATGATTTTTATCATTGACTACATTTTTCAGAATTTTTCCAAAAGAAAACATTTTTCAGAATTAACTTCAATAGATGACTATTCCTGGATTAGTCTTAAGAAAAAAAGAGTAATTTATGATAGAAAAGGTTCTTGAATATATACTAATTCCCAAAATGAATCCCAATAAAAATTGTTTCTCATTTACGTTTGAGTTTTGAATTCTAACGGTAGAAATCAAACAACATTAAAATGTTTGTATATTGGACCTAGTTACACCTTCAAAACAGGACGACAGTTTCATATGCCCTCTCCATTTATAACATCTCAATTACCTACCTATAAGCCAAATTAACTCTACAAGACAACTCCAAAGGAGGCTTGCGAGGGAATCGGTGAGGAAGGTCAAGAAGGTGAGCTACTTGAGAAAGTAGAGCGTGGGGATGGTGTTCTGGATGCTTGAGAGGTACAATTGCAACCTGGACTTAGTATTCCTACACAATTGTATCATCAGCGGGTACTTCATTGGGTTGTTGGTGGACATAGACCACTTGAGGTTGTGCAATAATGGTGTGGAGAATAAAAGTGTCACGTGGCAGTCCGGTAGGCACCCAAAGAGGCGTCGGTCCTAAGGGTATTTTAGGTTTTCTTTTGGTCCAAGTTTTGTGGTGGTTTAGTTGGTATATTTGGTTTTTGGAAAGTGTCTTTTTGATAATTTGTTCTTTCTAAAATTAGGAGATATGATTTGATTAGGATTTAGTTTACTTTTTATTTTAGAGGATTGCGATGTATTTTCTCTTTATAAAAAAGAGTCTTTGTAATTCTTATATTCTTGAGTTAATATATTAATTGTTTTCACAAAATTTTTTCAACAACTCACTCTCTCCCCCTCTCCTCTTCACCACCAGTAGCTGTACCCTCTCTCTCCTCCCTGTCGCATGGGCAGGGGTTGCCTATAACACCTTGTTGCTACCCATTATCCTCACGTGGAAGAGCCTCTACGCCTCTGTTTTGTGCTGAACTCAACATGGTATTAGAGCTTAAGGTCTAGCTCTTCTTGGAGGTTTTTCTACATGTCTAGGAAGGAGAAGAAAAGAAAAGCCACGTTGAGTGTGAATTTTCCCTAGTGGACAGCAACTACATACGTGGCCCTTTCCTTTTGTTAGATCACACACAAGAAGCCTCATCTTATGTGTGATTTCCGCAGGCAAGGTTCAAAATGTCGATTTCGATGCCGTGCCGATGAAATTCCAAGTGTGCATTTCGTGGCATGTCGAGGGCATGCTGTGGAAATGCCCGTTTTTTGATGGGCATGCCAATGAGCATGCCGAGGGCATGCTGTGGGCATGCCGAGGGCATGTCGATGCATACCGACAAAAATAGCAAAAGTAATTAAAGAAACCAACAGCAACCTCGGCATGGGCACCAATTTTGCCAGCATGCCGACCATGCCGACGGCATGCCGACGGCATGTCGACAATGTCGACAGCATGCCGACGATATCCTTGTAAATCGACATTTTATTCATGTCCTCACGACTCTTGCTCGGAAATGGCCTTGCTGACGGCATGCCGTCGGCATGTAAATCAATGTCCGCAGGTGTCAAGGCCTCGTGTTTCGAGGCATCTTCGTCGACTTAGGAGTTTTCTCATAGAACTCCTTGAAGGTCCTTGGCGCCTTATGCAAGGCCCAAGGAGTCAAGAAGGGGGCTTCGGTGAGTGGCTTTTCCTATGCATCCAACACATTACACGAAGCGTACAAGGAGAAGGCTTGCTTCTTGAGGGTAAAGATGGCCGAGAGTGAGAACCACATCAACACTAGGGAAGGAAATGTTATAGTTTAAGGAATATTTCGAGGTGAATATTCAAGTAGGTGTTTTAAGGTGAATGACTTTCGGAGGTGGAGGGGGGTGGATGCTGCACATCCACCCTAGTGTTGCAGGGTGCAGAGGGGTGGATGCTTACACGAAGCATACAAGAAGGAGAAGGCTTGCTTCTTGAGGGCGAAGATGGTCGAGAGTGAGAACCACATCAACACTAGGGTGGCACAACCACCCTTTGCCTGGGACTTCGAAATATGTTGCACATCCATTCAAGTATAATATTGCTATACTTGGAGGAATAGCAATGGCCAGATGTCTAGGTTTGATAGGTTTCTTTCCAATGTGGAACTGGTTGAGGCTTTCCTGATGGCAGATGTTTGTGCGTTGGAGAGACCTTTTTTGGACTACACTCCCCTGATGTGGCGACTGAATGAGGGGGTACGTTTTGGCACATACTTTAAGTTCGACAGGTCATGGCTTTTGGAGGAGGGGTTCAGGGCCTTGGTGGAGGAGAGGTGGAAGGCGATGGAGGTGGAGGGCTCGGTGGCCGTGTGTCTAGCGAAGAAACTCTTCATGTTGTGCGATTACCTGAAGCTTGTCAGGAAGGAGATCAGGGCATCAAGGAAGGAGGCGGCATTGGCAGAGATTAGCAGGGTGGACAGGCAGGAGGACCAGGCTCCTATATCCTCGGAGGATAAGGAGCTTAGGGCGAGGATGTTGAAGGTGATCTAGGAGGATAGACGAACAGAGTTGGAATGGAAGGTGAAATCTAGACAGAAGTGGCTGAGAGAAGGTGATTCCAACACCAAGTTCTTCCACCAAGTGGCCTCGGCCTGGAGGCAGAAGAATTGGATAGATCGGATGGTGATTGATGGGGACTCTTTCTTTGGTAGGGAGGAGGTGGGGTAGGCGATGGCAAAGTTCTTTAGAGAGTTCATTGGGAAGCGGGTAAGGGGAGGATGGAGGTGGAGGGGGGTGGATGTGCAGCATATTTTGGAGTCCCAGGTGGTGGGTCTCACGGCGGGTTTCTCAGAGGAGGTGAGGGTGGCGGTGTGGGGCCTCAATGTGGAAGGGTGTCTTGGCCCAGACGGCTTCCCTGTCTTCTTTTTCAGAGAGTTTTGGCCCTTAGTGGGCGCGGATGTGATGCGAGTGTTGAAGGACTTTGCGTTGGTTAATAGAGGCTTTGATAGATTGAATAAATACTACTTGTTTCTGCTGCTTAAGAAGGAAGGGGCGGAGGACATCCAGGACTTTAGGCCGATTGCCCTGTCCAATGCAGTTTACCTTATTGTGGCCAAAGTCTTGGCGAACAGACTGAGGGGCGTCCTGGGGGATCTGGTCTCACCAGTCCAGACGGCTTTTGTTCCAGGGAGGGGTATATTGGATGGATTTGTGATTGTAATGGAGGCGTTGACGATGTGGAGAAGGGAGAAGAAACATGCCTTCTTATGGAAAGTCGACTTCTCCAAGGCATATGACTTGGTTCAGTGGGACTTTTTGTAAATGTCCTTGCGGAGGAGGGGTTTCCCCTCGATCTGGATTGATTGGATGAAGCGGTGTGTGAGGACATCTTTTTCAATCCTTATCAATGGGAACCTGGCGGGAGGTTGGGTCTAGCCTAGAAGAGGGGTCAGGCAGGGGTGCCCTCTTGTGCCCATGCTTTTTGTTTTTGCGGCAGATGTGCTGGCGTGGGCAGCACACAGGGTTTGCAGCAGGGGGCTGTTTAGAGGCTTTGACCTTGGCGGAGGAAGGGAGGTGGTGGTCTTACAGTATGCTGATGATACACTATTCCTAGTCGAAGGAACGAGACTGGAGGCAAGGAGACTGAGGATCCTACTTGAGCTCTTTAGGGGAGGCGACAATGCTGTGGATTAGCTACGAGAAGTTGAAGTTTGATCCGGTTAATCTACCAGCTACGGACACGGAGAGGGTGGGTGCTGCTCTGGAGACAAAGAGGGGCTCATTGCCGTTGGTGTACCTGGGCTTTCCCCTGTCGGACCGTCAGTTGAGATTGTAGGACTGGCTCCGGTTGTTGGAAAGGATGGAAGGAAGGTTGGTTGGGTGGTCCTCTAGGCTCCTGTCTAGAGGTGGGCGGTTGACCTTGGTGAAGGCGGTGTTAGCCTACATGCCGTCTTACTTTTTGTTAGTCTTCCGTCTGCCGCGCTAGGTTGAGAAGAAGGTTTCAGGATTGATGAGAGACTTCTTCTGGTCCACCACAGGGGCCACGGGTAGGGGGGCGAGGTTGGTAGCGTGGAAGGAGGTGTGTCAGCCGGCACAGGAGGGGGGCCTTGGAGTCAGGGAGGTGGACAGAACGAACATCAGCTTCCTCACAAAATGGATTACGAGGCTGGTGGGTCTGGAACAGGGGTTGTTCGGAGTGGTTATGCGGCGTTGCTACGGAGATTTCCTGTTGTGGGGACCTCTGTGCTCCCCCCCCCCAAGGGGCATATCCCTTCCTCAGGGGCCTAGCGACGGTCGCTGGGAGGGTGCGGGATTTTTTTTGACCCAGTGCTTGGTGCGGGAGGCTCCTTTCTCTTCTGGCTGGACGACTGGCAGGGGGCTGGATCTACTATATGGGAGAGGTTTCCTCACCCCGTGAGTAGTATGTTGGATTCTTCGTCGAAGGTCGGAGAGTGCTGGGACGGATCCTGGTGTCCTGTCTTCCCAGGGTCTCTCCGACCAGAGGTGTGATGAGTTCCAGCGACTGCTGCAGGAGTTGGTGGGTTGGGCACTGGGTGATGGCTTTGACGATTTTCATTGGGAGGAAGGTGACTTCTCGGTGGCGAAGGTTTACCGCAGGCTGGGGACGGGAGGGGTGGATGTAGACGTTGATCTCATGTAGGATTGTAGACTGATATGGGTGGCGAAGTGCTCGTTGAAGGTAAAGATTTTTGCCTGGTTGGTGAGAAGAGGACGGATCATGACAAAGCGGTAGAGAGCGAGATGGGCCGGCACCGGCGACTTGGCATGCCCTTTGTGCGGGGTTGTGGTTGAGGATGTGCAACATCTTTTACTCCAATGCCTGTTTATGAAGTAGATTTGGCTAAAGATGGAGATAGGATGGATCTCCCGCAAAGACGCGGACAGTTTCTGGTCTTCCTTTCGTAGGGGAAATGTGAGGAGTAGTGCTTTCACCTTTCGCTCCAAGCATGATCGGGCCAAGATCCTGACTATTTTGTAGGGGGTGTGACTGGGGAGAAATGGGGTGGTATTTAGGGGGAAGAGATCTTATGTGGAGAACTTTGTATCCGCTATGTTCTCCCAGAGTGAGGCCTGGAGGTTCATCTTGTAACTCATGATATAATTATTTTTTGATGGAATGTATGATTGTGGGTGATTATCCTTCGCCCTTTTCTTTTTCAAAAAAAAATTCACCTAAGAGAAGAAATATCCCTCTTTGCGACCTCAGAACTTCAATCCCCAAAAAGTACTTACCCACCGAGTGTTCTCTTAATGTTCATTTATTGAAGTTCTGTAATTACAATTCCACATAAGCAAAACCAGATGAAAGTCATTGTCACTGTTTTGAGGAGGCAACTGGAAGTGAGGAGGGAGACATGGTGGTCATTTGTGGAGTGTGGGGGAGGGAAGAGGAGGAGAGGGTTAGGGGTGTGGGAGAGTTTTTTTAGAGGAGGTGAAGAGAGAAGGGGAGGAGGGTCAGAAGGAGTAAGAGCATGAGGCGGGAAGGTTGCGGTTGAGGATGAGGGGGCGTGTGGAATGCTAAGTTCTAGGGAGCAGATTAGGAACTGGAGGTGCTTTTGGGGTGTGGACATCGCCCTTGGCATTAGGAAGAGAGAGGAACATGAGGTGGAGAATTCCACAGGAAGGAGGGGATCATTAAGGCTTAGGTGATTATAGCAGGATCTAAATAACCTATTCCCAGAGGGAGGGGGACTGTGGATGAGAAACAACACCATGGTAGGATCATGTGGACTTGATCGGTCATTATGACCGGGGAGGATTCCATTCTGCCATTAATTCCAGCTGAATAGATGTGCTCTTAGTTCCTTAGTTTTCTTGGCATGTGATTTTTGCTTTATATTATGTCTTGAGGTACAGAATTGTGAGAAACACTACTTCCTGTTCAAGAAAGGAAAAAGCTGCCTTTAATTACGTGCTTGAATATCACACTTGGTCTACAGCTGAAAGTTTCACTCCTTTCTTACTGTTTGGACAGCTGGATGTGGCACTGCCATGGCTCAATTTCTGGTTACCACTCCTTGGTCTCTTTTAGTTGGCCAAACCATTTATTCAAGACTTAATTCGGGATTCTCAGCTTCCCCAAGACATTTATTCTAGAGATTCCTTCAAGTCACTTTTTGTTACAGAATTTCCAGGATCATGATGACTACATTCTCCCTTCCTTGCAATATTTTACAAAGATTAATGTTTGTAAAACGTGAAATCACTCCATCTTGTTTTACATAATTTTTTGTGCTAGTCCTCATCATAGCATTAGTTCAATCAATGGATCTGTATAGAATGCTTTGATATACTTAACCCTTTTTCCCCTGCATAAAAGAGGATCTTCGGGCATCCTGGATGTCAAGAGTTCTTGATTGGCCTTCAGGATGGGTAATTTTACTCGGTGGAGTTTACTCATGCACCTTAATGGCAAGAGATCCTTTACTAGTTTTAACCGAGTAAATATCCAAGAAACTTCCAGGCCCTAAGTAACTTGGATGTTTGTTTTGCATTGAATTTTTTGGGCTCAATTAAGAATTTGTTTTTGTTTGGTGTGTTGGGATCTTCATCATTCCAAGTATTCATGGGATCTCTCCATGAATTTATTGTCTTTTCTCGGGTGTGACTAGTCATCTCCCTGAGAATTCTTTTTCTTTGAGAAATCAGATGCAATTATCCTTGTTGGATTTGGATCCTTAAAAAGTGTACTCTTCTGAGTTTTCATGTCTTCCGAGAAATTGCTTGATTGAATGAAGCTTCCTGATAGTTATTTGTTGGAAATCTACAAAAGGGCATATTTATTTCTCATGGTTTTCTTCATCTCATCCTATATTTTGTCTCGGACAGTTAGGTTAAGGAGAGCTAATTTTATCCTTCATCAGGAGCTTATTGAGGCACCATATATAAGAGATTGACCCTTTGAGATCCATATAGAAGAGAAACTTGCACTTGGTCCCCATCCAAGAAAACACACTTGTAGGCCAATTCTTAAGGTTTCTGTTAGGAAATAAAGTTGGAGATTCTATCTCCTTATTTAGTCGTGTCTATTTTTAGTAAAGGACTTAATTGGTGTTTCCATGTATACCCTTGCCTCTTTCTGTATAAAGAGGTCTAGGGTCTCTTTTATCAATAATAACAACAAATATGTTGCCTACCTAAAATCTCAACATGATATCAGAGCGCAATTATTCTTGAGGCCAACGTTCTTCCCGACCTCAATCCAAGTTTTTTCCAGTTTCCTCATCATCCTCTACTTAGGTCGAAGTTCTTCCCGACCTTCTCTAGAGCTGACGTTCTTTCCGACTAGGTTGAAGTTCTTCTCGGCCCCAATCAGAACCGAAGTTCTTTCCAATGAAGATATAAGAAGAAATCAGAGATATAAGTTTCCGGTGAAGAAGAAAAGAAGAAGAATGATGGGGCATACAGCCTCACACATGAAGAGCAAGTCATCGACCTTCCGACCTCCGACTTGAGGGGGAGTGTTGGGACGTGGAGAAGATGCCACGTGGCAGCAACAACATTAGCCATCTGGCCCTCATCATGGCCAGCTGCAAGGGGTCCTCTTGGACCAGATTTGGTGCACCAATATTGGTGCTTATCTATTTTTGGTAAATTAGTTTTGTTAGGAATTAAGTTGTAGGATTTGATTTTGTTAAGAGATAAAATCTTTTCAAATGAGAGAAGATTTAATCTCTTTAGGAAACATAATTATTTGTTGTTTTATTTGTTGGGATATGTTTTCTCTATAAATAGAGAGCCTTCCCAAGTTATTTCTTTGAGTCAATGAATTAATTCTTTCCATCAACTCTAAGACTCCCAATCCTTTCCTCTCCTCTCTATGTTACTGTTCACGTGAACAGTAATAGCCAGCCACTGCAGGTCGGTCTTCTCCCACCGTCGGCCACACTGCTGTCCGCTTGAGGAGGCTATTGTACTCCATGTTCTCTCTCCCATGTGGGACAACAGTCCCTCTGCTAGACTCCTCCACATGGCCTAGTTCTAATTTCCATATAGGATAGATTATTCTTTGAGCTTCTATATGAGGCTAATCTCAAAGTCTGCATATGAGAATGATGCCAGCTCTCGAGGTCTACATGAGAGTCATGCTTCAAAGCTCAAAATTAGCAGTTCATCTTCTAAGTGAAAGCCTGCAATGATATGACTATAGTTGCATGATAGTTGTCATTCCTCAAGATGACAGTTATGACAATGGGGAAGTTGACCTATGATTTTACCTGTGCTGTCATCAGCATGCCTGCTACAAGAAAGAACCTGGTGCAGTTTGTTGTCATTCGCTAGGGAGTCATGGACAGGTTGTACCATTTTTTTTTCTCACTTTTGTGCTTTTGAGAATAATTAAACTTCTAGAAAGCTGAGCATTCTGCACTCTAGCATGAAGGTTAGGGGTGTGCTGAAAGAGATGAATGTTTAGTCAATAGGGTTAAATGGATTTAGTCAAGATGCATGTATGGCTTAGTTCCACCTCATCAAAGAGGGAGGTTGTGGGGAGTATGGTGGCCTATATGAAAGCTTTTGTACCCCACTATTCCATTGGGAAGATCAAACCTAAGGGTCCTCCTGTGGTTTTTTCCCTTTTTTTTTCTGAGTGTTTTCCATATAAATCAATGTCTTCTTTGGCATTCGTGTTTTGCCTATATTTTTCATTTACTGATGGTGTTATAAGAATTGCTAGGCTAATGTGTTGTTTGTTGAATAGTGAGCATCTAGGTCCAGATAAAAATAAATATCAAGATGGTGGATGGCTACCAACCGCTGGTAGCCGTCCCTTTTATTATTAAAAAAAAATGAATATCAAGATTTTAGTGATATTGTACCAAAATTATGGTCTTTAATGGTCTAAATGCCCAAGTTTTCTTAGAGAAAGGACCATGTTATTGATTACTAATTCTTTTAAGCTTAAAGAGGTTCAGAATGTCCATCCAAAATGCACTGTAAAGTTTGTAAAATGACCCTCAAATAAATCTGTTCATGTTATAGTACAGTTTGAACTAACCTTGTAGATTCAATTTGCTGTTAATATATCCTACAAGTTGGTAGATAATTAATAAGGTTAATGGATTTTATTTTTCAAATCATCTAATGATGCTTATTTTTCTTCATTTATTTCCAATTTGATATTTCTAGCCACTGGAAGTTTGAGAGAATAGAGCCCCCAGCTCTTTGATTTCTAAAAGAAGCATATTTCCCTATCAGTTGCCTTGACTCTGTCACCACCCTCCCTTTACGCGAGCACACCCATTTGGTTTGTTTAAATTGAAAGTGTTTCCTCCCAATTATGGATCTTGACCATTTCCTAGAGACTATTACAGCTCACATCCTTTTTTCTAAGTGCATTATTGTGGACTGTCACATCCCTTCCTCCATTCTAACTTTCATCATTACAAGCATTTGATATAACATGGATGAACAAATGTGTTACATGCTCTATAATGTTATGTGAGGCATTTGAATGTACCACCATGTAGACCCTTCAGTGAGGCTTCTTAGTGTGACATCCCTCTCCCTTTGTATATCGCAAACCATTTAAATGTCACATCTTCATGGCTTAGTTTGGAAAGAAGAATAACCCACACCTAATTTCAGTATGCCTCCTTGTTCCTTGTGCTGCTGGCTTGCTGCTAGCAATGTTGATGAAATGGGCCATTTTGACAATTTCTCATACCGACATGAATCACATGATCCTATCATGCCGACCTTCTTATATGAATCCATCTTATGTCCCAAACCTTTGCACACCAAACACACCACTAGATCGTAACATTCAGACTGCAACATGGCCATGCACCCTACGTCCCTAGCATACAATCGTAAACTGATTTCTCCTTAGAGTAGATGGGCTACGAGAAAGGATGAGCATTGGGTCAGGCTCTTGTGGGTTGGGTTCAACCCAACCCAAGCCCATTTAATAAATGGGTTGAAAAAGCGACCCACGGCCCAACCCAAAATAAAATTTTTGACCCAAGCTCGGCCCGACCCAGCCAGCCCATTTATTCATGGTCTCATTATTTATTTTACTTATGCTTAAAATCAATGAGTTGAATAATTTAAATAATGCGGAAGCAATAGTCAAAGTATAAAACAATTAGGAATACTTGGGTTTACGTGGAAACCCCACTCATGAAGAGTGGGGAGGAGAAGGCCTCGATAGGGCTGTGATTTCTATATTTCTTTTCAAAGGAACATGGGAGGAGTACATGCCTATTTATAGGTCACCACTCACACACAAAGTCCACATGTTCCAATGTGGACAACACAATCCTCTCAACACTCAGCATGGAATGCTCAGCTTATAATGTAAAGAAACCCCATTACACAGCAGAACAAACAACACTCTCAATAGGTACAACTGACTCTCCTCTGCAGACGACAGTTGCACTCTTATTCATGCCTGTAGGTAGGTATGCTGATGACAATACATCAAGTCGGCTAGAGCTTGAAAACAAATTGCTGTAATTGGTTCTAACAAGGGCCTCTCCTTTGGAGGCCTCAACTAGTGCTTGTGACTCCCCATTCAATATCCTTGAAATGGGTCTTCCTCTGAAGATCTTGAAAAGTGGTTCTACTTCTCTGGAGTCCACAAAATTGGATCTTCCACATAGAAACCTGAAATGGGTCCTTCCTCTGAGGACCTCGAAATTGGATCTCTTTCTTTAGAGACCTCGAAACTTTGGACCTCTCAGAGTTATGATTTCTCATGTGGAGTCCATGAACAAAAGAGACTCTGAAACGGAAGATGACTACAACAAGCTTCCACACTTCCCCTTTCTCCCATACTCATATAGGAGAATAAAAATGACATTAAGAACTACAATAATGATCATCATAAAAAAAAACTAGAGAAGACTTCACCTCCTCTTAAACATAATCTTTATCATCATTTTTTCTTCTTCTTTTTGTATTTTATTTTATTTTACTTTTTTCGATATCCTCTTCTTTCTTTTCCCTTCCTCCTTTCCTTTTTTTTTTTTTTTTTTGCAGAACTTAACAAGTAAGAAAGAAGGGGAAAAAGAAATATAAAGGAAAAATAAAAAATTAAAAGTGCAAATGCCCAAATGAGATTCTAATAGGGTTCAAATCTATCTCCCAGAGATGGCGACATCCAGCTCCTTTGTCCTCGCCATATATCTTCATTGATCGCTTCAACATCGCCAATCTCGCGCTGCTTCATGTCCTGACCTCGTGCGAGATCTTCGGCGACACGATCTTGTCTCACGATCGTGCGAGATCGTCTCATGATCGCGATCTCATCTTACAATCTCGTGCCTTCTCGTCTCACGATCGCGATCCTCGTGCGATCTCCTCCTGCCTCGGCAAGCCCGACTTTGGCCTCCTCACGCTGTTGCCTGTTTCAGCCAGAAGTAAGGTCATCGGCGTCGATTTAGGGCCCCAGCGGCAGCCCTCGCGACCTCAGCGTCGTCGTTAGGTGCGACTGAGGGCTCTTGCGGCCTCTATCCTGTCGCTAGGGGCGGCGGGGGGGCATCTCTGTGACCGGCGAGGCTGCTGCAAAGTTGCCACAATCGCCCTGAGGCATTGCGTCGCCAGCGCGAGAATAAGGACATCGCTGTAGTCGCCCATGCCACTTGATCACGCGAGATCTCCTTTATCCTCGCGAAGCTCCTTCGAGCACCATCTAGCCTGCCATCGCCTTCCTTCTAATCACCGCCATGACCTCCAGCGATTGGTGCGGGGGTCGCATCAGCCCTAGCAGTGGCAGCAGCGCTACCATCATGGTCGATCAGGGCCCTGTTGCCCCCATCTCAAGGAGGATCGACCTCCTCGATCTTCACTGCCTGATGCACCCCAGTAGACCGCCTCCGTGTCACCTTTGCAGCCTCTGGTGTCCTGCTACTCCACCTCCACGGTGGGAACAGCGTCGCTGCGCCACTTCTCCACGAGGGGCGAATAAAAACCCTCAAGAACAAAAATGATAAAAATGTGATAACAAAATAACTGAAGAAAGAACTGCTTTGATACCATGTTGAATAATTTAAATAATGTGGAAGTAATAATCAAAGTATAAAATAATTGAGGAATACTTGGGTTTACATGTAAATCCTATTCATGAAGAGTGTGGAGAAAACCACAGGAGAAAGCCCCGATAGGACTTTGATTTGTATAGTTCTCAAAGGAATATGGAAGGAGTACATGCCTATTTATAGACCATCACTGATGCACAAAGTTCACATCTTCTAATGTGGACAACACAATCTTCTCAACAATATGTAAACCAATATGTAAATTGAAGTTTCACACCAATAATTATTTTAAAAGTACATGCAGCAATATGATTGGTACAAGAAAAAAAACATGTAAAGGATAATTACCATTTTTAGTTATGTAAATGGTAGAGTTATTATATTTGCCTTTTGCGTAAATTAAAAGATCTTTAAGTCCTCGTAAGTACATGTGTAACTAAAATGATCCAGCTACTTGCATTGCAAATATTTAGGTTAAATATTCTACATTTATAGTATATGATAAGCTAACCAAAAGTATTCAAATAAGGGAAAATTACAATAAAAAATAAAAGTACTCATCTTATGTGTTCATATTTACTTCGAATTTGGATGTCCACATTTCTCTATGGCAAGAAGTCAATGGTCCATATCTAGTTCGAATAAAATTGTAGGATTGCATTACACAACTTGCAATTGTAGGGAGCACGGGGTTTAAGGTTTTGTTAGTGGAAAAATAGCAAGAGCAATCTATGTGTATTTAGTATTTAATATATGATGTATATATGATATATATTTTGATAGACAATACACACACACACTTGGGCCAACAGGCCAAGCTGTAGGCTGAACTCATAAATGAGCCACATGGGTTGAGTCACCTTGGCCCAAGGCCTAGCTCATTTACTAAATGGGTCATATTTACAACCTAAGCCTAACCCAAGTTAATCTTGGGATCGGGCTCAGGCTTGGGCCAGCTCAATCGGGCTAGGTTGGGTTAGTCCGATCCAATGCTCAGCCATAACCACAAGTACCCACACCACTCCCTCTTGCCCCCACCTATATGTCTCCAACCATCCTCCTTCATTGCCCATTAATATCCCAAACTTAAAATCACCTTTTCTAGCAATTGCATGACAGTGACAAGCAAGAGAGGCAGAATCTTGGATGCTTCGCACCAAGATGATGTCCCTTAATCGTGAATCTGCTACCATCCAGATTCGTATTTCACTCATAACATGCCTCAAACAAAGTCTTTATAAGTTCAGAGTCTTGCAAAGTTCCACTATAGTTCAAATTCCTTTTTTCCATAAGAGCATCCATAACAGAGAAGTTTCAGAATCCCCAAACACCCATATCCACAGGGCCAACACATGTTATACCAAGCTACTGACGCAACAGGCCGACAATTTAAACTACTAGTTTGCTAAAAGAATAGCACTCTTTATCTCTCAAAATAAGGGTGGCTAACATTTTAGCCTTGAACCTTTGTTTATGTGTGCACCGTTTAAGTTGTGGGGTAAGGTGCAATGATCAACATTGACTTTTTTCCTGCATATTGTACCTAGAACAAAGGTGCAACATGTGATCAATTACTAGACCCCCTCCTACCAAACCTTCTTCTCACTTCCCACCTAACCTCTACGGTGGCACCAATTTGCACCTCCATGTATCATCAAAGACATGAAAGAGCAAGTTCATGATGGAATCCCTCCTCAATGAGCACTTCAATAGACTATATCATAGCCTGAGAAAAGGTTTGCTCTTAGACCTTCTACTCCATGAGCAACAAGGAGGGTCAAATGATGGGTGCAATTGTGTAAATCACATAAAATGATGAGGAAAAGAAATCAGATTGCCCCAGCACCTACATGGCATAGATTCCAATAACGCATTATCTATGAGATAGGGATAGAGGAAGATGAGTGAAGATTTCAAATTTCCAATATGAGTTTGTGGTCTGGATTGAAAAAGAAATCTGATTCTTTTAGGACCTCCACTCAATAGAAAAATAGCTCCAGTTCTACAGGATAAAACCTATAGGAGAATGATGGAAGGGAATCCAAAGTGAGGCAAAAAAAATGAAAGCAAAAATGAAATGCAGAAGAAAAGAAAATAATAAGAAGAACCCATTCATCTTGGGGTTAGAGGTCAGTGGCTGGTATATTCATCTTGGAAGCAGTTTTGGCAGTCCTTCCGTGGGGTTAACTTCAGATCTAAATGGGAACAGGCCTTCCCTTTCGCTGTGCTTTGGTTGCAGCGGAATGCTACCAATTTTAAGGGGAAGATTTTTTGAAAACATTTGTGAGGGTATCTCCTTCCTTAAGGGCCTCTAGGAGAGCCTTTGATATTTTTGTATCCTTTTACTTTGTATTTTCCCATTTACATTTTTAATATATTTGGATGATCACCAACTACTTTTTTTTTTTGAAATGGATGATCACTAACCACATTTGATCATCATTTTCTTTTTCAAAAAAAGAACCCAAATTTCCCTCTTTGAATTTCTTTTATTTATTGAGAGAATCCAAGTACTCTTTCGTAGATTCATGAAACAACTCCCAGAAATTATATTCTTTTTTCGAAGATGCAAAAGCAAAACAGCATCTTTACACCAGACTTGGGATTATAGTCAACATACTTAAGATTCAATTGTACTTTTCAAAAAAAAAAAGATTCAATTGTAGTATCTTAACAAGGCTCCCACTAATAATAAAGTTTCAATAGATACAATGGACCCGAAATGCCAATTCCAAAGCCATAGGGCTAGTTTAGGAGGCAGGATGAGTAAACTGGGTTAACATGTGAACGTTTGGTATGCAAAGGAGCCAACCTACGATGCAGCATTCATTATTTGGTTGGAATGTAGAGGTAAATAGTAAAATAAGATCCAAGAAAACATTTTGTAATTTGAACATTGGCTAGTTTAGAAATTGGTAATTGGTTGCTTTAATAAATATATATCTCAGGCATGAACTGGAAGGATTAAATTAAATCCATTTACTAGATATATTTATCAAATCCCCACCCTCAACATCACATACTTAAACATATCTATATAAATTAATGTGATGGTCATCCCCATCAAAGCCATCAACATTGTCAAGGACTCCATCTAGAAACTACATGTCAACACCACAATCCTCAACCACATCAAAGAGATCCACAACCAAGGTGCCATCTTCCAAGTCCTCAACACCTCTATAGCCAACCCAAGTATGTTTCTCTCCCCAGGATCAAATCCTTCTTCTAAATTTGATGTAACGTTCCAGATAGAGTTTATGTTGTGGCTTCTTTGTTTATGTTGGTATGTCAGAGTGCAAATTGTAAGCTATGCTCTGCTACGAGTCAAAGCTAAGGACTTAAGCTTCAAGTAGGTAAGCTTCAAGGTGGAAGAGAGCAGTGACCACCTCTTCTTCCATTGTACCTTTGTCTCAAGGGTATGGCATGGTTTGGGGCTCACTTGGGTTGACCTCGGCAGATGCCTTTTGGGCATCCTTTCATCGCGGTGCAGTGCATGCGGGGTGCAACACCTTCAGGTCCAAAAAAAAAGAGGGCAAAGATTTTAGTGGCCCCGTGGGGCATTTGGTCGGAAAGGAATGGAGTAGTCTTTAGGGGACTTACTCCTTATGTAGTGAATGTTGTCTCCTTTATTTCCTCCCAGCTGGTTTTTTGGGATACTACCTCATGATGTAACCATGGCATAGCGCTCTTGTACTTATTTTTGTTGCTATAATACAATTGGGTGAGTACCTTTAAAGCACTCGCGCTTTTTGGCCTAAAAAAAAAAAGGAACTCAACTTTGGGAGGTTTGCAACCATAAGGAACAATCACCACAACAAGTTTTACTTGAAGATAGTCACACTCAAAGTATGCCTAATGCTATTTGAGGCACCAGAAGAAAGACAGCTCTATGTATTCTCAAGGAGAAAACATGGGCATACAAAGGTTTGATGTGCAAATTTCAATGTCATTTCAATGATTTTGGAAAGTGCACATTTCAAAGGCATGTTGAAGGTGTGAAAAAGTAGCGATGCAAAACCGACAAAATTTCAATGATTTTGATGATCTCAAGAGAGGCAAGATGATAGGTTAGAAAAGAGAGAAAATTGATAATAAAAAAAAGTGAGAATTTTATAGATTTATGTTTCAAATGCATAATATATAGTTAATTTAAAAAAAAGAATATTATATTAGTTGACTAAACACAAGTTTACAAAAAAAATGAATTTTTTTAGGGAACTCCATACTTCTTGAGGTGCTAGGAACCTTCCTAGGTGCTTGCTTAAGACGTACATTTATCTCTCCCCCTCCCTTCCTTCAAATCCCTCGCAACCCCCCCCCCCCCCCCCCCCCACCCCAAAAAAAAAAAAAAAAAAAAACCACACACAAATTACACAAATATATGAACACAAGTATATAGGACATAAATATTTAGAAACACACACGGGGATATATTGGTAGGTACATAAATTCACAAATGCACAAATATCTAAATTTATATCCATATGCATGTGTATATGTATATAATTGTTTGTACTCATCACAAAATCTATAAATTTTTCTACTTGTATGTATAATATACACATATAAGATTATAAGTAGTGATGGAAAGTGTAGTTGATCCCACAGAGGGAAACAAAATGCATGAATACATACTGGTAATTTACTTTAAACTACGTTACAACTAATAATTACATTACCATGAAACAAATGCAAAATAGGAAAAGCAAGCAATATGGAAAATTGGAAACTAGATGAGTAGTCAAACTAGATAAATACACCTGCGACTAAACTACAAAGAAACTACCAATAGAACACAAGCAAGCAAATTGCAAGCTTCAATTAAGCATGGAACCACTCAAGGGATCACATTTAAGCATGAGAAATTGTGACATGAAAATACAATTGAGACTAAATTACATAGCAATACTAATCAAACAAGAGCATGTAAATTTCAATTATGCTTGGAAATAACTCAAGTAGGTACATTTATGCATGAGAAATAGATTTATGTCATTATAAAAATTTTGAAAAAAGGGGGCAAATTTAATCCCTAAACCTCAAAATATTGGAAAGAAATGAGCAATATAATGTTGCTTAAATGGGTTGGGTGACGACTGTGACGATGAGGGTTTTGGCAGGGGGTAGGAGAGGTTTCTTTGCAATTAAATTGCAATAAAAGAAACGATGAGGTTATTAACCTCTACAATGTGGGTAATAGCACCAACAACGACGTAGTGGCACTTGAGATGCGAATGAATTATTAGGAGGTGCTCTGATACTTGTGGCACCTTTTTTGGGAGTTCTTATAGTTTCCATTGGTGACTCGTTAACAAATTGGATACTTAGAGTATTGACCATCTAGAATATCTGGTTCATACTTGCATGTGATGTTGCTATATCATGGTAGATCCTTTAATAATATGTAGTTGGCCCCTTCAAAAGAAAAAACATGCAATTGGGGTGGACACTGCCCCATGAGCAAGATTCTAAGTGCTGATATCGATGTCGTGTCGATAAATTTTCGAGTGTGGTTATCGAGGGCATGACAAAGAAACACCCGTGTATCGACGTTGAGTTATCAAGGGTATTAATGGCCCAAAAAATATCCATATCAAGGGCACATCGACGGTGTGTCAATGCATACCGATAAATGCCGATCGAATTAATTTAAAATGGTTAAAATTGCAAGTAAATTATGAATTACTAACTAAAAACCTTAAAAGGTTATGCAAGGGCATACATGTGAAAACAAAAGCTACAAATCAATACATAGTCAAATAAAGTATGCGATGCATATCTAAACTAAAGTAATACAAGAACTAAAGTAAAAATATGAAGTAATCCATCCATTCAACCTCTACTAGCTTTCAAACATCAAGGTCCAACACATGCCTTAATAGACATAGATGATAAAGGCAAAATTGATAGGTGATACGGAGAGACCCTAAAGGAGTCCTTAACATCACAACAAATGCCTTTCCATTGAACCATCCATACCAATCATGATAAAGCAAACTTAGTTTTTAGAATTGTAAGTCTGGACTCTGGAGGAGTCTTCAAAAAATCTACAACAAAATACCAATCTTGTTTCCTCTATTGAACCATCAATAGAGAAAATCATGCCATGATTGTTGTCATCATAATAAAGAATCAATTCCATAAAAAGATGATTTAATCCATTAAAAAGGAAGCATTGAAAATGCCAACAACCTAAACCCAAAACAACAACACACATGAGCAACAACAGTACTGATACGGTCGGCACATTGTCGATACAGTTGGTACATCATCGATATGGTCGATATTGTTAGCATATCGTTGGCACACTTGCATATCGACACCTTCTGCATTTCGCTATGACCCTTCCCCAAAACCTCCGTAATTGATGGCATGGCATTGGCAACGTGAACACTGCCCATGAGCACCCCCTATTGGTGATGATGTATGATAGGTTGTTTTCACTACTATTGTGGCTGGTAAGGCTATGTAACATGATCCTACATTTCTTGGCAATGAATCCATGGGTTCTTGGGTTGAAAGAACTAGTAGTTTTGAGGTCACAACCCAAGTTGGACAAGGTATATCTTTGGGATTTGAATTGGTGTGCCTTTGTGGTATAACCATATTTGACATGTTGGGTGTACATTCTATCGTTTATTCTCTCTCATGTATGTGCATCAAGGTGGCATTGGAAGCCGGTGGTTGTAACCAGAGTATTGAAATGGAATTTGGGTTTGGGTTGCGGGAGGGGGGGGGGGTTGTGTGCCAAAAACAAATTGCAACAACTAAAACTCAATTACACCAAATTATGAACAAATATTTATAAAGAAAATTCTTTTTTTGGGAAAAAAACATTTAGCTTAGCTCAGTTACGAGTTTTCCCAACTTGGTGGTTGGATGTCAAGTATAGCATAACACTTAGAATTTTTTGTCTTTCCTTCTCTAAAAAGAAGCATGTCACTTAGAATGTGAGTAGCACTTCTCTTACAATAATCCCTTCTTGAATAGACTCCAAGAAGAATTTTAATAACCCCTTTTGGGGAGACGGGAAATGTGGCAATCCCAAATACTTGGTAAAATACAATCTGAATAAAAAATAAAATTTAAGTCTTATAGAGCTAATTAATCTCCAATAACAGAAGGAAAGGGCTTGAGGCACCCTCTTATACTTCCTTAAGATAAAAAATGCCAAGCTTTGAGATTTATGGAAGATGAAGAGCAAGTGAGCCTTGTAGTATATGAGATGGAAGGCTTAATAAGAAAAGAAACCCTTAATTCAATAAAGGTAAGCGCTAGTATGCAAGAGAGCTATATGTAATTTTATGGATAGAGGTCTATCCTGTAGAAGTGATCGTTTGACATATAATCAAGACTTCAAATATCAATATTGATGTATTGACAACTCAAAAAGGTGATTTATTGGGGATATATTGTCGATATCCTGGAACTTCGGGAAAGTCACTCAAAATAGTACAAAATGGTTCAAAATGTCACAAATTTGTTGAAATTAATATTTTAATAACCACTAAATGTATGAAGAAAATGCCTAAAAAGATCAAAATTATAAATTTTAAATCAAAACATAATATAAATACGATATTGCTATATTGGCAATATCGCTAGAAGACATAATGTTGAAAAGAAAAAGCATAAAACATGATAATAATTTAAAATGTTTATATAACTAAGACAAATACTCATCATGACATAATTGAAAGATACACACATATAGTAACACCACATCATGAAGTTCAATAAGTTTCGAGCTGGCTGATACCACCCCTCTGATAAATATTCATCCTTTCTTCTTTTGTTTGCACTCTTCCTTTGCTTCTACTACTATTGCTCTTTCTTAGCTTGGTTTAGCTTGCACCCTGATAAGTTAGCATCCAAAATTATATAATAACCAAGATTTTGTTATCATCAAAAAAAGTTCATTAATGCTTTGCCAGATTTTGAAATTGTAAATATGATTCATCTTGGAGTAAGCCAACAGAACAAAGTCAATGTTCAGATGATACTTTTTAGTAGTTTGCAAAATGAAATGTTCTCTTTGCATGATCAACCATATCAAGGGTTTTAATTGAATAAAAATTTCATAAAGCAAACATAGAAGTAGCAAGACTAACAAAAATAAAACCATGCCCTTGTCATCATCAAGTGGGGTGAGCTACATGGGTTGTTTCTCTAATTTGTCACCTGGTCATGCTAACATTTACCCTTGAACAAACCTTGTTTAATGGATTCTTCATAATAGCCTTTTGGTTGTCCCCCAACTCTCTTAGGTTCACCACCCCTGAAAGGGAAAAGCATGATCCCCATAGACACTCAAAAGTTTGGTTGAATCAGATCCCTTTGCAATGTAGAGATTATACCGGAACTTCACATCAAGGACCAAATTATCAACTTGCAACTGATCTACATTGAAAATATTCCTATTCCTTTGGAATCACATTGTCAAAAGACTACCGTAGCTTTCTTGCTCTCCCCTTTTTAAATCATGGCATCCATGTTTTGAAGACTCCTAGTTAGCTTGGTAGAGGAGCAATATACAAGAGAATTATTAATCCATCTCCAAACCAACCTTGGAAAAGCACACCTAAAGAACAAGTGTTCAACATCCTTAGCTACACTTCTTCACCATCCTACACTAGGTGCCCATCTGCTAGACAACTTTGATACCAATCTTATGAGGAACCAAATAAAGATGTTGGCTATAAATGGAACTTTATGGGACCATATTACATTCATCCCATAAAAAATTACATATTTCTCCCTTAAAAGACAAATTATCCCCTCAGCAATCAGTTGATCTTCCCTACGGAGATTCTTGGGTTCCAAATCAATGCATTAGGCATGTCTCGTTAGGACATAAGTGGTCTATCTTGGCAATGAGAGTTGTAAGTTTTATTATATATGAGATATTGCTTCCTACTTGCAACATCCAATATCCACAGCTCCTCACCAAGGATGCATCTTATCGTCGTGAGACTGGCATGGCATCATTCTGCTTTGTGAGGCTAAGCAGTCTAGGCACCATGTCAACCTGTTACACATATCCTGTCATAATCATCATGTTAAAACATGTAAACAGCCCCCACCCCTGATATAGGAGACAAATAGGAAGCAACATTCGGTCTTCTCACTCAAAGATACAAAGTAAACCTGTAGTTCTTCATTTTCTCAGTTTCACCACCCAGTGGTAATGCACAGTCGAAACATGCAAATGAAGAACAGCCAGGCTCCATTTGACCAATGCACCTATGCACCTCCACCAAAGCTGTTAAAGGTCCTATGGAAAAGGCAACTCCCATAGGAACCTCTTTCTTGTAGCATTAACCTTTGCCTCCTTTGGCAATTGGAACACAGCATGTAAAAGATTAGGATGGTAGGCAAAATGGACTCGAGGAAAACCAGCCTTAAACCAGCCTTCCCACATAGATAGTATTTTTAAATCCACCACTCAGACCTTCTTCAACTTTTCTACTGTCTGCTACCAATTTCTATCACATGGCTACTTTGTCATCAACAGCAATCCCAATACTTAATAAGTACCGAACTGACTAGTGTAGCAAGAAAGGTTTTGCACTTCACTGCCCCTAGCAACAAGCCAGATTCAATGAAGGCTGACTTCACGTGGTCAATCTTTGAATGCAAATCCTCCAAATTAAGTTGAGCTGGATTGCCAGTCATTTTGCCTCTACCACAATCCCTTCAATATAGATAACCTGTATGTATCATCTTAGATATATCTTTCTCATACCATATTGACCCCACAAATGCTCTCCTATTCCTCTCTCGTATCATTATTGGTGCCACAGATGTTCTTTCCCTACTAGTCAAATATGCTGAGCATCCTCAGATCATAATTCGATTCCATATCGCATTGCTGGTCTTACTGTTGCATTGATGTGTGCCTTTCCGGTTTCAACATATCTTGCCATATAGTTTAGGTGAAGAATGCCTCCATTGTAACTAGTTTTTACTGATTTCCTGTGTGACATCTTCGACTTATTGATAGGTTATGACCTTGAGTATATAAAAACATCGCCTGCTATATTGGTAGAAGAAAGCAATTCCAATTTTCCTTTCCAGAAGAAAAAAACTATTTCAATTTTTTTCAAAATAATTTTCACTGGTCTAGTGCATTCAAAGTAAATAGAATGCAATTTGCCGCAAATTCCCAAACGTGACAGTTTATGAATTCAACAAGAATATCCATGCCCCAAAACCAGTCCATTTCAGCAAATCGAATAAATAACTTGATTTGTCAGTCTCATCCGCCATGTTTAATGTTTACACTGCAGTAGATTAGATCATAGCAGTTCATTTATTACTTATGTATCTGAACCAGCAATCTTTAGAACAAGATCACCGGTGCAATCTTTTTTTTTTTTTTTTTTGAAAAGGGAAAGGGCAGTTATCCGAATGATAACCACCAGTGCAATCCTTAGATCAACTTAATAAACCTTAAGGAGCAGTGGACTGAGATCTATATTTTTCTGGGCCCATTCCCTAAGACCTAGGATTTATAACTATTCTTCTCCCCTTTTTTTCCTTGAAAAGGGTTTTCTTCTCCATTTTTGGCAGATGCTTGTTTATGATGGCAAACTAGCAGGTGTTATTTGGAGTTAGGTGTGCATGGAAATATGCATCTCTTCTCCATTCATTATAGCTTATTAGGTACCTGTTCAAAAAGTCATTGAAGAAATATCTTGATTCATCTGCTGTTGACATGACAGAGGGACAATCCTACCAATGAACATGGTGGTCAAACAAGGAAGAAACCAGCAATTTGAATGTGGATGTTGTTCTGTTGTTTTTGGCGTGTGCGTGTGGGCGGAGGTGGGGGGGGGTGTGGAGGTAGGAGCATCATATCAATCCATTGAAATAAAGGACCAGACTTAAATTTGACAATTGGAGATGTACTGCTACATCGGGCTATACTGTACTATTCAAGACAATGACAGATTGGGCAAATCCATTCTTCACTATGAACTTGCTACCTAAAAGTTCTAAAAGTGAATGGCTGTAAACAACATAATTAGGAGAAAGACTGAACAATCAGTTTGTTGCTGTCAGTCCTATCATCTTTTTCAGGAGGCAGGGCTCCCGTAGGGCATTTGATTCTATTTGGCATTCTCCCTATGTCTTAATCTCAATCATGTGTGGTTGGCAAGTGGTGCAAGTTGGATATCCTGATCATGCGATTATTGTATTCTTGACAGCCAAGCTTCACAGGCCAATCTTTCATAATGGGCAATGCCTTATCACATCCTTTCCTACTCTTGGATCATAAAAATTATCATTTAGTTGGTACCTCTATATTCAAGGTGTAATTGTATCCAGCTATGTTGACATGAACTGAACAAGTCTATGCTAGTAAAGTTGATGCTTTTAATCAGTGGATTTGGGTGAAAAATGTGTCCATCTTTTTTAAATTAGTTCTGCATTGGGATTGTGATGCCCAGCCAAAATGTGGCTTAAATAAAAAAAAAGGTTATCCTGAAGAATGATGGTGGCCTTTTAAGAAACTTTTACTTGTCTTAGGCATGGAAGCATAGTGGATGAATATTTGCCTAGTAGAACACATCCAATTTTCATTCTGCTGAAAACTGTCAGTGATTTTCAAAACTTTTTGATAGGATGCCTGCATTTATAAACTGACATCTCACACTCTGCAGAAGCAGAAAAAGAGACGAGTAGGCTCTTTCTGAAACTGGTTTTCCATGTTGAACTAGCAAGAAATTGGATCTCAGGGGGCTATGAGCAGCTCAATCAGTGGCTGGTCCAACTCATAAGGCTTTGCCAAACCAAGGGTGCCCCGTTTGAGCTATATGCGCAGTCCAGCTGCTGGGGCTTGTGCTAGGGTGTTGGGTCCTCCTCCCTCTTGAGGAGGGACTTTTTAAAGCTAAGGTGATGGGACCTCCTCACTCCTTGAGGAGGGACTTTTGTAAGGGGGTTATGGGTAGCTCAATCGGTGGTTGGTCCAACTCGTAAGGCTTTGCCAAACGAGGGGTGCCCCGCTTGAGCCTCGCCTAGTCCGGCCGCCGAGGCTTGCTCAAGGGTGACAGGACCTCCTTCCTCCTTGAGGAGGGACTTTTAAAAAGACTTTGCTAAACGAGGGATGCCTCGTTCGAGCCCAGTCCGACCGCTGGTGCTTGTGCCAAGGTGACGGGACCGCCCTCCTTGAGGAGGGACTTTTTACTGAGTATGATGAAAATGAGGAAGAAGACTTGCATTTGTACTTGATAACGTGTACAATCGATTGGGAGGTCCCATGATAGTCACTCATGGGGAGATTGGGGGGGGGGGGGGGGGGGGGGGAGCGATGAGGGTGGTCTCCATCCCTATGGTCTTTGTGATATCGAGTGCTACAAGTGTCGAGGGAGGGGTCACTTCACTCGGGACTGCCGTGATCTCGTGGTTTGTCTTCTTCACCATGGATGTGGGCACCATTGGAAGTCATGTCCCAAGAGATTTGATATCAAAAGGTGTTTGGAAGAGGGATCAAGGTTGCCTCTACCTTACGAGTCCCCAACCTTGTGATTTGGACGTTGATTTGTTACGGGATTGTAGATTGATATGGATGGCGAAGTGCTCGTTAAAGGTGAAGATCTTTGCCTGGTTGGTGAGAAGAGGAAGGATTATGACGAAACAGTGCAGAGAGAGATGGGCCAGACGGACGACCTGGTGTGTTCCCTTTGTGGGGGGGCCGATGAGGATTTATAACACCTTCTTCTCCAGTGCCCGATTGTAGTGCAGGTTTGGCAGGAGATGGGGATTGATTGGATCTCTCGCAGGGACGTGGCTAGCTTTTGGTCCTTTTGCAGGGGAAGTGTTGGTGGTGGAGTTTTCACCTTTTGCTCCAAATATGATCGGGCAAAGGTCTTGGCTATTTTGTGGGGGGTTTGGTTGGGGAGGAATGGGGTGCTGTTTAGGGGAGAGAGATCATATGTGGAGAACTTGTATCCTCCATCTCCTCCTAGGTTGGTTTTTGGAGGTCTATTTTGTAACTTCTGATGTAATCCTTTTTTGAGGTTGAATGAATGTGGGTGGTTATCTCTTGGATAATAGCCCTTTGCCTTTTCAAAAAAAGTTCGAGGAGGGATCATTTTACTTGGGACTGTCATGATCCTGTGGTTTGTCTTCTTTGTCATTAGACGTGGGCACTGTTGGAAGTCATGTCCCAGGAGATTCGACACCAAAAGATGTCTAGAAGAGGGATCAAGGTTGCCTCCTCCACCTTACGAGCCCCCAACTTTGGAGGTGGAAACTCCTTGGTTGTCGAAAGTGCAGGACATGGATTCCTTGTTGAAATCGTCCTTGGTCGGAGTCTTTCTTTGTGGTATGTCAAAGGTTGATGAGGTATGATCGGTTTTATCTAGAATTGGTTTTTCTCTTCTATTTGGAAGGTTGCGGTGTTGTCGGGCAAGAAAGTGGCTGTTTTCGTCTTGTAGGATTTGGATATTGATTTGCTTAAGCTGGAGGAGACGTTTTGGAGATGTGTGCATTAGATGGAGCCTTCTGGGTGTTTATGAAGGGGCTAGTGATGGGAGAATTCCATTGCATCCTCCAATTACCTTTTGTATTTTTGGAATTCCAATTAGATTGAGAATGGGGATTGTGATGTTGATTTGCTCCTTTTTTGCTTGAGTTCGAAGGTGTCGTGGAGTTGGTCTTGGGGAGGGTGATGCGACCTCCATCATTGTAGACGGAGAATCACTCGTGGGAAAATTGTTGCCGAGCAAGAAGATTCTGCACTTAGGGGGATGTGCTTGCATAGACTCTTTCAAGGAGATTGATCTTGAGACCCGGTAGAGATCAACATATGCGTAGGTGGCGATGGCAAACGGAGCTGATGGTACTGTTGGAGCACCTTCGGTGAGGTCGCCAGTCAACAAGGAGGCGCTGGGGGTCAATGGGGCGGTGCTGGGGGGATCTTGGCTGCTCTGGAGACTGGTTTCCAAACTGGTATGCCAGCCTGGCCGGGTTCAAATTTTGAACTGCACAGTGGCAGTTGTGCTCCCTGCTTTTGGGGCTGATGATTTTCCATCTTTGGAAAACAGTCCCAAAATAGAAGCTAAGATGGCATGGAGTAATTGCAGGAACGAGGGCTCTGTTTTGGGCTCCGAATAGGTGGCTTCCAGATCTGTTTATGAATCCGAACATGGTGAGTTTAATTCTATGGACCATAACCGATTTGATCCATTTATTTCTTCTGAAGATTGTGTGCGGTGTGCTGTTGCCCCTTGCGATGTGATGCCGGCCACGTCTGATTCAGCTAGCCAACACGCTGTGAAACCTGTGCCGGAATCGTCCTGCCAGTTTGTGCATGCGCCTCTTTTGTCAAAGGGAGAATCCGCAGCAGCTCAACCCAAGCAACCCCTTGTATTTGAGAACGATGAGGTTTTTCTTGCTTCTAGGAGGGATGTTGAGAAGACGAGGAATACACATCAGAATGTGGGATGTGTTTTCTGCTCTTCACAAGTTCCTCCAGACTCATAAACGAGTCCGGGTGTGATGAGTCTGAACCTAAAAACTCTAACCGTTGTCATCTAATGGACTGTTATTGTCAAAATGTTGTGTTGGCTGCTGCTGCGTGTGGTTCTGTGCAAGAGTTTTTTTTTGAAAAAGTTTCTGTGCAGGAGTTACTGGTCCCAATTACATTTGGGTCCATTTTTTTGGGGATCTGAACGTGAAGAGATCCAACAACCTGCTCAAGTGATGCTTGAAGTCAATGAGCTGATTGGAACAACACCATATACCAGTGTTGGGCAGCAACACTTGAGAGTGCTTGATAATGCAGCCTCTGATGCTGGTGGTAGTGGGCGGGCTGTTAGGAAGCAACTGAGGAAGGGAAAGAGCATTTTATAGAGGTCTTCGTCAAGCAGATCATTAGCTCCTACAAAGGCGGTTTCACAAAAACAAAAGCTGATCCTCAGTTCATGTTATAAGTGTAAGAAAATAGCAAAAAAAAGTATCAGTTAAGAAGCTTCTTGATTGTGGTATAGTAGAGGAAGATGATGGATAGGTTGCAAATGTGATTGGAGTTAAGAAGATCCACAAGGGAGGGACAAAATTAACCCCAGATGGTTAGGATGCTTTCTTGGAACGTTCGTGGCCTCCATGATGAGGTGCGGAGAGCGAATTTAAGACGTTACTTGGCTGAATGGAGAATTGACATTGCCTTGTTGCAGGAAACTCACTTGGATACTTTGACTCAGATGAAAAACAATGTGTGGTGACCGCTTTATAGTTTACCTTGAAGTGAGAGTGGAAGGTCTGGTGGCCTTATCTTGATGTGGTATAAGGATTTTTTTTTGAGTTGACTACATCTTTACTTGCCAAGAGGATGGTGACTGCAGTTTTTACTAGGAAATTAGATGATCTATCCATGTCTATTTTATGTGTGTATGGTCTATGCGAGGATGCTTCTAGGTCTCAGTTTTGGGAGGAGATTGGCCAGGCATCTCTTTTGGTAGATGGTATGCCGTGGTTACTTGGTGGAGATTTTAATGCTTACTTTGTCCTCTAATGATAGACCGTATGGGAGATGTGATAGGTCTACATTCGAGTTCCAACATCTTTTGCAGGAGCTTAAATTAATGGATTTGCCTATATTTGGGGCTCAATTTACTTGGAGGAGTGGGAATGGTGCTACGTTTTGCATTGATAGATTCATTTGCAATTTGGCATTGGTGGAGGTCTTCCATGGGTTAGAGGTGGGGGTATGTGATAGGCCTTTCCTTGATCATACACCTCTACTCTAAGTGTAGTAAGGAGGGAGCCACATTTTCTTTATATTTTAAGTTTCACAAATCTTATTTGAGGGAGTTGGGTTCAAGGAATTGATCCACGATAAGGAGTCAACGTTGGCATCCACTTCGACTACATGCACTCTGGCTTGTAAGATCTGTGCTATCCGAAAAACAATGATTGAGTTCAAATGTGATCTTTTGGCACGTTGAGAGGCAAGGAGGACTGAGGCTCTATAGAAGATTTCCTCTTTGGATAGAAAAGAGGAGGCTTCACATTTATCTAGTGCTGATTCTCAGGAGCGTAGGAATATGTGGGTAGTAGTCATGGATGAGGAACAAAAAGGAGATGGATTGGAGGCAAAAAATCTACGTAGTTATGGCTTAAATAGTGGGATGCAAAAAGTAGATTTTTCCATTTCGCGATAAGCTCCAGGAGATGGTCAAATATGATTTGTTGAGTTGTAAGGGGTTACATGGTATTTTATTTATATTGAGAGGGTACTTATGTAATTAGCCTAGTTTTCTTTTCTATAAAAAGAGGACTAGGGTTTCTTTTGAATATGAGACTTTCATTTGATTCTCCACATGGTATCAGAGCAGCGGTCTTAGGCTGGTGTCCTAATGTCCCACTAAAAATCCACAACATGTTTAGGTCACCAATGTAGGGTGATCTACTGGGAAACATTGTTTACGGTGGCATCGCCACCATCAGTAGTGAATGGTCGAGTGGTGCGAACGGCGATGTGTGGAGCAGCAGTGGCGTAGCGTGGAGCCCTAGTAGTGTGGGCGGCGCTGCTTGGAGTAGTGACAACGTGGGCGGCGTGTGGAATGCGAGCGGCGTTGCGTGGTAGTCCCTTGCCGCTGGCAACGGTGGCCACCGATCTGGTGGGGCTGCTGGCGATTGCCTTGTTAGAGGCTTTGAGTGTGTGATGAGCCTTCTCTCACGCTTCCCATCGATGGTGGTAAGCCTTCTCTCATCGATATTGAGAAAAGTTGATATGAGTAGATCAAGTTTAGATTCGACTAGGCTAACGTTTATAGCCTACGAGATTGGGTGATTGATTCTGGTGCGTCTGTTCATCTTACTGGAGACAAAGATCGCCTGAAGAATCCGACGCCTTCACATGGAATTCGTGATGTATGGGTAACCAATGGAGCAACTTCCCTCGTGGCTACTGTTGGATGTGTATATGCTACATCCAAGATGAAGATAGAACATGTATATTATGCTCTTGAGTTTCCCATGAATCTACTATCAGTTAGTAAAATTTGCAAAGATCTTGGATGCCGTGTTACTTTTGATGAAAGGCATTGTTATTTTGAATATCGAATCACGTGTGATATCATTGGTGGTGGAATAGAAAGAGATGGACTATATTATTAAGACACGCAGATGTACCCATTACTCTGGCACAGGAAACTTAGGCATCTTTCTATAAAGAAGATGTGTCAGATGCATCCACAACTACCTGATTTCTTGGTCTTAGAGTGTGAAGATTGCCAACTGGGGAAGCACCACAAGGGTAGCTATCCATGGAAAGAGGCTAGCGTTAGTTCTGAGCCATTTTCTCTAGTGCATTGTGATGTCTGGGGGCCCACTAGAGTTGCCACTACCGGTGGACATCGATACTTTGCAGTTATGATTGATGACAGTAGCAGATTGACCTGGGTATTCTTGATAAAGGCCAGAAGTGAAATTCCTACCATTATTCAACAGTTTCTGTCAATGGTACAGGCACAATATGGTACTATTGTTCAGGTTTTCCATAGTGAATGCATTAGAATTTATGCGCAATGATTTGTAGGAAGAATTTTGTTCTAGGGGAATCATTTGTCGGAGATCTTGTGCACACACTTAGCTGAATGGAGTTACAGAGTGCAAGTTGCGTCACTTACTTGATATTGCTAGGACCTTGATGTCTCATATGAATGGCCCTAAGCAGTTTTGGGGAGATGCTATATTATCTGTAGCCTAGTTGATTAACAGATTACCATTCTTAGTACTTCATGGTCAGATTCCCTATTTCTTATTATACTACTGTATCTCATCTCCAGGAGGAGGACATGCAGTTTGCTTCTGCCATTACCACAACAGTTGTTCCTAGAGATTTTGTTCAGGTTCTCCATGATCCAAGATAGAAAGTTGCTATGGATGAGGAGATGCATGCACTTCAAACCAGGAAGACTTGGGATCTTGTTCTATGTTCTGAGGGTGCTACAGTTGTTGGTTGCATATTGGTGTACACCATCAAATACAGGTCAGACGGGATAGTGGAGCGATATAAGAGGCATGACTTGTTGCTAAGAGATTCACCCAGACGTATGGGGTAGATTACCTTAAGACTTTTTCTCTTGTTACTCATATCACCTCCATCATGATCATTTTGTCAGTTGCTGTGGTAAGGGGATGGCCCTTGTATCGGTTAGATATGAAGAATGCCTTTTTGTATGGTGATTTAGCTGAGGCAGTTTACATGTGACAATCACCAGGCTATGACAGTAAGGGGGAGTTGGTTTGTTGCTTATAAAAGGCTATATGTGGCTTTAAGCAGAGTCCTCGAACTCGGTTTGAGAGGCTCAACTTAGAGATTAAGAAGATTGGGTTTCAGAGATTTACTACTGACCATTTAATATTTGGTAGGAGGATTGAGCATGGTGGAGTATGGAGAGTTATTATCTTAGTAGTCTATGTTGATGACATGATTCTGACAGGTGATGATATTGATGGGATAGTAGAGACGAAAGTCTTTCTCCATTCTACTTTTCTCAGCAAGGACTTGGGTGATCTTCATTACTTCCTGGGGATAAAGGTTGTTAGTCGGAAAGATGGCTTATCCTTTTCACAGAGGCAGTTTACCTTACAGATTCTTGAGGAAGTCGAACTACTTGGGTCCAAGCCATCAGGGATATTGGTCGAGGCACCAGCTAGTCATACCACTGATGAGTGAGATCCCTTGTTTGAGGATATTACCAGGTATCGCAATACTATTGGTCGGTTGTTATACCTGACCATTACTTGACCAGATATTAGCTTTGTTGTCAATCGTGCTAGTCAGTTTATGTAGAGTCCCAGGCATAGTCATTGGCATACTGTGTCTCATCTTAAGATACTTAAAGGGAAACCCAGGGAGAGGCCTGTACTATAGGACGAGTGGCACTCTTGATCTTGTGGCTTACTCTGATGCATACTATGCAGGATCAGTAAAAGACATGAGATTCACGTCAGGCTTTGCTATCTATTTGAGAGGAAATCTGGTGTCTTGGAGGAGCAAGAAACAGAGTGTTGTTGCCCGCTCCAGTGTAGAGGCAGAGTACAGGTTTATGGCACAGGCTGCATGTGAGATTATGTGAATAGTTGATTTTTTGCGAGATCTCGGAATACTGGTTGATACCTTGGTTTCACTTTATTGTGATAATAAGTCAGCGACATTACATTCTAACCCCGTCTTTCACGAGAGGATGAAGCATATTGAGGTTGATTGTCATTTTATGTGGGATGCAGTCCTGGAAGGCAAGATAAGTACCCCTCCATATCTTTTGAGCTATAGATTGCTGATATTTTCACTAAGCCTCTCAAGAGGAAATACCATGATTTTCCGAGCGACAAGTTAGATCTTACTGACATATACGCCCCAACTTGAGAGGGAGTGTTGAGTTGTATGGGGTTGCATGGTTTTGTATTTACATTGAGGGGTTACTTATGTAATTAGCCTAGTTCTCTTTTCTACAAAAAGAGGGTTAATGTTTCTTTTGAATACATGACTTTCATTTGATTTTATACATGATTAATTTGCTAAAAATTGGTGATTCCTTGATTAATCAAAGGAAACAGATTTGTGAAGCTTTTTGGATCCATTTTCATGAGTTTACTCGGAAACAACCTGTTGGGGAATGCGGTTGGGTAGGTTGGATATGGTGCAAATAAAAGAGATGAGGGGGGATCTTAGAGAAATAAGTGAGGAAGATGTAACAAGAGCGCTTCATGAGTTGAAGGTGGAGGGATCTCCTGGGTCGGATGGGTTGCAAATCGTGTTCTCTAGGGAGATGTAGGAGGTGGTTGGTGTTAATGTTATGGTTATGATTCATGAGTTTTTTTTGCAGGTTATAGAGGTTTTGAGAGGTTAAACCATTATTACTTGTTCCTTCCATCGAAGCATCTTGGAGGAGATTTAATTGATGAATTCAAGTCGATCACCCTTTCCAATTCGATATATTTGTTGGTATCTAAGGTCTTGGTGAACAGACTTCGTTCAGTCATGCCTAGGATTATCTCCCCGATTTAGTCTACATTCATAAAAGAGAGGTCATTATAGGATTCTTTTGTCATTGTAGAGGAGATGATAGCTTCTTGGAAAAGAAGAGGGGTTGCAGCTTTTTTTGTGGAAAGTAGATTTTTTAAAGGCATATGACTATGTAACTTTGACATATTTGTTAGAGATTCTTAGGAGAATGGGTTTTTCAAAAATGTGGGTTCAATTGATGAAAAGATGTGTTTCTATATCTTTCTTTTCAATTTTGGTTAATGGTCGCTCGAATGGTTCCTGGACTCAGCCACAGCAAGGGGTGAGACAGGTGTTTGTTGGCCCTACTTTTGTTTGATATTGATTACTATATATACTCTTGCTAGTTTGGCCTTTTAAGTCATGCAAAGGGAATCTCTTTTATGGCTTCATGACTCATGAAGATGGACCTTTGCTTACTCTTTTACTATAGTATGCAGACGACACAACTTTTTTCGTAGAGGGGGGTAGTGTAGAGGCAGCTCTTGTATCTTCCTTGGTAAGGATTTTGTGGAGATTTTTGGCTTGAGAATTAAAAGAAAGAGTCCTTGTTTGTTCCTTTTGTCTAGCGCCGATGTGGAAGAAATGTCTAATATTTTGGAGATTCCATTATCACATTTACCAATCAAATGTTTGGGACTTCTGTTGAGGGCCAAGAGACTATTGGCATCGGATTGGAATGCTATGGTGGAGTGTCACAAATAGATTTTCTTCTTGAAGTGGAATGTTACTTTCTAGAGGTGGCCGGTTGGTGTTGCTCAAATCAATTTTATCTTCCATATCGGTGTTTTATTTTTAGTCTTTCAACCTCTAAAGAAAATTATGAAAAAGTTGGAAGCAATCAGGAAAAGATTCTTTTTGGAAGGGTGTGGATTTGGAGGGTCGATTTATGCAATTGGTGGCATGAAATGAGATTTGTAGAACCAAGGAGGGTGGCCTAGGGATACATCGTCTGGATGCGTTCAACAAGGCTCTTCTTTTGAAGTGAGTGGTCAGAATGGTATCCGGGGAGAGTTCTTTGATTATGAGATTGCTGAATGATACATATGGGGCAAATATGAATTTACTGGAAAGGGTAACTCGTGGAAGAGGTGCTTCATCTTTTTGGTGTGCTATCCAACCAAGTATGCATGAATTTGCGAGCAATTTCAGCCTGATTTTGGAAAATGGCGGTAATTTTAGATTTTGGTTGAATGATTGGAGTGGCTTGGATAGTTTTTCTGGCCTGTTTCCATGTGTTTTTCAGATGGTGAACGATAAAAATTCTATGGTTTTAGATTTGTGGGATGATCTGTCAAGAACGTGGAATATTCTATTGCCTGCAGGTTTATCGGAGTCTACTTTTGTTTAGTTTCAGCAACTACCGCAACCTATTTCAGACGTCTGTCTAATGATGAATGAAGCTGATAAGCTCTTATGGAAAGATAGGACTTTTTCGGTTAATGAGGCCTCTGGTAAAATTGTGTGTTCCAACGCTGAAATGGATGAAGTCAGAGCTGATTCTAGAATAATCTGGAAATGCAGATTGCCTTTTAATAAAATTTTTCTTTGATTTCTTAGAAGAGAATGAATAGTCATGAAGAGCTTCAGAAAAAAAGTGGATTGATGATGGGGATGTTGCCTGTCCATTGTGTTTTGAAGTCGAGGAAGATGTGCCACACCTCTTCTCTTGTCGTTTTGCTAAGGAGGTTTGGCAGCATTTCGACTTGAGAACAGTGGACTATACTGATGTGAATAATTTCTGGAGAGAAGTCATGTTAATCTTGATACAACAGGTTGGATTCAAGCGTTTTCCATTCTCTTGTGCCTCTGGCTGCAGCAGAACAACAAGGTCTTTAAGAATGAGATGTTGGGTGGAGAATTTTTTGAGGGATATTCGCTCCATTTACATTAATACAATGCTCAGGATGATTACCAACTTTTGGTAATCTTCCTTCTCTTTAAAAAAAAAAAGGATTTGTCTCAATGAGGCCAATCTCTCAAACTTGTACACAAGGTTCTAATTTGTAGATTCCCTTCTGAGGATGGTTCACGGTAAAATTGTACTTTTTAGTTAGGTCAAAAACCTATGAGAAGATGTGTCTTACGATTTTTGAGAAAAACCTTTCATTCATCTAATTACGAAATCCTAGGCCTTTATTTAAAGAGAGGAGGTCAAGAGGAAAATAACAGACATGCCCCTCTACTATATGACAATAAAGAAGAGAAACTGAAATAAAATAAAGGGAAACAGAAAAATGATGGCTCTCAACATTCTCCTTCAAACTGTAGCATAGATGTTAATCATGCTTAGTTCAAAACATCGTTTATCGAATGTGAAATGAGGAAGTGCCTTGGTAATTACGATTTTTGAGAAAAACCTTTCATTCATCTAATTATGAAATCCTAGGCCTTTATTTATAGAGAGGAGGTCAAGAGGAAAATAATAGACATGCCCCTCTACTATATGACAATAAAGAAGAGAAACTGAAATAAAATAAAGGGAAACAGAAAAATGATGGCTCTCAACATTCTCCCTCAAGCTGTAGCATAGATGTTAATCATGCTTAGCTCAAAACATCATTTATTGAATGTGAAATGAGGAAGTGCCTTGGTAAATATATTTGTTGCTTGATTTTCAGATGGCACATGTATAGTGTGGAGGTATCCCTTCTGGATCATATCCGTTGTATAATAGTAGTCCACTTTCACACGCTCGGTTTGCTTGTGGAAAACTTTGTTGGTATTTCTCATCTCCAGAGGATCAACCACTGGAATCTCAAGATCTAAAAGAGTTGATTGAATCCACGTAAGTTCAGCTATAGTTTGTGCCATAGCCTTATATTCAGATTCTGCACTTGATCTGGTCATTACAGTTTGTTTCTTACTTCGCCATGTCATCAGGTTTCCTCCTACAAATATACATAAACTGGTAATGGTTTTCCTATCTTTCGGGCATCCAGCATAGTTGCATTAGTGTGTGCCATCACCCCTAGTCAATCACCTCGGGCACATGGCAGTCCTTTTCCGGGTGCAGAATTCAGGTCCTCAGAATCATGATTGCTGCATCTCAGTGAATTCTTTGTAGTTTGTCCATGAATTGACACCTCCATGAACTGACACCTTGCTAATTGCAGGGGTAATATCAGGTCATGTAATTATCACATACAATAATTTTCCAACTAGACATCTGTACTATCCTGCATTCACCAGAGTTGTCATCGTCATATAGGTGCACATTAGGGTCCATAAAAATGGAGGCTAGTTTGATGCCCAGCATACCAATCTCATGGAGAAGATCAAATACATACTTGTTTTGGGAAGGTACAACTTTTGCATTGTAAGCAACTTCAATGCCAAGGAAATATCTGATCCAGATCCTTTGCGACAAAATGTTTTGCCAAAAATTCCTTGGTAGTGGTTATGTTGCTAATGTCATCTCCTATCAAGATGATGTCATTAACATAAACTACCATCACAACTCTCCCCTGTATTGTCTTGCCTACAAACAAGGAATGATCTGCTACAGACCTCTTGAACCCAATGTGTTCAACCACCTCTTGAAGACCTACTTGCATCCTACTATGCTAGCATTGGATAGTGGGTCCACAAGGCTCCACGTCCCTCATGGTAGTAGTGTCGACATCTTATCCTCTGTGGCTTTCCACCACTTTGGATCTCCAAGTGTCAGTTCATGTGTTGAAGGATCCTATGTACTAGCTAGAGTCATGACAAATTTTTCGTATTTCGAAGACAAACTGGCCAAGGACACATGCTTAGAGAAAGGGTGTAGAGTGCATGTCCTAGTTCCTTTTCTCAAGGCAATTGACAGATGAAGATTACATCTATGTCCTTTCTGAGTCCAAGAATATCCTATAAATATGAACTTAACTACTCTAGGTGACAACTTATCCCTATTAGGGCCAGAGAGATGAACAAAAGATACACAACCAAAAACCTTAGAAAGGACCCCAAAAAGTTCCTTCTCACAAATAGAAGAGTAGGGAACCTCCTTATCAAACACAATAGAGGACATACGATTTATTAACACGTAGTTAGAATAGAGCCCCCCAATAAGAGAGGAACATTGTTTTGAATGAGGGTTCTTGTAACATCTAAGATATGGTGATGCTCTCTCTACAACACCATTTTGTTGAGATGCATGAGGACAACTTGTTTGGTGGATTATCCCATATCCTTGGGATAAAGGAGTATGTACAAAATTATAAGGCATCGTCAGTTCTAACAATTTTCTCATTGGCACTAAATTGATTCTTTATTTTTGTAAGAAAATTGTTTATTACATTGTCGACTTTGGACTTAGACGTAAACAAAAAAAAAACCCATGATAGTTTCAAAAAGTTATCAACAACCACAAGATAAACCTTATGCCCCATATGATCGGGAGCACGACTTGGATCCCAAATGTCAAAATGAATTAATTGAAAAAGAGACTTTGCACTGTGGCATTGTTGACTAGGTAATGAGCTCTTGTAATGCTTTCCTAGTTGACAGGTTAACACTAAAAGTTGGTGGTAAGTGGAATCTACTGTACGATATGTCTTAGCTTTTTCAAGGAAAGATGCTTGAATCTTGGGTGCCATAGGTAACTAGAGGAGCCTCTAGGGGAGATAGTAGCCTAACTAGCATAAGGTGATCGCAGAAGGCGATATACTTCCTTTTCTCATGTTGCAACAAATCACATGCTTTGTTAGTATATCCTGAAACACAAGTGACGTCAAAATGGCTTGACAACTCAACTTCTTTGTAATGTGATGGACTGAAAGAAAATTCAAAGGAAAATTTATGGCTTGAAAGACATTTTGTGGTTGTATATGAGGGCTTATCTGAATCTTTCCTTGACCTGTGACGGGGGAATTCTGTCCATTAGCTATAACAATAGTCCTGCCTGACGAGTCTGGTTGTAATTGGGCAGATTGTTCTGTCTTCCTGCAGATATGCTAGGAGGTGCCAGAATCAACTAGCCAATCTACATTATCAATCCTAGCATGACAGGAAAGACAGAAACCTAAAGACTTGGCAATAGCAGTAGAGTCTCCAGCTCCAAAAGGGGAGCTCGAAGCAGCAACGGGAGGCGTTGATACCCCACACTGGGACAACCTCTAAATTAGAATATCATATTTACCTTTGGAAATAGGGGTAGACTTTGGAGCAATCTTGGGACCAGCAACAACATGATAAGCACTAATAGGTTTCCTATACTTTGACCAGCAAGTCTCCTCAATGTGACCAAGCTTCTTGCTGCTTGAATATTGGGGTCTAGCACTCCCTTGATTACTCATCCTTGTCCACAGCCACATGAAAATTGGCTAGTGCCTCTACCTCTTCCTTGAGATGCTACTATATTTGATGTGTGCTTAGCAGCTACAGGGGGCAAGAGAGACGTTACAAGTTTGCTTAGGTGGTTGTATGCCTCTTTCATAGTTGCAATCTCTGGCAGCGTCAACGGCTGGGATTATGCTGTCGCATTAGCAGGGTCCAACCTATCTAGAAAGTGTCCCACTATGGTCTGTGCTTTATGAAGTTTCTACGACTCACATGAATACATAGGTGTGTAGGCGTTCAACCTCTCAAAAGCTAACTTAAGTGCGGAGTAGTACTGAGCAGGTGGCCTCCCATCTTGTTTCATGTGAGCAATCTTATGATGAAGCTATAGAATGCATGCCAAATTTGTCTTAAGGATATGCGTAGTGAAGCACTTCCCACATTTCTTTCACCGTCTTGTAATTCATAATCTCAATGGCAATCTGTTGTATGCTGGTGTTCATAATTTGTCTTAATCATGGCGTTGTCTTTTTTCCAAGTGACGTAGTTGCTAACCTTATCAATGTGCCTTGATTCGAGTAGTATATGCTTCTTATCATGACTCTCAACTACATTGAGGAGATTGAAATTGTAGGGCATAATTGGGCTCGTTGAACTTAACAATTGGGCCAAAGAGGGGGGTTTTGAATTTCTCATGTCTTCCCTCACCTTAAGTGGAAGAGTTGATGACTTCAAAGGCCATAATACCTACAATCGGAGACCCAATACTGCAGATTAGTAGGAAATCTTCATTGCTGGTGCACACTACTCATTTATATTCTTGTTCATGGCCACATAAGTAATAATTCATTAACAGACGACCTTGTCACTTCGTCTATCAAAACAAGTCTTCAAACAAGGCAAAACTTCTCTGTGGTGGCACTCTAGTGATTACTCCGGCAATCTAGCGATTGCTAGTCAAGTGCAGGAGGTAGAGGGGCCTAGGGCGATCCTTATTGTGCCCTAGATGGGTTGAAAGGCACCTCGAGGTGGCTCTTGTCGCTCCCAGTTCTAGAGGTGCTACTGGTAGGGAATGCCTTACAAGCAATGTTGCTAGCGATGGATGGTGACCAAAAGGTGCTTGGTTGATTAGGGGAGTGCGGGCAACGCCTCAGCTGGTGGCTTGGGGGTGGATGTTGGTAGTGGCATCCCTCCTTTGACCTCAGTGATTGACTACTACCAACTTGTGGATGGTGAAGTGAATCCCAATGCAAGGGATTCTTTTCTTGATGGATTTATAATCCTAATGCAGGAGAAGAATCTCTAACCTTGGAGAAAGAAAAAGGAATGAAGGATCAAGGTATAGAGTTTCAGCTAAGAATTGCCGTTCAGATATCATATTGAGAAAAATCTTTCATTTATCTAATTATGAGATCCTATACCTCCTTTTATAGATAGAAGATAAGGGGAAAAATAATAGACGTCTCCCTCTATTGTATGACAATAAATAAGACATAAAAATCAAATAAAGGGAAACATAAAAATAATTACTGTAATTACTGGTCTTAAAGAGCACATCTTTGATGCTCAGTTTAATACTAACCTTCTAATATCTTCTATTAGATTTTGTCGTTCTCCGTGTTATTACTATAATGATTATCTGGTGCTTTATTAATGTTACAGCATTTTTATTGCAGGAGCATGGCAAGCTTAACTCTTGGGAAGGAGGCGCAGTAGGTGCTGGAGGACTTCTCTGATTCAGACGGCAGGTCTTGATTTTGACAGGTCTTCTGACACTTGAATTATATTAAAGAAAAAGATTAACTACTGCATATCTTCCGAGGCCACGACAGTTGCCTCTTCAATTATGTACTTCATGAAGTCGACAAACAGGAAGTATACGTATAGAACGAGCATTTTAATAGTTGCGGAAAGTTGATGTTTCTGGTATGCATATATGGAATAAGCACTTGAAAGGAAGTTGATTTTTTTTTTTGATACTTGGAAAAAGTCGATTTTGAATGGGTTTTGTTTATGGTTATGGATGATCTAGTCATGCTAGATGATGCTGATTATGGTACAGTGCCCCTCAAATGATTCATGGAAAGTTTTAAATACTTGCCCTTGGAATCATTGATATTACACAGATATCCAATATACTTTCATGCTTATAAACATTCCCGTACATAGTCGCTTTATGTTATATTGTACGTGTTTTAACTTCCGTTGGGTGGTATGCTGGTTTTAACGGCTTTAGATCAACAACAATCAACAACAATCAAGTCTTTTCCCACACTAAGTGGGGTCGGCTATATGGATTTTTTGCCTCCACACAGATTGATTTTCAGCTATTTTAGGATTTAAATTAAAGTAATTGAGGTCATACTTAATAGTTTCCTTCCAACACTTATTTGGTCTTCCTCGCCCTCTCTTAACAGGTTCAGCCTCCAACTTCTCACATCTCCTAACTGGGGCATCTAGTGGCCTTTTTTGTAAATGTCCAAACCATCTTAGACGGGCCTCTCTAATTTTATCCTCTATCGGTGCCACCCTAATCCTGTTTCTAATAAATTCATTTGAAATACGGTCCTTTCTTGTATGACCACACATCCATCTTAACATCTTCATTTCTACCACAGACATCTTCTGTACATGCCTATAGTTTATAGCTCAGCATTCAGAACCGTACAACATGGCTGGTCTTACCACAGTTCGATAGTATTTTCCTTTGACTTTTAAAGGAACCTTCGTATCACAGAGAACACCAGAAGCACCCCTCCATTTCAACCACCCTGCATTAATTCTATGTGTAACATCACTATCAATTCCCCCATCATGTTGGAAAATGGATCCCAAGTACTTAAAAATATCTTTCATTGGAATGTACTCTTCAATTTTTACATCAATCTCTTCGTTGTTCCCTCTACTACTAAACTTACATTCCATATACTCAGTCTTCGTCCTATTTATACGTAATCCTTTATCTTCCAGGGCTTCTCTCCAAAGTTCAAGTTTTCTGTTCACTCCATCTCTTGTCTCATCAACCAACATAATGTCATCAGCAAAAAGCATACACCAAGGTACCTCAACTTGGATATGCTTCGTCAACTCATCCATAACCAAGGTAAAAAGATAAGGGCTTAAAGTCGAACCTTGATGCAACCAATGGAGATATCAAAGTAGTCTGTCAAATTATCCTTAATCTTTACACAAGCTATAGCTCCATAGTACATAATCCTTAATGAGGTTGATATATATAATTGGCACTTATTTCTTCTCTAAAATTCTCCATAAGATATCTCTTGGGATAGAATCATATGCCTTCTCCAAATCAATAAAAATCATATGTAAATCCTTTTTCTTTACTTTGTAAGTCTCCATCATACGTTTCAAGACCAAAAAGGAATAATTGTAACTATATCCTCTACGTCATGTACGCGTCCAGGATGGATGACCTCGAAGAAGGGCCCAAACATATAATGGTGGCGATGGGGAGAGTTTACGTGAGAGTTGGGTTGGGAGTATAAAAATCAGTACTTGACCAAAAAGTAAAGCTCTTTTGTAAGAAGGCCCTTGTTTTGTGATCGCCCTTCCCTTCCCTTCCCTTGTTGACGATACTTGAAATGACAACAATCGGAAGATTGACGTTACCCGAGCTCTAGAATACCTCTACACAGCCCATTTGATCCTCTAAGAGGGAAAATTTTGAAGAAGGGACATCAATCTTTACAAAAGTTGAAAAGCGGTATGGGTCATGAGGCGGAAGATTTGGGGGTATGGGACGTGGTTGGGAAGAGATACGTTAATAGGGATGCCCTTCTTCTGTCCATGGACTCGCGAAATGTGCCTCTATCAGCCTTGTGAATCGCTGCTCCCAAATACCTCGTAAAGATGTTAGCAATGACTGCACGTGCCCCCTTCACCCCACATCAGTCTTGCCTCCCATGTTAATCGCCACAATGCTCCCGTCTCCTATGTCCCTCTCTCTTGCTCCCTGTCTATCTCGCGAGTCCCCTGGCCCTCTCAGTCACTGTCAAAATTTTTCATTCTTAAAATGTGTCCCTAATTTTCATTGAATGATTATTGTCACAAAACATTCTTTAATTATACTTTTAAAAATTGAGATATTATGATGATACTTCTACAAACATTAATATTATACATAGGTCATGAGATTTTTTCTATTTACTCTATTCTTACAAACTGCTTAAAATTTTAATTATAGAGTATTTGCATCCCTACTGGACATTAGTGTAAATCTTTCACGTGATAGATGATTTTATTATCATTTTTAACCTAATTAAGATTTTAATTTTTATTTTTAAGAATGAGACGATCAAAAGAATAAGAAAACTTAAATATAAATGAAAAGTCTTGTCATTGAGATCTAGACATTACAAAGATTAAGTCATCTTAGATTTATGATTGAGATGTTACATGATATAATTGATTGTAATTTGAATGTTATAATTTAGTGGTTGGAAAAATCTTTAATTTTTATATTTTTTCATACAATGCAAATATATTGCAGTTTAATTTTGGGAACATTCATAAAGATATTAATTTTTAAACTCATATGTATAAACATAAAAAATTTGGACGACACTTTTGTAATTTATAAATGTATGTATATTGATATAAATATTTTGAAAAATTTTATAAAATAATTTACAAAAGATGTCAAATATTTAATAAGTTATCCTTAAATTGTTATAAACTTAACATATTTAAGAATCATTTATAAATTCCTACCAATTTTTTATAAAGTAATATTATATGTTTTCCCTCGTTAAGATAAAGGTGGAAAGATTTGTTGGTGCTAGAGCATCATGATCGTTTATTTTGATGATAACAAAACACATGTCACTTAACATTTGCACTTAAATTCTTAGATTTTAGGTCAATTGTAAATGGAGACGTGATTAGATGGAGTTTGAGCTCGCATCCAGGATGGATTGGAGGAGTTTGATGGAGAACAGAGAAGATTTGCGAGGAGCGATAGATTGAAGATGGAAGGACAAGAAAAATAGGATAGAAATCTGTTTATTTTTTTCATGTACTTTTATCTTTATTTCCTTGCTCTTTTTATTCCTTAGAACATTATGTTAAAGAGCCTCAAAGGACCCTAACAGTAGTCCTATGAACATCGGCACAACCTTAGGACACTTAGGTTTTCTGTAGAAAATTTAGAAAATTAATATAGGGTTCAAACAGCTGTTCTAGACGTCTAATTCCAAAATCAGACATCTGATAATGTGTTTTAAGACGTATGACTGTTGATTCAGACGTCTGGTAACAATTAGGCTGGACTTAGTTAGTTCTGTCTGATGAAATCAGACGTCCAGACCTTAGTCCAGACGTCTTAGAAGACATCTGATGGACTTTCCAGACGTCCAACTAGTGGACCGTTGGCTGGCTTAACAAACACTGAAGGATATGACCGTTAGAGCCTTATCAGACGTCCTTAAGCCTTTCCAGACGTCTGATAGATGACCGTTTTGCCTCGGCTGACCCAAAATCTCTTCTCAGAGATTTTCTAGCTGTTGCACTCTCTTGGAAATCCATTCCCACGAAAAATTAGGTTTCCAGACGTCCAGACATAATGCCAGACGTCCTATATGTCGTTTGATGGACTTGCACTAGAACCCTGATTCAAGTCAGGAAGAAACCCGCCTAAAATCAGACGTCTGACTTTCATCCCAAACGTCTTATATTGATCTTCCAGACGTCTGATGCCAGGATTAGAGTCTGATAACACCGTCAGTGCAATCATTGTTCCTGATTTCGGCCTGATTCTCTTGGGTTTTGCACCCAACGGCTATGGAAGCTTTCTTGCCTACCAAAGCTTTCCTAAGGCCTCTATATATAGAAATGAACCTCTTACACACAAACACACACCTAGATACACAAGATACACCCAAGAAACACACTTTTTACTCTTTTGTATCCTAAAGAAAAGCTCTTGCTCTCGAAGCTCAAGTTCTACATCTTGAGAGCATCAAGCCTTCGCGTACCTGCTCTCCCGCCGTAGTTCACGAGAGCGACGTTGCACCGTCGCGTGGCTCACGCATCAGCGTCATCGATTCGACGCACTCCTTGTAAAGGGGAGTTTCCTAATTCCTATAGAAGCTAGGTTTAAATCTTTGTTAGCTCTATAGGATTATATTTGTCATTTTACTTTGTTATTTGGTTGGGTATTCGCTTTGCGAATTCCCGTCTCCTTTGTGGGACAAAATCCTTCTCGTGAAGAGAAGGGGTTGAGGAACGTTACCCTCGCACTTGTATCATGGTTGTAATTGAGGTTGAATCACCCTCGTTTAGGTGATTCGTTTAGTGGATTTGATCAACTTGGTTGATCGGAAAATCCTAACTCGAGAGGGTTAGGTGGTGGTTTTCACCCGATTTGGATTTCCACCTAAAAATTATTGTGTACATTATGTGATTGATTTTTTGTGAGATTGATTATATTATATTCCACAATTTATTACGTCACCCCCTCCTTGTAGGGTGAAATCTATAAGATTCCTTTTTCTACTTGAAATTTTATACATAGTGTCTATGGTGTAGACTTTTTATCTATATGATTAAATTTTTCATTTAAGATTTAAATTGATTAAATATCATATTGGCTCATTTCACTTCTTTGAGCCTTTAGGCTCATATTTTGTAAAATTGATTTTATTTGTAATAATGTAATATAACCTTTAAAAGTACATCGATAGTTTTATAAATGATAGAAGAGTATGTTATAATGGAAAATAAGTTATTTGAATATTAGAATTACTAGATAATTCTTTTATACTTGCATACACATGTACATATATATATAAAAATGAAGTCTATATATGAATTATAGATAAATTATTTACTAAGAGGATTTCTTTTACCACATAATATGTAATCTAAGTTTTTGGTTATTTGTTTGAAATTAAACGAGTAGACATTTGTTCCCGCATTTGTTTAAGGGTCCGAAAATTTCTATGATTATTTTGATAATCAAGTACCCATTTGATTTTCATGAATAGAGAAGGAAATTCCTTTCTTCCATTGGCTTTAACAATTATTGTAAGGGGTTCCTTGTGAAGAAAGCTAAGAGAGGGACTTCCTTGGATCTCACGTAGGAAGTGGAGGGGCCAATTGTGCAAAGTTTCCCTTCTCATATGAACGGGATCTTGTCTTGTTGAGGAAGCCATCGTATTTCCCCTTTGATGTTTAACGAGAGTGAGTGAAGGAGAAGACCACCAACCCCTTCGACTCCTCTGCCTCCTTCCTCTCCCATTGCTGCTGTTGCCACTGCCACGTGTTGCCGCAGCTACTACTGTGGATGGCAAGAAGAGGGAGAGGAAGACCCCCACCGACACTGACTCCTCCTTCTCTCCTCGTGCCCTTCTGTTCTCTCTTGCCGCTGCTGGTGCTGTGGTCGCTGCTCTTTCTTTTGCTGCTGCCGCTGTTGGTGCTGCGGCTGCGATTGCTTTTGCCTTTGCTGTTGCCGCTGTTGGTGTTGTGGCTGCCGCTTCCATGCTTGCGGCCATTGTTGCTGCTATCGTGTGTTGCTGGGGTGAGGGAGGGGGGGGTTGTGGAAAGGGACCCCCGTCTTGCTGTGCGAAGCCATGTGGCTGCGGCTTCGACAGAGGAGAGGAGACGAGGGTGAAGGAGGTTAGGATTAATTTACGATTCAAGGATTAGGTAGGGACTATTGCCCTTTCCTTTCTCTGTTCCATAATGAGATTGGACTGCCATCAGAGGTAGCCACTATATTATTTGTTTTATGCAAGTATTCATGTTGAGATAGGTGGAGAAATATGTATGGAAGATTTTTTTAGTCAAGGCATACTTTGGTTTTGATGAGGGATTTTGTTTGCCTAACATACCCCCTACAAGTTAGTTTTGCTAGTGGCTGAAATTCCTTGGTAATGAGGAGTGATAAGTGGGGTCTTGAGGCCATTAAGCCTATGTTGGTGAACTCTTGGATTTTTAGCACTATAAACCCTATGAAGTGATCTAAATTAAATCTAAATCTAATTAAAGATATAATGGACACTTTAATGAAGGATGAAATGGATAATTTGTATAAAAGCCCTAAAGGAATGCAAAGTGTCCTATCCAAGCTCAAAGTCTATTTTTAGTGAGCTAAAACTGATTTGGGATGTCTACGAAGAGGATTAAACCTTTCATAATAAAGTTTGGCAACTCTGCTATGAGTCTAAAAGAGAAAGACTTGGATCCTAGTGTCTAAGAGGATACCCCAGGTGATCCAGTAGGTCCTTAGGGCTCCTTTTACGATATGGAGAAAGGAGGATAAAAGAGAGAAGTAGGTCAGATAGGAAAACTCGTAAGGTTACACACCTTGGACTCGGTAAACCTTGGGTTCAGTAATCGGGATGGAGGCCCGAGAAATTATGGTAGCTAGGGGCTACCTAAGATCTACCTTGGGACTTGGAGAGTTCTTAGGTGTGTTGGAGAGCCAAAGTCTGTCACCAGGTGAAGGTACTTGGATGTACTCGAATCGGACTCAATGCGAGGATACTTAAGCAAGAGGCTCATTGGGCTCCTGCGTGTGTAGTGGTCGCTAGGGTACCATGATGGGCTTGGTTGAGATCCTGTTCGATGGTAGACTGAGAGGGCACACGCGGAGGCTACACTCCTAGCAGGAGCGATGGTGTGACATGACAATTCTAACCAACCCTGCGATGCGATCTAAAATGATTTATGACTAGGACTTGTCGGAGGTGAATGGAGCTTGCTCTTCGTTGAGGCGAGGCATTGGCCTGGGTAGCTCCCAAGAGGCCCTACTCTTCTAATTGAGGTCAGCAACGTTCTTGATATGTCGATCATATCACTAAATCTATGCAATTAAAAATATGAAATCGTTGTAGCGGGTAAATTAAGTGATCAATTAATATTTATAATTCCGAACTACAAGGGGTCTGCGTCGAACATAGGGAGGCGGTCTCTATTTGGAAACCTTTCGAAATGATTATAGATTATAGTAGTAGTTAATACAATATCAATAGATAGTGTTACAATCATGGGCGTCAAAAGTAGTTTAAGACGTGTGGGAAGTGTCCCAGACGTCTGGAACCCTTCCCAGATGTCTGGTAATAAATTTTTTTCGGTGAACGGGGTTGCGTCTACGCGCATGCGCGCGCAGACTGCACCCGTCGCTTTCGTTCTTCTTTCCCTCTCTCTTCCTGTAGACGCGCCGCCCTTTTCTCTCTCTCCCCGCGCGGCCTTATAAAACACCCTCGACCTCTCCCTCACCCTTATCTCCTCCGCCTTTTCCTTCTCCTTCTCCCTACTAGTGCGAGAGCGCGAGCGAGTGAGCGGTAGCAGCAGCGGCCGCGGCGAGCGTGCAGGAAGGAGGGCTGCGAGCGGAAGGAAGAAGCTCGACCGCGAGGGTTCGAGCTTGCCGGGGCAGCTAGAGTCGGCCGGTGGGGGAGCGGCGGGTGTGGGGTGTGACGGAGGGAGCTGCTGCAGCTTGGGCAGCAAGCGGACGGGGCGCGGCGTGGCCGTGCGTCGCGGGCGGAGAGCGAATCGGGCCCTGATTCTGGAAATTTTTCCAGAATCATATGTCTGGACTTACGTCCAGACGACGTCGAAGACGTCTGGATGACTGTCCAGACGTCTGGAGGACTGTCCAGACGTCTGCCAGGCAAGACATTTCATATCTTTTCCCTTTTTTGCGTGTACGGCCATGCAGCCGTTCGCCGCGACTTTGTCTGCGCTTCGTCGTGCTGAGAACAGGTGTGTGTGTGCGCAGGTTCTGCTCGGGAGGGCGCGAGGGGTCGCCATCCCACGCGGATTAGACGTCTGGCCGTAGTGCCAGACGACGGAGAGGACTTCCAGACGTCTGGGGTGACAATCGGACGTCTGGAAACCATGGTCAGACGTTTCAGCGGGCTTCTGGACGTCTGAAGGACTGCGCAGAACTGAGGTACGATCGATCAACCTTTTAAGACGTCTGGAACCTCTTCTAGACGTCTGATTTTGGATAGTTTCGTCGTTTTTGACCCGTTTAGGGCCCGTTCGGAGTTCGTTTTACGCGTTTGGAGTTACGTTCTTTCCAGAATAAATTCCTCTACCCGTTTACAGTAATTGTATACCGTCCTGAGAAACTCATTGTGATTGATCCTTGTGTTAGGATCCCGTTCCGTTGCAGTCTTGGGGGTTGCGGAGGCGCGCGGGATTGTTGACCAAGCCCCCAGTACTCCTAGTTTCGCTGGTAGAGTGGCTTTTAAATTATTTAACATAATTTGTTACGATTGTGGAACAATTAATAGAGTCTAGGGCATTGTATGAATCCTGGGACTGGAAAACTAGATTGAATGATAGATCCTAAGGTATTGCATGAATCCTAGGACTGGAAAACTAGATTGAATGATAGATCCTAAGGTATTGCATGAATCTTAGGATTGGAGAACTAGATTGAATGATAGATCCTAGGGTACGGCATGAACCCTAGGACTGGAAAACTAGTGGAATATATAAATATTGCAGTTTTGGAAAAGTGGAAAGGAAATAATAGCTGCCTGTAAATTGATTTAATAGCTGCCTGTTATGAATGAATAAATATGATTGAGAATATGGATTGTATGAACGTAAAACTGGAACGGTGAAACCTAAAATGGCAAAACAAAAAGAACACGAACCCTACGGGGAATTAGGAGTAGAACTCCTGGTAAAGAGAATAGAAGGGAACTGAGAAAGTGAAACGTGGAAGTGTGTTCTCTCGGGTACGTGGTATCAAAGAGAGCACACATTATCTCTTAGTGTAGAGGGGAGCTTGCCGCCCTCAGGTTGAGACCGGGGTGGGTTTGGCCACTGTACACCGACATGCTGGCCCTCGAGTACGCAGTACCGAGGAGAGCTACTAGTGTACGGAGAACACTAGTTACTTCATGAGCCCCGGGGTTCTGCTAGCCTCCTACACTGACTTGTTAAGCCCATTGGGCAAACCAGGGCAGTCAGGCGAGGGTGCGCGGACTGTGGAGGGGTTGGACCCCTGTTACTGAAAGGGCTCTGCCCTATACTGGTTCCGTGCTGTGCTTTGGGCACACCCGTTAACGGAAACGACTGACCGCGTGCTAGTGCGGGGTAGCTACCCGTGTGCTTATCGCACGTGCCATAGTCACCGTTACGTCTGTCAGCGACCTTGGGGTGGTTGACTGAGGGTAGGACTACCACGGGGGACTCTCCCGGTCAGGGGAGCACCACGTGTTACTTCTACTTTTCGGAAAAGACCGCAGTCAAGATCGTTCCCACGAGGAACATTCGAGATCAAGAGAAGGATTTGAGAAACAAATCAATAGTAATTTAATAGAGAGACGTAAATAACGAAAGTAAAAATATACCAGCTACTGTGCACCCTTTTGCTTTTTTAGCTTTTAGTTGCTACTCTACTCAGTATTTCGCTGACGTGTTACACTCGTTACTTTTCAGGACCAGGTGTTGAGCAGCCAGGGTCAGCGGCTGCAGAGGACGCTGGGCCTAGTAGGGTCTAGCAGAGTTACCTGTAGTACTTTTTGTACTTTTCTTCCACTGTAGTGAGTAGTTTCTTTGTTACTCCCTGTACTTTCTTTGTTGAAACTTTATGTTATGTACATGTTTATTTCCCTTCTGTTGTAGTGGTGTATACTGTAGTATTTTCTTTTCTTGCTGCTGTATTTTGTTACTGCTAGTTATATTCATGCTGAATGTGGTTTATTTTACTGCTCTTTTGGTTACTTTCTCGTTGGACGACTAGGTCTTGGGATTAGTCGAGTCGGTCCGATTCTCGTGTCTCGTAAGGATTCGGGAATCGGGTCGTTACAAGATGGTATCGGAGCAAGGTCGTCCCGAGAAGTGAACCAACTGACTGGAAAATAACTAATTCACATGTCTGTGACTAAAGTAGCCACCACAACATTTCTTTTGGCATGAGCTCTTAGAATTTTTCGTTAGATATCGTTCCATATTGATGTGTTTTCGTTCTGTTTCGTGTCTTCTTGCAGTTGATGCCTCGTCGCGGGACTAGCGAGGCGGGCCGTGGGCGCGACCGAGGATGAGGTCGGCGAGGTGGGCGTGCTGCTGTCGACGCCTCAGTGGACTAGCCATTGCTCCCGGGCATTCAGGCCCAGGACTTCGCCTAGTTGATACATGATATTGTGTGAGAGGAGCTCCACCCACCGCCCCGAGCACCTCTCCCTGGGGCTGCGGAGGGGGAGTCCTTTGTGGGACTACACGACGGACGTGACGCTGGACACGGGGGAGGGGATGGGCTGCCACCGCCACCACCTTCCTCCGACACTTCTGTGCACAAGGTACCTTTACCTGGAGGTGCACTAGCATCTCCACTGCAGCGCCACTTCGAGCTCTTCGGGTAGTTCCAGAAGCTGAAACCCCCTCCTTCAAGGGGGATGAGGACCCGACCGAGGCAGAGGACTGGCTCGAGCAGCTTGAGAAGATTTTCGACACCCTTCGCCCCCCGGTGGAGTGTTGCGTGACCTTTGCCACGTACTAGCTGGAGAGTGCGGCACACAGGTGGTGGAGGGCGGCCAGGGGACAGGAGAGGGACGAGCCGACCTGGGACCGGTTCGTCACCCTCTTCTGCAAGCAGTACTTTCCCCAGACGTGGCAGGACTAGAGGAGGCGGGAGTTCCACACTCTCCGCCAAGGGACGATGACCGTGAGTGCGTACCGTACGCATTTTCTGGAGCTGTCCCACTTTGCAGCGACAGCGGTAGCTACTGAGGAGGAGCATCTTTGGAGGTTCACCGAGGGGCTCTGGCCTGTGATTCGGGGGTATGTCAAACCCCTGAAGCTGCCTACGTTTTCGAGGGTGGTCGAGGCAGCTATGACCTACGAGGAGACCAACCCGTCTGCGCGAGACACTGACGGCGGGCGGAAGAGGCCCTTCCAGCCAGACTTTTCCTAGGGCCGACGAGAGAGGAGACACGTGGCGTTCGCAGGAGAGCCGTCACGTTTTGTAGGGCCATCAGTGGCCTTTGGGGGCCCTTGACAGGGGCCCTTGACAGGGGCCAGTTGCCAGCACCGGACCCCCGCCCAGCCGACAGTAGGGACCCACTGAGGGCGGGAGTCGGGTTCCCCTCTGCTACCAGTGTGACCAGCCGGGCCACATCAGAAGGGACTGCCCGTCTAGGGTAGGAGGTCAGTAGAGACTTCCCGCGTCGAGCACTAGAGGGCACGCAGGAGGCCGCGGTTCCCAGGCGCGAGGAGGAGGGCAGCAGTCACGAGGAGGGTACCGGCCAGCACCTACTCGTCCGATGTAGAGTGTGGCTGCTTCGTCCGCACCTAGAGTTGAGGGGCGTATCAACGCCCTGACACACAGGGATGCTAGAGCTTCGGGATCGGTGGTGGCAGGTATGGTTTCAGTTTCCGGCAGACTCGTTTACACAGTTTTCGATTTCGGCGCTACGCACTCGTTTGTCGCAGCCAGTTTCGCAGTTAGTTTGGACCAGGATTATATGCTGTTAGAAAATCCATTCGTAATCAGAGGTCCGAGTGGTCAGCTGCTTGTAGCTGAGAAGGTGTACACGAGTTGCGAGGTTAGTATCAGGGGATATAGCTTGCTAGCTGACCTGATTATGATACAGATGGAGGATTTTAGCGTAATTCTGGGGATGGACTGGCTGTCTGCTTACCACGCTCTGATGGACTGTTTTGAGAGGAAGATCGTCTTCTCCATACCGGAGTTGCTTTTTTTTGAGTTTTACGAACTGGTGGACGGAGGCTTTAGGTGCATTTCGGCACTTCGGGCGGCGAGACTTTTGAGCCAGGGGTGTGAGGGCTTCCTAGCTTGTGTGGTGGCGGAGCTCAGCCCTGTGGCAGACTTCCAGAGCATCCCGGTGGTTAGAGAGTACCTTGACGTGTTCCCAGACGAGTTACCAGGACTATCGTCGGAGCGTGAGATCGAGTTTGAGTCACTAGTACTAGGGACCAGCTCCATCTCCACCGCACCATACAGGATGGCATCGCTTGAGCTGCGAGAGCTCAAGTCTCAGTTGCAGGATCTCTTGGAGAAGGGCTTTGTAAGGCCCAGTGCGTCTCCCTGGGGAGCCCCGGTACTCTTTGTAAAGAAGGATGGTACCCTACGCCTTTGTGTGGACTATAGACAGCTGAATAGGGTCACCATTAAGAACAGATACCCGCTGCCGAGGATCGACGACTTGTTTGACCAGTTGCGAGGTGCCACGGTGTTCTCCAAGATCGACCTGAGGTCTGGATACCACCAGTTGAGGATCAGGGAGGCAGACGTCTCCAAGATAGCTTTCCACACTCGGTACGGACACTACGAGTTTTTGGTCATGCCATTTGGGCTGACTAATGCCCTCGCTGCTTTCATGGACCTGATGAACCGGGTGTTTAGACCGTACTTAGACTAGTTCGTGGTGGTATTCATTGATGATGTACTCATCTACTCTCGAGATCACACACAGCATGGACAGCACTTGCGGATGGTTCTGGACACAGTGAGGCGACGTAGGCTGTACGCCAAATATGGCAAGTGTGAGCTCTGGTTGAGGGAGGTGACCTTCTTAGGTCATGTGATCTCTGGAGAAGGCTTGGCGGTGGACCCAGCCAAGGTCGAGGCAGTGCTAAGGTGGGAGAGGCCACGTACAGTCACTGAGATTCGCAGTTTCCTAGGACTGGCAGGCTACTACAGACGGTTCATCAGGGGTTTTTCACAGATTGCGCGTCCTATGACACAATTGACCTGGAAGGACGTGCCATTCACTTGGACAGATGCCAGTGAGGGGTGTTTTCAGGAGCTGAAGGAGAGGTTGACTTCGGCTCCCATGCTCACCATCCCTGACAGTAGTGGCGGGTTCGTTGTGTACACGGATGCCTCTTTGCAGGGGTTAGGGGGTGTACTCATGCAGAGGGGTCACGTTGTCGCTTATGCTTCGCGGCAACTGAAGCCCCATGAGCATACCTATCCTACCCACGACCTGGAGCTGGCAGCTGTTGTCTTCGCGCTGAAGACCTAGAGGCACTACTTGTACGGTGAGACCTTCGAGATTTTCACAGATCACAAGAGCCTTAGATACCTATTTGACTAGAAGGAGGTCAACATGAGACAGAGATGTTGGTTGGAGCTCCTGAAGGACTATGACTGCAGCATTTCCTACCACCCGGGAAAGGCCAATGTGGTGGCTGATGCCTTGAGCCGGAAGGCGCCTGCACACCTGGCCAGTTTACAGTTACAGAGTTGAAGCCTTTTGGAGGAGATGGGCAGGTGGCGACCCCTAGAGTTACGGGGGCACTGATTGTGACACGACAGACTAGACTGGAGTTGATAGACCGCATCATCACAGGATAGATGGTCGATCTATACTTGCAGTCTCTGCGCGACAGAGTACTGTTAGGAGACCCAGGGGACTTCACTTTCACAGACCAGGTGCTGTGCCTGAGGGGACGTTTGTGCGTTCCCAGAGACGAGGAGCTGTTGAGAGAGCTCCTGACTGATCCACACGGTTCCAGATTCACCATACATCCCGGAAACACGAAGATGTACCACGACCTGAGACACGAGTTTTGGTGGAGGGGGATGAAGCGGGATGTGGGTGAATTCGTGCAGCAATGTTTAGTGTTCCAGTAGGTGAAAGCCAAGCATCAGAGGCCTGCAGGGCCGCTACAGTCGCTTCCAGTGCTAGAGCGGAAGTGGGAGAGCATCACCATGGACTTGGTGGTGGGCTTACCTGTTACCCAGCGACGACACGACGCAGTCTGGGTTATTGTGGATAGAATGACGAAGATGGCACGATTCTTGCCGATCCGAGTCACCTTGGGACCAGCACAGTTGGCAGAGAGGTATATCTGCGACGTGGTACGACTACACGGAGTTCCACGGGGGATTGTATCCGATCGGGATACCCACTTTACATCCCAGTTTTGGGCTGAGTTTTAGCAGGCCCTGGGGACGTGGTTGAGATTCAGTATAGCTTACCACCCCCAGACGGACGGACAGTCTGAGCGCACGATATAGACACTTGAGAACCTTTTGCGTGCCTGTGTACTGGACTGGAGGGGCTCTTGGAAGGAGCACTTGCCCCTGGCGGAGTTTGCATATAACAACAGTTATCACTCGAGCATTGGCATGGCTCCCTACGAGGCTCTGTACGGACGGAGGTGTACGGCACCCTTGAGTTGGGTTGAGGTGAGGACCAAGTGGGAGGTTGGCCCCAGGTTGATCCGACAGAGTCAGGAGGTAGTTGAGCAGATCCACAGGCGACTCCGCACTCTCAGGAGCAGGCAGAAGAGCTACGCGGATTGGAGATGCAGATGTGTAGTTTGAGGTTGGGGACCACGTCTTCCTTTGTGTTTCTCCCATGAAGGGCCTGCAGCGGTTTGGGGTGAGAGGGAAGCTCGCACCGAGGTTTGTAGGGCCCTTTGAGGTCCTGGAGTGGGTTGGACCCGTTGCTTACAGGCTTGCCCTCCCTCCTCAGCTCTCTGGTGTACACGACGTGTTCCACGTGTCCAACCTCAGGAGGTACGTCGCCGATCCCAGTCACATCTTGAGTCACGAGAGCGTTGAGGTGGGCGATGACCTGACCTACCCCGAGCGGCCAGTACAGATTCTTGACAGAGCCGTCCGCAGTTTGAGACGAAAGCAAGTACCCCTAGTGAAGTTTTTGTGAAGGAGCCAGCGGTGCGAGGAGGCTACCTGGGAGCCTGAGGTGGCAATGTGGGAGCGGTACTAGGAGATTTTCGCGGGTACGTCTTTTCGGACCGGCTTCGATCCTCTTTGAGTTTGTTATCTATATATTTTGTTCTTTCCGCACCCTAGGTAGCGCAAGTTTCGGGGACGAAACTTCCTTTGAGTTTGTTATATTGTTACGATCATGGGCGTCAAAAGCAGTTTAAGACGTCTGGGAAGTGTCCCAGATGTCTGGCCAGACGTTTGGAACCCTTCCCAGACGTTTGGTAATAAATTTTTTTCGACGTACGGGGTTGCGTCTGCGCGCATGCACGGGCAGACTGCACTTGCCGCTTTCGTTCTTCTTTCCCTCTCTCTTCTTGCAGACGCGCCGCCCTTTTCTCTCTCTCCCCGCGCGGCCTTATGAAACACCCTCGACCTCTCCCTCACCCTCATCTCCTCCGCCTTTTCCTTCTCCTTCTCCCTGCCAGTGCGAGAGCGCGAGCGAGAGAGTGAGCGGTAGCAGCAGCGGCCGCGGCGAGCGTGCGGGAAGGAGTGCTGCGAGCGGAAGGAAGAAGCTCGACCGCGAGGGTTCGAGCTTGCTAGGGCAGCTAGAGCCGGCCAGTGGGGGAGTGGCGGGTGTGGGGTGTCACGGAGGGAGCTGTTGCAGCTCGAGCAGCAAGCGGACTGGGCGCGGCGCGGTCGTGCGTCGCGGGCGGAGAGCGAATCGGGCCCTGGTTCTGGAAATTTTTCCAGAATCAGACGTTTGGACTTACGTCCAGACGATGTCGAAGACGTCTGGAGGACTGTCCAGACGTCTGACAGGTAAGATATTTCATATCTTCTCCCTTTTTCGCGTGTACGGCCATGCAGTCGTCCGCCGTGACTTCGTTTGCGCTTCGTCGTGCTGAGAACAGTTGTGTGTGTGCATAGGTTCTGCTCGGGAGGGCGCGAGGGGTCGCCATCCCACGCGGATCAGACGTCTGGCCGCAGTGCCAGACGACGGGGAGGACTTCCAGATGTCCAGGGTGACAATCAGATGTCTGAAGGACTGCGCAGAACTGAGGTACGATCGATCAACCTTTTAAGACGTCTGGAACCTCTTCCAGACGTCTCATTTTGGACAGTTTCGTCGTTTTTGACCCGTTTAGGGCCTGTTCGGAGTCCGTTTTTCGCGTTTCGAGTTGCATTCTTTCCAGAATAAATTCCTCTACCCGTTTACAGTAATCGTATACCGTCCTGAGAAACTTCTTGTGATTGATCCTTGTGTTAGAATCCCATTCCGTTGCAGTCTTGGGGGTTGCGGACGCACGCGGGATTGCTGACCACACCCCTAGTACTCCCGGTTTCGCTGGTAGAGTGGCTTTTAAATTATTTAACATAATTTGTTACGATTGTGGAACAATTAATAGAGTCTAGGGCATTGCATGAATCCTAGGACTGGAAAACTAGATTGAATGATAGATCCTAAGGTATTGCATGAATCCTAGGACTGGAAAACTAGATTGAATGATTGATCCTAGGGTACGGCATGAACCCTAGGACTGGAAAACTAGTGGAATATATAAATATTACAGTCTTGGAAAAGTGGAAAGGAAATAATAGCTGCCTGTAAATTGATTTAACAGCTACCTGTTATGAGTGAATAAATATGATTGAGAATATGGATTGTATGAACGTAAAACTGGAACGGTGAAACCTAAAATGGCCAAACACAAAGAACACGAACCCTACGGGGAATTAGGAGTAGAACTCCTGGAAAAGAGAAGATGGGAACTGAGAAAGTGAAACGTGGAAGTGTGTTGTCTCTCGGGTGCGTGGTACCAAAGAGAGCACACATTACCTCTTAGTGTAGAGGGGAGCTTGCCGCCCTCAGGTTGAGACCGGGGTGGGTTTGGCCACTGTACACCGACTTGCTGGCCCTCGAGTACGCAGTACCGAGGAGAGTTACTAGTGTAGGAAGAACACTAGCTACCCCACGAGCCGTGGGGTTCTGCTAGCCTCCTACACCGACTTGTTAGGCCCACTGGGCAAACCAGGGTAGTCAGGCGAGGGTGCGCGGACTGTGGAGGGGTTGTACCCTTGTTATTGAGAGGGCTCTGCCCTATAATGATTCCGTGCTGTGCTTTGGGCGCACCCATTAACGGAAATGACTGACCGCGTGCCAGTGCGGGGTAGCTACTCGTGCGCTTATCGCGCATGCCGTAGTCACCGTTACGTCTGTCAGCGACCTTGGGGTGGTTGACTGAGGGTAGGACCACCACGGGGGACTCTCCCGGCGAGGGGAGCACCACGTGTTACTTCTACTTTTTGGAAAAGGCTACAGTCAAGATCGTTCCCACGAGGAACATTCGAGATCAAGAGAAGGATTTGAAAAACAAATCAATAGTAATTTAATAGAAAGACGTAAATAACGAAAGTAAAAATATACCAGCTACTGTGCACCCTTCTACTTCTTTAGCTTTTAGTTGCCACTCTACTCAGCGTTTCGCTGACATGTTACACTCGTTACTTTTCAGGACCAGGTGTTGAGCAGCTAGGGTCAGCGGCTGCAGAGGACGCTGGGCCTAGTAGGGTCTAGCAGAGTTACTTGTAGTACTTTTTGTACTTTTCTTCCACTGTAGTGAGTAGTTTCTTTGTTACTCCTTGTCCTTTCTTTGTCGAAACTTTATGTTATATAAATGTTTATTTCCCTTCTGCTGTGGTGGTGTATACTGTAGTATTTTCTTTTCTTACTGCTGTATTTTGTTACTGCTAGTTATATTCATGCTGAATGTGGTTTATTTTACTGCTCTTTTGGTTACTTTCTCGTTGGACGACTAGGTCTTGGGATTAGCCGAGTCGGTCTGATTCTCGTGTCTCGTAGGGATTCGGGAATCGGGTCGTTACAGATAGTGACAAGATTATCACAAGAATACTGATTTTTATTGCTATTTTCAAAATGTCTCACAAGTAGAATCTATATCAAAGACTACAATAATGATAAAAGTGTAAAAGAAATAGAGGAAGAGCGGAGTCGCTTGAGGGATGCTTATGTGAAGCTTCTAGTAGAGTAGTTTTAAATCCAGGGTGCTGGGAAGAAGAAGATGAAGATCAAAGAGACTAGAAGATGGAGGAATGGTGGTGGGCATGCACTCAAGTGGAGGGGGCCTACTACTAAACTAGGCTACTTCCTAAGAGGTTAATTGGGTTCTAAGTGGTAGGGGCTAGTTATTTTTATAAATGTGTGGAAAAAATGTAGGTCGTAGGATCTAGATCTAAGGGTTAGGTTTAAGCTAACTAATCAAGGGGGTTGTTGACCCTTGGATGGTGATCCAAGGGGGTGTGTGCAAGGGTGTGTTGGTCGGCCATGTAGCTTCCTAGGGAAGCCACATATGGCCGACCATGTGTCTAGGTTTAGGGCCTTAGATGTTGGGATTGAGGGTGGAGATTAGGTCTAGTTGTTTGTTGGTTGTTGAGGGTTTAGTGGAGAGGATATGTTCTTCTAAGTGGAGTCTTTAGGAAGCCAATAGGTAGTTGGCTAAGGTGGCTAAAGGGGGGCCTTAGGATCTAGATTGGGTGGTGGATAGAGGGGTAGAGTGGTGGTAGCTAGGTTGTTAGGGTTAGGGTTTTGGTGGCCAACCATGTGGAGGAGATATGATCTTAGGTGGCCGGCCACCTAGGTTAAGTTAAATGTGAGCCCTTAGATGATAGGTGGAGGGTTGGATTTATTCTAGGTTTACGTTTTCTAAAAATAGGAAGGTCTAGGATAAGGTGTTTTAGGTGGAAAAGGTTTTCCTAAGGGTCTAAGGTAGGGTTGAATTAGGAAGGGACAGGTGTCCTCCCTTGTCTTTATTTCTTTTTCTTGTCTTTAGTTCTTGAGCTCTTGTTTTGATCTTCCTTGTATCTTCATAATTCAAGCTTCTAAGCAGTAGCTTCTTCTCTCCAATTTTATTCTTCAGCTCTTAAGATTATTTTTTATGACCTATGACCTGCATTATTCACAAAAGACTAAAATTAGGGGATAGCTATTTATAAAATAGATACAAAACTTAAATATGCATGCATGCTCTAAATGCAATATTTATAAACCTATTGCATGATTTTACTAAGGAGTTAGCCTTAGATTAGGCCAATTAGGGTAAGAGATTAGGCTGTTATCACACCCCCAAGCTTATCTTTTGGTAGTCCCTTAGCAAAACTAACATGAAAAACCTACGAAAAAATGCGAAAGTCAAATACGCGATTTTTCATTTATTCTCGGAAAAATAATTATATATATCCTTTATTTCAACACGCGTTGTTGCCAAGGAACCAAACCAGATTAAATAAAAAATCCCAATAAGATTTTTCACTAATGAAAGGAAGTCGTGGACCTTAACGACAAAGACTCAATAGTTCTAAAGTATCAACTCAAATTTAGACCTCTCAAATCAAATTAAGAATTTTATTAGCCATTAGACTAGGGTCACAAAAGTGACTTTCTCTGACTAAGTTGACTCACCCAAGGTTTGAATCAAATGTGGGAAACAAGCATCTTGTGTGTGATTTTTTTTATGGGACTCGTTAGACAGACAACCAAGTTGATTCCTAGTATTTAATAAGACTTAGAATATTTCTATACTCTCTTTGGGACAATTAGCCTTCGGTTAGGGCATACTAGGATTTGGTAGCTTTTTCTTCACCACTTTTCTACCCCAAGGTCAACACTCTCGGTGTTTATCTCCCTAGCTGGACCTCTAAGTCTCTTATTCCTAATTTTTTTCTTCGTATGTTTTTCTTTTTCTATAGGATTAACACTCATATGTAGTGAAGTATTTTTTTATTCGATGGAATGGAAATGGCAACATCCATATTTAGTGAGATAGTTTTATTTGGTGGAATGGCACCCATTTGTAACGAGGTGGTTATTTGGTGGGATATTTTCTCATAAACATTTTTTTTCCTTCTCATTTTTTCAAAGGCTAAAAACATATATTTTTTTTCCAAATCATTTTTCTAGTTGAGCGACCCTCCTTCATTCGTTCTAAATGCATCCCTTACAAACAGGAACAGTCCTAGGAGCTATAAACTTGGCTAAGTCCTTTGGATCTTTTAGCCGTAAGATTGACGCTTATTCACCACTAAGGAATCAACAAATCATCCATATGATGAATCGGTGCGTAATGCAAGTGAAGATGCTTGGAACTCAAAGACTATCTAAACCAAAGGGTGGAAAGATAAGTCATTCACTTATCACCATTTTGACTTAATACTTTTAGCTTTTTCAAACTCTTTTCAAGGTCTTGGGAAAAATAAATCTAGATTTAGGTAAATACTTGAGAAAATTAAGTCTATAAGGAACTAAAGAGTCTATAGGTGGGAAGAATTTGTTTCACATTTCTTAAAGTCAGTAAATTCTCAAAATCGAGAATTCTTGACTCTACCTAGCTTGAATCCCAAGAACCTCACAAGCGTTTTTTTTCTGAAACTTTGCTACTTTTTTTATTCACAAGAATACTGACAGGACTAGCTAACACACATAAGAATAAGACATGCAATGCCTACCCCCCATGCCTATTCATTACAATGTCCTCGTTGGAATGTATGCAGAATAAAACAATCAAAATGTAATAAGAGAAGGGGATGTCACCTGGCTGAGCTTGATGTTCCAGGTTAACTTAGAAAAATAAAGATAAAGGTACCTGTATAGAATACTGGGTTGCTACCTAGCCAGAGCTAAGTTTTTTGTCATTAGCTGGACACGGTTTAGCTTAATGAAGATCCAGGAGGTTGATATGATCATCGGGGATAGAATCAGGATATTGATTAATATAAGGCTTTAGCCTCTGACCATTAACTTTAGTATTCTATCCAGTCTTGGGGTCTAAAATTAGGATAGTTCCATGAGAATAAGTTTTCTTCACAATGAACGGATTCGTCCATTTTGATCTCAATTTTCTTGGAAAGAGCTTCAAGCATGCATAAAAAACCCACACCTTCTGATCAGGAACAAAGCTTTTTCGGGAAATATATTTATCATGTAAAGCTTTTGTCCTATCTTTATAGATCCTTGCGCTATCATAAGCGTCATTCTGGATTTTCTCTTTCTAGATCGATCCAGATTCAGGTTGAAAGCCCTAATGACCCAATAGGCTTTGTGTTCTAATTCTATTGGGAGGTGACACTATTTTCCATAGACCAAATGGAGCAGAGACATTCCAATCGGGGTTTTGTACGTAGTTTGATAGGCCCAGAGAGCATCATCTAATTTCGTGGACCAATCCTTTCGATTTGGGCAAACTGTCTTATGGAGATTTTCTTAATTTCTCGATTAGAGATTTCAGCTTGTCCATTGGTCTACGGGTGGTACGGAGTAGAGATCTTGTGTGTCACTCCATACTTAGTCAATGGGGTCATGAATTGATTATGAGTAAGTGGGACCCACCATCACCAATTAATGCTTCTGGAACCTCGAACCAGCTAAAGATATTTCGTTTCACATAATCGATGACCACCTTATGGTCATTACTTTGGGTTGGGATGGCCTTAATGCACTTGGATACGTAGTCGACTGCTATTAGTATATACAGGTACCCAAATGAATTGGTGAATGGACCCATAAAATCAATGCTGCAAATGTCGAAAATTTCAACCTCAAGTATCGGGTTCAAGGACATCATATCTTTTTAGGTCATGTTACATAAAGTTTGGCATCTAGTACATGACTGGTAGAAATTAAAAGAGTCATGGAATAAAGATGGCCAAAATAATCCACTTTGAAGTACTTTAGTTGCTGTCTTCTTCCCAGAGAAGTGATCCCCACAAGTGGTACTACGACAAAATTCAAGCATGCTTGCGATCTTGTTGTCCGGAACACGACGGATGACCTGATCCGCATAAATTCAGAATAGTTCTAGCTCTTCTCAAAAGGAATACCTGGCATCGAAAATCAATTTATCCCTCTTCTGCTTAGGCTAATTTGAAGGAATTTGACCAATTGCCACGTAATTAACAATGTTTGCAATCTAGGGTAGCTTGCAAATGGTCAAGATTGTCTCATTAGGGAGGAAATTAGAGAATTCAGGAGTTGAATTATCTTTCATGATTTTAGAGAGATGGTTTGCTACTACATTTTGGGCACTTGCTTTTTCTCGAATCTCGAGATCAAACTCTTGAAGTAGAAGGATCCATCTAATTAAGCGGGGTTTCTTATCCTTCTTAGCCATTAGGTGCCTTAATGTAGCGTGGTCAGTGAAAATAATCACATGAGATCACAATAGATAAGGTCTGAATTTTTCTAGAGCAAACACTACAGCTAGTAGCTCTTTTTCTGTGGTGGTATAGTTTCCTTGAGCCTCATTAAGAGTCCTATTAGCGTAGTAAAACACAGAAGGTTTCTTATCAATCTTTTACCCTAAGACCATGCCAATAGCAAAATTAGAAGTGTCGATCATGATTTCAAAGTCCTGATCCCAATTAGGAGGTTGTAAGATAGGTGATAGTCGAGTGGTTAGTGATCCCAATTAGGAGGTTGTAAGATAGGTGTTAGCATCCTTTTAAGCTAACAAATGCTGGATAGTCGGGTGGTCAGTGTAAATGATCATGTGGGATCCTAGAAGGTATGATCTTAACTTTTCCAATCCAAAAACTACGGCAAGCAACTCTTTTTCTGTGGCAGTGTAATTCCGTTGAGCCTCATCCAAAGTTTTGCTCGCGTAGTAGATCACCACGGGTTTCTTCTCTCATCTTTGTCCTAGGACTGCTCCAATAGCAAAGTCTGATGCATCACACATTATCTCAAAGTCCTGGGATCAGTTGTGGCCCCTTAGTTGATAGGTGGAGGGTTGGATTTATTCTAGGTTTAGGTTTTCTAAAAATAGGATGGTCTAGGACAAGGTGTTTTAGGTGGAAAAGGTTGTCCTAAGGGTGTAAGGTAGGGTTGAATTAGGAAGGGACATGTGTCTTCGCATGTCTTTATTTCTTCTTCTTGTCTTTAATTATTGAGCTCTTTCTTGATCTCTCTTATATCTTCATAATTCAAGCCCCTAACCAGTAGCTTCTTCTCTCTAATCTTATTCTTCAGTTCTAAGCCTCTCCCCTAATCAAGGAGAGACTACCAGGCTAGGATTTAAGGGAAGGATACCTCTGGATCTACTCTAGTAGAGAGGGATGATTTACCAAATCTGACTTGTGAGGTGAGTGAGAGAATGAATTTCATAATAACAAATGATGAGATAGACATGACAAAAAGGAGAATTTAGAATAGAAATTGGCTCGTAGTATAGAAACCTCTAGATCACCTCTTTTTACTTGGCCTTACACGTAGTTTGGTTCCTACTGAGTTGGGTAGCTCATCCCTATTTTGTGACCCATTTCAAGCCCCGATGTTGTGGAGAGGCACCCTTCAAATGAGTAGAGCAGAGCAAGCATTTTTGGAGGTGGCGAGGCATCATTTTTATGTGGCCTTGTGGATCATGAGGGCTAGGATGGGGGAACCTTAGGCCCTGGTCCAGTCTTAGGATCTCACCACTGAGGAATGGTGGGAACCCTGCCAGAAATAATGACCGCGGCATGTCTTCTACACTGGGTGATATGCAAGGTGGGTTATGCACATGGCTAGTGAATACCTGTGACTCTTTGGTTTTTGTTTTCTTTTTGGGTTATGTTAGGAAAGTTATAGATATACCCCTTTTGGTACAGAATTTGCATAATGATTTTAATGTAAAGAAGATTTTTACATGTATGCATATAAATGAATTGTGGCATCTGTATATTTTTGGTGGTGGTGAATGACATGCCATATATAACGTGGCTTTTGACATGATGTTGGACTCTTAAAAATATATTATAGCAAGTTCTATGGTGGCAATGCTTATGTGATGTGAATGCCTTAGTTTTTGTTTTCCATTGGTTTTCATTTTTTTTCCTGTTTGCTGCATCAGGGTGTACTCGCTTGTTTTCTTGTTTCTGGTTTTGCTCTGTTGTGATGATGGTGGGGTGTTCCCACCATATATTTTTCTGGTGTGCATACACAGGTCCCTATTGCAGGTATAGGAATTTGGAAAAAGGTCCCTCAAATAAGGGAAACTCTGTTGAATTTTCGATAGGATTAAATCCTATGATTTAATGGAGGAATTGGTCGCTCCTAATTGTACCTATTTGAATGATACACTTTTAACCCTAATCATCTCGCTGCTTGGCCGAATTTTCACTTGCACCCTCGGTAGTCCATTCTCGGCTTGACAATAATGATTATCGCGGCGTGACAACCTTTGATGGTATAAGAGCCTTGGGTTACGGTTATAGGCCAGAAATTGATTGTGGTTCATGTGTATTGCATCCCCTATCGTCGACTTCCTTGCTATGTATTAATGAAGACTTGTGTTCATTCCAGGATGCCTCTGAGATGTCGAAGACAACTGGAAGATGGACATAACCCGCTTGATCCCTCTGCGATCCTTGTGCAGTTTCAGGACACTATGCAGCAAATGCAGGAGACACTGCAAATGGTGGCCTTTGCCATTGGTAGATCAGGTATCGGGCCTGGGGATTACGGCAACAATGGGGCTGGTGATAGTTGGGGAGGTGATAACCCAGGTGAGTCCCCACATAACGAGAGGCTTGATCAGCCACCATCTGCGGCTCTCACTGCGAATGTAGAATTCAAACAATTCAGAATGGTGAAGCCGTCGACTTTTTCTGGTGTTGGGGATCCATCAACTACTGAAGACTAGCTTTCAAAGATCAAGAAGATCTTTTTTGCTCTGAAGGTTGCAGAGGAAAACAAAGTGGCACTAGCCACCTTCTAGTTCAAAGGGATAGCAGAGCATTGGTGGGCCACGATTGAGGCGTTTGAATCTTCCCCACTTTCTTGGGACAAGTTCCTAAAGCTTTTTAATGACCAATTCTACCCCATGGAGTGGAAAGCTCAAAAGAGAGACGAGTTCATCTACCTTCAGCTAGGCTCGATGACTGCTACAGAGTATCGGGTGAAATTCATGAAGCTCCTCCATTTCCTTGGCAAGGCGTTTGCAGGAGAGGAGGTTTAGGTTTTGTGCTTTGTTAGTGGGCTAAGGAATAACATGCAAATCAAGTTGGCAGGAACACCCATGGATGTTTTGTCGGTAGTGGAAGAAAGAGACATGGCGATGGAGTGAGTGCTCCTTCATGTATTCCAGTAGGAGCAGGTATAGAGGAAATCCGGTGGGTCGAGTCAATGCAACAGTCACCAAAGGAGGAGATTTAATCCCACTTCAAGTGATTCCTGGGCATCTGAGCCCATCTCCTCTAGCCAAGTGCAAGCAATGACAGTTTTCGAGGTTGTCTCTTAGAATACACAAGGACGGAAGAAAAAGCAAGGTAACCAGTGGATGGGGCGATAGGGGTACAGATATTGTGGAAAGAATCACCAGGGAGCATGCGGTAGCCCCAATTGTGTTATTCATGCAACAAACCTGGACATCTTTGAAACAGTGCCCATTGAATACTCAGTTAGTGTTTACATCAGTGGGGCAACCGAGTGTGAATAAAGTGATAAGGAAAGTCAATGCCATGATGCTAAAGGATGCACAAGCATCTACCTTTGTGGTCTGAGGTACGATTCTCATATGTAACACCTTGGCTAGCATTCCTTTTGACTTAGGGGCTACACATTCATTTGTATCACATAATTTGGTAGTCAAACTAGACAGGCCCATACTAGACTTGGCTACCTTGTACGTAATTAGTGGGCCTGGTGGATAGTCATTTGTATCTGGGCATGGGTACCAAATTGCCCTGTTTGTGTGCCCGGGTATGACCTATTGGCCTATTGGCGGACTTGATAGTTCTTGATATGAAAGACTTTGATGTAATACTAGGGATGGATTGGCTAGCAGGACATTACATCCTCTTGGACTATTTTAAGAAGAAAGGGGTCTTTACACTGCTGGGACAACTTAGATTTGAGATCCATGGCCACTATGACCTTGTTAAGAGAATTTCGGTACTGAAATGGGTACTTGGCATGTGTTGCTTTGGACAGAGAAGGTAAGCTTGGAATTCAAGATGTGCCCGTAGTTAGGGAATACCCCAATGTGTTTCCCAAGGAATTTCCAAGAATTCCCCCACATAGGGAAATTGAGTTTGAGATCCAACTGGTGCCTAGAATTGGTCTGATATCTAAAGCTCCTTACAGGATGGTTCTAGCTAAACTCAAGGAGCTAAAGATCTAGATGTAGGAGTTGTTGGACAAGGGATTCATCCGACCGAGCGTATCACCGTGGGGAGCTCCTATGCTATTTGTGAAGAAGAATGATGGTAGTATGAGACTTTGCATTGATTATAGATAGCTAAACAAGATCATAATTAAGAATAAGTATCCGTTACCTCGAATTGATGACCTGTTTGATCAGCTGCAGGGATCTATGGTATTCTCCAAAATTGACTAAAGGTTATGATATCATCAGCTGTGAATTAAAGAGGAAGATCCAAAATTTGCATTTCGGGCTTGTTATAGGCATTATGAGTTTTTGGTTATGCCGTTTGGGCTAACCAACACCCCTACAACATTTATAGATCCGATAAATCAAGTGTTCAAAGCCTTCCTGGACCAATTCGTTGTAGTATTTATCGACGATGCTTTGATCTACTCACGGAGTAATGTTGAATCGGAAAATCGTCGCAAATGGAAGTTGAGTTTTGAAAACTCGTCATTGTAGTGTGATTTGCGAAGAAATCCATCAACAAATAAATTTTACCGAAACTTGAAAAGAATTGAGTCAAATATAAGGAGGCTACGTCGATTTGAAATCCGTGATTATATTTTTTGTTGTTTTTATTTAGAAAGAGAGATAATCATAATGAATTCGATATTAACAATAAGAGAGAGAGAACAAACACTTTAAAATATGGATAATATTTTTACAACTAGAAAGAATGAAATATTACAGCTAGAAAGTGGGAAATATTACCACTAGAAAGCAGTAAAATCTACTCTATAAAGTAGTAAAGAGAAAGGAGGTGAGAATTATCCTCCTCGACGGCTAGTTGGAGGATGAGCTAGATGAGGCGACGCCTAGAAGACAGAGGGTGAAGACGGAAGATGGAGAATGAAGTAGGAAGAACCGGGGGTGAGGCAAGGAGTCGTCGTTGCGGGATCTACTTTTTGAATGAGGGCGAGAAAACTTTGATTTTAACTTTAGAGGAGCATCTCGGGTTTGGGATAAGCTTTTTTAGAGCTTTGGAGAGGGAGAGAGGTGAAGGAAGGGATGAAAAAAGTATGGGGGTCAGGGCCTTTTATAGGTGTAGATTGGAGGGGGCAATTAGGTTATTTTATTGTTAAACATTAAATGAATAGGTCTTTAGTGACGAATAAATTCATCATTAAAGCTTAAACGTGGCTAAACCTCCATGCGCACGCCCGCCGCTTCCTCTTCGTGCACAAACACCTCACGCATGATCGTGTGATCTCAGCCGTTCGATCGCGAGATCGGACAGCTTAAACACACGCATCATCGCTTCTTCTTCAGTGCCTCGCCCTCCTACATGTGATGGCGTGTTGGATCACGTGTCATTGCACGCATGCACGATCCTCGCCCATCCCTCGCGCCACGTCGCTCGCATTTGCATCGCTCACGCTTCATCCAACGGTCCAATTTTGCACACACCTACGATTTGAGGTGCGTAGAATCGAACCCACGTTGTTGGCTTCTTTGTAGCACCCTTCACCAACGTGCTACACACATGTTTGAGGCACGTTTATGAATTCTTCCTCCAGCACTCTCCATCGTTGGATGGCGATCCAACGGTGGAGATTAATCTAACCTTTGTGAAGAAGGGCTACGGTGATGTGGGAAACTGGGATGGTGCCACGTGGCACCATCCTGGCCGTCCATCTTCTTTGAGTTGCAAATGGTGGTACGGATGTCGGATTGGACTGATTTTCCTGCTGTTGGGTTGCGATTATCGATCCGAACCCATCCGTGAGGTCGAATTTGTTGTCTAAAGCACGGATTTACACCATCTTGACCCTTGAAATCTGATCTTTCTTGGACTGAATTTGATGTTATGGAAATTCAATCGGGGTGATCTTGGAGTCGTTAAACTCCGATCGTCACTCTGATCAGATCCATATGGTTGGATCTTCCATCCGAGGCCTCGATTAAATGTCACCCTATCACCTGGCCATAGAAAGGGAAATTAACCTATAATTTATACAACCTAACATAAATGTAAGATGATGCATGTTATGCTACAATATTTACAATGCATGATGGTTATATGATAATAAGAACATGCACGAATAGACATTTTTGACTATTCGGATGCATACACATCACACCCCCATGCCTATCTTTTGCTACTCCCTAGTAAAAATTATATGCTATTTATAAAAGAATTAGGTCGGATTTCCTAGGCAAAAGTTATTCTTCAACACTAGGAGATTTTTACTAAGGACCTAAACTATAAAGACACAATAGTGCCTGGATATCTGCCAAAATGCTGACTGCTATAAGCTCTTGCCTTATTCAAAGAAGGATCTTTTTCTTCTTTTCTTCTTTTTTATTTTTTATTATTTGGATTTTGAGTTTAGGGTTTCGGAGCAGCTTTCTATGGCCACTCAACCCACCCAAGACTCGAAGAGAACCTTAAGTTCTAAGCATCTTTATGTGTGAAATGTGATAGACTCACTGATTGACGATTAGAACGGACTTCGGGTTTCTACACCCCTAGGTGACCTTGAAAAGAAATTCTACCTAAAGGTGTATCTATTCGACCGGTAGCTTTCTCCCTACTTTTATTTTTATGGGATCAACACAAGGGCAAACCAGTGTATATCTCTCCGTCTTATTCTACTTCTCCGCTTCTTCCTAAGTGTTTTGGAATTATACGTGCATTTCTTGAGTTGGGATCTGGACAACCTACCAATGGGCTATCACCAACGATAACTTGCTATCTGTACTCGTGCGGTGAAGTGTGACTTATTTCTTTTTTTTCTTTTTAGATATTTTTCTATTTTCTTCTTTTTTTCTAAGTAGGTGGCTTCTTTAATTTAAGATTTACCTAAAGGCAATAGAAAAAGAATGGTTGTGTGACTGTATTTTGGACAATCTATCAATGGACTGTTACCCACGATAACTTGCCAGCCATACCATCTTAGAAGGTTCACTATTTCTTTTTCTTTTCTTTTTGGATATTTTTCTATTTTCTTCTTTTTTTCTAAGTAGGTGACTTTCTTGATCTAAGATTTACCTAAAGGCAGCAGAAAAAGAATGGTTGTGACTGTATTTTGAACAACCTACCAATGGGCTGTTACCCACGATAACTTGCCAGCTATACCACCCTAGAAGGTTCATTAGCTACCTAATTTCCGTTAAAATTGCCGAAAAGCGAGTTAGTGCAAATAGTGTGTAGATGCTTAGACTTAAAATCTCCTCAAATCAGAGGGTAGGTTGATAAGTCGTGTACTTATCACCCCAACTTATTTACCCAATTAAAATCTGAATTTAGAATGGCGAAGACTCGAGAAACAAGCTCACATTTTAGTAGACATCTAGGCAAATTAAGCCTGAAGACTTGAAGGGTTGTGTTCAAATCATACAGTTTCATTCTCTAACATTGAAAATTTTCTAAAGCTCAAGTTCTCTTTCCTAATTCAATTTTTTTTTTAATAAAGAGAAAAAAATAATAGAATTTACAAGAGTTCTACAGAGCTGACAAAATGATTCAGAATTGAATCCACCCCCCATGCCTAGTTGATGCAATGTCCTCATTAAAAAATACATAGCATGAAAGGAAGGGTAGAATGAAGAAAATATCACCTCTATATGATGCTCGGGTCAACTTTGAATCAGACTGTACAAGTGCTGGGTATAATGCTATCAGCTAAGTGAAGTCCAGTCAAAGAAGTCACATTAAGGTTAAAGCAACCTTATCGGAGATGGGTTCTGGAATAACACGATCAACATAAAGTTTCAAACGTTGTCCGTTGACCTTAAAAGAATTATCCATCTTTTGGTTAGAGATCTCAACGGCTCTATTGGGAAATATTCGATCGATGATGAATGGGCCGTCCCACTTTGACCTAAGCTTGCTGGGAAAGAGCTTAAGTCGAGAATCAAAGAGCCAGACCTTCTGGTTCGACTCAAAGCTCTTGTGGGAAACCAGTTGGTCATGAAGAGCTTTGGTTTGAGCCTTATAGATCTTGGAATTCTTGTATGAATCGTTTCTAAGCTCCTCCACCTCAAATAGTTGGAGCTTCTTGGTCTTTTCGGCTAAACTTAGATCAAGTTGCATTTTTTAATCGCCCAAAATGCCCGATGTTCAATCTCTACAGGTAAATGGCACGCCTTTCCATACACCAGACGAAACGGTGACATACTGATAAGTGTTTTGTACGCCGTATGGTAGGCCCAAAGAGCGTACTTAAGCTTTTGAGTCTAATCTTTTCGATCAGGCCTAATCGTCTCCTGCAGGATTTTCTTGATCTCCCGATTGGAGATCTCAGCTTGTCCGTTCATTTGAGGGTGGTAAGATGTGGATATTTTGTAATTTACCCCATATTTTGGCAGTAAACTACGGAACTGGGCATTTGTGAAGTGAGTACCACCATCGTTGATGATAGCCCTCGGAATCCCGAACCGACTAAAGATGTTCTTTTTGAAGAAATCGATGACCACTTTGTGGTCATTGGTTCATGTGAGAATAGCCTCGATCCACTTGAACACGTAATCAACAGTAACAAGAATGTACTGGTGTCCAAATGAAGAGAGGAAGGGTCCCATGAAATTGATGTCCCAAATGTTGAAGATTACGACGAGAAGGATTCGGTTTAGAGGCATCATATCTCTCTTGGTTATGCTCCCAAGTGCCTGGCATCAAGAACACGACCTCGAGAATTCATGGGCATCATTGAATAAAGACGACCAATAGAATCCAGATTACAATATTTTTGCAACCGTCTTTTTCCTAGAGAAATGTTCACCACACGCAGATGCATGGCATAACTCAAGTATGCTTTGAAACTCATTCTCCGGTACACATCGACGAATAATCTGATCAGAGACGATGCGATACAGTTCAGGGTCATCCCAGAAATAATATTTGGCTTTAGATTTAAGTCTATCCCCTTGTTGCTTGGTCAAGATTGAATTCTTGAAGCAGATTTAAGTTTGTGCCCCATATTTATCTTTGATTTCAAGATTGAATTCTTGAAGCAGAAGAATCCATCGAATGAGTCGGGATTTAGCATCCTTTTTGGCCAAGAGATATCTCAAGGCTGAGTGGTCGGTGAAAATTATGATGTGAGACCCTAAGGGATTAGCCCTGAATTTTTCTAAAATAAATACTACGGTTAGTAATTCCTTCTTAATAACAGTGTAATTCCTGTGGGCCTCATCTAGAGTTTTGCTAGCGTAGTAGATGACAGAGGGCTTTCTATCGATCTTTTGACCCAAAATAGCCCTGACTGTGTAATCAAAAGCGTCGGTCATGATCTCAAATGGGGCTGTCCAAACTGGTGGTTGCAACACCGTTGCACAAGTGACTGCCATTTTAAGAAAATTGAATGCCTTGCGGCATGATTCGTTGAACTCAAATGGCGTATCTTTGGTAAGAAGGTTGCTCAGAGGGTGAGCAACCTTAGAGAAGTCCTTGATGAACCTCCGATAGAATTCCACATGACCGAGATATGAGCAGATTTGTTTGACAGATGTGGGAGGAGGAAGTTTAGAAATAGCATCAACTTTAACTTTGTCAACTTCAATTCCCCGTTTAGAGATTACATGACCCAAGTCAACACCTTCTTGTGTCATGAAATGGCTCTTTTCCCAACCAAGGAGCAATCTTGTTTTGATGCATCTTTCGAGGATCAATTCGAGATTAGCCAGGCAAGATTCAAACAAGTCTCCGAAAATGGAGAAATCGTCCATGAAAACTTTTATAAACTCTCCCACCATGTCAGAAAATATGGCCAGCATACTCTTTTGAAAAGTCACAGGTGCATTGCAAAGCTTGAATGGCATTCTACAGAAAGCAAAGGTTCCATAGGGACAGGTGAAAGTCGTCTTTTCCTAATCCTCGGGATGGAAAGGGACTTGATTGTATCCTAAGTAATTGTCCGGGAAGCAGAAGTACTTTTGCCTGGCTAATCTTTCAAGGATCTTATCGATGAAGTGCAGAGGGAAATGATCCTTTTTGGTGGCTGTATTCAGCTTCCTGTAATCGATACAGACTCTCCAGGAGGAAGTTGAACGAGTTGTGACAGATTCTCCTTTCTCGTTGTCACAACGGTAATCCTAGCTTTCTTGGGAACAATTTGTACAGGACTTACCCATGGACTATCCGAGATCAGATAGATGATTCCTGCATTGAGCCACTTAATTTTTCCTTTCTTGATTATTTCTCGCATATTAGGGTTTAGTCTCCTCTACATTTGGAGAGAAGGGCGGGATCCATCTTCCATGAAAATTCTGTGATTGCAGTAAGATGACTCAATCCCCCTAAGGTCATGGATGGTCCAACCAATTTCCACTTTGTGTTCTTTTAGGACCTTGATCAGTTTAATCTCCTGCTCCTTAGTCAATCTAGCACTGATAATCACAGGGAGCGTCTTTTTAGGTCCTAAAAATTGATATTTCAAACTCTTAGGCAATGGTTTCAATTCAAGCTGGGGCGAGTCTAAGATAGAAGGCAGGGATGATGCTGATGAAAATTCATTAAGAGGAAGAGGTTGGAAGTGAACAAAATCAATAACCTCTTTAGAATGTGGTGGGTTTGCCACAGAGGGTTGCGGGTTAGATTCATCGAGACCAGAGGAACTTTCAATTGCAGAAACAGTCATACATGTCTCAATATTCAAGTTATCTTCCTCGAGTTCCTCAACATATCCACAATCCTCAAATTTGTTAATCGCCTTAAAAGTATCCAGTTTCAATTTTCGATTCCCAAAGGCGATTTCCATGCTATCGCTCTCACAGTTGATATTGGCCTTAGTGGTAGCTAGGAACGGATGTCCTAGAATGATTGGCGTGTTCCTTAAATTTTCAGGAACATCCATGTCAAGGACAAGGAAATCTATAGTAAAATAGAAGTCCTTAACCTTGACAATAACATCCTCAATAACGCCTCTCGGATTTGTGACTGAACGGTCCGCTAATTGCAGTGTTACTGAGGTCGGCTGAAGTTCACCTAATCCGAACTTCTCGTAAAGAGAAGTCAGAATTAGGTTAATGGATGCACCTAGATCCAGGAGTGCCCTATCAAAGGTGTAATCTCTGATAACACATGAAATCAAAGGGGCACCTGGATCTCTCTTTTTCAAAGGAAGGTGATGCAGGATAACAGAACTAGCCTGCTTAGAGGGTATCACCTTCCTCAGAATAGATTCCCTCAGCTTACGCTTCTGGGTGCATAAATCTTTTAAGAATTTAGCATAAGCCGGTATGTGTTTGATAGCATCGAGGATGGGGATATTAATTTCAACATTCTTGAATATATTCAAGAGCTCCTCGTTACTATTAACATGCTTCTTCTTCCTAGATTTAATCAAGGCTTCAGGAAAAGGAACATGAGTCAGATCTTCGAAATCAAGTTCCTGAGCCTTGATTTCTTCTTCAGAATTCTCCTTTCTTTCCTCAGGCTCACCAGGATTTTCTTGACTAGAGCAAGGTAGGTGTGGCTCCTGGGTTTGCCTTCCACTCCTCAAAGTAACAGAGTTGGCAAATGCGTACGGGTTTGGGTCTTGGGGAGGGTTAGGAAAGATCGGAGGGGCTTGATTAGCCAAAACCCCCGGATTTGATGAAGCAGAAGAGGAAGGACCCTAGTCAACCACTTGACCATGTGCATATGGGTCCCTCTGATTCCCATACCCTTGGGCTTAATTGCCCGAATTCTGCACATTGCGCAGGTTGGGTATGGGTTGAGATGGCAAAGATCCGGGCTGACGGGTGTTAGCAATGAGCCCGGTTTGTAAGTTGTCCAGCGAGGTTTTCATTTGTTGCATGAGTTGGAGCATAGATCCTTGCATCTCTACCATCTGACGGTTCAAATTGTTGGTGCTAGAGAACCACGATCATTTGTTTTGATGATAACAAAACACGTGTCATTTAACATTTGCACTTGGAGTATTAGATTTCGGGTCAATTGCAAATGGAGACATGATTAGACGGAGTTTGAGCTCGCATCCATGATAGATTGGAGGAGCTTGGTAGAGAACAGAGGAGATTCGCGAGGAGCGATGGCTTGAAGGAAGGAGATGAAGAATATGATAGATTTCCTTCTCGTGTACTCTTTGTATTTTTCATTTTTTTTGTTGCTCTTTCTATTCCTTAGAATACCATATTAAAGAGCCTCAAAGTACCCTAATAGCAGTCCTAGGAATACCTGCACAACCTTAGGACACTTAGGTTTTCTGTGGAGAACTTAGAAAACCAATATAGGGTTCAAACAGCATTTCCAGACGTCTAATTCCAAAATCAGACGTCTGATAATATGTTTTAAGACGTCTGACTGTTGATTCAGACGCCTGATAACAATTAGGCTGGACTTAGGTAGTTCTGTCTGATGAAATCAGACATCCAGACCTTAGACCAGACGTCTTAGAAGACGTCTGATGACTTTGCCAGACGTCCAATTAGTGGACCGTTGGCTAGCTTACCAAAGACTCAAGGATATGACTGTTAGAGCCTTATCAGACGTCCTTAGGCCTTTCCAGACGTCTGATAGATGACCGTTTTGCCTCGGCTGCCCCAAAATCTCTTCTCAGAGATTTTCTAGCCGTTGCAACATTTGGAAATCCATTACCACAGAAAAAGTAGGTTTCCAGACGTCCAGACATAGTGCCAGATGTCCTGTATGTCGTCTGATGGACTTGCACAAGAACCCTGTTTAGATCTGTTTCAAGTCAGGAAGAAACTCGCATGAAATCAGACGTCTTAAAGTGGTCTTCCAGACGTCTGATTATAGAATTAGACGTCTGATAAGCCTATCAGTGCAATCATTGTTCCTGATTTTGGCTTGATTCTCTTGAGCTTTGCACCCAATGGCTATGGAAGCTTTCCTAAGCCTTCCAAAGCCTTCCTAAGGTCTCTATAAATAGAGGGGAACCTCTTGCACACACACACACTTTGTAATATACTTTCAAACCATTTTGTGTCTCTTGATCCTAAGAAGAAAAGCTTTTGCTCTCCAAGCTCTAATTCTTCATCTAGAGGGCATCAAGCATTTGCGCATCCGCTCTCCCGCTGTAGTTCACGAGAGCGACGTTGCGCCGTCGTTCACACATCCGCATCGTCGACGCACTCCTTGCAAAGGGAAGCATCTTAATTCCTATAGAAGCTTAGGTTAAAAAATTACTTTGTTGGCTCTATAGGATATTTGTTATTTTACTTTGTTATTTGGTAGGGTATTCGCTTTGCGAATTCCCGTCTCCTTCGTGGGACAAAATCCCTCTCGTGAAGAGAAGGGGTTTGAGGTACGCTACCCTCGTATAAAATAGCGTGGTTGTAATTGAGGTTGAATCACCCTCGTTTAAGTGATTCGGTTAGTGAATTTGATCAACTTGGTTGATCGGTAAATCCTAACTCGAGAGGGTTAGGTGGTGGTTTTCACCCGATTTTGGTTTCCACCTAAAAATAATTGTGCACATTCTGTGATTGAATTTTTTGAGATTGTTTATATTATATTTCCACATTTTATTACGTCACCCCCTCTTCGTTGGGCCTCCGTTTTTTTTCCTACACAAATCAGCTTGCCCTACAGGTTGACGAGCAATCCAAATTGGCTGATTGACCTGATTCAGGGGCAGCTGAATATAAACATGGCCCTGACCCATTGGTCTTTGCGGAGCATAGTTGCTGGGTCGGAATTGGGTTTGCTGGCCCGGGTTTTTCCAGGAGAAGTTAGGGTGGTTCCTCCAACCCGGATTATAAGCATTGGAATATGGGTTGGACATAACGTTCTCCTGTACAACATAGACATCCTCGTAGGGCGAGGATGGAGAGAAAGAAAGAGAGGGATCAGAGAAACTGGGATCAAAGGCCCCAGCAGGGAACCCATGGGGTTCCGAGCAATGCTGGCTCGCAAGTTGAGCGGCATCTAGTTGATTCACGAACTCCTGTCCAGAAGGAACTTGCGAAGGATGGAATCCCAAATTTTGGGATTGAGTGGATCGAGAATTGTTCACAGAGTTTCCAGCCATCGACTCGTCCATCCTTTTGGTAACCAGGTCCACCTTATCTAATTTATTACAAATCAGCTCTATATCGAATGAATGAGAATCATGGACCTCATTAACATTCGATCTAGGTTGTTGGGATCGGTTAAACATATCCATGGATGCATGATTGATTGAATTTTTACTCATTTCCTCAAACAAATCATGTGCACTATTTGCGTCTTTGTTGAGGAAATTGCCTTTGTAAGAAACGTCCACGTGATTTCTGAGTTGCTCAGTCAACCTGCGGTAAAAGATCTGCTTGAGTTGCTATTTCGGCACCTCGTGGTGTGGATACTTCCGCAATAAGTCCTGGAATTGCTCCCAAGCAACATGAAATTGCTCCCCTTGCAGCTGGGCGAAAGTAGTAATCGCTCGCCTTAATGCATTGTTACGCCCGACTAGAAAGAATTTCTTTAAGAAAGCCGATTTAAGATCGTTCTAAGTTATTATCGGCCTTCCTATGGTCCTATACCAATGAACAACCTTATCCCTAAGAGAGTGGGGAAAGAGCCTCATGATCATTTGTTCTTCATTCACATTACGTGCTTTGGTGGTTTGGACCAAAGTGGTCAAGTCCTCCAAATGCTGAAACAGGTCTTCAGAGCCAAGCCTATGAAAATACTTGATTAGGCTTAACACCTGGGGCTTAATTTCTACGTCTCCGGCAGGGATCTAGACACCGGGACGTTCCCCATAATTTGAAGAATCATAAAAATCCTTTAAGGGTTGAGCGCTCTACATTCTCTGAAACTATTCTTGCATTCTCTACATTTGTTCTACCTGCCTTTGAAACATCTCTTGTTGATTCTGAGGCAAAGGAGGTTATTGATCGGCCATGGGATTAATACGCCTCCTAGAATGATCTAATGGTCCTTTCAATCGAGGATTTAATGACCTCCTTCCAAGCATAAACTAGGAAGAGGTCAGAAGGATTGAGGATAAGAACCCTGCAGCACAACAAAATAAGCCTGTCCTTAAGTTGGGTAGCCTAAGGATCTACAGATTCTCAGAATTCGTCCTAAGATTATAGACGATTTACTCTACTTGCATCCAATCAATCTAACCAGTTAGAAGGAGGGGCTGGGGAGAAGGTTCTTCATTTGGCTTGTGCCTTTGTTTTCTAGTGTACCCCCCAACCGTGATCGTTTGACGCTACTTCCCTAGCTAGACATCAGATTGATTAGTATAAGTAGGTTAATCGTGAATAATCTCAATCTGGGCCCCGAAGAGTGAATCAGTCCTTAAGGCCAACGTCTAATCAATTTTAACTTAGGCTTAGGATTGTAGTAATTATGGAATGTAGTGGGCCCTTAAATTGGGTTGTGCCATTAATGATTGATTGAATATGTGTGAGTGCATGCACAGCTAGGGTTTTCAAGTAAGATTATTTGGATGAGTGGATTTTAAGGTTCAAATCTTGCTTAAGTAGCTTTTAGGATTTAGAATTAGGTAAATTCAATCAAGTTCAAGAGGTGAACCAGATTTTCAAAACATGGGTGAAGATCTTTTCCTTTTGAAATCAAAAGTAAAGTGGAGTGCTTGGTATAGACCTAAATTGTAAACCCTAAGGGGAAGCTACTTGATGAGCTGATTTTAGATGAAGTGGTGCGACCCAAATAACTCAAACAATTGACCTTAATACACCACTGAGTTAGGCACACAAGTGATTACCTAATCTGATTTCTACTTAATTATGTGTTTAGGTGTGTGTACCGGTTCCAAAGATCGGTTGACCGATTGAGTTTGAAAATCAGAAGAGGTCGTGTACCTCTATGTCTTTTGGGATTTTTTTTCTTTTTTATAAGCGGAGGGTGGGATGGGTGGTGGTGGAAATCAAAGCATCCAAACTAATCCTAGGGTTTATGCGAACACTTAGGTTAATTAGGGTTTGATTAGGGTTGTGGAATGAAATTTATGGAGGGGGAAAGAATGGGGAGCACTTATACTTGTCTTCAACTGCACTTTACTCATTTCTACCGCTTGAAGATTCCCTGTTGAGGTACCTGCAAAACAATAGAAGAGAAATAAAAGTAAGTTAGAAAACAATTAAGTACATGAAATGCGAAAAGAAAATCGAAATTCGTTGCCTCCCTGGCAACGGCACTAAAATGTTGAATCGTAAAATCATCGCAAACAGGAATTAGGTTTTGAAAACCCGTTGCTGTAGTGTGATTTGCAAAGAAATTCATCAACAAATAAATTTTACCGAAACTTGAAAAGAATTCCAGGTTGAACACAGGGAGGCTATGCCCATTTGAAATCTGCGATTATATTTTTTTGTTGTTTTTGTTTAGAAAGTGAGATAATCACAATGAATTAGATATTAACAATAAGAGAGAGGAAAGAGAGAGAGAATAAACACTTTATAATATGGATAATGTTTTTACAACTAGAAAGCGAGAAATATTACAATTAGAAAATAGTAAAATCTACTCTAAAAAGCAATAAAGAGAAAGGAGGTGAGAAGTTATCCTCCTCGATGGCTGCTTGGAGGATGAGTTGGACGGGGTGACACTTGGAAGACGGAGGACGAAGATGGAAGACAGAGAATGTAGTGGGAAGAACCAGGGGTGAGGCAGGGAGTCATCATCGTGGGATCCACTTCCGGAATGAGGGCAAGAAAGCTTTGATTTTAACTCTAGAGGAGCATCCTGGGTATGGGACAAGCTTCTTTAGAGCTTTGGAGAGGGAGAGAGGTAAAGGGATGAAAAAAGTATGGGGATCGTAGGACCTTTTATAGGTGTAGATTGGAGGGGGCAATTAGGTCATTTTATTGTTAAACATTAAATGAATAGGTCTTTAGTGACGACTAAATTCGTCACTAAAGCCTAAACGTGGCTAAAACTCCACGTGCGCGGCCGCCGCTTCCTCTTCTACGCACAAACGACTCACACACGATCGCATGATCTCGGTCGTTCAATCGCGAGATCGGACGAGTTAAACACATGCATCGTCGCTTCTTCTTTAGCGCCTTCGCCTACTCGCGTGTGATGGCACGTTGGATCGCACATCATCGTGCACATGCACGATCCTCGCCCATCCCTCACTCCACATCACTCGCATTTGCACCGCTCACGCTTCATCCAACTATCCAATTTCGTGCACACCTGCGATTTAAGGCTCGCGGAATCAAACCCGCGTCGTTGGCTTCTTCGTACCGCACTTCACCAACGTGCTACACGCATTTGAGGTGCGTTTACGAATTCTTCCTCCAGTGCTCTCCACCGTTGGATGGAGATCCAACGGTAGAGATTAATCTTACCTTTGTGAAGGGCTGCGGTGATGTGGGTGGCTGGGATGGTGCCACGTGGCACCATCCTGACCGTCCATCTTCTTTGAGTTGCAGATGGTGCCACGGATGTCAGATTGGATCGATTTTCGCGCCGTTGGGCTGCGATCGGTGATCTGAACCCATCCGTGTGAACAAATTTGTCGTCTAAAGCATAGATTTACACCATCTTGGCCCTTGATCTCTGATCTTTCTCGGATTGCATCTGATGCTACGAAAGTCCATTCGGGACGATCTTGGAGTTGTTAAACTCCGATCGTCACTCTGATCAAATCCATATGGTTGGATCTTTAATCTGGGGCACTGATTAAATGTCGCCTTATCACCTGATCATAAAAAGGAGAAATTAACCTAAAATTTTTACAACTTAACCTAAATGTAAGATGATGCATGTTATGCAATATTTACAATGTATGATGCTTATATGATACTAAGAACATGCATTAATAGAAATTTTTGGCTATTTGGATGCATACACATCAAGTACGAATCAGCATGTGGAACACTTAAGAGTAGTGTTGGATACCCTACGACGTAATCAGTTTTCGCCAAGTTCAACAAGTTTGAATTTTGGTTGACTGAGGTCACATTTTTGGGTCATGTGATCAACGACAAGGGTGTGTTAGTGGACCCAACCAAGGTTGAAGTAGTATTGAAATGGTCTTAACCGAGGTCTATGACCGATATCCGCAGCTTCTTGGGATTAGCAGGATATTACCAACGTTTTATTCAGGACTTCTCAAAGATTGGGGTGCCATTGATGAGCTTGACTAAGAAAGGAGTCAATTTTGTGTGGACCCCGGAGTGTGAATGAAGCTTCCAAGAGCTAAAGCAGAGATTGACGTCGGTATTGATCTTGGATTTTCCATATGGAAGTGGTGGATTTGTAGTTTACTGTGATGCTTTGTACCGTAGGCTCGGCTCCATTCCAATGCAGAATGGAAGGGTTATTGCCTATGCTTTACGTCAGTTGCGAGATCATGAGAGGAGTTACTCGAAGCATGTTTTGGAGGTGTAGTTTATCGAAACACGAGTAGGGTTATTTAATTAGGTGATATTATCATTGAAATGTATATAATGGGAGTGATTACCTACAAGCAAAGCTACACCAGTTTATCGAACTTTATTATCCTAGACAATCAAATTTTAAGAAAGTCACTTTAAGGCCAGGGTCGAAATTAGGAAGGCAGGTTTTGGATTAATCAATTTCTACGTAGTTCCTAATGATAAATCAATTTCTTTCGCTTATTATATTTTTGGGTTTTTCTTGATTTTAGATTTTTTTTGGATATTCTTGTCCTTGAGGTACACTCTCAAAAATGATCCTTGGCTACATGCTAAAATAGTATGAAATGGTCTCGCCACACGTGAGACCGTGTACCTGCAAGTCAAGAATTATCTTTTCTATTTTATACCTTTTTTGTCTTTTCTTAATCAACCAAATAAAAGAGAATATAAAAGAAAAGAAAATGTAGAATTGAAATGCGAAAAGGAAATGAATTGAAATACTTAGCTTATTTATAGATATGTATATATAAGATATAGATATATAATATAGGTATATATATGTAACTATATAATATATAATAAGAGGGGGGAATATTGAATCAAAGATTCAATGTGAATGTAGTACCACACTAGGTTAACCGTTGTCTAGAGAGAACGTGAATTAGGAACTTCCATGTCTAGTACAAGAAAGTCAACAGGGAAACAAAGACTGTTGACCCTAACCACTACGTCATCCACCACTACCCGCAAGATTTTGACAGAGCGATCTGCCAACTGCAATGTAATGGGGGTGGGTTTCAGATTTCCCAATGCAAATTTTTGGAACATGATGGTCGGTATGAGGTTAATGGAAGATCCTAAATCTAGCAAGGCACGATCAAAATTGCAGCCTTTGATGCTACATGAAATGAGAGGAGTGCCTAGGTCCTTTTGCTTTGGTGGTAATGTTGACAGTATAACACAACTCATATGGGGTGAGAGAACCATCGGGTTCTTGGTTTTCTTTTACTGTCGCCTAGGTGTAGTGTAGTCCTTAAAGAAATAGGCAACAGTCAGGATGCAGTCAATCACCTCTAGCAAGGAAACCTTGATCTCAACGTCGTTGAACAAATCACCCAGATTATCAAAGGTCTACATATTCTTTTTCTTGCCTTTTGGCTCCCTAAGTAGAGCCTTAGGGAATGGGACTTATTCTGGCACCAGTTTGAGTGTGTTGTCCTCATGAGGATGCGGTGTGCAACCTAAATGAGAGGACAAGGAAGAAGATGGGCTAAGATCAGGTTGAGGCGAATCGACGATCTATTTATTGCTCCTCATAGTAATCACATTGGACGTTGTGAGATAGTAAGGTCTGTTTACCTTATTTAATAGTAAGGTAGTAGTGTTTAGAAGTGATCTTAAGCTGAAGATTTTCTTGAAGCAATATTAATGTATTTGTCAGTTGGACATTGTGAGAACCAATTGCAAAAAAGACTACTAGAACTCGAGCCTTACATAACATAAAACATCTCTCGACGAACAAGGACTCTTGATATTTAAACCTTAAGTGCGATTTCCAAGACTTAGAGAGTTTTGCAAAACTCGAAAGCTAAGAGGTTATGGTTGTGCTCAGTGATTGATCAAGACTAATCGGATGAACAATAAGACTCAAGCCCAGGATTTCATGTCATTTTAAGCCCAGGTTGGTCCCAGCTTCAGCTCATGTCTTCGGATTAACTCTAAAAAATAAGTAAAGACTTAACCCAACTCTTATTGCATTGTGGCTTAAAGAATATATGGAAACAAGGTATTTGTAATGCACCCTGAAAAACTTTTTGGTGGAAGAATTTATAGGAATCTAGAGAACATATTGACTTAGTCAAAAGAATGTCTCTCTCTCTCTCTCTCTTTTAAGGCAAATGTCATTATGTCTCCTACAACATTATTTGGTGGAGCACACTTATTTGGTGGATAAGTATTTTGGTGGAAAGTGTTTTTCCTAAACCCAAGACTAAAAAATGGGACAAATAGTCTACCTACACGTACAAGTAAGGACTCCACCTTCCCTAATGAATACAAGGGTTGGATCTTACGTTCATTTGATCTTTCCTGACTCTATGTAGTGTAAACCAAGGTTACTTAGACTCCCAAGCAAAAGCAAACCAATAAATCCTGTACCGGTGACTCAGGTACAAGAATATGTCCTAATTTAGGAGAGATCCTGGTCTATCTTGTCAATGCTCGAGCGTATTAAGCCAAAGCCTGAGCAAATCAAGCTTTTATGGCCTAGAAAGTCTTCAAAGTAAAGGTTGAATGTCCACAAAAAACACTTATTTTATTTTTGCTTCAACTTTCAAATCATAGCTAAACATTATTGAAAATATTTTTTTATTTTTGAATTTTCCATCTTTTATGGACTTTTTGTGCTTTGTATTTTTTTTTTTGAAAATTTTCAAGATTTTCAATTTTTGTGGATTTTTCAATAAGGCTATCTATATATACTACAGATGGATATGTATAATGGACAAGAATCTACATAATACCCATATAATACCCAGATCCTATTGAAGCCTATCCATTCCCCCATGTCAAATCATGTTGTGTCCTCATATGCATGAAAACAAGATTAGATAGGGTCAAAGGGTCTTGGTGCAAGAGTGAAGTGCAGGGTATATAAAATAGGGTGGATGGGTGGGCGGATGGTGGGTGGTGAACTGTGAAGTGAAGTGAATGAAATGAAATGTGAGTGAAAGTGAAAGGATGTTGGGGTGCCTCCCAACGAGCACTGAATTTAGCATCCCCAGTTGGACTCAGAACAAGGCAGAAATTAGTTACCCTCCAGCAGGGCAACTGTTTCACCAACGGGGACAGGCTCATGAGTGAGATACGATTTCAACCGCTGCCCATTAACCATAAATTTATGCCTAGTTTTGCGATCTTCAGTCTCGATGTTTCCGTTGGGAAAAGGTCTCGAGATCAGGAAAGGACTAGTCCATTTGGAGTTCAATTTTCCAGGAAAGAATTTGAGCTGGGCATTATAAAGCCAAACCTGCTATGATGGCTCAAACTCCTTTCGCCTAATGCGGCTGTCGTGAAAGGCTTTGGTTCATTGTTTAAAGGTCAAGGCAGAGTCATAGGTGTTACGACGTAGCTCTTCTAATTCCTGGAGTTGGAGTTTCCTTTCTCAATCACACAAGTCTGGGTCGGTGTTACACTGGCGAACCACCCAATAAGTGTGGTGCTCCAACTCCACAGGCAAGTGACAAGGCTTCCCAAAAATAATCCTGTATGGAGACATACCAAGGGAAGCCTTGAAGGTGGTCTGATACGCCCATAAGGTGTCAATTAGCTTGTTGGACTAATCCTCATGGTCAGGCTGAACCATTTTTTGGAGGATTTGCTCGATTTGCTTGTTAGAAACCCCAGCTTGGCTGTTTGTTTGAGGATGATACGGAGAAGCGATGCGATGGTGGACTCTGTATTTCCTCAAAAGTGCTTGGAAAGATGAATGAGTGAAATGACTTCCTCCATCTGAAATGGCGGCTCGAGGGATTCCAAAGCGCACAAAGATGTAGTCTTTGACGAATTTGGTGGTAACAAGGTCAGCACAACATACAGGAATAACCTCAATCCATTTTGAGACATAATCAATGGCAACAAGGATGTACTCGAAACCGTTGGATGGAGGAAAGAGACCCATAAAATCTATTCCCCAAATATCAAAAATTTCTACAGCTAGGATGGGTTGCAAGGGCATCATGTCGTGACGTGACATTGACCTTAGCGACTGGCACCTAGTACACTGCTTAGCGTAATTGTGTGCATCCTGATGAAGGGAAGGCCAAAAGAATCTACATTGCAACACCTTGGCTGCAGTTTTCCTCCCATAAAAATGGCCTCTGCAGGCTTGATCATGGCAAAAGAATAGCACATTGGGAACTTGCTGTCAGGAACACAGTAACGAATTATTTGATCAGCACCTACTCTAAAGAGTAGTGGATTATCCTAGAAATAATACTTCTGCAATAAGATGCTTTGTTGGTTTTTAAGGAAGCCTCATGGAAGAGAGCCAGAAGCAAGGTAATTAGCGATGTTAGCATACCATGGTCCACTTGCCACATCTATTGCTAGAAGGTGCTCTGTTGATGGGCTAAGTAGGAGTTTATAAAGTCATTTCGTTGTAGCAAAGCCTCCTAAATAGCTCAATCAACAGATAAAATTTATAACTTGAAATCTAAATTGAAGTTCGAGGTCGAACATATGGAGCAAATATTGAATTCACGTACTAATCTAATCAAAATATAGAAATGAGCACAAGAAATTGAGCAAAATATAGATTTTCAGTGAATAATAACCTGTCACATTAAATATTCAATGAAGATCAATATATCTAGAGACAAAAAGTAAAGAGAAGTCCAAATAAATGGTGATTTAGATCACCAAATAAGCCCTCTAAGCATGCATCACAAATATCTCAATTTTATCAAATAAATGAATAGTGGCTTGAACCACTTAAGGTTTAATTCCATGCAAGCAACTGTTTCTATAGTACTGCTCTCAAAAGCAACATCAGATGTCGGAATATTCTACCAGATGACTTAAACATCACCCTGCTACAGTGCCAGGGTTTCTTTCTTCTTTCAGCCCTTCTCTTCTCAGGGCCTTCTTTCTTCTTTCATAGAGCACAAGGGCTCTCTCTCATGGCTAAGTGTTGGACAGGGCCCTCTTCTCTTCAGCATGAGGGCAGACTAAGCTTTAGAGAGCAAAACCTCCCCTCCCACTCTCTCACAAATTCCTTCTATTTTCTCTCAAACCCAGGGCATGATCGGGTCAATAACCGAGCATATGGATCCGGATAATCGGGTCTGACAAGGGTCACTGGCTTGAGTAGTGACCGAGGAGTGCATGAGGTAAGGTGAGTATGGGACCTCACCCTTGTGTTATGAGGCAAATGGCTCAGAGTACAAATCTCTTTTATCCGCTGCTGCCTCTTCTTTCCTTCACGAGGTGGGACTATTGTCCCCTTCCTTTGCGTGCAAACAACAGTAGCACCTTCTTCAATTGATGTTGAAGTTGCAGGATAGGCCTCTAATTGATGACCTGGGAAGGTTCTGGCCTGGAGTCTGCACGACCTGGGTGTAGGTTGGATGAAGAACATGGCCGTTGGCTCGATGAACACGGCTGGAGAAGATGACGCGGTGACGGAACTTCAGTGGGATACCAGAAACAAGCAATACGGCCTCACAGCCACATTAGCACACTTCAGGAGGATTGCAAGGTGATGGCGGTGTCCGTGGCGTGTTTCGTGCGTGGATGAGGGCAGATGGTGACGGAGAAGGTGGTCGGTGATGGGTGTGTTCGGGGGGTCGTGTGAGTGGATGGAAGGGCAAATAAAGATGGGGGTTTGGTTTGTGGAGGTATGGTGGAGGTTGTGAGGGTTTTGGAGAGGCGTGTGGTGTGGTGGAACGATGGGGAGACCTCACTGGAGGGTAGCTAGAGATGGGAAGATGGAGGGCGAAGGGTTGTACCTAAGGTTTAGAAATCCTAAGCTAACCTATGGAGCTAGAGGAATCTAACTAACCTAAATCTAATGGATGAAAGGGAACGATTCCCATGCCGGTGGTACGTTGGACGTGTGGAAGACAAATTCTCAGGAGGTGAAGAAGCGGCGAGGAAGACAGGGAAGGAGGCCCTTGCTGGTATTGCAAGTGGCGGATGAATGTGAGGAAGAAGAATCCGCTAGCTATTTTCTGTGACGGTCGATAAGGAAGGTGGATGGAGGAGCTCGCCGGAGTTGGTGGAGATGGAGGTCGGGGAGAAGAGGAGAGTCCAGCCTCCAAACCAGGCTGAGGATGGTTTGTCCTCAAGAGGTCCTTTATAAGGTTTAGAGAGGATTCCAAGCTTGGAAACCAAGCTTGGAAGCTTGGAAGATTCACGCACAAGGGATATCCGAACCTTTGAAAGGTTCACATGTAGATTCTAGAAGGATTTAGGATCTATGAATGGTCTCATTTGGAAGAGAATTCCTTAAGTAATCTCCCTTTCAAATTTGGGACTGATTGATTGAGAATCGAATGAGAAATCCTCGCTCGAATCTTGACATTCAGTTGCAAGTTTCCTTTAATGGTGTTAGGGACCTATTTGAAAAGCTGATGATAAAGTTAGGGGACTATTTGCAAAGATTTCAAAAGCTTGGGGTTTAAGTGATAGAGAAAGAGTCTGACTGAATTGAAATGTAAACTAGGTCAAAATGATCTTTGATTGGGTCTAAATTTTGGTACAAACCTAATTTAGACCCAAGAAATTTGATGGTGAAGTCAGATTTTGGTTTTGACCAAATTTGACTGGGTAATTTACGTAGAAATCCAAATTAGGGCAACTTCCTATCTAAGACTTTGTTTTAAGTCAAAATGGGTTCTGATGGTTAACTTAAGGGTATCAAACCTTGCAGAATATTTTTATATGATTTTTAGAAGGTTTAGATAAATTTTATCTCGAACAAAACCTTAGTTAATTAAGTGGGTCTGAAAATAGGATTTCAGATGTTCATTTATTCTTGAAATACGTAAAAACCTGTTTCTGTCTGCATGAACTCTCTTATTAGAAATTAATGACCATTTGACCTTTAATTAACCCTTGGGAAAACCCGTGGTTACTTTGCATTTATGATATTTTGTTAAAACTGCAGATTTACCCCTATTTTAATGTATGTCTTAGAATGGATATGCAATGAATTACGACTCTCTTGCAGTTATGTAGGAGCATTTTTCTATTGATTCTAACTAATTAAAGCTAGTTATGGCTGATGATGATGTTATCATCATACCTCCATGCCTAACTTTTGCTAGTCCCTTAGCAAAATCTTATGAAAAGAACTAGAATTCTAGACCATGCATTGATGCTCAGTGTCCTTGATTCTTATTACTTGTTAGAAATTTGGTCAGAATGCTAATAATAGGCCTAGAGGTACTCAAGTATCAATTAAGATCCAGACCTGACCAGCTTCACTCTCAGCCTGTCGTGAAGGTTTTTAAGGCCCGCAAAAACTACCCAGAGGTTCACTGAACCCAACGGTTAAAGCACCCGTGCTTTTGACATGGGTAGTCCAGGTTCAGTTTGCAGTGCGTTTTTGTAAGAGAGAGGGATAGAAGAATTTCTTTGCATTTTTGGAGAGCTTTCTCTCTCTTTTTCTTGATTAATTTTCTAGCCTCAGATTGACCCTAAACACTGTCTGTATCGGATTCCTTGTTCCCACCATCAATTCACACAGTATCCCTAGCAATCGATGCTTTGAGATAGTACTGCCCATGGCAACCCCCAGAACCCTAGCTTTCAACACTTTGAGATAGTGCTGCCCATGGCGTTTTATAGTTAAATTCAAAGCCTAGCGATCGACATTTCAAGATAATTCCGCTGCACAAGGTGCTTACATGCCCCTGGTATGATATTTAGATATTTCAGGAGACAAGGACCGAGGAGTCGATATGTTATTGTGCATCATCGAAGAGAATTTCTCACCTCTCCGCATTGGGAACTCGTCCAAATCAACTTGTGTTTTTAAACTGCTCCTAATCTATGTAGCTTTTTCATAACAGAATAAATGCTTTTGTATGATTTTTATTTAAGCACACTGAACCAAACTGGTGTGTGGATTAGGGTGCTTAGGTTACCAAGTCCCGCAAACCAAAGGGCAGGCAACGGGGTTGAAAAATCCCTAAGCTTTAGACCTAATACATCAACTTCGCACTTTCCTCAACCTCTTGAGAATTAATTCGGATCTTATTATATACGAAAAACAAAAAAAATCAAGCAAGCAAGTTGTGTCTCCTCGGCAACGGCGCCATGAAAAGAAGTGATTTTACGAGGTGATTTAAAGCCTTTAAATCGTTTCGTCATTGTAACTTGACTCTCCAAAAATCTTTTTCAACTAATTAACGAAACTACCAAGGGGAGCCCTGGTCATGTTCTTCCACAGGGAGGCAATCGTTGCACTTGATTTCATGATTTCTTTTTTTACTTTTTCATTTTCTGATTTTCTTTTCATTCTTTTTAAGATAATCAACTAACCTAATTGAAACCTAAAGACTAACCTAAGATGAACTTGATCTAAGGGGGGCGTTAATGTGGTGGTGGTGAAGGCTAGCCACCACTTGATGATGGTGGTTAGAGTATGGTGTTGTGAAGGTTGGTGAGGCAACAAAGTAATGGAGAAACAATGGCAAACGTAATAGTGAAAGCAATATCAAATCAAAATGAAGATGAAGAACAAATTACAGACATTATCAAAAACATAGCTAGATCCAGAATCATACATGAATGCTTAGAAAAAAAATAAACAGAATCAATATTGCTAACATAAAAATGGCATAAAATAGCTAATAGAAAACTACCCCACTAGTATTTCTCCAAGGAGCTGTTGGCTTTTGGAGGGTGGTGGTGGCTATGCCTTGCTCGCAAAGACCACGTACATGCCACACGAGAGGAGGATCATGTCAAGAGACTATGGGAGAGGCTTAGGCATGACTTAGAGAAGGAAAGAGCACACAAACAAAATAAAATAGAGAGAGCGGGGGGGCTATCTATTGGAGGAAGGGAGGAGAAGGGCGATGGTGGTGCTCCAAAGGGGAGGGCACCCCTGGCCTTAGAGAGGTGGTGGAGCTAAGGTGGTGGTCAACTACCCTATGGAGGAGGGGACAACCTTGAGGTGGTGATCGTGGAGGTGGAAGAAGGAAGAAGAAGATAAGAGGAGGAAGGAGATGAGGAGTCAAGATGGCGGCACCTTTTTTGGGTTTTTAAGGTAGCCTTGGAGATGGATGTCGCCACTTTTTGTAGCAAGCATGGAGGGGTGTGCATTGAGTGGGTATATGTGTTTGAATTTCGTAGAGTTAAGACGTGGGATTTAGGTAGGTGTGAGTTGGTTCAACCTAGGTTAGGTAGGTGTGAGTCTAGATGTGAACCCAATGTGGTCTGAGTAAGTCCAGTAAAATCTAGGTGAGCCTAATTACATTTAGGTGGATCTAACTAATTCTAGATGAACCCAATAGGTTATTGACTAACCCAATTGACTGAGGAAGAGTCAATGTAGGTCACCTCTAGCCTAATTGGAGATCAAACAAGGGAATCAGGCTATGGATAGTGGAATTGGGATAAGGATAGGTGGATAGCGATACTTGATAGTGAAGATAGGGTCATGGATAGTGCTATCTATGTTTTGGGTTCTAGGGTCAGGTTAACTTAAGTGGAGGTGGTTCTGGGTTTGGGATAGACTATCCAAGGGTTTTAGTGATAGGGATAGGGTTATCCTCCTATCTTTTATTCATTTTATGTAAGGGTCTCTCCCTCACTTTGTCCAGTCTTCTGCCCTTTTATTCTTAGCTCTTTATTCTTTTCTCCAGCTGTTAGCATTCTTCTCTGCTTCGCTTTATTTTCTATCCCAATCAGGATCATCACTTGATCTTCTTATTACTTGTAAACATCAATAACACATTAAATAGCAGGGTAATCTATCATTATTTTATGTACAACTATATAAAGTGATGCAATGCATGATATGCTGATTATGAATGCACTATGTATAAAATAGCTAAGTTTCTAACATTATTTAGGTTAATTAAGATCTATGATTGCTATGCAATCAGATCCCTATCTCTTCCTATGTAGAGGAGAGAAACTCCTTGGTTGAGACTGAAAGGGGGCTTTGCACTTGAGTACACTGCCCTCGATTTAAAGTAGTGTGATTAATGGATTGTTGATTGGTTCAACCAATCAGAAAATTCTAAGTTATGGAGACATAGGTAGTGATTTTTCACCCTTGGAGTTTTCATTGAGAAATTGCAACTCTTTGTGGTGTGTTTCATATTATGCATTTTAATTTTATTAAATTAGTTCAATTGTACTGATCACCTTTCCTTTAGTGTACTATGGAATTTGACAATAAAACATTCCAAATTCAAATCAACTTAGATATTCAGCTTCTTAAAAGCTCAATTCACTCTTAAGCGATTTGGTTCAAGCCTAATTGGCTAAATCAGTTGAATGGATGCTTATAACTTGATATAATCAAATTGGGCCTTAACAATCTATTAAAATAAAAGTGTTAATACTCAATTTAACTTTTCTTCAATTCAATCTAAACATTCAATTGCATCTTCCAACTTGTAAACTTTGATTCTTCATGTAATGCACAAAATTCTTCAATCTGCGGCCTTAACAACATTTAATTATGTTGATTTGTGTGCATAATTACACATATATACCTATATTCTTCATAAAATCTTTTCTATGCATATAATCATGAATAATCATAACCTACATGTTATAAATAAAGAACATTTTAATCATTCATACTTAATTTGGTTATTCACCAATATTTTTCTCTCTCTCTCTCTCTCTCTATATATATATATATAGTTATAGTTCACCAATAGTGTGAGAATTGTAGTTTAGTCCTTTAATTTTAATAATCATTATTTCAACTTCTCCAATAGTCTCCAAATATTTTGTTAACATCAAAATCACTAAATTAATAATATTTTCTATATATTTTCCTCAATAATCTACACCATTACATGAAGGTCACATGATGGCCTACACTGTTACTTATCGACACACAGGAAATGTATTGCACTAATCAAATTGCAAATGTGGCATGCAGTGTCCATAAGAGTTTTAATAGTACACCAATCCAATTACATGGTACATGCCACTCACAATTTGGAAATTATTTGCAAGATTATTAAATTTATAAATTGTGTGCACCATTGCATGGATAATGCACTGATACATGCATTGATACACAAGACATGAATCAGTGCATGTATACTTATTCAGTAAATCTAGGTTTCTAGATTCAGTTGATTTGATTGTGATATATTCATTAATGAGATTCAAGATTTAACTTCCAAGCACCCTTGGTTAAAATTTTCTAAATAGGACCTAATATTACTTTTAGCATGACTTAACATACAATTGCTTCCTATCTTCTTGAGAAACATTGGTTTTGCACTCTCATGCTCACATTCCTAGACATTTGCTTTTATGATCAATCATCCCCTACATTTGCCTACCTTGATCCATGCTTGATTCACAATCTTTTAAGGAGGAAAATGGATTTTGTATACATTTGTTTCATGTGCTATTATCATGCTTTATATTTCAATTGCTCTCTTTATATTTATGTACTTGGATTAAAATAACCCATTAATTACCTTGAAGTGCATTGGTGGATTTGACTTGTTGAGGAAAAGATATTAATGGAAGGATGTTGATGAATTAGTCTTAACTTAGTGATTTCAATAACAAAATATTTGGAGTTGATTAAGTTTGTTAAAGATATGAAAAAATTGAAGGGCTAAATTGAAATTTCCACTGTTGACTTATCTTGCATCATCATGAGATATTGAGTAATTAAATCAAACATGATTAATTGATATCTTTAAATCGTGTAGAATGTTATCTATTCATAATTACATGCATGCAAAAGAATTCATGAACAACGTAGGTCTATAAATGTAATGTAAAATGCTTTGATATGTAATTTAACATAATAGAAATTGCTTATCTAAGAATCATGCAAATCACATGAAGAATTGACAAAGACATTTGGAGATGAACTCAATGAAGAAAAATTTAATTTTGGGTATACTTTTTATTTTAATAGAATCTTAAATCTCAAATTGATTTAATGATGCAGTTAAGTGATTGCATAGTAATTATGGGTCCTAATTTGACTAAATTAAGCTAATAACCTAACTCACATCTTGTAAATAGAGCATACATTGCATTCACACTTGCATCTGTACATCCTTAGTTTAATTCTGTCATATTATGATCCATTGAGTAATATCATCAATTTATACATGTAGGACCATACTCAGGAAGCAAAATTGGAACTTAAGAATACAAGAGAACCATCTCAACAGGCCGAGAGCAAAGAAGCAGCTAGCAAGAGCAGTAGAGTAGCAAACCCATACAAGCCTATGCCACACCCAATTAACCAAACCTCACAAACCCATGAACACATACACCTTACTCACACACTTACGCACACACATAAATTGTGAGTTGCATGTCACTCATACTCTCATATATAATTTTATACATGCATAACACTTGTGCACATTTTTATTATAGCTATTTATATTTGCCTATTTTTATTTACACCTATGTGGACCTAGTAGTAGCTATTATATGTTTGTATTTAATTTATACATTATAGCCCACACAATTGAGAGCCCAAACACCTATTAATCTAAACCTACCTAACCCCACCTACTTAGCCTTTACCACCACTTAGAGCCCACCTAATCCCCACCTAACTACACCACCCTGCACACCACCATGCCCTTATCCACATCCCCTGATCACCATTTGACTACATCCTCACCTTCTTTTGCACCTTAGTATAGAACTTTCTATTATTAAGTTGCACCCTAAAGTAGCCCTCCTAAACCAACACTATAGGAACACCATACCCCAACCAACATTCTATAAAAAGGCCCCCCATGAATAGTGCACACCCCCCCCCCCCCTTTCCTCTCCACTCTCATGTAAGCAACTCCTCTACTTATGAGCCTTGGCCAAAGGCTAGCTTGTACCCACTTGGACTTGGTTTTCTAGGTGAAGAAGAGGTCGGCTTCAAGCTAAGGATCCTCTTCCTCATCCAATAGGCCTTGTGGCCTCATTGGGAGGAACACCTACCTTCTTCCTCATTCTCTTTTTAGTTATCTTTGTTAGCTTAGTATTTTCCTTGCTTGCTATTTGTTTTACTTGCATTTTAGTTAGTTGATCTCTATATTTCTTACTTTTTAAATTCCTTGCTAGCAGAGTATATTTCATTTCCAAGCATTTTACTACTTGTTTTTTACTTTTCTTTATTTGCTTTCAAGTATACACACAAACTCACACTCATTTGATCTCACGCCACTACTCACATCACCATTTACACTCACTCACTCACCACCACCACTTACTCTACACGCCAAGCACACCCTACTCCATCACACATGCCACCACTACACACCCACTCTAGCACTTTAGTTCACTCCCTCAAACACACTTTCATTACCACCATGAAGAAGACCAACTACTACTACTACCACCACACAACCCTTAGATCCCTAAGACCATGGCCATCTCTTCTCCTTTCCATAGAGCCCACAACATAGATTCCATTGCGAACACCACCATAGAATAATCCTTTGTCACCTCCAAAATATAAAATCTTCATTTCCATCTCCCTAACCTCTGCTATAATCATCACCACCAACATTAGGACTAATGAGCACATAATGACCCACATCACCTTAGGGAGCTTGAGCACTTTCTCCTCCACTAGATAGCCTTGTTCCTAATCCTTATCACCCACATCATCACCATCACCTCAAGATTTGTCCCATCACCCTTTTGGATTCCATTCCTCCAAAAGAGACCTCACGAAAACACTCATCAAGTTGATCTCGTCATTTCTATTTTCCAAGTGTTGGAATGAAGAGTGTTTTATAATTATCTATCTTTTATGAGCTCTTAATAAGTGGATCTTTCCACCGTAGTGTAATGGAGTTGTTTCCTTTTATATGTGTGTTTCATGTCACAGTACGTTGTAGCATATTAGTACATTTGTTTGAAATACGAGTTCAAGTCAGTTTGTTCACTTGTGTGTCATGTTATTCCTTTCACAAAGAAAAGAAAAAAAAAAAAAGTTGTTAAAGCTCTTTTGTCATTATTTAGTTGGTGATTATAAATATATCGTTGTTGTCTTTACTTTGGTAAAACAAAAAGACCAAAAAAAAAAAATTATAAAAACGAACACACCATGCCTTATTGCATAGTCATGATCACCCTTGTTGCCCCTACTAATCCCCGTCATAGTCATTTCCCGCATTTAACAAAACGTTACCTACATGTATTATTTAGTCACCATCATCACCTTCCCTAATAGCGTTTCGCAAGGGTAGTTAGTTTTCTTTCCACTTTGTCATCAAGCTAAAAATTACAAAAAATTAGGTGCATTAATTAACCTTAGATTTTGTTTCATTTTCACAAGAAAAAAAGAAAAAAATGGAAAAGATAAAACGCACAAAAATATAATAAAGAAACTCACTTAAGGCAATACAAGGTCTAAGTTCTTTATAAGCCTCCTCGTGGGATCGACCAGGACTCCATCAAGTTAATTTATTTCGAGTTCCATAAACAAATTTTTAGGTGTATTAGTGTTAAAGGCAAAACGAGCTAAAACGACGTATTTTCGTAAATACGTAAATCCACATATTTAATTCCACCTTCAAGCCTCTTACATTTTTGGCGCCGTTGCCAGAAGGCAACGGACCTTGATTTAGCCTTAAGTACTTTGTGAATATTCATCTCTAACCTTTGCTTGTCTTGTTTGTTTGACTATGTGTAGGTAAATGCAAAGGGAAACCCGTGCACTCACCAACATGTGGTGAAAAATAAAAAGTATCCCTCTACCCGTAGTTAGTTTAAAAAGAAAAGTAAAAAAAAAGTTCAAATATTAAAAATATAAAAATTAAAAAATTAAAAAAATTTGACCAAAAATGGGCTACTGTACTTCATTTGCTATTTCACCAACACTTCTAGCCCATTCTTACTTGTTTTGAGTTCAGATATACTTCAAACCCTGACTTCAAAAATCATCTCAATTTGGGTTGAACTCCAAAAAATTCTGAAATCCCATAAGGAGATAACTATAGTAATCAGCTTTCATTTCCCACTATTTTCGCTCAATAACTCTCTGTAGAATTTTTAAAAATTCCTATAGTGAGGGTATATTAGCACTAGAACAGAGATAGACTAGTCTACCTTTGTGAATTTTCTGCAATCTACACACTTACCAGAATCTGTCTACATCAGTGGCATTGGAAAGCTCTTGCAATTCCTTATCTCTTGTAATTTTTGCAAAATTTTTGGATGTGTAGCTATACTGTTTGTCTAGGTTTTGTCTGTAGTGGTCTGTTTGCCTGTTCTAGACCCATAAGAACTGAAAATTCTTGTTGAAATCTTTAAATATCTCAAAAATTCAAACAAAAATTATTTTTGAACTCCTGATTATTTGATAGAGGATTCAATGCCATCATTTGGGCTTCATCTGATATTGATTCCACCATATTCTACACAAGAACATTCATCTAAGTTGTTTAGAAGTTGCACAACAATAGAGTGTTTCAACATAAGTTTCACTTCTTTTAGAGACCCTATACCAACTTGTGTGAGCCCTTAGTGATTGAAATACTTGCAATAGGCGTGGGTTTGAGAAGCCACCCTTGCATTGTTTAGGTCGCCCCATCTATCCACTAAAATTCACTCATTTCATCACCTACTAGCAACAACCCTCATAGGACCACATAGAAGAATGAACCGTCCTAAGTAAAAGGAAAAACACACTCTTGTGTTTGCAATCCATCAAGCTCCTCTCAAGTGATAACAAGTGCAACCTAATGAATGCATACATAATCTTGGAAAATCTATAAAATCCTAAGATTGGTCTCATTAACTATCATCATTTAGATTTGATTTCTTGTCTTAATTTTCCGAAACAAATCAAGTGTCGAAGATTGGGGAGTAGTGCCAAACGGGCATGGTAAGAGAGTCCAAAGGAATCCTATGGGGAAGAACCTTCCCTCTTATCCCTCCTTATTCAATTTGACTTGATTAGTTCTGAAAAATAAGTTAACATTTTAAGTCTTGTGGTGATTAGTTAGAGTCAAAATCTTGAATCATTAACTCCAAGGTTAACAAATGTTGTACTCAACACTTCTTGAGTCCTTGCCCCTTGTATGCAAGGAAGGAGGACATTAAGGCCTTAATTATCTGGTCCCCTACCACAACGATCTAGGAGACCAACTTCTCCTCTAATCATCAATATTTCTTCTTCATCCTCCTCCTCCTCACCAATCATGGAGGAAGAGAACCCCTGAATCGAGAATGATCCTCTCACTCTCATTAGAGCGCAACTCGCCACATCTAAGCAGCACCATCAGAAACAGATGGACAAAATCTTGAAAACCCTAGAGGATATGCAGAACCTGGCTCAGGGTGAGCAACCAAGACGGTTGAGAGACTTCTACAACCTAGCTGTACCCCAGCTGAGACCATTAGTAAAGATGCCTGCTGAAGGGGATGTCTTTGAACTTAAACCCAATGTCATAAGTCTAATACAGACTTATTTTCATCATCTTTCACATGAAGACTTGTTCCAACACTTGGAAGATCTAAGAAGTATTGTGAAAACAGTCCATCCACGGGATGTGGACCACAATATAGTAATGATGAAGCTTTTCCATTTTTCTTTAAGGGACAAGGCTTCTTATTGGTTCAAGACCATAGGACGACCCATTAACACATGGAAAGAGCTCAGGATAGAATTTCTATAAAAATTCTTCCCCATTGGAAGGATTAACGTCATGAGGCATGCCATCACCACATTTACCCAGACACCTAAAGAAAAATTACATTATGCATGGGAAAGATTTCAAGATTTGTTGAGGAAATGTCTGCATCATGAAGTGCCCAAGATGGCACCTAGCCAAAATTTTCTACCATGGGTTGGATGATACCCATAGGTACCTTGTTGATGCCTCAAGTGGCAGGAATTTCTTAGCCAAGGATGAAGACAATGCATTCAAGCTTTCTGAATTATTAGCTGAGAATTCAATGAATGCTGCATCCATGAGTCAATTTAACAAATCCAACCACCCAAAAGTCACCACTCATGATGCTCATCTTGAATCTGTCAAAGCTTACATGAACCTCCTCATCGAAAAATTGGATAAGGTGGACCTGCTTGATAAGAAGCTGGATGAATTGATTTAGAACAGGTCTACCCCATCTAAAGAAGTCACACCTCTTCCTGCATCTATCCCTCGAGCCCAACCACAAAGACAAATGATTTTGACTCGAGATCTCTCTAGGCCTTCTTCATTAAGGGCTATAACTTTTCAGGAGCTAGTTAACAACTTGGAATTAGTTCTTGTTGAACAGGGTTATGCGCACAACTTTGAGTATGATGTGTATTTCATTGATGACACCACATCAATTGCATCTTCAGCTTATAAAGATGTAAATGCTATGCAAGGATAAGGGCGCAATAACCCGTACTCTAAAACATATAACCCTAGATGGGCTCAGGACCCCAACTTCTTATGGGGTGGGAACAACACCAAACCTGCCTATGTTCTCCAACCACACCAGCAACCCAAAATTCATGCACCATAGGTTCTTGCCTATACCAAATAGCCATATCAACAACCCCACCAGCAACAAATCAGACCACCCATTATGTAGAACTATAGGGAAAACCCTCAACGCCAGCCACAAAAATCTGACCTTGTGGAAACCCTAGAAAACACCATGCAGCAAATGGACAACAAGTATAGGGCTATCATAGAAACCCTAGCTGCACAGCTCAATCAGTTATGTCAAAACAACCAGACTCAAAGAACACTACCGTCTCAACCTATGCCAAATCCTTCAAACATTCCTTGTGGCCCTCCTAGACCTAATGGCCCCTAGGGGCAGGTTCATGCTATATTGCAAGCACTGTCATATCCCCCTAGATTCCTTGCACCTCAAGGTCCATCTGTACCTAACCCTTCTGCTCCACTATATGAGCCACAGGCTAACACCAGTGCAGTGACTCTGAGGAGTGGAAAAGCTACAAAAGAGCCCATTCCAAGAAAAAATGTAGGCCCATCAAACCCACCATTATGGGAATTTGAGCCCTTGGAGGATGAAAGGAACAAGGAAAGAAAAGCAAAGTAATGGCTAACCCAAAAGTTCAAATCCCTATGCCCTTTCCAGATGCTTTGACGAAAGAGATTAAGAAAAGAAGGGCACTGGAGACATTGATGAATTAAAGGTCATGTTTAAGGATGTGCAAATACAAGTGCCATTGTTGGAAGCCATTGATTACATTCCTAGCATAGCCCGATTTTTCAAGGAATACTGTACCCCTAGGGACCAGTCCAAGAAGGCTAGCAAGGCGATTTTGTCCCAGCAGGAAAGCACTATTATACTGAGTGATTTATCGCCTAAACAAAAGGACCCGGGAGCCCTACTGATTGCCTGCAAATTGCATGACGTTCCTCTCAATAGGGTCCTTTTAGACCTAGGTTCATCAATTAACCTGACCCCCACTACAATCTATGATCGATTTCAATTTCAGGAATTGAAACTTACTTCTGTTACAATCCAACTAGCGGATCGAATTGTGAAAGTGCCAAGGTTAGTGGAAAATGTGATCGTTAAGGTTAATAGATTCTATTTCCCCGTAGACTTTTTTGTACTAGACAGGGAGGTACCAGCTGATTTAAAAGAAGCTCCGCCAATTCTAGGTCATCCATTCTTGGCGCCAGGGCAAACATTGATTGCGCAACTGGTTGTATGGAAATAACCCTGGGAAAGCAGAAATTAAGGATAGATATTTTCTGGGCAACTAAGAACTTTGATTGTGACAGAATAGATGACAAATTTGAGTATGATGATAAGGAATTTTGTGCCAACATTGGGATGCTCTAAATTGATCTAATTGGCCATTCACCTGGGATGTTTGGATTTGTGACAATGAAGGAAATTTCAACTGAACTTCTAGGCATAACCCAGGAAGACTAGTGATTACCCTCCACATATTATCCCTGATGGTTTAGCAGACCTGGGTTCAACCTCTCACATGGAACTACCATCATTAACCTGGGTAGAAAACGGGACTACACCATACTATGTCACAGAGGCAGACGACATGGAACCAAGTTTAGAGCACAGTCGTCTCTTGAGTGCAACCGCTGCAAGACCTGTAATGCCCATCAACTCAATGAACCCACTTGATTTTCATGAGTGATAAACATGCATAAATTCATTATAAAATGCTTATTTACGATAGTTCTTAGGCTTAGCATTGCATATCATGATATAAATATTACACAAACATCTATTGCATTACATTTAGGATAGTTGTATATTATGTACATTAATTCTGTCATTTTACATGGCCAGGAGGCAGTACGACATTTTTATGGGCTTTGGATGAAAAATCCGACCGTACAGATGGATTCAGAGTGACGATCGCAGTCCGTCAATGCGAGAATCACCCCGATCAGAGTTTTGTAGTAGCCTCCACAAGAAGAAGAAGACGAACGACCCAGATGACGTCACGTGGCGCCATCCAGGCCACCCCACCTGAGCCATCGAACAGTCAGCATCACCCCGCATAAAGGCAAGTGCTCTGCTCTCGACCGTGTGACCCCGCATCCGACGGTCGTGGGAGCGTAGCTTCAAAGCCAAAGCACGATAATCCACCACCTCAGCATAGTGGGTGGAGTTTCCTCTCCCATCCAACGGGTGCGCGTTCGAAGCTCAGCTGCTGCACTCAAATTCAGTGAAGAGCAGGCGCGATTTGATTGCACCCGTTGGATGTCATCGAGAGACAGGGACATCACCACGTGACACTACTCGATGGGCACTGATGCAACACGCGGCCGTCGACGCACCTCGAGAACGCACCATCTCACACACGATCAAGAGGCACGATCTCCGCACCATCTTAGCCATTCACCTCTGAATCCAACAGCCACGACACATCCAACCTCAACGACAATTGCGGGCATAAGCAGTGGGCGCGAGATTTGCAGCGATAGAAGAGCAGGACTTTAGTGACACTTGCAGCTGTCACTAAATGGCCTACGCAGTGCGTGCACTAGCCAAGACAATGAAGAGGCGTGGATCTTTTGGCGACAGCTTGAGCGGCCTTTAGTGATGCTTATAGCTGTCGCTGAATGTCTGTGTGCAGGATGCTCCTCCCATCACTATATAAACACCCCTACACCCCCCATTCCTCTTCATCTCTACCTACTCTACTCCCACTTACTCCTAAGCTCTAGCAAGCCTACTAACACTCTGTTAGAGCTTACTCTCAAGCTCCCAAGGCTCCTATTAGTGTGACGAACCTCTGCTCCACCAAATATTCCTCTTTCTTCCCATCACCATTCATAGGTTACCTTGGAGCCATCCTCTCACCTTCATTCTAGTAGCAGATCATCTCCGCCTCCTCACCTCCATTCCAGAGCCACGCTAAAGCTTTCCTCTACCTGACGTCCTCCTGCATCTCACCTTCGTTGTCCCGCTCCTCACCTCCTTCATCTAAGCTTCCGCCAGGCGTCGTCTCGCCGAACAGCCGATTTGGGAGATTCCTTCTCACCTCTTTCTCTTTTATGCTTTCATAGATCATTGTAATTGACATTGGAGTGATATATATCATATTTGTTCCATCTCTCTTGTGAATTTATTCTGCATGTCTTCTTATTTCAAAAAAAATAAAAAAATAACAAAAACTAAAACACCAAAAACAAACAAAATGAAGCGCAATTTTTGAATTAAGTAAATGTCGCTTCCCTGTGTTCGACCTGGGATTCCCTTGGAGTTTTGGTAAAATTTTATTTGATAAACGAGTTTTGCGATTACAACGACGGGTTACTCTTAACCCCAATTTCAAACACACGAAACACGTGCATCATTCTGGCACTATTATCGGGGAGGCAATGGAATTTACTTTATTATTTTTTGCATTTCTTTGCATTTACATAGCACTAACCCTGCTTATTTCTGATATATTATCTTGCAAGTACCCTAGCATGGAGATCCAAGTGCGGTAAATCGGAGTAAAGTGCGGGTAGAATACTTTGTAAGTATCCCCCACATCCCCCCACTAGTTTCATTTTACCACGCCCATAACCAAGACTTAATCTACTTAGGTGTTTGCATAAACCGTAGGATAGATTTTGTGTGTCTTGTTTGCCACCTTCATCCATTTCACCCTGCATTTTATAAAAAAAAATATAAAAAGATACTTTCTGTAGGGAAAATCAATTTATACACTTTATACACCCATATCGGAGGCACATAACCTGATTTGATTTTCATCTACTTAACCAGGATTCCGACCTGTGGACCCGGCACACTAATTCAACACATAAAAGAATAGAAATCATATTAGGTTAATCACATTTCTGTGTACCTTAATCGGTGGTGCATTTGAGCCGATTGATTGAATTGTTTGGGCCGCACTACCTAATTTAAAAGAAACTCATTTGTAGCTGCCCCATAGGATTCAATATTTAGGTCAAGCCAGGCATTCCATATTTTCTCGATTTATAAAGGAAAAACTTGAATACGTGCTTTCAAAACTTGGTTTGCCTCACAAAACTTTATTGAATACACCTAACATTTGAATTCTAAAAGCTACTAAACAAGATTCAAACCCTAAAACTCACCTTATCATTAATAATCTTACTTGAAAACTTCTTGGTTGCGCACATTCACACATAATCAAACAAATCAATAAGGGCACAACCCATTAAGGGCCCCTCACATTCCAGAAGCACCAATTTTCCAAGCCTAACTAAAATCGATTAGACGTTGGCCCTAAGGACTCATTCGCTCATTGGGATCCAGATTGAGATTATTCACGATTAACCTGCTTATACTGGTCAATCGGATGTCTAGCTAGGGGAGTAGCATCAAACGACTGTGGTTGGGGGGTACACTAGGAACCGAAGGCGCAAGCCAAAGGAAGAACCTTCTCCCCAGTCCCTCCTCTTAACTGGTCGGATTGCCTGGATATAAGTAGAGTAAATTATCCATAATCTTAGGATGGATTTTGAGAGTCTGTAGACCTTTAGGCTACCCCACCTAAGAACAGGCTTGTATTTTTATGCTGCAGGGCTCCCTCTCTTCCTCGTCCTTTCGACTTCCTTCTAATGTATGCTTGGATGGAGGTCATTGAATCATAGATTGAAAGGACCTTTAGACCATTCTCGGAGGCGGAGGTTGAGCTATAGCCAAGCAGATCCCATAGCTTATCAACAACCACCTCCCCCACCCTTTAACCAGTACGAGTTGATTCAGAGGCAGTTGGAAGAATTGCTGCAGATGCAGCAATGGTTCTAACGTATGCATGGTAAGGGCGTTCCGCCCTTGAAGGATTTTTATGATCCTTCAAACTATGGGGAACGTCCCAGTGTTACGATTCCCACTGGAGACGTAGAAATCAAGTCCCAAGTCTTAAGTCTGATTAAGCATTTCCATGGGCTTGGCTCAAAGGACCCATTCTAGCACCTGGAGGATCTGACCACTTTGGTTCAAACCATCAGAGAAAGGAATGTGAACAAAGAGCAAATGATCATGAGGCTCTTCCCTCACTCTCTCAGGGATAAGGCCACACTTTGGTACCAGACCATAGGAAGGTCGATAGAAACTTAGGTTGTTCTTAAGTCAACTTTCTTGAAGAAATTCTTCCCTATCGGAAGGACAAATACCTTACGACGGGCGATTACCACTTTTGCCCAGCGATCGGGGGAATCGTTCCATGGTACCTGGGAGTGATTTTAGGATGAGGTGTCGAAATGGCAACTCGTGCAGATTTTCTATCATGGGTTGGTTGAACAACTCCGTAATCACATGGATGCCTCCTGCGGAGGCACTTTCCTCAACAAGGATGCAGATAGTGCATACGACCTGTTTGAAGAAATGAGCGAGAACTCAATTAATCACGCCTCCATGGATCCATTCAACCGGTCTCAACAACCCAGGTCAAGTGCTAATGAGATCCAGGATTCTCATTCATTTGACATGGAATTGATTTGTAAAAAACTGGATAAAATGGACTTGGTTGTTAAGAGAATGGAAGAATGGATGTCTGGGAATTTGGGAAATACTTCTACACCTACTCAATCCCAGAATTCGAGATTCCATTCCTCATGAGCTCCCACGGGGCGGGAGTTCGTGAACCAACTTGAATCGGCTCAACCTGTGAACCAGGATTTCTCGGAACCTTATGGGTTCCAAACTGGGGCCTTTGATCTCAATTTTTCTGATCCTTCCTTCTCTCCATCCTCGTCCTATGAGGATGCATATGCAATGCAGGAGAATGTTAGGTCAAACTCGTATTTGAACACATATAACTCGGGTTGGAGGAACCACCCTAACTTTTCTTGGAAAAGTCAGGGGCAACAGACCCAAACTCGACCTAGCAACTATGCATGTCAAAGACCTATGGGTCAGGGTCAAGTATACACCTAGTTGCCCCCAAGACCGGTTACTCAGTCATCTTGGAATGCCCAACAATCTGCAGGGTAGGTTGATTTAAACCGGCAGATGGTGGAAATACAAGGGTCCATGCTTCAGCTTATGCAGCAAATGAAGACATCATTGGATAACTTACAATCCGAGTTAATTGCTAACACCCGACAACCCAGATCTCTGCCATCCCAACTCGTACCCAACCCGTGCAATTTGCAAAATCAAGACAATAGAGCCCAAGGGTATGTGAATCAAAGGGACCCACACGCACATGCTCAGGTGGTTGAGCAAGGTCCCTCCTCTTCTTCTCCTTCTGGTTACATGACCAATCAGGACCCTTCAATCTTCACTAACCCACCTTAAGACCCGAACCCATATGCCTTTGCAAACTCCGTCACCTTGAGAAGTGGGAAGCAGACCCAAAACCCTGAATTACCTTCTAGAAGCCAAAACCCTGGGGAGCTTGAGAGAGAGAAGGAGGAAATTGAAGAAGACAATAAGGCCCAGGAACAGGAAATTGAAAATGCCACCCACATCCTGTTCCCTGAGGCCCTATTGAAAACCAAGAAAAAGAAAATCGTAGATAGTAACGAGGAGCTCCTAAATTTATTCAAAAGTGTAGAGATCAATATTCCACTCCTCGATGCTATTAAGCACATCTCGGCTTATGTTAAATTTCTGAAAGAACTACGTACCCAAAAGCGTAAGCCGAGAGAACCCACTCCGAGGAAGGTGATTCTCTCTAAGCAAGCAAGTTCTGTGATCCTGCAACACCTTCCTCAAAAGAAGAAAGATCCAGGTGCCCCCTTGATCTCATGCATTATTGGGGAATACACTTTTGATAGTGCACTGTTAGATCTAGGTGCATCTATCAACCTAATTCCGACTTCTCTTTACGAGATGTTTGGATTAGGTGAACTCAGGCCAACCTCAGTAACGCTACAATTAGCGGACCATTCGGTCACCTCACTGAGGGGCGTTATTGAGGATGTAATCGTCAAGGTCAATGATTTCTATTTTCTCGTAGATTTCCTCGTCCTTGACATGGATGTACTTAACGATTTGATGAACACGCCCATCATTTTGGGGCATCCGTTCCTAGCTACCGCCAAGGCTAACATAAACTGTAAAAGAGGTAGTATGGAAATCGCCTTTGGGGATAAGAAGCTAACTTTGGATATTTTTAAGGCGATAAGAGGATTTGAGGATTGTGAATTCATTGAGGAGCTCGAGGATCAAGATCTTAAGACTTGTATGACAATTAGTGCACTCGAGGACTCCACTAGCTTTAGCGAACTCAACACACAACCCTCTGTGGTAGACCTGCCACATCCTAAAGAGGCTGTTGATTTTGTTCATTCCCAGCCTCTTCCACTGGATCATTCTGATGAATCTTCATCAGCATCCTCCCTACCTTCTATACTGAACCCACCTCAGCTTGATTTGAAACCATTGCCTAAAGATTTGAATATGAGTTCTTAGGACCTGAAAACACGCTCCCTGTGATTATTAGTGCTGATTTGACTAAGGAGCAAGAATCGAAGTTAATTAAGGTCCTTAAGAACAAGGAGGCAATTGGTTGGACCATCCACGACCTTAGGGGGATCGAGCAATCTTATTGTAATTATCGTATTTTCATGGAAGATGGATCCCACCCTTCTCACGAGATGCAAAGGAGACTAAACCCAAATATGCAAGAAGTGATCAAGAAGGAGATAATTAAGTGGCTCGATGCTAGGATTATATACCCAATCTCGGATAGTCCGTGGGTTAGCCCCGTTCAGATTATACCGAAGAAGACGGGAATAACCATTTCGACTAACAAGAAAGGGGAAACCTTCACCACTCGTTTAGCTTCTGCATGGAGAGTCTGTATTGACTATAGGAAGTTGAACACAGCCACTAAAAAGGATTACTTTCCTTTACCATTCATTAATCAAATCCTTGAAAGGTTAGCCGGGCAAAAATACTTTTGCTTACTGGACGGTTATTCGAGATATAATAACCAAGTCTCTATCCATCACGAAAACTAGGAAAAGACAACCTTCACATGTCCCTACAGAACCTTTGCATTCCGTAGAATGCCATTCGGGCTTTGCAATGCATCTGCGACTTCCAAAGGTGCATGCTGGCCATCTTTTCTGACATGGTGGGAGATTGTCTTGAGGTGTTCATGGATGATTTCTCCATTTTTGGAGATTCTTTTGAGTCTTGCCTAGCTAACCTAGAATTGATCTTTCAGAGATGCATCAAAACACGACTGGTCCTTAGTTGGGAAAAGAGCCACTTTATGACTCAGGAAGGCATTGTCCTGGGTCATGTGGTTTCTAGTCGGGGTATTGAGGTTGATAAAGCTAAGGTGGATGCTATCTCTAGACTTCCTCTATCCACATCTGTAAAACAGATCCGCTCTTTCCTTGGGCATGTGAGTTTTTATAGAAGATTCATTAAGGATTTTTTGAAGGTTGCTCGGCCCTTGAGTAACCTTCTGGCCAAAGATATGCCGTTCGAGTTTGATGAATAATGCCGTAAGGCATTTGATTTATTAAAAATGGTAGTCACCTGTGCCCTGATGTTGCAACCATCGATCTGGACAGCCCCATTTGAGATTATGGCTGACGCATTTGATTATGCCATCGGGGCTATCTTGGGTTAGAAGATTAAGAAAAAATCCTCTGTGATTTACTATGCTAGTAAGACTCTGGGCCTCGTACTGAAAAAGAATTGCTAGCTGTAGTTTTCACTTAAGAAAAATTCAGGGCTTATCTTTTAGGTTCTCGTGTAATCATTTGCACTGACCACTCGACCTTGAAACATCTCTTGGACAAAAAGGATGCCAAACCCTGGCTTATTCACTGGATTCTGCTGCTTCAAGAATTCGATCTTGAAATCAGGGATAAAGCTGAGGCACAAAATGTAGTGGTGGATCACCTCTCGAGAATCCTAATTGATTCTCCTCATCCGGATGTCCCGATCTCTGATACTTTTTTGGATGAGACTATCCTTACGGTCTCGGGTATCCAAACCCCTAGTTTGCGGAAAACATCAATTATTTGGCCGTTGGTCAAATCCCCCAAGATTGGACCAAACAATGGGATAGACTTATGTTTAAGGCCAAATATTATTTTTGGGATGATCCCAAGCCATACCGCATCGGCGCAGACCGGATTATTCGTCAATGCATCCCGGAAATTGAGTTCCATAGCATACTTGAGTTCTGCCACACATCTACGTGTGGTGGACACTTTTTCGAGAAAATGACGATAGCAAAAATCTTGCAATCCGAATTCTATCGACCGTCATTATTTAAGGATGCCCAGGAATTTTCAAAGTCATGCACCCGATGCCAGACACTCGGGAACATGGCTAAGAACCCAATACTTTCCGTCGAAATTTTTGGCATTTGGGGCATCGACTTTATGGGACCCTTCCCTCCTTCATTTGGATACCAGTATATTCTGGTTGCTGTTGATTATGTGTCCAAATGGATTGAGGCAATTTCCACCCGAACCAATGACCACAAGGTGGTCATCGATTTTGCGAAGAAAAATATCTTAAGTCAGTTTCAGGTTCCTCGGGCAATTATCAGTGATGGTGGCACACATTTTACTCATGCCCAGTTTCAAAATTTATTGGGGAAATACGGGGTGAATCATCAGATTTCCACACCTTACCACCTTTAGATGAACGGGATAGGCCGAGGTCTCCAATTGGGAGACCAAAAACATTTTGTAGAAAATCGTTAGCCTGATAGGAATGATTGGACCCAAAAGCTAGATGATGCTCTTTGGGCCTACCATGCGGTATACAAAATGCCTATCGATATATTTCTGTTCCATCTGGTATTTGGTAAGGCATGTCACTTACCCATAGAACTTGAACACCGGGCATGTTGGGCCATTAGGAAATGTAATTTTGACCTAAGTTCGTCGAGAAAATCAGGAAACTCCAACTATCTGAGTTGGAGAAGCTTTGAAATGATGCTTATGAAAATGCCAGAATCTATAAGGCAAGGACCAAAGCTCTCCATGACCAAATGATTTCACGTAAGAGCTTTTAGTCGAACTAGAAGGTTTGGCTTTTCGATTCTCGATTAAAGCTCTTCCCCGGTAAGCTTAGGTCTAAGTGGGACGGCCCGTTTGTTATTGAGCGGATTTTCTCTAACGGGGCTGTCGAAATCTCTGACCCAAAGATGAGTAATATCTTCAAGATTAACGGACAGCGTCTCAAATCCTTTGTTGACCATATGCTCTCTAAACCTGTCTCAGACAAGGTTGCTCTTATCTTGCCTTAACCACCACGGGACGATCGCCTAGCTGAAGGTACTAAACTCAACATGTGTAAAGACTGTTCCAAGATGACCAGAATCTCATGAAAATCAGGTGTTATTCTTCTACTTCTACTCTCCTGCATGCCTGCATTTTTAACAATGAGGACATTGCAATAGCTAAGCATGGGGTGGTGGATATATTTTATAATCTTTTTGTCAGCTGTAACAGTAATTTCCTGTTATTTTAATTAAAAAAAATAGAATTAGGAGATGAGAACTTAGACATTAGGAGTTGCAAACTTTAGGAATTGATACTTTGAGACCTGAATACTTAGACTCTTCAAGTCTTCGAACTTAATTAGCTTGGATGTCCACTCGAATGTAAACCTAGTCTTGAGTCCTCGCCAAGTAATTCTATTTTAATTAGTCAATAAATTAGGGTGATAAGTATACGACTTATCAACCTGCCATTTGATTTGAGGGGACTTTAAGTCTAAGTATCTACACTCTTTTTGCACCGACTCACTTTTCGGTGGTTTCTTCGAAAATTGTGTAGCTAATGACTATCTAAAGTGGTATGACTGGTAAATTATCAGTGATAATAGCTTATCGACCGGTTGTCCAAAATCCAGCCACAAGACCATTTTCGCTATACTGCCTTTAGGTAAATCTTATATCAGGGAAGTCACCTACTTAAAAAAAAATAAAAAAAAAAATACAGAGAAAAGGAGAAAAATAAATAAGTAAATAAACAAAACCACATTCACTACACAAGTATGACTGTCAAGTTACCGTGGGTAATACTCCATTGGTCGGTTGTTCAAAGCCCAGCTCACAAAAATGCATAATAATTCCCAAAACACTTGGGGAAGAAGCGAAGAAATAGAATAAACTGGGAAGATATACACTGGATTTACCCTTGTGTTGACCCCATAAATAAAAGAAGTAGGGAGAAAACTACTGTTCGAAAAGATAAACCACTTACAAGTCAACCATGATCAAGGCTAGAAACTAATTTTTTCAAATGGAAACATATATTTGCAATGCATGCAACATTCGATAAGAACTAATATTTCATATATAAGCATATACAACACAAAAATAACTACAGGTAATATCATAACAAAATGTCATTGACACCCACAGTTGGACCTGCAATTAAGGATGTTTTAGAATCTACAACTACTGGACATCCATCACAAAAGAAACCTAGAAAGCATAATGCCAACATCAATTAGGAAAGGGATAAATGTATTACCAGATATCCTTTTTTAGATTTCAAAATTAAAGTAGAAATAGAGTAATAGGTTACCATTGCTCTGATCACCAATCAGAACCTCTCCCATATCAAACTGCAATACAAGACAAACTGAGTAGGAAATAGTTACTCTACTTCAAATTGTAAAACATGCGATTGAAGCTCACCTACTAGTATCCTTTCTAAGTCACAGGCACATAAACATGCTCACCCTTGTAGTGGTCACCACCTTCATCTTCCTTAGCATTCCGATTAAGACAAAAGCAAAAGATAGGTTCTTTGAACTTGATAAACCATGTTATACCTTCAAAGAGTTGTAATTCAATTCAGAAAATCAACATGAACTAATGATAAAAACCCTACATAACTTCTTGGATTATAATTTCAATAAAATGCATATACTTTTTTAGCTCTATAACAATCATCTGGCTACATGAATTCTCCATATAGAGTCGTACAAAAGCATATCTTGGAGAAATCAGAATGCCACTTCCTCTGTCCTTTTGCAATGTAACATCCCGCAACGGCGATCCCTTAGGATCAGCATTGCAGTCACGTGGCCACTACCTATGGCCTCCCAATTCCTAAGGGTCACTACAAAAATCGCTTGGATTCAGACCTGAGGAAAATTTTTCCTATAAAAAGGTGTAAAATTATGAGAAAAATTCGATAGAACTTCCCTTGTTTTCCTTACTTTTCCCAAAATTTCTATACTTGTAAGAACCTAAGCAAAAATATAACGCAAAAACAAGGTGGGTACACCACACTCATTTCACTTAAATAGGAAAATGCACGATGGCAAGCACTTCCCGCATTACATCTCAACCACACAAGAAATATGGAACGAACACTAAGACGGGCACACCCCGCCATAAAGCTATGCATATACATATACACGTAATCATACTAGGCCATCACCACCACAAAAGAAAGAAAGGAAATAGTACAACTATGGTGGATACACCTTGCTTTATAGTATAGATATACACATGCGTGCTCATCCGAAAAGCACTTACAACAGTTTAAAATGTTCATTTAAAAATTTACAACAATTTCATGGGCTCTTGGAAATCAAAATTTTTCATTCATGTGCACATTTTGAAAGAAAACAAGAAATACCATGCACATTGATATGGTTCCCCCTCCCCTGTAGATCATCTCCCCCTCACTCTCTTCCTCTCTCTCCATCGCTCGATTCCCTCCTCATCGAGCTCCTTCTCCTTCCATTGACACAGCTCTGGAACCTTTCTAAAGTTCATCTAATGACGATTTATTCGTCATCTTTATAAAATATTCATTACCTTTGAATCTTTTTGTTGTATATTTTCTTGTATAAGTTTGTAAATAAAACTTTAGAAAGATTCAACTAAAGAAGCATGTTTTGGCAAGACTAAGAGATCCCCTGTTACCAGAAAAAGAAAGTTTCGGGGTGCATCATCATTTCGTGATACTATCGTTCCATTTGATTTTGGCTTGCCTAAGCCATGCGTGAAGATTAAAAGATGATCCAACCGAATACCAAGCCTAGATTTGACGAAGTTATAGTCTTCCTTACGGTAGTTAGAAGTTACTGAAAATACCAATGAAAAAAATGTTCTTGTATCCATTTTTCCTTTATAGTAGCTTGTGTTTGCTATTGCGTAAGTGACAAGAGCACTAGACCTAGAAAAATTCTCAATTGAAACTTAAAATGAGATAGTGAATCTTAACCAGGCCATATCAAATTTTTATAGAAACTAAAACAAGCATCGAAGATAAAAAATGTCTTCTTAGGCTAAGGAAATTATTCATCTAGTTTAAACCAATTCATGAAGAAACAAATAGAATTTTTACCTTTAAATGCTAGCCTAACTGCCAGTAAAATCAAAAGTTGCTTCCTATTCAAATGTTTTACTATGTAAACATATAGCTAGACCTTAAACTAAACAACTTTGTCACAAACTTAGACTTATTGGGAAAAAAACAAGCCACATAAATGATAATTTAAGCTATTTCCAGATGAGCCATGGAAGCACTAAGCAAATAGTTCATAAAAAAACATTGCAATGCAGATCATATCCAGCCAACGAGATTTGGTTTGATGATATTGAAATTTCATTGGATAAGTACCCACTATCCTTGTCAAGGATATGGATTCAAAACCTACAAGCCTTTCGGCACGAATAAACATTTGATTAAAGAAATATGAATAAATTCTAGAGACACCAACATGGACCTGCATTAAAAGCAAAAGCAAAGTACTTCGCTCTTTACATGGTGAAGAAACCATACAATAGTTTAATATCTAGAAAGCTCATAGACTCAATGTTTGTGCATTGCTTGATTAATAAATCGTAAATAGATCATATTGTTGGCATACTAAAGTAATTGTTGACATAAAGGAAAACAAACTTTGAACATAGAAGGATCTCATACCTTGAGATCGTCCTTCCCCACAATGTAGCCTTGCAACACTTTCTTTGTTCCAAGAACCTCATCACAAAGAAAATTTAATATTCTCATATTCTTTGAGTCCAAATTATCAAAACCAGATAAGTTCCCATTGAGAAAATCCAGATAAATTTGTGATCTGCTGATGTATCTCTTCAAGTCTTGTAACCACGATTTCTCATCGATGTTTTGTGGCCTAGGTCACATGCAATGCAGATTAGTAAGCGTGGAAAGGAATGCATGGCAATCGGTACATTTCCAGATTAAAACAGGAGAAAAAATGCCGTCATAACCTTTCTCCGGCATCTTTATGTAGTAAAGACAACAACCTGATGCGAAGCTGAGCTACTAAAGAATTTTTTTGAAAAGGGCTACTAAAGAATTTTTTGTCACCCATCTTGAATAAGAAGCATGCAGTGAGGTAGGTGGTGATTCTATGTATACAGGGCAAGAATAAGAGTGGACACCCATCTATAATGGTAACCGATCATGGCACAAACTCCTCTCAGGCATTTCTTCGAACATGTTTTAAGCATGAGCAATCCCCATACACCCATTCCTCATCATGTCATCCCCATCCACGCCATTCTCATCCATGAGCGATTGAGCTTATCCATCGACTCCACGCTAGAGACTTGTGTCATTGGAACAACATGAATTATCGCCTGAACAAAACACCAAAATCACACCAACCGAATATTCATTGAACTACCTCCAATGTCCATCAAACTGAGAAGATAACAAATCAATCCAAATCAATGGAATGCAAAGCAATGGGACATCACCTAAGGAATCACACAGAAACATAGACATGTTCCCTCGAATAATGATCCGTCATATGGAGAAGACAAATTGCGATTGCGACCGAGATCAATTGAGACTACCGGAATCACGCACACGCGCAACCGAAAGCCCCACCGAGATCAATCGAGACTGTCAGAATCACGCACGCGCAACCAAACACCCCATGCCATTAGATCTGCCAAAGGGAGAGGTGAGACGAGGGGATCAAATCGGGAGCAGCGATAGCTGGATGCTGTATGGAGAACAATACTTGGAGCTATCGAGGAGAACGCGATGAGAGAAATGGTGCGTGAGGGGAAAGCTTGGGGTTTGGGCGTTTAGGCCTTCCCACGTCAAGATGCCGTTGGGGTTCTTCGTGCTCTGCCATCGCTACAGCTCGCCAGGACTGATCCGAAAAAATCCTGTCAAAACTCGTTACGAAGACAAAAGATGCCGCCGGGGTTCGGGCGTTTAGGATATTTCTCCTAGCAATGATTTTTTCTTCCGTTGTAAACTTAGCAACTCTCGACTGCTCGCTGGCTAAACCAACCGATGGTGGTGATGAGTAGAGGGGGTTTCGTAACCATTGCTGGGACTGAAGCGTGGGGAGGCAATTTGGAAGAAATTTGGGTTGATAATTAAATAAAAGATGGGACAACGGTTTATCCACGAGAATGTCAACTAATTTTAACAACGAATTCATAAAATCGTCGTTATTGTCAAATGAAATGACAAGGAATAATTTAAATAGTAAATTATTCTTTTACGAGTAATTGACAACGAACAGAGGGAGAATGAAATGAAATAACAGCGTTGTGGGGCTGTGGTGTGTGTGTAAGAATTGTTGCAGAGGGAGTTTACTGGGAGAGTTTTGAAAAATTATAAATAAATATCTTTCAATATCTATTTAATAGTGACGACTTTATCTATTATTAATAAATAGACAATGACAAATCAAAATAATCATTGTTATTTTAAAAGAAATCATAATAAATAATTAAAATTGTTATTATTTTTTAAAAAAATCATAATGAATTACAAAAATTATTCTTATATTTAAATATAACGATGAATTTTACCAATCATCATTATTTATTCATCACCTTTTATATATTTTGTTGCAGTGCATTAATGAGCAAAGATTAAAACACGTTATCACCTAAGAACACTTACCTTCTAATGAAATAATTAATTTGATTGAGGGTTAATATACTGAATTTACATTCAGTTGGGGATGTTAAATTTAACACTTGTTAGAAGGTAATCAACATACATTTAAATACTCTTTCTTTTATTCTATAGGTTTTAGAAGCACTGAGCAATATATCAAACTCATTTCTAGAGTTTTGCCATTTCTTCTAAAATAGTTGAAATTAGAAAAAAGGAAAAATGCATAAAAAAATCCCTTTTGTTTTAAAATTTTGTACAGAATTACCTGCAAAAGAAAAAAGAAAGAAAAATGATGAAAAATGGAAAAAAAAATGTGTGTTTTACATTATACAAAGTTATCTAGAAAAAAAAATTGCATATTTACAAAAATAACAAAAAGAAATAAATTGAGTCAAGATAAGACCAATGGGTATTAAGAAATCACCAACCCTGAGAAATAATACAATTAGGGTTGTGGTTGGTCTAGGAGAAGGGGATGGAAGACATGTCAAAGTAGAGGTTGATCTCAGGTATAGGGGTCCCTTCCCTAAGATCATTCTCAGATGTGGTGGTTCTTCGTGGACGTTGTGCGTTACTATAGAGTGCCAACCTATGGCATTCGTGGATGAACCTAGAGGTTGACCAGATGAGCAAGAGGAAATGCAGTGGAAGGACACACATAAGCCATCTCACCAAGAAATTGGGAAGAGGAAGGAGGCCAAACAAGTCATGACGAGGGAGGAGGAAGAGGATACCCAGGTGTTTGAGATGCCCCTTCATAATATCCCGACAACGCATGACCTGGTCACCATGGAGATGGGTTGTGAAGGTGAGCAAGAGCCCAACTAGTAGCCAGTTGGCAATAGCGGAGACTTCACCTTCAACGTAAGTGATCAGTGCATGGAGGTGGGCTTCTACAACCTTAGTGCGTCCTCAGGCAGCAGGGGAGTGAAGGGCACTAGGGGCAGGTATAATCTCCGCAGTCATTCAACCTGCAAATTGCAAAAAGTTGATGATGAGTTGGTTTAAAAAATTCTCAGTGTGGAATGTGTGGTTCCAAATAATGGGGCTTCTTCATCTGCTAATCCATGAGGGTGCTATCGGTGAATGTGAGGAGTTTACATGACCGTAACAAGCGAGGGATGCTTGCAATTCTCTACGTGACTAGGTGGACTGCGCTCTTTTGCAAGAAACCTGCATTGATTAGGAGAATGTTGAGAAGTGGCAACAACTCCAGCTTCGGGGGTTGGCTAACCATAGGCATATCAATGCCATCAGGCATGCAAGGGGTCTGTCAGTTTGGTGGAAGAAAAATACTCTATAGCTCGAAGATGTGCTCTAGGACAAATTTTGTATTACTTGCAAGTTTGTCAAGTGCACGGGCGGTAACTCAATATATGTGACTTGTGTATATGGACCGTGTGCACAGGAGGATAGGCCGGATCTTTGGAGGGAACTTATACAGCATTCCTCCTTTGTTCAGGGTGGTGCATGGCTAGTTGGTGGAGATTTCAACGCCACTCTCTCATGTGATTGCAGATGGGCGTGTGGACCCACCGATGTATGGATTCCAGAGTACAATTACTGAGCTAGAACTCTTTAATCTGCTAACCTCAGGGGTAACGTACATTTGGAGAAATCGAAATGGGCTTATGTCGAAAATTGATAGGTTTTTGTGCAATGTGGAGATGATGGGCTCCTTCCACCTGGCCTATGTTACAACCATGGGATGTCCTTTCTCAGATCATGTTCCCCTAGTATGGGATAGTGGGGAGGGAACAACACTAGCTCCTGTTTTAAGTTCTAACGCTCCTGGCTTGGTGAGGCTAGGTTCAGAGACAATCTCCTTTTGGTGGTGAGTGCAAAATTACTCAGGATTGTCCACCCAAGTTCTTGCTGCTAAATTGAAGGTCTGCATCTAATGCTTATGGAGTACAGAAAAACACTTAAGGTTGAAAAAGAGGAGCATAGATTGCATTCAATGGAGACCATCTCATCCTTGGATGCCAAGGAGGATCAGGGGCCTTTATTTGAGGATGACCATGTCTTGAGGAAGGAGTGCCAAGCTACGGTGGCTAGAGAAGACCTCCAAAATGAGATTGATTGCCGTGAGAAGTCCAAAGAGCTTTGGTTGAGAGAGGAGGAAGCCAATACCAAATTTTTCCATGCAACAACTAGTAACAGAAGATGCACCAGTCATATTGCTTCTCTATGTGTTGGGGACTCCACTATCACGTCAAATGAGCATATTTGCAGTGAAGCAAACTCCTACTTCCACTAGGTCATGTGTGTAGGGGACAGGGGGAATGACACATTGCCTCTTCTGACATGGAGCATTTGGATGGATTAGATTGCAATTTGCTAACCAGGGCCATTAATGAAGGTGAAGTGTTGAAGGTCCTAAATGGGTTAAAAGTAGAGGGATCCCCAGGGCCAAATGTCTTTCAGGTGTTTTTCTATAAGGAGTTCTGGCAGCTTGTGAAGGATGAAGTTATGGGAGTGGTTGAGGAGTTCCAGCATGGCAATCTGAGATTTAAATGTTTGAATAGGTCCCTTCCTTTTCCTCCTTCCAAAGAAAGTGGGTGCAAAATCTTTTCTGAGTTCTGGCCCATAGCTCTATCAAATTCAATCTATTTGATTGTTGCCAAGATACTAGTGAACTGCCTATCATGAAGTTAATTAGCTCCGTGCAGTCTGCTTTCCTATAGGGAAGATCATTATAGGAGTCCTTCATTTTGGCACAGAAGATGGTCTCGGGATGGATTAGAAAGAAGACAAAGGGGTTCTTGTGTAAAGTGGATTTTTTTAAGGCATATGACTCTATTTCTTGGCCTTACATGTGGGAGATTTTTAAAAGGCATGGCTTTCTTGAAGCCTGGATCCAACAGATGAAGAGATGCATCACTACATCAGCTTTTCCCCCCTCATTAATGGTCGTCCCACCAGTGCTTGGATCCAACCGTAGAAGGGTGTTAGACAAGGATGCCCCATTACCCCTTTGATATTCATCTTAGCTGTGGACACGCTAGCCCACTTCTCCTTCAAGGCCTATGCGGCTAGTCCCTTCCATGGATACTCTCTCTCCACACAACAAGCCCTCACCCCTGTATTGCAATATGTAGATGATATGGTCTTCTTTGTTGAGGGAGGACGTAAAGTATCACAACATGTAAATTAGGTGGTGAGGATATTTGGTAGTAAATTCTATGAAGTCCATGTTGATCTGTTTTGGTTGGTCGGATGCCATGTGCACACAGATTTCCAATGCCTTACAAATGGCCCTTGCTAGTCTACCTGTTAGATATTTGGGTCTCCCTCTCTGTGGAAAAGAGATGAAGAATAGTGACTAGATAGTCCTCTATGAGAAGATTTCTGTTCGGCTTGCAGGATGCTGTGGCTGATACCTGTCGAAGAGGGGAAGATTGGTTCTATTGAACTCGGTAATCTCAGCCATTCCAATTTTTTATTTTTCCATGTTCAGACCTTCTGCCATGGTCTTGAAGAAGCTGGATGTGATTAGAAAGAGGTTCTTCTGGAAGGAAGACCCTCATGAAGGTGCTTTTCTTCAACCGATTAAATGGAGCAAAATGTGTTTGCCCCAAAAAAAAAGGAGGAATAGGCATTTAATCCCTACTGGATTTTGGGAAATTCCTTGCTATTGAAGTGGGAGTGTTATTATTCTGAAGGGTGATAAAGGCTTATGGCAAAACTTGATTGTAGATTCCTATGGAGCATCAAATGCGTAGTCTAATAAACTCAATCCACTGAAACCCTCTCCCTTTTGGAGCTCTATGACACGTGCCATGGAGGATAGATGGGCTCTCTTCTCCCCGAGACTTGGAAATGGTGAATAACTCTACTTCTGGAAGGATGATTGGTCAGGTTCAGGCACCTTTGCCTCGATACACCCACAGCTATTTGATGTTGCAGCCAACAAAGATGACAGGGTAGTAGACTATTGGTCCCCCTCAGATCAGCATTGGATTCCCCACAACCCCCTGGTGCATATGATAGTCACTCCATGGAGGATTACAATCGCATGATGGACACCTTGCAGGCTTTTTGGCCATCTGAAGAAGTGGACGGCCATGTATGGCGTGATGGCCGGTACTCCCCTGACAGAGCCTATCACAAGATGCTTCCTACCGTGGAGGATGTTGTTCGTGCTTGCATTTGTTAAGCCATTTGGAAGATAAAAATACCCCTGAAAGCCCAAGTTTTTCTCTAGCTCTCCAGGTGTGACAGACTTATTACTAGTTCCCTGAGACACCGCATTATGGCAACCCCTGATGCAGCTTACCCCTTGTGTTCATTTGGAAATAATGACGTGTGTCACCTCTTCAGTTCTTGTGTTGTGACCCATGAGGTTTGGCTGAGGTGTTGCCCTATGCCTTCCCCATGTGGGATAGGTTGTGGAGTGAGCTTGGTTGTGCCTCCTCCCCTAGGCCGTTGACGGGGGGCCATTCTCTGGAGTGTTTGGCAAGCCAGAAATGAGGTTCTCTTCAGGGGGACTAGAGTCTAGGTTGAGAACATATGTGTTGGATGAAACATTAGCAGAGCATCTTGTAATTTGAATTTTGTTAAATAAAATTCTAGATTACTACTTCCTTAGTAGTAATCCTTCGTCTTTTCAATAGAAAAAAAGGATACTTCATATTCTTCATCTTTGCATTTAGGTTAAACAACATGCATTGCAGGTTATTTTTGTATTGATAAGCCTATTTTTTGGATTAGACTAGTAATTTATGGTTTTAATGAAGGCTAAGTTAGGATGATATAGAGAGAAATGGAAGCTAGCAGCTATTTAGAGCTCAGAAATGGAGAGAAATGGGTCAGAAATGGTTTTTGGAGCTTAGAAATGGTCATAAATGGGAAGAAATAGAAGAAAAACCCTAAAACCCTAATCCTAATTCCTATATGGTCCACTCCCAACCTTATTTATCTACCAAAAATTCATATATATTGGTGTGTTATTATTTCTTGGAAGAAAATCAATCAAGAACATTTATTTTCAATCAAATAAACTTGATTGATTTAGGCTCCTCAATTGTCTCAAGTATGAACACAATACTTGAATATTCCCTTCATGGTCACATTGGTGGCTTCTTAAAGAATCGTAAAACACCTTGTATGCCACCTTTGATGTTTCCAAAAGAGCCTTGGTCGTCCACCATGTTGAAGAGAAGGTCCACATTCCAAAATTGCAAATCCTAATTGCCAATTTAGGAATCTTGATTTCCTATTCTAGAAAACCTAACTTAAGGACCTCGCAAGCCTCCTCCAAGCAACCTTGTTGCCCTCCCCCCCGCCCCCTCCCCTCTATAACTATACATGTACACACCTCCTTTGAGAACATCTCTTTCCTTACTTCCATAACCACCACATCCACCATCTCCAAAACCCTAACCACCACCATATCACCTACTTGCCCACCACCTTCTTCAACCATTGTTGGCCATCCACCACTACCTTAATACACCATATTGGATAGGCAAAAGCCTTCCTCTAAATTTAGGTATGAAAATACACTTGGGTCCAAAACTCTATTGTTGTTTATGAAATCTTCGATATCTGGGGCATAAATTTTATGGTATGTTCCCTTCCCCTTTTGTCTTCGAGTACATTTTACTTGCAGTTGACTATGTTTCTCGCTGGATTGAAGACATACCCACACGCACTAACGACCATAGAGTTGTCAATCCTTTCATGTAAAATCATATCATCTCTCGTTTTGGAGTTCCACATGCGATTATTTTTGATGGTGGACCCCATGTTAACAATGCCCAGATCCAGAACCTTCTTAGAAAATATGAGGTTACACATCGTGTTGCTACACCCTATCACCCTCAAACCAATGGGCAAACCGAGGTCTCTAATCGAGAGGTCAAGAAAATCCTTCAAATGACAATCAGACCCATTAGGAAGGATTGGTCTTCTCGGTTGGATGAGGTCTTGTGGGCATTTAAGAAAACTCACAAGGCACCCATAGGCATGTCTTCGTACAAACTTGTTTGCAGGAAACCCTGTCATCTTCCCATAGAAATTGAGCACAAAGCCTATTGGGCAATTAAAGGCTGTAATCTTAACCTCGAGAAGGCTCGCGATCACCGTAGGTTGCATCTTAGTGAACTTAAGGAAATATGGAATGATGCTTATGAGAATTCTAAGCTGTACAAAGAAAAACTTAAAACCTTCCATGACAAGCACATTTCCCGTAAATCCTTCTTACCTTTTGAGCTGATTCGTAGGATTTTGCTAAGGGACTAGCAAAAGCTAGGCATGGGGGTATGATGGAACACCATCATAGTCCCTAACTAGCCACTTTTAGTCAAGTTTGATGGATAAATACTCCTACATAATCATCTGAGAGCATAATTCCATGTTATTCTTATTTGAGAGGAAAATAGGAAATCAAGGTTAATCTATAATTTTAACAGCACATCTCAAACACAGATTAACCATGGGATTACTCAGGGATTTAACCATGGGATCACTCAAGGATTAAATGAAGTCAAATGAGCTTAAAAGTCCAAAAAGTGGGTCAGCATTGTCAGAAATGGGGTTTCATGCATTTCGAGAATTGCAACAACATACAAAATCCTAATTTCAAACCTGCTTAAATTAAAGAGGTTCTGTTCAAAATAAAATTTATCTAAACCTCCTAAAATTTTTATAAAAATATTCTAATAGGCTTGGTACCCTTGGTTTGACCATCTGAATAGATGTTGACCTATAATAGAATCATAGATGGAATTTTGCATTAATTTGGGTTTCTGTGCAAATTTTCTAATCAAACGTAGTCAAAATTGAAATCCAACTTTATCATTAGATTCCTTGGGTCTAAATTAAATTAGGACCAAAATTTGGGCCCAATCAGAGTTCATCTTGACCTAGTTTGCAATTTATCCCTTTAAAACTCTATTTCTTACTTTCACCCCCTCAGGTTTCGAATTAATTGTAGATAGGCCCCCAACTTTTTCATCATTTCACACTTTGGTCCCTGTTTCCACGGCAGGTGTGAACTTAAGGTAGCCGACCTTCAATCATAGATTCCTCTCTGATTACTCAATCAAATCCCTCAAAATTTGGAGGGATTGCTCTTAAGGACCTTCCTAATCGATTGAGCCACCTCTTGAACCCTAATTTGGGCCCTAAAGATCATGCAAATACAAGAATCTTAGGGATCTTCTCTCTTGAAATCTCGAGCTTCTCAAGCTTCTTCCTAAGCTTGGAGCTCTTCCTGGGGCCTTAAAAAGACCTTCGCAAGGCCGTGCTCCTTAGTAAGTTTTGCGGCCAAAAACTCCTCTTCTCCTTCTACCTCCGGCCTGCTCCGACTTGCTCCAGTGACCCCTCTACTCAGGCTTCTTTGCCCTCTGCCACATACTATAGGTAAAGGGAAACTTCTTCCCTTCGTCGTCTGCTCCTTCCATACCTACCAGGAGCTCTCTCTCCCTTCGACATCGCCGTCCTCCCTCACCGGAACCTTCACCTTCTCCGACGTCGATCTATCATAGTTGGCCGCCTCCGTCTACTCTCCCCCTCTCTAAGTCCCCCTTTTCTCTTCCTCTCACCTCCCTAATCCTCACAACCCCTTAGACTCTAGGTTCACGCACGACATTTCCCATACCACCTCCACATTCCCCAACGTCGACGTACCTCCGACGAACTCGCACAATTGTTATGATTCACCAACTAGCCTGCCATAGAGTCTATTAACTTCACAATCAAAATCCCCAACAAAATTGGGGCTATTGACCACCAAAACCTTCCACCGAGCACCACCACCTCCGTATATCTTCTTTGACATCACCACACACACACACGCCTCCTCACAGCACGCCACGACCACCATCACGTTCGCCACACTCAAGCGAACCTCTTGAGCTTTTCTGATAGGGTCGAGAGGCTGTATTCTTCTTTTCAGGTATACGTTGGAGCATCGTTGCCACCACCACCTTCTCCGGCTCTGTCTGCAGTTCTCTGACCGAGTTCATCCTCACTGTTACCTCTAGGCACTGCGGAACACTACCAGGATCCCCTCCAGGTCCTCAATTGAAGCACCCATCACCTACAGTTGCTGTGCGAAGGAAGGGCACCTCACTTAGTCCCACATCATGTGTGGGAGAACTCGCGATCGCACATAAAAGGAAAAGTTTGCATTGGTTGTTTGCCTCATAACACGGAGGGTGAGGTCCCCCTATGCACGCACCTCCTCCCACTCACTCCTCACCTGCTACAACAAGCAGGCAGGTCTGGTCTCTGGTCCGAATACCTGTATACCTGGTACTGTTCACCCGGGTCTAAGCTGAGAGACAGAGAAGAGAATTAGAGAGAGAGGGGGGAGGGTTTTGCTTTACTTGGTATTCGTGCCCTCCCTCTCTCTCAACACTTAGCTGAATCTGAAGAGGCCTTTTGCTGCTATTAGTGTGTTGCTACTGTGCCTCTTCTTTGAGGCTTAAGGCAAGGCCTTGTGCCTTGTGAGGTTCTGCTCGTTAAGGCATTTGAGGCCTTCTGTTGTCGTCTAATCTAGCACTTGATTGGTTCTGATCTACTGTGGAGATATTTATTCTAATACTTAATTGCAGATACTGTTCAATTATTTAAGTGGTTGTAGAGCTTTAAACTTAAGGGTTAATTTGGTGATTCAAATCACCATTTTAACTATATCTTTTTGCAATAACTCTCTGATCTTTATTGAAATATTATTTTGAGCATTTCATTGGTTTCAATTGCATATTATTTTTGATATTGTGATTAGTGGATTGAAATTGCTATTTGCTCCTATTTTTGAGCTTTATAAATTGTTAATGCTATTGTATCTTTATTGAGTGTACTACAACACATATCTTAACACTCAATGAAAACGCATACAATATTTTGGTGCCGTTGCCGGGGAGCAACACGCAGTTTCATTTCACTGATTACATTTCTGATCTGATTCTAACTTGCTTTATCTGATCTGTTGTGATTGTGCGAGGTACACGGGAGAAGATCAGCCGCACAACAACCAGTCCAGGTGCAAGTAACTTCATTTCCTTTTTATTAAGCTCCTCATTTCTGGAGGGAATTAAAAAGAGAATCAATATTAGGATCAACTCGCATTCTTTCTTAGAATTAATCACTTGAGTTTCCTGGTTTAATTTATTTAGAAATCCCCATCTAGATATCTACACCTATTAGGGACTTAAGGTGCCTAGGGCTATTCACTTTCTTGATTGAGTCCTAGGTGCCAACTTTGGAAAAATTGAACTTAGAAAAGAGTCAAATTAGGGTTTCTATTTTAGGGTTTGAGGAAAACACACTTGCCTGATTTAAAAAGAAAACTGATTTCTGACATCATGTGTCACTCAAGCCTTGATTGAATTGATCTAATCAAGATGACCTCAAAAGAAGGCTCTAACATTCACTTGAATCCTTAAAACTTGGGACTTAATAACCTATTTGCAAACCACTCGAGGTGATTTTGGGCTTCTTTACCCAATTCATCCTAAACTTTGGGGCAGGTTAGGTGAAGTTGACCCACCTTATGGGTTAACCAACCTTCAAATTAGGTCACAAATCACAATCAACTCTAAAGTTCAAGTGAAATTCAAAGCACCATAATTCAGGACTAAAATTGGTAGACTTAAGGGGTCAAGTTGCTCATTTCGATCTACTTGAATTCTCAGTGACAAGGAAGGTTGGGTGGGGGAAACTCTGTAACTTGTGGGGATGCTCTACTGTGTAAGGGTCTTTGCGGGGCTCTCCCTTCCTGGCTACCCAAGTACTTCTCGGATGAGTGACTTTCTAATCAAGAGGTATCATCCACCTCAAACCTCCTTAATCATCCAAAGATTTTTTTTTGGGTGCCTTGATTGGGTCCATCACACATTTTGTCCCTCATCTGGCTCTATAGGGCATGTTCGGGAGGAGGTACTTAAGACTACCCTTGAGGCCTCCATTAGTAATCCATTCTCGTCAAGGCCAAGCTTTAACCCACTTGTTTGTGCTACCACTCGACCAGATTGATATCTCTTCCAACTCATTTGCTTCTAAGCCCAGATCTCCTTCATCCGCATCCATGGAGAATCACAAAGAAGAACTCGATCTCCAGAATCAGTTACAGTGCCTTAATGATCTAGTCCATGCACCCATCAATCCATCGCTGCATCCTCAAATGCGAGATCACTACAATCCCGCTGCAGTGGAAATCGAGCCCAGAGTACAAATCCCAACTAGAGGGCCTGATGTTAAACTCAAGCCAAATATGATCCATGCTATCCCTAAATTTCATGGCTTGAACTTCGAAGATCCCTTCCAGCACATCAAGTAGCTGAAACATCTGACCCAGACTTTCGAGCCTACCATTCAAAATTGGGACATCTTGCTCATGAAGATGTTCTCCTTCTCTCTCATGGATAAAGCCGTCGATTGGTTTCAGACTCTGACCTGTCCAATCAACACATGGGGGGAACTCCAAACTGAATTCTTACAGAAATTCTTCCTCGTTGATTGTGCAGCAATCATAGGACTTAAATGACCTAAATTAAGTTAGAACTTAGCATAATTGTAGTATAATTCATGCATGAATAGCATATATTGCATCTTTTCTATTCATGAAATAATGTTATAATGTACTGATTGGTGTATTATTTGGATTGTAGGCAATAAAAAGCTCAGGAGATGGCCTAAAGCTGGATCTGGAGCAAGGAAGAAGCTAGAGTTGCAGCAGAGTTGGAGTAGAAGCCCTGGAATAGAGAAGAAGAAATAATGTAGGGAGAGGTATACTACTCTACTAAGTAGAATTTTAATGTAGGAGTTAAATTATGAACATAGGACCTTTCCTAGCCTTAGGATAGCTCTAGTGACCCTCCTAAACCTTAGTCACCCTTAGATTAGGTCACCTTAGCCTAGGATACTTCAAAACCATCATTCCAGCCCATATCTGGATGTCCAGGTAGGTTGCTGGACATCCAGAACCCTTAGATACCACCTGCAGACCTAGAACCCAATTCTACTAGAATATTGGACATCCAGACAAGGTGTCAGGCATCCAATTTTTGCAGAATTCCAAGATAGAACCAAAAATCCTCCCTGACTCAACATTGGACATCCAAACCAGAGTTCTGGACTTCTGATTTTGAAGTATAAATCGTCTGATTATTAACTGGAACCCTTCTCCAATCACTGTTTTTGAAATCAAACCTAGATCTTGATTTCTTATGCCCCTAAACCCAATTCTACACCATAGGGAACCTAAATTAAGGTGCCCTAAGCATAGTACACTACCCCAAATCCTTCCTAAGAACTTAATTAGGTCCTCACTAAACCCAATTGACTTGGATCTAAGTCAATTACACTCTACCTAGTCAATTGGACTCATAGAGTCCAATTGAGCTCATATCTCAACCAACACAAGTCTAGTTGGACTCAGTGAGAGTCCAATTGACTCAAGCCTGACCTAATTGGGTATTTTCTCTTCCAATTAGACACACATCCACTCAATTGAACTTTTACTATGTTTAATTGCATTTTCACATTAGTATTAGGGTTTATCCTAATTCTAGGAACCTACTTAAAACCTAATTACCTAGACCTATAGGACTTGACCTAGACCACCTAACCACACCCACCTAGTCACGCACACACACCCACACACACACTTAGCCACCTAGTCTAGAGATTCTAGAACCCTCTACAAATGATGCCACCTTAAAAGATTATTTTTAGTCTTTCAAGGAGTCCACCAACCAACCCATGAAATGAGGATCTTGAAGACCCATGTTATGACCCGATTCCCGAATCCCTACAGGACACGAGACCGGACCGACTGATCCCAAGACCCAGTCGTCCAACGAGCAAGTAACCAAAAAGCAGTAAAATAAGCCACATTCACCATGCAAGCAACTAATAGTAACAAAAGTACAGCAGTAAAGAAGTAAACTACTACAGTACACACTACCACAACAGTAGAAAATTTAAACAGGCACAGGAATATAAAGTTTACAATAAACGAGTACAGAGGTGTAACAAATTACTCACTATGACAGGAAACGAAGTACAACAAAAAGCTACAACTACTGGGCTCTACTGGGCCCAGCACCCTCTGCAGCCGTAGGCTCTGGCTGCTCAACACTTGAACTTGAAAAAGGTTATGAGTACATAAAATCAGCGAACGATGAGTAGAGTGGCAACCAGCTAACTAAAACAGTAAAGGTGGACAGGTAGCTGTTGTTTTCAATTTCTTTTTTTCTTTAACTAATTATTCTTTCTTTCATCACTTGGTTTATTTATCAGGCCTCTTTCTTGATCTCGAATGTTCCTCGTAGGAACGATCTTGATTACAATCCTTTCCGAAGAGTAGAAGTAGCACGTGGTGCCTTCTGGCCGGGAGAGTCCCCCGTGGTGGTCCTACACTCAGTCAACCACCCCAAGGTCACTGACAAACGTAACGGTGACTACGGCACGTACAATAAACGCATCGGTAGCTACCTCGCACTGGCATGCGGTTAGTTATTTTTGTTAGCAGGTGCGCCCAAAGCACAGCACGGAACCAGTATAGGGCATAGCCCTCTCAGTAACAGGGGTCTAGCCCCCTAAGAACCAAATAGGGGTCTCGCCCCTCCACAGTTCGCGCACCATCGCCTGACTACCCTGGTTTGCCCAGTGGGCCTAATAAGTTGGTGTAGGTCGGCTAGCTGAACCCTGGGCCCTGTGGGGTGGCTAGCTCTCTCCCTACACTAGTAGCTCTCCCCGGTACTGTGTACGCGAGGGCCAGAAAGTCGGTACAAAGTGGCCAATCCTAACCCGGGTCCCAACCCTAGGGCGGCTAGCTCTGCTCTACACTAAATAGGGGGACAGTTGCTCTCCTTGGTACTCCGTACTCAAGGGCCAGCTCACTTCCCCATTCACATTTCCAGTTCCATTCCATTTATTTCCAGGAGCTCTACTCCTAATTCCCCGTAGGGTTCATGCTCATGTTTCTCAGGCCAAGCCATACTAGGTTTCATCATTTCTATTTCCATTTCTCAGGTTCTACACGTATAGCATATAACTTTATTATTCACATTCCTGGTTTATTCGCAGGTAGCTCGTGTTTCCAACATTCAATCTTCCATTTCCAGTTCATATACAGGCAGCTCGTATTTAATCGTAACAATAGCAATTTACATGCAACAGTTTGCTAACAATAGTACTCTACATTTCACAGGCAGCTGTTATCCATTTATAGGCAATTGTTATTATTCTAATTACTCATCCAAGACTGCAATTCATACATTCCATACAAATATTCCAGTGTTTCTAGTCCTAGGATTCATGCCATACCCTAGGATCTAACATTCATTCCACATATGCATTCATGTTTGTAATTAAACTAGGGGAAGCCACTCTACCAGTAAACCCAGGAGTAATGGGAGCTTGATCGGCAGGTCCACTGCCTCAACAAACCCCAAATCTGCAATGGAACGAGATCCTATCATAAGGATCGATCACAAGAGACCACTTAGAACATGATAAAAGTATTTCAACAAGTAGAGGAACTTATACGAAGAACAACAGAATCTTAATTGCGAAAATCGGACCTCAAACGAATCCTAAACAGGTCAAAAATAGCAATCCTGATTCATATTAGACGTCTGGAACACCTTCTAGACGTCTTAAAAAATGTCCAGAACCATACCTCAACTCTGCGCTACTCAGATGTCTAGGGACTCTACTGGACCATCTGGACCTAGTTCCAGACGTCCGACCACCTCTCCGGACGTTTGGAGACGCTTCCCGCCGTCTGGTGCCTCGCCCAGACATCTGAACTGCATGGGAGGGCATGTCCCGTGCCTTCTCGAAGCGAATTCTACATGCATCGACACAAAATCTCCTCAATATGGCACGAAACAGTGCCTCGGCGGAACGGCCTGCATGGCCGTATCTGCAAAGAAGGTGTACGTCACGGAACTTACCTCTCAGTCGTCTGGAACCTCCTCCAGACGTCGTCTGCGTCCTCTGGATGTAGATCTAGACATCTGATTCTAAGAAAATCTCATAACTAGAAACTACCTTCGCCTTCTCGCACCGCACACGGCTGCGCTGCGCCCACTCGCCTGCTGCTCTAGCTGCAGCAGTGTCGGGGAGGACCTCCCTAATGAACCTCTCTGCCTCGTGCACGCCCGACCAGCCGTGAGCTCTCTGGCGAACTCCCTCACGAGCTCGTGTTTGCTCTCCTCTCTTTTCCTCATTGCTCCTCCCCTCCTCCCATGCCGCTCACTCCCACTACCCGCTACTTGCCGCTCACCGCTCTCGTTGGAGGAAGAAGAAGAGTGGCTAGAGGTGGGGTGAATGAGGGAGAGGAGGGGGTTTAAGTAGGGCGTTGGGTTAGGGTTTTGCATCGGCGAGAGGAGAGAGAGAAGGAGAGAAAAAATGAGGCCACGTACTGTTTGCGCATGTTGAACGTGCGAGTTGCTACACTAACGTGTTTGGCTTTTGAAAAAACCTATCGTCGTAGTATGAAAGCGAAGAACTCGTGTTCAACAAATAAAATTTATATCGGAATGAAAATCCCGGGTCGAACATAGGGAGGCAGACGTTTAATTTAAAAAATTCACGTTTGATTTATTTGTCGCGAAGTAAATTAATTGATTAAAACTATCTAACTATTTACAATAAATAGAAGAGAGAGAGAATAATACAAACAAAAATCAAAAGAGATATAGAATGCACATGGAATTCATTATCGAAAGGATTGTTCATTACACGAAATATTACGACTAGAAAGCGAAAAATGTCAACACTAGAAAGTAGTTAATCTACTCTAGAAAGCAGTAAATCTATTCTAGAAAGCAGTAAAAAGAATGGGGAGAGAGATATCCTCCTCGACGGTCGCTTGGAGGACAAGCCAGACGGGACGACGCCTGGACGAAGGAGGACGGAGCAGGATGAAGGAGGACGAAGTGGGAAGAATGGGAACGGGGCAGCACGTCGTCGTTGTCGCGAGATCCGCTTCCGAAAGGGGGACGAAAAATTGACTTTATCTCGCGAGAAGCATCCCAGGTGTGGGACAAGCTTCTCTTGAGCTTTGGAGAGGGAGAGAAGAGAAGGAAGGGGATGAGAATTTCGTGTGGAGGGGGTCTCCTTTTATAGTTGCAAGGAGTGGGGGCATTTTGGTCACTACAATTTTAAAAACATTAATTCAGGAATGTGGGCGTAGTGGGCGGCGCGCTCGCGCCTCTTCGCCTGTCGTGCACTCAACGTACGCACACGTCCAGCCGATCTCAGCCGTCCGATCGCGAGATCGGACGGCTTAAATTACGCTATCGCCCGCCTCCTCTACGTGCCCGCCCACATGCGATTCCGCGTGAGGCGCGGCGTGCAATAGCACGTGGGATGGATTGGGCGCACGCAAACGCTCGATCACGATAGAGCGGTCACGGAGCCCGCTCACCTGCGCTCCAGTGCCCGCTCGCGAGGAATAGATCGTGCACCACTTGCTCACGATAGAGCTCTCGCCTGCTGCGCTACGTCGTCTAGATGGTCGCGTGGATGTTTTGAGCGATGCGTGCTCATGGCCATTGGATCAAGATCCAACGTCCCAGATCACGCATCGGATTTCCTTTGGAGAGGCAGCGGCGGTCTTGAGGGCCGGTTGGATGGCTGAGATGGCACCACGTGGCGCCATCTTAGTTGTCCATCTTCTGGATGATGTAGATGGTGCCACGGGTGTCGGATTGAGTCGATTTTCACGCCGTTAGGTTGCGATCGTCGATCCGAATCCATCCGTACGGTCGGATTTGTCATTTGAAGTGTGGATTCAAACCATCTTGGCCCTTGATCTTCTAGGGTTCCCCGATCACTATCTGATGCTACAGATGTCTGATTAGGGCAATCTTGGAGTTGTTGAACTCCAATCGGCGTCCTGATCACATTTGTATGGTTGGATCTTCGATCCGAGGCCCCGATAAAAAGTTTGCCTTGTCCATGAACATAAAAGGAGACAATTAACCTCCATTTTATTCAAATTACTCTAAATGCAAGATGATGCATGTTATGCAATATTTATAGCATGCAATGCAATTCTATGCTTAAGAACATGCATAAATAGACATCTTAAGTAGTGTAAACATGTTTACATCATACCCCCATGCCTATCTTTTGCTAGTCCCTTGCAAAAACTATATGTTATTTATAAAAGAATCAGGTTGGATTATTTGGGCTTGAGTTACTTTCAATCACTAAGAAAATGTCTACTTAGGATCTGAACTTTCAAAGATACAACAGTGCTCGAGTATCTGCCAAAATGCAGACCGCCTCAAGCCCTTGCCTTATTTAAAGAAAATTTTATTTTTCTCTTTTTCTTCTTTTCTAATTTTTTTGGATTTTCAAGTTTTAGGGCTTAAGAGTGGCTTTCTACGGCCATTCAACTCACCCAAGATTTGATGAGAACCCTAAGTTCTAAGCATCTTATTGTGAATGTGAGAGACTCATTGACCGATAGTTAAAACAGACTTTGGATTTCTACGCCTCTAGGTGACCTAAAAAAAGAATTCTGCCTAAAGGTGTATCTTTACAACCGGTAGCTTTCTCTCTACTTTTATTTTTTTACGGGGTCAACACAAGGGTGAATCCAGTGTATATCTCCCCGATTTATTCTACTTCTCCGCTTCTTCCTAAGTGTTTTGGAAATTTTCAGTGCATTTATTGAGCTGGGTTCTGGACAATCGGTCGATGAGCTATTACCACCGACAACTTGCCAGGCATACTCGTGCGGCAAAGTGTGGCTTATTTCTTTTTTCCTTTTCTCCTTTTCTTTTTGATTTTTTTTTTTAATAGGTGGCTTCCCTGGTCTAAGATTTACCTAAAGGCAGCAAAAAGAGAAAGGTCTAGTGACTGGGCTCTGGACAACCTACCTATGGGTTGTTACCCACGATAACTTGCCAGCCATATCACCCTAGAAGGTTCATTAGCTACCCAATTTCCGTTAGAATCGCCGAACAACAAGTTTAGTGTGTAGATGCTTAAAACTCAAAATTCCCTCAAATCAGAGGGTGGGTTGATAAGTCATGTACTTATCACCCAAACTTATTTACTCCAATTAAAATAGAATTTACGTTGGCGAGGACTTGAAAAATAAATCCACATTTTAGTGGATACACAGGCTGATTAAGTCAAAAGACCTGAAGGGTCTTTATGTTCAAATTATAATATATTATTTCCTAAGATTGAAAATTTTCTTAAACCTAAGTTCTCTTGCCTAATTCCACAATTTTTTTTAATAAAAGAAAATAAAACAAATCTATGGAGCTGACTAATAAATTTAGAGATGAATATCCACCCCCCCATGCCTATCTAATGCAATGTCCTCATTGTATTAACAAGACATAAAACAGAGTGGAATAGCGTAGAAAGCACCTGAATTGCGTAAATGTTAGGTCCGCTCTGAGATGAAAACTAAAAAGAACTGTATACATGCTGAATTTAGTGCCTTCAGCTAGGCACACTATACAAAGAAGAGAAATGAGAATTCACAGGTGTAGGTCAGAATCAGAATAAACATAAGAAACTTCTGACCTGTCAGCAAATGTCCACAGATGTGGACCAAATTGTGGTGCAGACCCATACCCCATAATCGAGAATATCTCAGGTTCTGGATAAAAATTACCCAAAACCTAAAATTAGTATGCAAGCGGGGTCGGGCCTGCGATTTATGAGGATGCAACCCAAGACCAAAAAGTCGGGTTACAAAGAATTCAAACTCAAAAGGATACTCATTGAATGTGTGCTTGTGTTTGACATCCTCAGAGCAAATGTCGTAAGGGTCCTGGTTTGATGGTTTCAACTTAATAGGCACCCTTCGACTCAGTCTTGTACTTCTTCTAGAACTTACTTCCTAAATCAAAATTTCCCGGCTCCTATCCTCCTCATTCAGAATGTCAAATTTCAAGACCTTTTGCATATTAATCACCTCATCTGAAATCTCCAAGTCTAAATGATGTGGCTAAATCAAAATTGACTTGGTTCTAATTGTCTCAGAAATAGAATCATTGATAAGCTCAACGGGGTGTAACTGACAATCAGGGCATTGAATTGAATCCTCCAGAAAATGCGATTTTGGATCCATAATGTGTGCCCTAATAAAATCAGTTTCCTCAGTTCTTGGGCTATTAAATGATCTTTTAGATTCCTCAGGCCCAATCGTCTCACAAAAATCATGTTCTGTAAACTCGTGTGAGACTTCTCAACTTGAATCTTCACCATCAGAATCAAGGAAATCAAGATCCGTATTAATGTATGTCCTAAAATCATCTGTCACTTTCTGGTCCATGGAGACATATGTTTCCTCGTACCCCGGCTCGGGGATCTCAAGTGAAAAAATTAGATCATCCTTAATTGGTTGCTCTAATTCAATCTGGTCAGCCTCGTAACACGTGTCCCCCAACAGGTGCCTGAACGGATTCTGAAATTGGCTTTCCTGAAGAGGGTTCATCTTGGGAATCATCCCATGATTGAATCAAAGCGACCACAAATCTCATCCTCAATTTCGCTAACTTTCCAAGTAGAAACTCACCCAGGTTCTTATCCTTAACATCTTGGAGCCAATCCAACAGATACTTATTCAAATCATCAATCAGTTCAATCAGAGGCTCCAACTCTCAATGTAAGGTATTGGTTGAACTTCTAAAGTTTGTATGATATTCCTCAAGTTAGCCAGAACCTTTTCTTGAACCTGGTTACCCTGAACCAAATGAGTTGGTTCAGGGTTGGACGGGTTTGGGGTCAATTTAGGGGAATTAACGAATTGAGATTCGTTATACCCTTCCTGATAATAGGTCATTTCAGATTATTCAAAAGGTGGTGATGACCTAAAGGCAGTGTAATCAGAGGATGGGTAAGAATCAGTGTATCCTTCTTGATTGTAAATCATATTAGGTTGTTCATGAAAGGTTGACAATCTATAATCGATGTGGCTCTGAGAAGGATAGAAATCACAATCAAAGTGTTCAGGGTTAGACCCTAAACACGGAGGTCCGGAACTGTATCCCCAATTCGAGTTATCCCAACTAACTGATGGTTGATTACAGTACGAGTCGGGATAATTGTCATGTTGAGGATAATTCAAAATAGGAGGGAAAGAGCGGGAATACATGTAATATATGGAAGGATTCATGAGAGACAGGAGGAAGAAAGGTGCCCTGCAATGCAAATAATCAAACCTGTCCTTAAGTGGGCTAGCCTAAAGACCTACAGACTCCCAAAACCCATCTTGAGATAAAGGAACGATTTGATCTACTTCTGTCTGTTCAATCCAACTAGTTAGGAGGGACTAGGGAGAAGATTCTTCCTTTGGCTTGTGCCTCCAGTTCCTAGTGTACTCCGTAGCCGCGATCGTTTGATTCTACTCCCCTATCTAGACATCAGATTGAACAGTAGAAACAGACTAATCGAAAATAATCTCGTTCTGGGCTCTGAAGAGCGAGTCGAATCCTTAAGGCCAACGTCTACTCTGTTTATTTAGGGTTAGGTTTGAAAGTGCTTTGGAATGTGATGGACCCTTTATATGGGTTGTGTCCTTAATGATTGATTGATTTATGTGTGCGTGCACAACTAGTGGTTTTCAAGCAAAATTATTTTTGATGCGGTGAATTTTAGGGTTCAAATCTTGCTTAGTAGCTTTTAGGATTCAACTTTAGGTGTTTTCAAACAAGTTTTGTTGGCACACCAGGTTTTGAAAGCACAGGTGGAGATATTTTCCTTTAAAACTTAAAAGAATGTGGAGTGCCTGGTAAACCCCTAAGAGTTGAACCTAAGTGGCAGCTACTTGATGAGTTGATTTGAATTGAAGTGGTGCGGCCCAATCAACTCAAACAATTAGCCTGTTGCACCACTTAATTAGGCACACAAGTGATTTCCTAATCTGATTTCTACTCAATTATGTGTTTGAATGTGTGTACTGGCTCCAAAGATTGGTTTACCGGTTGAGTTTGAAAATCAGATGAGGTTGTGTACCTCTGTGAGATTTTTTTTTTCTTTTTTTTTTTAATGTGGAGGTTGGGGTGGATGTGGGTGTCAAACAACAAACAATCTAACCTTAGAGTTTATAAGAACACCTAGGTTGATTGATGTTTGTGTTATTATGCGGTGAAATGAAATCTAATGGGTGGGAGGTGGGGGTAACTTACAAAACCTTCCACAGCACTTTACTCCAATCTACCGCTTTTGCTCGTCCCAAAAGAGTACCTACAATCACATAAGAAAGGAGAGAAGTGAGGTAAATGATTCGTAAGTTGGAAAACGTGAAGAAAAAAATCAAAGAGCGTCACCTCCCCGGCAACGGCGCCAAAATGTTGAACGTGCGAGTTGCTACGCTAATGTGTTTGGTTTTTGAAAAAACCTGTCGTCGTAGTATGAAAGCGAAGAACTCGTGTTCAACAAATAAAATTTATACTGGAATGGAATTCCCGAGTCGAACACAAGGAGGCGAACGTTTGATTTAAAAAATTCCCATTTGATTTATTTGTCATGAAGTAAATTAATTGATTAGAACTATCTAATTATTTACAATAAATAGAAGAGAGAGAGAGAGAATAAGAGAGAGAGAATAATACAAACAAAAATCAAAAGAGATACAGAATGCACATGGAATTCATTATCGAAAGGATTGTTCATTACACTAAATATTATGACTAGAAAGCGGGAAAATGATTACACTAGAAAGCAGTAAATTTACTCTAGAAAGTAGTAAATCTATTCTAAAAAGAAGTAAAAAGAATGGGGAGAGAGATATCCTCCTTGACGGTCGCTTGGAGGATGAGCCGGACGGGATGACACCTGGACGAAGAGGGAAGAATGGGAACGGGGCAGCACATCATCGTCGTCGCGGGATCCGCTTCCGAAAGGGGGACGAAAAATTGACTTTATCTCGCGAGAAGCATCCTGGGTGTGGGACAAGCTTCTCTTGAGCTTTGGAGAGGGAGAGAAGAGAAGGAAGGGGATGAGAATTTCATGTGAAGGGGGTCTCCTTTTATAGTTGCAAGGAGTGGGGGCATTTTGGTCATTACAATTTTAAAAACATTAATTCAGGACCTTTAGTGACGGATAAAACCATCGCTAAAGGTCCGAACATGGGCGTAGTGGGTGGCGTGCGTGTGCCTCTTCGCTTGTCGCGTGCTTAACGCACGTGCACGTCCAGCTGATCTCAGTCGTCCGATCGTGAGATCGGACGGTTTAAATCGTGCTACCGCTCGCCTCCTTTGCGCGCTTGCCCGCGTGTGATTCCGCGTGAGGTGCTGCGTGCAATAGCGCATGGGATGGATTGGGCGCCCGCAGCCTCTCGATTGCGATCGAGCGATCGCGGAGCCCGCTCACCCGCACTCCAGCACCAGCTCGCGAGGAATCGATCGTGCGTCACTTGCTCGCGATAGAGCTCTCGCCCGCTCCACTGCGTCGTCCAGATGGTCACGTGGATGTTTTGAGCGGCGCGTGCTCATGGCCGTTGGATCAAGATCCAACGGCTCAAATCGTGCGTCGGATTTCCTTTGGAGAGGCAGTGGCGATCTTGAGGGTCGGTTGGATGGCTGAGATGGCGCCACATGGTGCCATCTTGGTCGTCCATCTTCTGGATGATGTAGACGGTGCCACGGGTGTCGGACTGAGTCGATTTTCACGCCGTTAGGCTACGATCGTCGATCCGAATCCATCCGTGTGGTCGGATTTGTCATTTGAAGTGTGGATTCACACCATCTTGGCCCTTGATCTTCTAGGATTCCCCAGTCACTATCTGATGCTACAGATGTCTGATTAGGGCAATCTTGGAGTCGTTGTACTCCAATCGGCATCCTGATCACATCTGTATGGTTGGATCTTCAATTCGAGGTCCCGATAAAAAGTTTGCCCTGTCCATGAACATAAAAGGAGACAATTAACCTCCATTTTATTTAAATTACTCTAAATGCAAGATGATGCATGTTATGCAATATTTATAGTATGCAATGCAATCCTATGCTTAAGAACATGCATAAATAGACATATTAAGTAGTGTAAACATGTTTACATCAGCGCGTAGCACGCGCGCGTCTGACCAGACGTCTGACCCAAATCCCAGACGTCTTAGAGGTTGTTAACAACACGGGTCTTAACAACCCATTTCAAATAGGTTGGCCAGCCACCTTGGAAGCTCTTCTAGAGAGTTCCACACCCCTTTAGATGAGCCACCCCTTGGTCTATTTAAAGACCATCATGGACGGCCATCAGCCCCATCTAGCGTTAGCTTCCATTCATGTGTACACCATCTCACGAGCTCCATCACCTCATCACTTCCACGTTCTCGTCCAAGGCTAGAGCATACTTCCACCACCTTCTCAAGAGGCCGGCCAACCACCTTGGCCGTCCCTCTCCCTCCTCCTACCACCTCAAGCCACATGGCCATTGGAGACCACCTCCAATGCCCTAAAGTTCTATTAGTTAGATTAATGTTCTTAGTTTAAATTCCTACATTATTTTTTTGTCAGTAGCGTAGTAATCCTCTGCATGAATGATGCATGCATAATCTTTCTTAGATCCATGCATGCATCCATTTTCTATTAGCTAGAATTGCTTTTTAAGCTTTCATGTACAAGCTTCCCTTTACCTGTGGTTGTAATGACAATATCTTTGAAGAAATGAAATGACCACTTTCCTGATATTTGATTCACCTATCTATGTTGGAATCATCTATGTTCTTATCTTATTGCAACTAAAATGTCTATTTCGGAAGACATAGAGGACTTAACAATTAACGAATATTCTGTGGGTCGCCATCAAAGGGTTGAAATTGTGTGCATTAATACACACACGTTCACATTTATACTATTTTTGACTCATGCACATGTCTTACGAGTGAACAACATAATCAGTGAATCCTATATTGGTACTTTGAATACTGGACTGCAGTTTTGAGCAAGTAAAAGAACTTAAAATCAAAATCAATCTCGCTTCTTAAACACCTCCCTAAGATCGACCAGGACTCACTATCTCATTATATTAATTTTTGTTGAATAGGATTTTGCAACTATACTACGACGCTATTTTAATAAAAAATATGATTTACGATTCCAACACCCGTTGGTCGGACGAATGCTTTAAGGCACCAGAGCACACACTTCTCACAAGATGCAGGAGAACCACTTCATGAGCCATGAGGCTGCTTTTTGGATCTCATGCGGAAATGGCCCCATCATGGAGTTTCGAAATGGGAATAAGTCTAGTCTTTTTACCATTGGTTCGGTGAGGATATCAAGATCTTTGTCAATGCAACCTGTGGTGGAAGCATCATGGGTCAACATAAAGATACAGTTTGGGAGATTCTCGAGAACATGTGTAAGAACTCCATAAACAATGAATCGCTGGGTGTGTTCGACTGCATGACCACCCATGCATTGACAAACACGTGAGGGGTGCACGAGACTCAAGGCCAATCTGCATCCGTCGATTTGGAGTTGGTGGCCAGTCGCTTGGATAAGGTCTCAATCATCGAGAAAAAGGTGGATGAATTGACTCTACATCTGCAAAGAGGCACCGCTGCACAGTAAGACACGTATGTGCAACTGCCCTCAGGCAGGGAGGCTGTGCACAACATTTACCACCACTCTCACCAGGGGATGGACCCATATCCACCCCCGTTTAATCCTAATTTTGGAGGACACTCCGGACCCACCTACTCTAGTTAAGGGAACTTTGAACCCTCATACTCTAATTTTTCTGGAGTTCCTCAGACATGTGAGGATCTCCAAGCCATCCAGAATGATCTGTTCTCCAATACCTATAACCCTGGATGACGTAATCACCTTAATTTCGTGTGGTTGGGAAATAATCAGAACACCAGATCTCAATTCCAACCTCGACCACAGGCCCCACGCCCATATCAGCCCACTTAGCCTAGGCCTAACCCAAATTATCAATTTAGGCCACCAAGGGAAGATCACATGACTCTGATTCTACAAACCCTGGCTGACATCCAAAAGACTAATGCGACTATGCAGAACTAGCACAAAGATGAGATAACAGAGGTTCAAAATCAACTCGCTTAGATGGCTAGGTCTCGCCAGCCTGGTGCACTTCCATCTCAACCTCTGCCGTATCCAAATAACATGCTGAACCAAAGACGCATTATGAACTTGAATAAGGGCCAAGCTCATTATGTATATCAGGCCCCTTCTGCTCCATCACTCGACGGGATGGAAGCTTCGACATCGTATTTGAGATATCAGTAGTAATCACCTATTTTGCTGACTTCAAACCAAAATCAGGCGGGTTTTAATTCAGTTACCACTCGTGGTGGCAAATCGACTCAGGATCCACCTTATCCTAGCCACTCGACGTCTAGTAGTATAGAGCCTAACCCTAGGATGGTTATACAAGACACCCCTATCCCAGATCCTGAGCCTAAACCAATTCTAGAGGAACCTAAAGAGGTTCCATTTCCTAAGGCCTTGACCAAAGGAAAGAGGAAACCCAAGTCCGTGGCACTTGAGGAAGATCTGGTCAAGCTCTTTGAGCAAGTCCAGATAAACATCCCCTTGATGGATGCGATCTGCCACGTACTAGCTTATATGAGATTTCTGAAGGATTTATGTACACCAAAGCATAAGCCGTGAAATAAAGATGGGAGTTCGATCATTTTATCCGAGCAAGTCAGCTCAATCATCCTAAGCAAACTCCCGCAGAAAGCAAAAGATCCTGGCACCCCTTTGATCTCCTGTAGGATCAGTGATTTAGAATTTGATCGAGTATTGTTGGAATTAGGAGCCTCCATAAACCTAATCTCTACATCCCTATTGGACCATTTTGAGAAAACTGAGCTCAAACTGACAGAGGTGACCTTGCAGTTAGTAGATAGATCAATAAAGTCACCTAGAGGAGTTATTGAGGATGTTCTAGTATGGATCCGAGATTTTTATTTCCTAGTGGACTTCATTGTGTTAGATGTGGATACTCCTGAGAATCTAAGGAACACACTGATCATCTTAGGTAGACCATTCTTAGCCACAACTAGAGCAAATGTCAACAGCGAAGAGGGCCAAATCAAGCTGAAATTTGGGAATAAGACTTTACGAATTGATATCTTTAAGGCCTAAAAAGGAATAAACTGTAGGGCAATTGAAGAAGTATGTGACATCAGTTATGAAGAAGATCTTGACCTATAGATAGAGGAGCCTAGAGTTGATCCTGATTCACCCATAGCTCCCACTTTATCTTCTAAGGCCCATCCCAAACCCTGACTTGCTACTGATAACTTGGTTATGGAACTGAAGCCCCTCCCAGATCATCTGAAGTATGCCTTCTTGTGTTCCAATCGAACATTTCCTGTGATCATCAATTCTCGATTCACATCTGATCAGGAGACAAAGCTAATTTCTATTCTCTAGCAACATCGAAGAGCCATCGGATGGACTCTAGATGATTTGACAGGTATAAGTCCCTCATATTGCACACATTGTGTCTACACTGAAGAGGGGTCACGACCATCTCGAGAGATGCAGAGAAGACTAAATCCAAATCTGCATGAGGTCGTGAAGAAAGAGATCATCAAGTGGTTAGATGTCGGTATCATCTACCCGATCTCTGATAGCCACTAAGTGAGCTTGATCCAAGTTGTGCCTAAGAAGGCAGGGCTTACCGTGATTACGAATAAATCTGGAGAGACATCTCGACTGCATTACGAATTCACAGAGAGTTTGCATAGACTATCCGAAATTGAATGCCTCAACGAAGAAAGATCATTTCTCGCTTCCGTTCATTGACCAGATTCTCGAGAAACTGGCGGGAAATCGATTTGTCTGTTTCTTGGATGGATATTCCAGATATAATCTGGTGGTAATTCATCCCAAGGATCAGGAAAAGACCACCTTTACCTACCCCTATGGTGTGTATGCGTTCCGCAAGATGCCTTTTGGGCTATGCAATGCACCTGCCACTTTTCAGTGGTATATGCCAGCCATATTCTGAAATATGGTAGGTAATTACCTCGAGGTCTTCTTGGACAACTTCTCGATATTCGGTGAATATTTCGATGATTGCCTCCTGCATTTGGTCCAGATCCTTAAAAGATGCATCGAAGTGAACCTAGTTCTCTCCTGGGAAAAGAGGCACTTCATGGTTCCTGAGGGCATCGTACTTGGACACCTCATCTCTGAGAGAGGTATCTAGGTTGACCAGGCTAAGGTGAATCAGATTTCCAAACTACCTGTGCCTAACTTGGTCAAAGACATTATATCATTCCTGGGGCATGTTGGATTTTATTGTCGATTCATACTTGATTTCTCTAAGATTGTGCGCCCCTTAACGAATCTCCTTTCGAAGGACACACCATTTGAGATATCGAGTGAGTTTGTTCATGCATTTGAGATCTTGCGTGATCGAGTCACCCAAGCACCAATCCTGCAATCTCCTAACTGGTCACAACCCTTCGAGATCATGTGCGATGCATATATCTACACAGTAGGAGCAGTGTTGGGTCAGAAAATTGACGGGAAATCGATAGTCATATATTACGCCAACAAGACATTAGACGAGGCTTAGCGTAATTACACCATTAGGGAGAAAGGGCTATTGGCTGTAGTATTTGGCTTGGAGAAATTCAGGTCATGCCTCCTAGGCTCCCACATCATCATATACTCGGATTACATTATAGTGAGGCACTTACTCATGTAGAAGGATGCAAAGCCTAGATTAATCCGCTGGATCTTACTGTTGCAGGAATTCGATCTTGAAATTCGCGACAAGGCGGGAAGCAGAATGTGGTAGCTAACCATTTATCCCATCTTCCTTCTTCAGTCATTGACACTTCTGGACCTATCACGGAGAATTTTTCGGATGAGCACCTTCTGACAGTTGATATGGAATTTCTTTGGTATGCTGATATGGTGAACTATTTATCATCACATCATATTTCATCTGATTGGCCAAGGGCCAAGAATGACAAATTACTTTCAGATGCCAAATATTTTATTTGGGAAGCTTCATACCTATTCCGCATTGGTGCTGATCAAATCATTAGAAGATCGTTCCGTAATCAGAAATCAATGGCATCTTGTCCTTCTGCCATGACCAGGCCTGTGGTGGTCACTTCTCGGGACACAAAACCGCACCAAAAGTCCTCCAGTGTGGTTTCTATTGGCCCACAAATTTCAAAGATGCACACAATTACTGTAAGGCATGCACTCGTTGTCAGACCTTAAGCAACATGAACCATTGTGACATGATGCCTTTACAGTTGATTCTCGTGTGCGAAATCTTCGACATTTGGGGGATTGATTTCATGGGTCCCTTCCCAAAATTCGATGGTTTCGAGTACATTCTCCTAGCTGTGGACTACTTGCCCAAATGGATCGAAGCCATCCTGATTCGAACCAATGACCATAATGTCGTGATCAAATTCATTCATCAACACATCTTTTCTCGGTTCGGTGTTACACGAGCTATCATCTCTGATGGAGGGACCCACTTCGCGATATGCACTTCCAGTCCTTGATGAAAAAGTATAGGGTGTCGTATCGTATTTTGACTCCTTATCACCCCCAGACTAATGGATTGGCCGAGCTATCCAACAGGGAAATTAAGAAGATCCTTCAGGTCACTGTTCGGCCTGACAGGAAAGACTGGTCTACCCACCTTCCTAAAGCCTTATGGGCCTATAGGACCGCTCATATGACCCAGTTATGAATGCCTCCCTTTAGATTTGTGCAAGGGAAGGCATGCCACCTCTTCGTAGAAATTGAGCACAAAGCCTACTGAGCAGTATGGAAGTGCAATTTGCATCTCATGGAGGTTGGAATTCACTGTCGATTGCAAATGAGCGAGATCGAGGAACTACGCAATGACACATATGAGAACTCACGAATCTACAAAGAGCGGGTCAAAGCCTTCCATGATAAGCACATTTCGTGGAAAACTTTTCATCCTGGTCAAAAAGTATTACTCTTTGATCCAAACTCAAGCTCTTCCCAGGAAAACTCAGATCAAAATGGACTGGACCATTCCTAGTGAGACGAGTGTTTGGAAATGGACCTGTCGAAATCAGTGAACTCAGCCACGACTCAAAACCTTTTGTCGTGAATGGTCAGAGACTCAAACTGTTCTTCAAACTTACTGACTCAAACTTGGCTGAAGTACCTTTTGATCTCCATTCCCCCTAAGCTTCATTGTGCCCAGTTGATGCCGTTAAGCTTAGCCCTTAACGGGGGGGCAACTCGTCATTTTTGAAAACCCAAGACCCTTCTAACCTATCTTTTTGTTGAAATCATATTTCACTTTAGGGTTCATCCATTAGAACATCCAAATCCACCTTTGAACTTGTATCAAAGTTACATAAGTTGATTGGATGAGTTCCCAGTGTGGAGAGGTGGGAAATTCTCCTCGAAGATGTGTAATAACATATCATCTCCTCGGTGCTTGTCTCCTAGGATATTTAAATATCCTACTAGGGGCATGTAAGCACCTTGTGCTGGTTCAGGTGCCATAGCCAGGATTATCCTGAAATGTTGATTACCAGGGCCTGAATTTAGCTACAAAACACCATGGGCGAAACTATCCTGAAGTGTCGAAAGCCATGGTTTTGGGGGTTTCCATGGACAGTGCTATCCCGAAGCATCGAAAGCCAGAGACCCTTTAAGGATTGATGGTGGGGACAAGGAATCTGATATAGACAGTGTTTAGGGTCAATCCGAGGCTGGATTGAGGGAAAAATGAAAAGAAAAGAGAGAAAACTCTCCAAATGAAAAATCTTTCTCTATTTCTCTCTTACAAAAATGCATTGGCAAACTGAACCTGCACTTAATACATTCTATGCACGGGTGCTTCAACCACTAGGGTCAACGAACCTCTGGGTAGTTTTTGCGGGCCTTAGAAACCTTGTGACAAACTCAGGCTGAAGTTGGTCAGGTCTGGATCTTGGCTGGTACTTGAGTACCTCTAAGCCTATTGTTGGTATTTTGATCTGATTTCTAGAGAAGCAGCTTAGTAGGGCATCCTAACGGTTGCATCCAGTCTAGAGACCTAGTTTGATTCATAGGATTTTGCTTAGGGAATAGCAAAAGCTAAGCATGGGGGTATGATGGGAACACCATCATAGGCCCTAACTACCCCACTTTTAGTTAGGTTTATTGGATAAATGCTCTTCCATAATCATCTAAGTGTCATAATTCCATGTTATTCTGATTTGAGAGGAAAATGGGAAATCAGGGTTAATTTTGTAATTTTAACAACACATCTCAAACACAAATTAACCATGGGGTCACTCAGAGGTTAAATGAAGGTCAAATGAGCTTAAAAGTCCAAAAAGTGGGTCATCATTGTCAGAAATGAGGTTTCACGCATTTTGAGAATCGCAACAACACACAAAACCCTAATTTCAATCCTGCCTAAATTAAAGAGGTTATGGTCATAATAAAATTCATCTAAACCTCTTAAAATTCTTAGAAAAATATTCTAATAGGTTTGCTGCCCTTAGTTTGACCATTTGAACCTATTTTGACCTAGAATAGAGTCGCAGATGGAATTTTACCCTAATTTGGGTTTCTATACAAATTACCCAGTCAAACATGGTCAAAATTAAAATCCAACTTCACCATTAGATTCTTTGGATCCAAATTAGGTTGGTACCAAAATTTAGGCTCAATCAGAGTTCATCTTGACTTAGTTTACAATTTATCCCTTTAAAACTCTATTTCTCACATTCACCCCCTCAAGTTTCGAATTAATTGCAGATAGGCCCCCAACTTTTTCATCATCTTCACACTTTGGTCCCTACTGCCATGGTAGGTGTGAACTCAAGGTAGTTGACCTTCAATCAAAGATTCCTCTCTGATTACTCAACCAAATCCCTCAAAATTTGGAGGGATTGCTCTTAAGGACCTTCCTAATTGATTGAGCCACCTCTTGAACCCTAATTTGGGCCCTAAAGATCATGTGAACGTAAGAATCTTGGGGATCTTCTCTCCTGAAATCTGGAGCTTCTCAAGTTTCTACCCAAGCTTGGAGCTCTTCCTAGGGCCTTTAAAAAGAGCCCCTTCGTAAGGCCGTGCTCCTTAGCAAGTTTTGAGGCCAAAAACACCTCTTCTCCTTCTACCTCTGGCCCACTTCGACTTGCTCCGGCGACCCCTCTACTCATGCTTCTTCACCCTCTACCACATACTATAGGCAGAGGGAAACTTCCTCCCTCCGTCGTCCGCTCCTCGCCATACCTGCCAGGAGCTCCCTCTCCCTTCGACATCACCGTCCTCTCTCACCGGAGCCTTCACCTTCTCTGGCGCCAACCTATCATAGTCGGCTTCCTCCGTCCACTCTCCCCCTCTCTAAGTCCCCCTTTTCTCTTCCTCTCACCTTCCTAATCCTCTACAACCCCTTAGACTTTAGGTTCACGCATGACATTGACTATACCACCTCTGCCTTCCTTAACGCCGGCATACCTCCGGCGAACTCGCACGACCACTACACTTCACCAACTAGCTTGCCACCAAGTCCATTAGGATCGCCATAACGTCATGATCAAAAGCCCCAACAAAATTGGGGCAATTGACCACCAAAACCTTCCATCGAGCACCACTACCTCCGCATACCTTCTTCGACTTCTCCACGCACACACACACCTCACAACACACTACGACCACCACCACATTCGCCACACTCAAGCGAACCTCCTGAGGCTTTCTGACTGGGTTGAGAGGCCATATTCTTCTTTTTAAGTATACACTGAAGCACCGTCGCCTCCATTACCTTCTCCAGCTTCGTTTGCAGTTCTTCGACTGAGTTCATCCTCGCTGCTACCCCTAGGCACTGCACAATACTCCCAAGTGTAAGCACCTCTGTTTTGATGCACCAAAATTATGTTTATTGCAAGACTAATATTTCAGAACTATCATAGATGAGAGCTTCTCTCTTGGATCAAGATTAGACTAATAGATGTTGTAAGGAACCTTAAAATAAAACTCAAACGAATTTTCGTGCTTTTCTCTAAAAAATCAGTTTCTAGGGTTTTTGATCGACCAATAAGAGTAATTGATCCACTAAATTGATTGATCGACCAACTAACTTAGTTAATCGATCAAACTACCCCATTTTAGGAAGTTGATTAATACCCTTTTGATCGACCAATTAAGTTAATTAATCGACCAATCAGTGATCGATCAAATAACTAGATTGATCAACCAAATCTCGTTTTGATCGACCAATCGACCTTAATTAATCGACCAAATTCATTTCCTTTTCAGGTCAAATTTTTAATATAAAAAGAGGTCATATGTAGCCCTTTTACACACAACTTTCAATAAAAAATCCTCTCAAAAGAATAGACCTTCTCGTGCTTCTTTAAGTGCTTCTATGCTTCGATTTTCATGCCTTTCAAAGCACGTCATTTCAAACCTCCGCTGAAATGCTGGTTTGATTTTTTTATTGAGGTTCCATAGTTCTTCATTGTTCTTTTACATTATTGTTTTGATTAACAGATCCCAAGTTATTGGAAAAGATCCGTTGTAGTTGTTATTATGCTTCTCTTCAGGTTATAAAGAGAAGTGTTTGTAAAGAGGTTGTGCCACCCTCATTCAAGTGGTACTATAGTGGATTAACTAGCCTTGAGTAGTTGGGAAAATCCTAAGTTGAGAGGTTTAGGCAATGATTTTCACCCAGTTTGGGCTTCCACTATAAATCAAGGTGTAATCTGTGCTTGATTTTGTTGTGGATATATTTTTGATTTATAATATTTTTTAAAGTGATACTATTCACCCCTCCCCTATAGTATACTTTATGATCCACAGGCAACCCTCATTTGGTATCAGAGCATGGTTGTCCAGAAGATGTCCAAATCAATTGTTGGCACGTATGCAAAGGATTGATCGGCAGTTCAACCTCCATTATTTGATGGAACGAACAACGGTTATTGGAAGGCCAGGATGCAGATCTTCTTGGAGTCAATGGACTTCGAAGTATGGGACGCCATTACCTCCAAGTATACATGCCTCGAGATAAAGGAGGGAGTCGCAGCTACTTCGGATCAGAAGATGGTAATGCATAACGTGAAAGCCATGAATGCAATCTTCTGTGGGATTTCTAGAGTGGAGTTCAATAGAGTCTCAGCCTGCAAGACAGCCTACAAGATTTTGAGCATCCTCGAAGTCACTAACGAAGGAATGAAAAAGGTAAAAGAAACTCATATAAATTTACTAACTCAGAAATATGAACTTTTCAAGATGAAGAAAGGTGATACCATAAAGGAGATGTTTATGAGATTTACGAAAATTGTAAACTCATTACAAAGTCTCGATCAAGACATGAAAAATGAAGTCTTGGTAAAGAAGATCCTCCGCTCACTCACTAGCGACTGGGAAACAAAGACCACATCCATACATGAATCAAAAGATCTATCTACATTGAAACTAGATGATCTTGTTGGAAGTCTGATGGCTTACGAAGTTCAGCTCCAACACATGAAGGAGCATGAAGAAGGAGTCAAGAAGAAGACTATAGCTTTCGAAGCCAATCAACATTCTAAGGATTTGTCAAGTGAAGACAAGGAGGAAGACATAGCCCTCCTTTCCAAAAAGTTTAGAAAGTTCCTCAGGAATAAGAGGAGCTAGAGGAAGAAGAATGAAGAATCAAAAGCAGACACTATCATCTGCTACAACTACAAGAGAAAAGGACATATTAAAAAGGGTTGTCCACTTTTGAAGGAGTCAGAAAAGAAGAAGAAATTTCCCAGAAAGGAAGGGAAGAAGAAGGCTTTTTCAGCTACATGGGATGAATCAGATCCAAGTTTGGAAGAAGAAGAAACCTCCAGAGAAGAAGCTCTTATAGGAATAATGGCTCTAGAAGATGCGGTAACCTCTTTTTCACAAGATGAACTATTAGAAGCATTTTTTGAGATGCATGATATAGCTAAGTCACTAAAATTAGAAAATAAAAACCTAGCAAAAGCATTAGGAGAAGAAAGAGCACAAAAAGATATGCTTAGTCAACAAAATAAAGAGTAATATACTAAAATCATCTCATTAAATCACATATAGACAATTTGAATGTAAATATAGATAACCTAAAAGAAAATTCTACTATTCTCTTGAATGATCTAGCTAAATTCACTAAAGGTAGCAGAAACTTGCATAAGCTATTAGGAACACAAACCTAGAGCACCACAAAATTTGGGTTAGGTTACATACCTAAAAACAACCATGAAGCATCTAGTTCTAAGCAAAACAACAAGAAAGGTAACTTGCCTAAACAGGCAGCATTTGCTAACCACCGTGGACCCAAACAAAAATGGGTACCAAAAGCACTTTTGCAATCTTGTTTTGTAGGTCAAGTAGACTATAAGAGGTAGACGTATCAAGAAACAAATGAAAATTTGAAGCCACTCTATAGATCAACTAAATCAAGACCTTACAAACCAATGACAGGATCGAGAAGAAAGAAGATGGATCATGGACAGCAGATGTTCCAAGCACATGACCGGAGAGGAAGACATATTCCTGCAACTCCACCGCCAGGAAGGTGGTACAGTCACATTTGGGAACAACCACAAGGGTCGTATTATTGGTACTGGCCATATTGGCAACTCCTCTACTTCTTTTGATAACGTACATTTAGTTAGTGAACTAAAACATAATCTTCTTAGTGTAAGTCAAATTTGTGATAAAGGATATAAAATCACTTTCACTTTGAATGGATTTAAAATACGGGATAAGGAAACAAAACAAACTATCCTTAAAGGAAACAAACAAAAAAGATATCTATACTCTTGACTTCGACAAATGTGACAGTCTTGAATGTCTTATCGCATCTGATGAAGAGGCAACACTCTAGCACAGATGATTAGGTCATGTTCACATGGGAAACATTTGTAGACTTGTGAAACATGAGCTCGTCAAAGGTCTGCCAAAGATCAACTTCAGGAAAAGCAAAATCTGTGATTCTTGTCAAGTTGGTAACAAACCAAAAATCCTTTTAAACCAAAAAGGATAGTTAGCACCTCTCGACCCTCGGAGCTACTTCACTTAGACTTATTTGGACCAACCAAATCCAAAAGCCAAAGCTAGTGCAGATATTTTTTAATCATAATCGATGATTTCTCTCGATTTACCTGGGTATCTTTCTTAAGAAGTAAAGATTTGACTATTGATGTTTTTAGCAAGCCTGTAAGAAGACTACATAATGAAAAAGGATTTGGAGTAATTAGGATTATAAGTAATCATGGAAGGAAATTTGATAATGAATCCTTTTCTAATTTCTGTGATCAACATGGGATAAAACATGAATTTGCTTTCCTTAGAGCTACACCTCAGAATGGTGTAGTTGAAAGGAAAAATATGACCCTACAAGTGTGTGCCCGCACAATGTTGTGCGAGTCAAAGCTGTCTTGATATTTTTGGACAGAGGCTGTAAACACTTCTTGCTACATCTAAAATAGATCAGTAATTAGACCTATCCTAAACAACACTTTTTGAACTCTATCATGAAAGAACACCTAGAATTTCCTACTTCAAGATATTTGGCTGTAGATGTTTTATATTTAACACCAAGGACAATCTTGATTAGTTTGATGCTAAGAGCTCAG